>CM046855.1:22367181-23567181 GCA_025617745.1 Heliocidaris erythrogramma
GCTTTGGAATATCAATTGGATGGGCTTATGCCCCCCCCCCCCCCCACCTTTAAGTTTAAATTTTGCACAAATTGTGATTCAGTGAACTGTTATTAATGATTTAATTTACCAGTGGGAAAAAGCTATATTGTCATGTGTGGAACATACGGGACATGAGCAGGGGCATCCATTCATTTGTAATTTTCCTGCTTCCATCATTCTGCCCAGTACCCAATTATTCATGCAACTTATCTAGTACATTTCATAATAACCATCATGCTTGTAACAATCAGCACTGAGCACTATTAAGCCCAATCAAAATTAGTTGTTGATGTTACTGCTTAATCAATATTTCCCTTTTATTTCAATAAGTTTGATTTATAAATACGTTTTGATTTTTGATGACTTTTAGAGATAATGGATTTTGTATCTTGCAGTACATAGTACACCTGGAGAAACAGGCATCCCTTTTACAAGCATGTGTGACCTGGAGAGAAGCTGAACCAGTATTTTGGCAGTGGATGGTAAGTATAATCACAAGCACTTAGATTCATGTTTATTCATGTACCTCTAATCATGTCCTCTAATCCCAGGGCATATTAATTAAACTCTTGTTACCCATTAGGGGTGTTGACGAATGAGTTGAAACGGCTCTGTATTAGACCTACCTTGGTGATTATTCATGTTCTGTGTACCGTGTATTGTGGAATTAACAAACTGCGAGTCACCTCAATAACTTGAGAACCAAAGAAGGAATTTCAATTGAACTTCATTTTCTGGGAGTTAGAAGGGCATTGATTGGCTCACTAAAGAGAAAACATCCATCTAGCTCTCCATAGAAAATCTTATGGTTTTACATTTTATCATTGTTATGGCTTGACTTAGGATTGAAAATCAAATATAAGATTTGATTTTATGAAGACTTTGAAGCAATGATTTTAACCTTTTTAGGTCCTCATGACTCATCACATTCCTTTGTCAAATGACCCTTCCCCCCCCCAAAAAAAAATAATTAAACTAGAAAGGCCGTCAAAGGCGGCAGACCCACGCCTGAGCGGCGCTATTATTCTTGAAACCGCAGAAATAGATATATTTTTACTGGTTGGTTCCCCTGTCGTATATAAAAAAAAAGTAAACCCAATATAGCTTTTGTTTTGTTGCGATTATTTTTGTCAAGCAGTAGCCATTCAAAGGGGATAACAAGAGGCACATCTCCCCCCCAATAAATGTTGCCATATCCAGGTCATAACTTTGTGTGTCCCCACCCTTGAAAAAATTCTTCTGAAAAAGATATTTTATTATTGAAACATCCCTCCCCTAAAAGTAATTGATTAGACATGTCAGAGAGCGTGGCGTGGTGAGGAAAAAAAATGTTAGCAATTTGTATTCAGTGTTCAGTCATGTCAGTGTTAGTAAATGTATTCATGTTCTATCTTTACATTGCAATTGGGTTTTTTTTTTTTTTCATCGGGCGTGGATAAAATAAATATGACGACAAAATAAGTTGGATCTCGACTTCAAAATGACATGCATGCGAGGCATGGCACAGAGCTTACTCACTCAGCTTAGTCACCACCCATCAACAAAGTCAAAGTGTATACTGGCGTACATTCGGCGAACCTCAGCCACCAGACAAATTTTGCAAATCCACACGAATATAAAAAAAATACATACAGTTTTTGTATATATTTTAAAACTACGAAATCCACTCAAACAGACATAAATGAGTTATAAACTAACTCAAAGCTCATATGACAGGACCGTAATTTAATACAAAGAAGAAAGTTCAATCCTACTATACAGCCACAGCACAGGCACTGTACTCCCTAGCCTACCGTACTCTCACAACCACACTGCCCATTCACAACACGCGCGAACACTCGCGAGTGCGATAGACTCACTCACGTCGAACAAACTCACCAGATTTTCACCGAAAATAATTTTAAAATCACGTACTACACGTCCACCAGGATAAAATAAATCACAAAAACTTCCACAACAAAGTGGAAAAAACCGGGGAAAATAAACAGAAATGCACAGAAGATAAGAAATAGAGGAGAAATTAGACGTGCTAGGGTAGCCTGAATGTAAGTTGTAGATAAAAAAAGGTATCGCGCGCGATAGCCGCTTTCGATTTCGCAGTTCAAGCGCGCGAAAAATCCCTTGTTGCTGGGATACATTGGCAGGGACAATAGATATGAATATTCATTGCAGGCTCGTACCGATTTGAAGTGAAATGGCAAATAATGGGTCTTCTAAAATTCATAAACCTGAAATAGATTTTTGGTGAGACGAAGTAATGAGTGTTTTGATTGGCCAAAATATTTCTGCATCGGCAGGCGAAGTTTGGGGTCATCAAACTTTCTAGTTTCTTTCCTGTCACTATCCGAACTGAAGTTCCTATACTTTACTACAGGGTCAAAACTTCAAGGTCACACAGAATTTGCAGGGGTCAACCAATCATCACCAAAATCTAATTGATTCTTTCCTGTCACTTTCTGAACATTCCCTGAAAATTTGGTGCAAATCCGTTCACCTGTTCTCTCGTTATCTTGTACACAAACAAACAAACAAACACACAAACAAACATATGGAGCCCTTTACATAACCCTGCCGATTTCATCGGCGTGGGTAAAAATGAAAAATGATCATATGGTTCAATAGGTTTTAAACTAATTTTTGTCATTTACGGCACCTTTTATTACCCCTTCCATGATGAAGGAACTCCATCTTGTGTCGGATAATGCCCTTGCCTGGTTTTCAAATATGGATTTGTCATTTTAGCTGCAAAACATAAAAGAAGAATACCCCTGATGAAAACCCCAAGGTCAAAGCTTTAGAGTCATGTAGGTCACTTGAACATGATCTTACCTGCAAAGTACTTGAAAAGACAAGAAGGGATTTCAGCTTAACTCAAGAATACAAGCTAAAGAGGTGAAAGGTCCAAATTTATCTACTTTTTTCTCCTATGGTTTATCTTATTCATGCAATGATTTTCCTGTAATTTCACCAACCACAGGTGAGTGTTCATGAAACCAAGGTGTCCTCAGCTGGAGAGACCTCCTTCCCTCCCATCTCATCCAACAATCATCATCCTCCTGGTATGACAGCAACAAAGGAGGCGTCTAGGAGAATACAGCAGCTTCATGATCTTGAGGCTGATCTCACTAGGCAGCTTCAAGATCTGGAGGATGAGATTGAATGTAGAGGGGCCAATGGCATTCTCAATCAGGTAAACATTTGCTAGCACTGATACCAGGAAAACTACCCTTGGATTATCACCTTTGTACAACTTTCCCTGCCAAATATCTCCTTGGACAGTAACAAACTATCCTCCTTGGACAATTACCCCCCCCCCCCCCCCCCCCCCCCCCCCCCCCCCCCCACCACCACCACCACCACCACCACAACACAACCTCCACCACCACCACCACCACAACCACCTCCACCACCAACTACCAACTACCCTCTTTGATGTTTTTTTTTTACTGGGATGATAGTCCAGGGTAGTCTTCTTGATATATGGTAACTCCTTCATTCTCACTAAGATTTAATCCCCCCCCAAAAAAACACACCAACAAAACAAAACAAAAAACAAAACAAAACAAAAACAAGTAAACATGCAGAGCTTTCGCTTTAGTCTAAATTCAGGTGAGCCCAACTGAAGTTTTTAGTGAATTTATGAAGTTATCTTACCTAATATGCCCAGTAGCCTAAAATAAATGTGAATGTCATTTTAATCATGAAATATTTGTATTTGTTTAATGTTGCTGAAAATGCGTAACAAATTATCTTGAATATGATAGGGGAAGAACTTAGAGGAATTATGGTGTAGGAATAAAAGGCGCAAAAGAATATGATTCGTGTTGAAACACACATCATTCGTATGTAAAGAAGTGCTGGAAGGGAACAAGAAGGTACAAGATACAGTGCACATGACTGTTTGTTTTGGGTTGTATTGTATTGTTTTGGGCCTGACATAATAGCCTTCATATCTATGAAAAACTATACAGTATCCGGATAGAGGAAATACTCTGAATTGGTTTTAGAGAGGATGTTTATCACAAGCTTGTGCTCTATATTTCCTGGTTTGGATGTTTCACTCTCTGATACTTTTGTTTGACACACAGTTATAGAATTAACTCCCAATTGTTAGATGTGTGTTTATAAGTGCTTAAATTATGTATTTTGTCGTTTTTCAACCCTCTGAACTTTTACCATTTTCTTAAAAACTGAAGCAATATCCATGCAAATTTGATGAAGTGGAAGTGAATGAGATACAATAAAACCTGCTTTAGCGACCACCTGTATAGAAAGACCACAATATTTGTTTCCCTGGAAAAGTGTTTCTCATTGAAATGTGTATTTAAAAACAACCTGTACATAAAGACCACCCGCTCATAAAGACTGCTTTTCTTGTCTCCCTTGAGCAGTCTTTATATACAGGTTTCACTGTAATTAGGAACTTTGATAATCAGATATTTTTTTATATGTGGTGTACATTAACACAAGACAAATGTGATCATTTTTCTTTGTTTTGTAGTTATCTGATCATCCCGATATACACAAGAGAAAGGCAGACATCGACAATACAATCAGAGCTAAGCTCACCAACAGTTTTGAAGAACATAGGAAGATGCATTCTAGATGCTATCCTCTTCAAATCGTGCAGTTTGCCTTTAAGCCAGAACAAACTAAGAACAGACGCTCAAAACCAGAACCTCTACCTTTGAATACACTCAGTATGAAGGATGAGATTGCTAGAATGTCAGCTGGTGTGAGAAGATTGCAAGAGGAGCTAGATTGTGTGAAACTCAAACAGCAACAAAGGTTGGATGGCTTTGCAGAAGGGTTGATGAATGTTGTATGTATCCCACCCATGTCAGAAAAGACCAGCTATTCATGAATTGTGTGTCTCCAAGACAGGAATTAAATGGATGAAACAGAGAACTGTGAGCAAAATGAAAGTATTACTGCAAAAACCTCAACGATATTTTCTTCAGGACAATGCAGAGCATGCTTTCAGCAGGCTAGGCTGGTAATTCAAGCCTCAAATCCCAAACTGTGTGGAGGAAAATTATTGGCCATTATAGATTGATGGCCCTTTCGAAGCCCATTTAAAATGTATTGTTGAAAAAATAGATAGGATATATAGCTTTTGGGTGTCCGAAAGTTGTAAATCATATTTGGACTTGAAAATGATGAGAAATCCTTTTCTCATACAAACAAACAAATTTTCTATTATCTTTATATTCATTGTTATTGATTCTGAATGATATTGTACTGATTCAATTTACAATTTTGCAATATCTTTATTTGAATGATATATTTATATAAATATTGAAAGGAGTGAGAAATAATCTGGTCTGTGTATATAAATTGTGTTGCTATTCTGTTGTAGTTTATTCTTAAATGCTAAGAAAATAAACTTGAGATTGAAAATGTATGGAACAGAGAGGGAGCTTGTGGATAGGATACACATGTACAAAAGTAAATAAAGAAGTGAGCAAATCTGATAAAAATATAGCATGTGGGAGAAGCTTTGAAAGATATACTGGTAGAAAGACAGCATGTAGATAAGTTAGAAAGTGAGAGAGGGTGGTTGGGATAAAAGAGTAGAGCTAGTTTGGATCGTCTTTCGGATGGTGACGTTAAAGGTCGGTCCCAGACGTAAATAATCATATCTGATTGATACACGTCTGTAAAAACCCAATTACACACACACACACGGATTGTGAATGAGTGCGAAGAAGTTTTAGACTGAGAGGGAGAGAAAGAATCTGAGAAAGATCTATAAAGTGGTTGAATTTTGGAAAGCTATGGAATATATTTAGCGAATGAGAGAGAAACAATTGGTAAAGATATGTGCCTGGAGACTCAGAAAAATAGAAATAGAGCATGAGAAAGTTTAGAGTGTAATAAAGATATAAGAAAGAAAGATACATAAGAGAGAGAGAGAGAGAGAAAGTCTGAGAAAGATATAGAAGAGAGAGACAGTCTGAGAAAGGTATGGAAGAGAGAGAGAGAAAGTCTGAGCCTGGACAGAGAAAGTATATACAGTAGAAGAGAGACAGTCTGAGAATGATATAGAAGAGAGAGACAGTCTGAGAAAGATATAGAAGAGAGAGACAGTCTGAGAAAGGTATGGAAGAGAGAGAGACAGTCTGAGAAAGATATGGAAGAGAGAGAGAGAGAGAAAGTCTGAGCCTGGACAGAGAAAGTATATACAGTAGAAGAGAGACAGTCTGAGAATGATATAGAAGAGAGAGAGACAGTCGAGACAGATATACAGTAGAAGAGAGACAGTCTGAGAAAGATAGAAGAGGGAGACAGTCTGAAAAAGATAGAGAAGAGAGAGAGAGTCTGAGACATATTATACAGCAGAAGAGAAAGTCTGAGAAAGATACAGAAGAGAGCGACACTCTGGGAAACAGAGGAGAGAGACACTCTGAGAAAGATATCGAAGAGAGAGAAATTCTGAGAAAAGATATAATGGGAGAGAGAAAGTCTGGAGACAAAATATACAGTAGAAGAGAGACAGTCTGAGAAAGATATAGAAGAGAGAGAGAGATTGTCTGAGAAAGATATGAAGAGAGAGACACAGGGAGAGAAAGTCTGAGAAAAAAATATAAAGGGAGATAGAAAGTCTGAGACAGATATACATATTCACTTTTCATTTTCCTCAGTGGAAGAGGTTAAACGAGCGTTGTTTGAAAAGAGAAGAGGCAATCGACAATGCTTGGTTAACCAAATATAATGAGTCGGTGTCTATTTAAAGATGAACGTGCAAAACGCCACGTAAAGCTAAGCAGAGGGAGTTACACTGAAGCCTTTGTGCAAGTCGTATGGTTGTTATTTATATTTTCATGTGACAAAATCAATCATTTATATATTTTCCCAAAAAAAATGAAAAATATGAAAAGGCAATTTAGTTATGGTTCAAGTTAAAAATAAAAAAAATAATTTTTTATAGAAGTATTTTCATTAAGTGATACCCTCAATATGAAAAAGACAAAACTACCTGAAATGTCAGCTACATGTATGCATGGCTTATGTGTCTACACGGCTTGGACAAGGGCTACTCGATTTCCTTCACAAAATATTATCACAACATGATTCGGAAATACGGAGGCTCGGAGGGAAATTTATTTTACATGATGGTCTCAATTCTTTCAGGTTTATCATGAATTTCAGAGCTATAATGTACATTTCAGCCTTTTCTGTGTTTTGTTTGCTGTGTTTATGCAGTTCAACATCTTCGGGAGATGTAAAGAAGAATAAAAATGATGTTCACCGGTGTTTTTGTGAGGTAAGCGCAGCGCTAGTGATCGCGAGGCTTTTTTGATATGAATGGAACGGGGAACCTCGGGCGTACTAATTGCTTAGCATCCGATGGTGCTGTTGTATTATGTGGGGCCCTGGTTGTGTGTGCGGACATTTAAAAAAAAATTACTTGTCAAATTTGCCGTCAAATTTTACCAAAATATGCATCAGGTCATTGGCGGATCCAGGGGGGGGGGCACTTCCGGCCCGTGCCCCCCCCCCTATGCATTTTGACCATAAAGATCCGCCCTATAGGCTATACTATATTATTGTTTGTGCCCCCCCCCCCCTTTAGAATGAAACCCTTTTTTTACTTGTCAGAGTATTATGGAGGGAAACTGGGCCCCCATAACCCCCCCCCCCCCCACTGAGCAAAAAAAAATTGTCGCCACAGGATTTCATGGGAGAGTGTGTTCCATGCCACTTCTGTTCATGCCCATGGAAAGAAGGAGATGTGATACAGCTAACTAACTAAGTAACTTAGACATCTTGTGATATCGATACTATCGGCGAGAATAGGAGCCAACGCGTAGCCTGGGTTGCAATTACATTATATTTTAAACAGCTAAATTTAACTCAAACTGCCAATATTCATATTTGAATGAATTATGAAATAAAAAGAATGAAAATAGAAGAAAGGTATAATAAATGCCAGACACTGTAAGCTACATGTATGTAAATTATACCATGGAAACGCTTGTAAAATGAAAATATGAGTTATTGATTTCGGGAGTCAGTTTTGCACGTTGGATAGGTACCCCCCAGATGTCGTCGTTATGTAGTTTATCAAAGTACACCCATATATTTTCATAGTAAAAATAAGATGCTATGAGCATTACATCTAATGTTTCTAGGCTTGATTATGATATTGAAATTACAAAAAAATATTCATATTAAAAGTTTAAACATGTATATTTCAAAGTATTCATTTTAAACGTGGTTGATATAATTTATGTTTACATTGATATGGATCTGATGTCTGAAAAACCACAGAATATGCCTTTGACTATGGCTTGCCTAAGATGTCGGATTTCCGTTCCCTCGCTGGGTTTTAGTTCACCAAAGAAATCTTGATAGAAACCTTTTGCGAAGATCTTTTCATATTTTGTTTTTGCACAACCTGCACGCTTTTCATTATACAAGATATAAAATGTGATTTTCATGTTCATTATGGTAGGAGGTCATTTTCATGCTAATCGGTAAGATATAAAGAACCCATATCATAAAATTGCTTTGCCATCAGAAGTTAAAGACTTACTAAATCCATTTTATATTAAAACATACCTAGCAACCGTTATAGATTTATAACTTTTTCTAGATTATAATATTTTGCATTGCTTATGAGTAGGCTTGTATTTTTTTGCTTGCCCAATGTTCATTTGTGTTTAATATTTATTTTTCAGCTTCCAATGGGCATTTTACAACTTTGCCTTCACTTTTTTATTATCCAACCACATTTTTATATAGGCCTATCAGTCTATTATTGTTTAGTTTTTAGCCTTATAGTTTTTATTTTTTTTTAATCTTTGATTTTCTCTATTTTCATGATTTTGAAAAATAACCCTTTTGTATCAAAATGACCTCAATCAAACTGTTTTTTTTTGTTTTTTTTTCATTGAAATGTGAAAAGAGTGTTAATTTACTATACTTCACTAGATAAAAGCTTTGAATAGTAGCACTGATGATTTTCGTATTTAATTGTAATATATAAATTCCAGATTAAATTAATGTGGAGAAAGATAGTTTTGAAGGAGTTGCAAAAGTATGTAGACTGGTAGAGTCCCTTTATGCCAGCCTTAATCTACCCAATTTAACCCCGATTTTCAAATAATAATAATTTTATAACAAATAAAGAGAAATTACCAATTCTTTTTTGCAAACCTCAATGATATTCTTGTTGCTCAGTCACATCAGAAGTTTGGTGCATTGCTTGTATTTGCGGGGTTTGTACATGTACATTGTAGCCTGTGGACCATCGTAGCCTGTGGACCATCGTAGCTTATGGACCCCTGGCCATACATTGTAGGTCATAATAGAGAGGTGACTTAAGTTTATTTTGAGATGATTAAGTAGCTTAAATGGGGGGGGGGGGGGGGGGGGGGGGGGAGGGGGTGCTCCATTCCGCAGCCCATGTTTAATAAACATGTACATGTATGATTACATGGGTTGCAAATGAATGGTAGTGTTTTTACATCATACTGTAAAAACCAGAGACTTCTGCATTGGGAAATTTTCACAAATCACTAATGATTGACAGCTATTATATGCAAATAATTTCTTATTCTTATTTTTCCACATTTGCATTACTTAGCTTAATGGTGTGGTAGATGACTGCACATGCAAGGTGGAGTCTGTGAGTGAGTTCAACAATATACGCCTCTACCCGCCACTCAACAGCCTACTCTCAAAGAATTACTTCAAGTTCTTCAAGGTAAGTGATGACCATATGGAAAGATGCAAATTTCAAGATTAAGATGTGTGGAAGCATGGACCTCTGAGAGGGACAGATGGTGGTTGGAACTGAAGCATGGAGTTTATTGGTGTATAATAAGATAATAATAATTTAATTTGTACTTGAGGGTGTGTGTCTCAGATTGTAAAGTTAGATTTCAGAGGATTTTTAATAATATTTTGCCTTTGTGTGAAAATAGTTGGTACTGAAATTGTAGTTTCATGTAATCGCTTGACTCTCTCAGATATACATGTATACCAAGATTTTTTGAGTCAGTGGCACAGTACTAATGATAAATACAAAAATATGACATTTTATTATGTTTCCTTTATACGATATTTGTTGCATTCTTTCAAATTGTATTTGTTTAAGAATATTACTCTTTGTAAACAAATTTTTAGGCATTTTACTCCCAGTGTTAACAAATTGAATTCCTCCCATCAAGCTTCTTCGTTTACTAATTAGGTGGTCTGTCATTTATGACATGACCTCCTTTTAGTTTTGTCAAAATTTTTCTTTATTTATTTTTATAACAAATTGTTGTTGCCACCAAATCTCAAAATCGGCCAGGTCAATATCATCGAGTTTCATGTCATGTATGAGGTCAATCATGGACATGGTCCATTAAGCTTTTGGAGGTCATCAGGTCATCGTGACGTCATCAAGACGCCATTTTGTAAATTTACAAGATCGATTATATCTTCATAATCGATCATCAAAAATCAACTATATTCACATCACATAAACTTCACATGACGGGTCATCAAGTCATGTCCTCACAGGTCATCTAGAGGTCAGGACGTGCGCGTCAAAATTTAAAAATGCTCAAAATCACGTAGGATCAAGTCTGCACACGTTTCAGGTCATTTTGAGCATTTCAAAAATATCCGTGCGTAAGCGTCCGCGCGCGCGCGTTTTACACGCGTTTTGACGTCATCATTTTTCGTGTTTTGACGTCATCACCTTTATGCAAATTCGGCTCTAGATTCGTAATTATTGGTCGTTTTTCGCCCAGATTTTGATATGTCATAGCTGAGACAATTCTCTACAAGATCAGTTTCCAGAATTTTTCATTTTGATGACGTCATTATAGTGAAATTTTCAATTAAAGATGCCATGTCAGAATTTTCCCTATTCGCGTATTATGTCTATGGAAGATGACTTTTTTTCGAATCATGAATCTACATGACATTGTTCTTTGAGCAGTATCTCAGTTATTTCTGGTCTATTCCCTCCCACATTTTAATATGTTGTAGCTGAGACTATAAGCTTTTATAAGTGTGGTCTCCAATTTTTGATCAGATGTCGGGATCATGCCCAATTTTGAACTACAAAATGGGATTTGAGAATCCCGTTTTTCGTTTACGTGTAATCTCTATGGGAAATATTTTGGTATATTGGTCAAAGCACTTGCCTCCCAATCCGGTGACCCAGGTTCGATCCCCGGTGGGTCCATTAAAAAAATTTTTTTTTGCTTCTTTTTGCCTTTCATTTTACCATCTTCTTCGACTATTATAACATAAACAAATTTGATTCCCTGTCGTGTATTAGTTCATGGTCATATCTTCATAACGGAAAGTCATTTCTCACTCATATTTGGCAGGATTAAAGCTAATACCAATCCGGTCAATTTCAGAAAATTAGACGCGCGCGTACGCTTACGTTCGCGCGTCAGTGCGCGCACAACAATGAAAAATGCCAACCCCGATAACTCCTAAACCAGGTGGTCAATCTTTCTGAATCTTTCCACAATCATCACATCTTGACCAAACATCATGCACACAAAAAAGCAGATTCGTAGCTCAATTATTATTTTTTTTTTTTTTTTTTTTTTTTAAGTGTAGACGTCGTTTTCTTGTCCATCTTTTCTTTAATTTCTCGTCCATCCTGCCATCTACAACGAAAAAAATGGTTGAAATTCGGAGGAAATGTTTGACCATTTTACTTCGAACTTAAAAATTCTTCACATTTTTGCTTATTTTCCTCCCATTGATAAAGGAAAACCACCATTTTTTTGCGAGGCCCATTACTTAAAAACTAAATCTTGAATCTTTTTGAAATTTGGCACAGACATGAGGCTTGGTAGGACAATTACGCTGTGAAAATCACAAGGCTATGATGTCATTATACATTTATCCAGGTGCCATTTTCTGAAAATCAACTTATGGCCATGTACGTTCATAACGAAATGTCATTGTTCTTTCATATTTCGCATGCTCAATTTGACTGTCATCACATATATGACCATCATATCATCATTGTCGTCGACCCTATCATGATTACTATCTTGACCAATCATCATATATTACAATTTACCAGTTTAAGACAGACCACCTAATTCGTCTTCAATGACGAATTAAATTTCTAGTATTACTCTTATTTCTCTATATATCAATATTTTTTAGGGGGAGGGGGGAGGGTATGTATGAAATTACGTATCAGTTAAATGAAGATTTTTTAACATTCACAGGTGCATGTAGGCCTTTTTAAAAGTTGTTTGAGGGCAATTCTGTGGAATACAACATGTATGTCTAATAATTGAATCCAAAATTTTAGAATCTCTTGATATGAACATGACTAATGTTTCTATATCTTGTATCACTGCACATTGACCACACACACATGTATAAAATCATGAGTTGAGTCATTTGTACAGCCAGTATGCTAGGAAATATTGGCCTGATGTTCTGGGGTGGTATTCTGAGCATCATTTTATCTCTAAAATTTTTTATTTTATCTTTTTTACATATTATCTCAGATTTTATCTCATATTTTATCTCAGTCTCCTACCTCTTGCATGCCTATTCATGTTGCACGCATGATACGTACAGCTTTAAACGCTTACGCCAATCATATTTGTGGGAAAGATAAAATAAAACTTAAAATAGGGTAGGGGCTATTTTATCTCTAGGATGCACGGTGTGTGTGCGATATTTCTGGACAAGTATGGTGCTAGTAGTGCGATCATATTAAGCAAAAATATACTGAGTACTGACTATATTTCCTAAGCAACATTCTCATATGATTATCGAATTCTATTACAAGATTTTTGCCAACTAATATCACACTT
Source organism: Heliocidaris erythrogramma (assembly GCA_025617745.1). Classification (NCBI taxonomy): domain Eukaryota; kingdom Metazoa; phylum Echinodermata; class Echinoidea; order Camarodonta; family Echinometridae; genus Heliocidaris; species Heliocidaris erythrogramma. Next base: position 22,380,006 of record CM046855.1, read on the forward strand.
GCAATAATGCTTGTGATGGTCTTCTAAATCATCGGAAAGTACCTTCGTCATTTTCATGAAATCCTAGCAAAAAGCGCGTTTTCGCTTTGATGCACATGTATTGAAACTTGTAAAAATAGCGCATTCGCGCTCTCTTGCCCCAGAGACTGGCAGAGAGCAATTCTATTGGCTGAGGGTATTTTAAGGGTATTTTATTTCACTGACTTAAAATCTCAGATTTTATCTGAGATAAAGTGAATCTGCTCCATCAAACTTTTGCAGACAGAAAATGCACAAATTGAAGGCCCATAGGGTGCTTGGGCAAATCTGTAATCATGTAGAACCTGCAGAATCATGTGGTAAATGGTACATGTACATGTGCCTGTGCTAGGTTTATTACATTACTTAAAGAACCATCATTTAAATCAGCAGTCTTTGCTACATGTACATGTACATGTAGTTGACTAATGTTTGATACCATGTGAAGAAGTGTATGTCACAGCCAGGATTCGTTCCTTCCAGTATGGCGGATTGACAGTGAACTCATTTACTCTAGGCATCATGCTGTGAGCTGTCTCATTCTGTAATTGTTTGCGTACCACTTGAAACCTGTGACTGTCTGTTATTGGAAGCCTTCTCCAGCAATCTTTTCACAATCTGTTCACAATCTGATTTGTCATTGATACATATTAAAGAAAGTTAAAATTGAATCCTTTATTATTGGGAGGGGGGGGGGGGGTTACGGTTTCTTGACTCAACATGTTTCCTCATCACCAATTCAGTTTGCTCAAATAAATCAATGAACTCTTTGTTTTGTGTGAGAATGCTTCATTACTTTAATACCAGGGTGAATGATGCAGCCTTCATACAGGTGCAAATTTTTTATGAAGATATCTGTGAATAAATGATGTTGCATTAGCTTGATGTGCATTTACATGTTTCTAGTGTTTAAATCGTTGTTATGGCACTGTGTAAGGGAAATGTGACATTCCTAGATCAAGATGGAATGAAAGAGATTTGGAAAATTAAAGAAAGTGAAAATGAAATTTTAAAATTAAAAAAAATATATCACATTTCACTTTAGATTGATAAAATTGTTCTTATTTGCATTCATTATATTTCTATTTATTAATGATCTGTTCTTCTAATTTTATCACATTGAAGCAAATAGCCACAAGGGTAAAGTTCCCCTTTATTTAGAGTCTAGACATGAAATTTTTACTTCTCATTACTAGAATGCATTATCATACATCATTTTGTAAAAGAAGGCAAGTGTTGGGGTTATAATGCCTAAATTAGTGAATATTGCCTGTTTGTGAATTTGGTAGGTAAACCTCCATCGTCCATGTCCGTTCTGGTCGGATGATAGTCGGTGTGCCATGAAGGGATGTCATGTCTGCCCATGCTCTCAGGTAAGAACACTCTCAACATTTTATTATCATAATGGGATGATTACTCTATCCCATTATCTTCACCCATCTCTCTCTGTCTGTCTGTCTATCTGTCTCTGTATCTCTCTCTCTCTCTATCTTTCTATCTCTCTGTCTTTCTATCTCTCTCTCTATCTCTCTCTCTCTCTCTCTATCTTTCTCTATCTTTCTATCTCTCTGTCTTTCTATCTCTCTCTCTATCTCTATCTCTCTATCTCTCTCTATCTTTCTCTATCTTTCTATCTCTATCTCTATCTCTATCTCTCTCTTTCTCTTTCTCTCTCTCTCTCTCTCTCCTGTCTCTCCCCTTCTCTTTCTGTCCCTGTGTATCTCTCAATCATTCTCACTCTCTTTCTCTCTCTCTCTCTCTCTCTGTCTCTCTGTCTCTCTCTGTCTCTCTTTCTCTCTGGCTCTTCTCTATCTCTTAAGAGTGGAAACATGATGTTGATTGTTATCATTCATTAGCTCCACATAAGATGTCTGAAAAAAAAAACAACTTTAGCGTTCAGAATTAACTGCACACTGTACAGAGTTTTCTTGCTTCCAGAACATACTTGGAGCTGATACTGCTTTAAAGACATACACCTTATGGAATTCATTGGCAAAGTTGTTTTGGTAATCAACACACACACAAATCATACTTCATTTGAAAATATGTTGACTAATTAATGCTCATATGAGCACATCTGATTCTGGGTTGAAATGAAGTACATGTATACATGACATACACATCCATGTCCTCGAATCAAACTTTATGCTGGAACCAACAAACTATATATTTTGAGAAACTTAAGTTTGGTTTAACAGATGGTGAACATAAGGATTACAAATTTTGTATTTATTTATAAGGCTTCTGTATTCAATTGCATGTATATTCTTTCATTTTAAAGTGATTGTTATTTTAGTGCTGGTACCTCAGTATAAATGTATTGTTGATTTAAAAAAATAATCTGTCTGTCTGTCTGTCTGTCTCTCTCTCTCTCTGTCTTTCTGTCTTTTTGTCTCTCTCATTTCATGGTATATGCCTGAAATCTTCATATTTCCCCCACGTACAGGATGATTTACCATGTGGTTTGAAAGAAGATACTCCTGAAAATAAGGTAAGTGCAGAGTTTCATGATCTTTCATCATTATGACAAACATGATATCGATATGTAGACCTATTTATCATCCACAATAATCTTTTTAAATACAAAGCAATACCATGTCTGTGTTTAAAGAAGTGAAAGAAAATTTAAAGGATTGCTTAAAACAGCTGTATCATGATTGTTATGATATTGAGAAATTAGTCAATTATAATAAAACTGGTTTTTATCACTTATCAATGTTATCAAAAAGATTTGAAGAAAAAAACATTTAAGTAATCACATTTGTCAACTATTTTTCAGTTAATCCTAGAAACAGGATTTACAATGTACTCTTCCTGCTTTTGTTTTCGAAGATGATACTCTCTAAATCACTTGTTTTTACCTTTCAGCTTCAGTGGAATTATTACTTGGGAATAAGGTTAAAGATCTGTTTTGAAATGTTTGTAAGGAAAAGGTACATTGAAGGTACATTGAAGGGTTCGAATCCACCCCGGGCGGATAACTGAAGCCTGCGTTGTGTGTTAACGTGCCCCTCCCTTGTTTCATAGACACAGGCTATGTTAGAGTGGAAAACACTCCATCCCTCGGATAGGACGTTAACTGGAGGTCCCGTGTAGAGGACAGTCACCACCTTTGAACGTTAAGAATCCACTTTACTATTCGAATAAGAGTAGGGGGAAACCCCGGTGTAGTGGTACCCCTGCACATCCAAATCATTTACATCGGGAGGAGAGACCTAAGGGTTACAGTGATTCAGTTCGCTTTTCCCCTCCCAGGCACAGGTGACGCCAAATACTTAATAATAATAATAATAACTTGAATTCTGAAGCAAGAACTTTCATCTTTATCTTGCAGTATTCAGCCGACTCAAACAAGCCAGCAGATGAAACGGATGAGGGAGGAGAGGAGTGTAATGAGGAGAAAGAGGAGGAGGAAGATACACTGGGAGCTCTTGATACTACTATCAGCGAGGAGAATATGTTAGCCTTTGAGACATGGAAGGAACATGATGATGCACAACTCAACTTCTGTGAAAAAGAAGGTTGGTGTTTACATGTTTGGCTATTACTAATGCACCGAGATCTTGGTATGGGTTGTCGCAAGTGAAAAGGGGAAGTCGAACCGGTGGATATTAAAAATGTATTTAGATTTATGTAATAGTATCAGAATGTGTAGTGAGTTCTTAGAATGAGTATGAATTGGTGATTGTGTGTTGAGAGCAATGAAGGGTATGTTTTTTTGTGAAGGTGTTAACTTTATATAACTAATTACCAGATTCTGACTTTCCCATGGTCAGAGGTTAATCAAATGTATCTGCACACATCGAGCAAGTCATAACAATTAATAAGCCCCATCTGAACATATAACTAAATGATTGGAATGTACATTATATGTTTGTTTTTAAGGCATCAGTTGGGCCTGTCTTTCATATATGCTCAATTTGTAATGAGGAAATTGATTTATGCTCTACTTATCCCTTGCAGATGAACACTCTGGTGACATGGAGTATGTAGATTTATTACTGAACCCAGAGAGATACACAGGCTACAAAGGAACCTCACCTCATAGAATCTGGAGTAGCATCTACAATGAAAACTGCTTCAAGTAAGTAGAAATTCATTTGTATAAAAACAAATCTAGTAGTGTGCACTCTTGTATAAAGCGTGATTAGTTACAGGTGTATTCAAGAAGGAAAGTTGTTTACAGAATTTGGGTACTTCACACAAGATTCTTAACAGACAGAGAATGGCTGTGATAGATTTAATTGATGTTTTGCAGGGTATCTGTCTTTTAGAGGAGCTGTTGATCTTGAACTTTGTGCTGTGTATCTAGACTTTGCCCTCGGGAGCAAGTTTCTTGAAACTGTCAGAAGTCTAAGTTCATGAACATCCCATTGAAATGCATGTTGATTCTTTAACACACGTTTCTATGGGATGTCCAAAAACTTTAACTTATGATGGTTCTGTTTTTTCAAAAATAGGAAACATAAATGCCTTAATTTCCTCAATGCAAATAATGTTTATCTAACTTTTCTCCTTGGTAAAACTATTTCAGGGTAAGTTGAAATTCAGGGAGTGATTAAATAAGCCAGTTCGTAATTACAATATAAGCAATGCGCAGATGAAGGTCAATCGTAGCGGGTACGTTGTCAAAGAGTGCACACTATGATGGGCACACCAATGTGATTTTAGTTGTTCAACAAGTAGCGTATCCACCAAAACAGATGCCCGTGTGCGTACAAATTGGGGGACTTTGTACCATATACATGTACTAATTACGAACTAGCTTATATGGATAACACTGACATGTTCTGTTGTTCCCTTCTTTGTCTGATTTGGAAATAAAATCTTATGTATGGTTCAAACTCAAACTGAGGCCACTTTCATCATCAAGCAACTCAGTTATGATGTCAGTCTCTTGCATTCACTAATTCTGTTAATTGTAAAAGTGTTAATTTCCCATATGCATATTTTCTTTGTGTTTAGAAATAAATTACTGTCTGAAAATGTGTTAAGATATTTTTCTGTAATATTAGATTATTATATCGTATCAGGTTATTGAACACAGAAATAAAATTCAGTCAAAAAAACAAACTTGAACATATTTCTGAAACGTAATTGCATTGCAGGCCAGAAAGTTCTGAATCATCGACTGCAACTACTTATGAAAGTTTTCTAAACAATAAGACATTAAAAGGTAAGTGTTCTTTTTTATTTCATCATTCAACCATTGCTTCAAAGTAGCATTCATGCAGTGATCATATTATAAACGTGGGAACATGGGTGTAACATTGTAGATGATGTTCATTGAAAGAAATAATCTTGCTTGCTTCTAAGGCTTTCTGAAAGGTCAATATATGAAGGTATCTTTAAGGTTTTCAAGTGAAAATTGAAAATGGAAATAATTAAATTATCTGTATATTTATCTTGTTTAATGTTGAACAGTTTATTATAGAAAATCAGATTGAAGAGAAATGATTATTGTGTGTTAACATTGAAATGTACATCTTGTGTTCTTTTTCTATGTCCATTTCTGTGTTTATTTGGATTATTGTAAATGAAGTATTGCACTCAACTAATGAGCTACCCACCAATGGATAGATTTTGCTCCATAATATTAAAAATGTTGACTAGTACCTTGAATAGAAAGTCATGGCTATTTTTCTCATGCATTGTAACATTGTCTCAATGTATAAACATAGCTTCATTAGAGAGATTATCAGAGATAATAACCCTCACACACTCTTGCATATTATATTGCAAGAAGATTTGAGAAGATTTGAGAAATTTGCCCTTGTGGCTGCTTAATCAGCTTTGATATTAATCATGTGGTAATCCATTAATAATGTTACTACAATGGAAAAGGAATCAGCTGCTGAAATTGAATGATGATGAGGTTGTACATAATCATGTACAAGAACATGGCAAGGGTGTAATAAGTATGGATTGGGGAGGGCAAAAGGGAATTGGGGGCAGAGGTTTGTACTATTGCTAGTCTGTACCACCTAAATGTTAGTTTTCCTTCTTCGTAGACTAAGCACCACATATGTGTACTTTAAGTATTCTATATTTAACCATTGAGACCTCCCTCCAAAAAAGAAAGAAAAAAAGAATGGGACGATAGTTTGTAGGTGTAAATTTCCATTGTAACCTTGATAAAAAATTGATATTTTGATTAATATATCCAGTTGAAATACACTTTCTCACTTATAATGTATTATGGCTATTACCCCAAAAAATATTGAGGAAGAGAAGACTAATCTCAGTTTCATTCTTTGAAACAAGAGTATAGGGGGAGTATGCATCAAATACAATTTACTCACTTAAAGGGATAAGATTGTGAGAGATAATGCAAGGACGAATGAATTAATAATGATCCCCATATTCTTGCAGCAATATGTACTTGTACTTTTCATTCCTTCCCACTAACCATATATATGAAATGTGTACTGGTATTATTAATTTGAGTTTTTGTCGAAGTTGTGATCTTGATCAATCATCTTAATTAGAATGGTTGAAAGCAGCTGCACGCCCCACTTGTAGGTCTACATGTAGGTAATTTTAGCTTACTCCAAAACACTTGTGTTGCTGACTTGGTACTAAACTTGATGATTTAAATGAATATCTGCCATATGTCTTTTTTATGTCATTTTGTTTGAGAGAAAAATTTATAAAAATTATATAAACTTATGATTCACAGTCTTTCCTTGTGACTTTAGTTTATTTAAATGATTACTTAATATATACCACACATTTGATCAGATTACCTTGCTTGTTGTGGGGATATTTGGATAACATACAAAGTATATACACATTGGAATTTAGAATTCAAGATGTACATCATAGATCATACATGTATCTTATTGTACCATTATTGTTTTCCCTCTCTCCATCTACATCGCTGCTGCTTTAATACCATTGTTAATTTAAATCCATTCCCAGCTTCCCAAATCCTGAAAGGTAAATTCAGTTTGGGGTATCATTCAGCAAATTATTTGCCTCTCTCTCTCTCTCTATTGCATGCTCTCTTCAATAATTTATTATTTTTGCAATTTCCTCCTGTTTTCCTCTCAACAGACTGTTGCAAACATGCACTGGCTGCTTGCTGCATGCATGTCTGATAACTTATTATGTTTTCCTTTTCATTATAGCAGTTGATTGATTTGTTTTCCTCTTCTTGCAATTTCAATATTGTTTGTTTTTTTCTGTTTGAATTACATTTTATACTGACTTTTTCACAAACCATTTTTAGTCTCTCATACAATTACTATGATATGCTTATGTTCTGCTTTTATATGTTGATAATTTTTGTATTCAATATTCATATTTCCATTGATAAGTGTAGGTTATTCCTTGCTACTAGTGCAGATGGAACTTGATTTTAAGTCTGTCATTTGTTCTAAGGATGAAATTATATGAAACCAAATGAATGTAAATCAAATTATCAATGGTCATTATGGCAAAGGTATGAAAATTTTTGTGTGCATGCATTAAGCCATCATTACTGTGACTTAGATAAATTGCATTTTTAATTTTACTTTCGTCGAACAATTTATCACGTTCAGGGGTGGTTTCATAGAATGTCCTGCAGTAACTCCTGCTAACTTCCAACTTTATGGTTATTTGAATTGCAGTTCAGAATTACCTTAGGCCAGGATGCAGTTCCATTACCATAACTCAATATAAACGTAAAAGTACATGTAATACCTGTACTTCTAATTAAAGAAATGGAAATGTCAAATGAAGAGTAAAATGTGATTCCAACTTTTTATAATAACATTCATATTTACGGGGTCCGCTCGCTATTCTGAGAAAACCACTATTCATTTAACACGCGTTATGAATAGCGGTCCTTTTGAATAGTTATGAATAGTGGTCCTTATGAATAGCTAGGTAATTTGTCTATGGTTTGCTCGCTATTTAGAAGGACTGCTATTCATACAAAACCGCAATTCATTTAGTTACTTTTTATAAAAACATTCATATTTACGGGGTCCGCTCGCTAATCTTAGAAAACCACTCTTCATTTAACACGCGTTATGAATAGCGGTCCTTATGAATAGTGGTCCTTATGAATAGCTAGGTAATTTGTCTATGGTTTGCTCGCTATTTAGAAGGACTGCTATTCATACAAAACCGCAATTCATTTAGTTACTTTTTATAAAAAACATATTTACGGGGTCCGCTCGCTATTCTGAGAAAACCACTATTCATTTAACACGCGTTATGAATAGCGGTCCTTTTGAATAGTTATGAATAGTGGTCCTTATGAATAGCTAGGTAATTTGTCTATGGTTTGCTCGCTATTTAGAAGGACTGCTATTCATACAAAACCGCAATTCATTTAGTTACTTTTTATAAAAACATATTTACGGGTCCGCTCGCTATTCTGAGAAAACCGCTATTCATAACGCGTGTTAAATGAATAGTGGTTTTCTCAGAATAGCGAGCGGACCCGTAAATATGTTTTTATAAAAAGTAACTAAATGAATTGCGGGGCTTATAAATAGCTAGGTAATTTGTCTATGGTTTGCTCGCTATTTAGAAGGACTGCTATTCATACAAAACCGCAATTCATTTAGTTACTTTTTATAAAAACATTCATATTTACGGGGTCCGCTCGCTATTCTGAGAAAACCAATCTTCATTTAACACACGTTATGAATAGCGGTCCTTATGAATAGTTATGAATAATTGGTCCTTATGAATAGTTATGAATAATTGGTCCTTATGAATAGTGGTCCTTATGATGACTAAGCGAGGTTACCCCATATTTACACCCAAGTACTGATCTAAGAATGGAATTTTATTATGAATATCTTTTTTTTTTTTATAACTTTTTGCAGCTTTCAGCCCATACAAGTTGCAATGTCATTATTTTGCTTTTATTAGCAGCAGGGACAAAGTTCTGTGACAAATGTAAATTAGAAATTTTATCAGTAGTGGAGAGAATGCCTCGAGCTTTTCACAAATTGTGCACTCTCTCAAGTTACGACATGAATTATTGATGTAAAATCCATTATCGTAAAGATGGAAAGGTCACAGACATTCATAAATGATGGAATAAGCTGGTTATTGTACCCCTGCAGGTGTAAAATAATGATTAAGTTGATCTTTTTCCTTACATGTGTAAAGCTATGGTGAACAAGTAGCTAAAACCCTGAAATTTGTGATGAAATTTAGAATGTTAAAATCATGCTTGCAATTTTTAATTACTCAAAAAGCAAGCTAATATCAGTTTTAAACAAGGCCAAGATAAGAATAAAGAGGTGCTTTGGTTTTTTATGTGAGTGAATTGGGATAGTAATTCTACCTACACAATGTACTTCTACATTATTTCATATACCAGTACAGATATTCTTCTATGATTATCTTCTATATTTTTTGTTCCTTCTTACATAAAGTGGATGCAAGCAACATGTTGTTTTTCTTGTTGGGGAGGGGAGGGGCGGAGGCAAGTGAGCTACATGTTCACTCATCCAAATATATGCATTTTCAAGCTAATGTTGCATAATTTCTTAGTTGATTCTTGATGATGTTCTTTTGTAGACAGTGTACATGTACATTGTACTTTAAAGAAAGTATTCAAGACAACCATGGAGACGGTTCACGACTTTTTAATCTTTTATGCAACATTTACTGTGAGAAGATCATGAAAAATTCATGCAATTTCCATTAAAATATGCCATAAAAACTGTTCTCAGCTTTATCGACCTGTACTGATATGTGGCTCTGTTAGAATGTAAGTGCATCTTAAAGACTGTTTTCCTAAAGATACTGGATGTTTCTTGCAGACCTCTTTTCTGTGATTGTGTCAGATTGATGTTCGCAACATGTTTAGGTAGAAGCATTGATTTCCTTGTACAGTGTAAACCTTTTCTGAATGAAAGATTGTAAACAGTTGATCAAATGGTATTAAAATAAAAACAGCTTATTGAATGGTTTCCAAATGTTTAAGGTTCTTAACCATTCTAAATGCTCTTTTTCCAGTGATGATTTCCAGATGATCTACTTGTTTATTACACATGTTTAAGTATTTTCTTATTTCTGATAGGTCCTTTTTAATCTGTTACTTTTAGCTTTCATCTGTCCTTGCATTTCTGTGCCTGATACAGAATTCAGTTTTTCCATGTAGTCATCTCCCTTTCTTTCAATTTATAAGTATTTTCTGTTTTTTATCTGTTGGTACTTATTATTTAATACTGGTTGTTATTTCTAACATTATATTGTCATTATTTCTTCTTCTCCTTCTCCTCCTTCTCCTCCTCCTCCTTCTACTCCTCCTCCTCCTTCTACTCCTCCTCCTTCTTCTCCTTTTTCATCATCATCCTCTTCTTCTTCTTCATCTTCCTCCTCTTCTTCTTCTTCTTCTTCTTCTTCTTCTTCTTCTTCTTCTTCTTCTTCTTCTTCTTCTTCTTCTTCTTCTTCTTCTTCTTCTTCTTCTTCTTCTTCTTCTTCTTCTTCTTCTTCTTCTTCTTCTTCTTCTTCTTCTTCTTCTTCTTCCTTCTCCTCCTCCTTCTCCTGCTTCTTCTTCTTCTCCTTCTTCTCCTCCTCCTCCTCCTCCTCCCTTCCATCCTCCTCCTCTTTCTCCTTCTCCTCATTCTTCGTATTTTACTGATTTTGAATAGTGATATACCAGTTTGAGAACTTTTCTGTAAATAACTGTTGATATCTTAAACTTATACTTGGATAAGGATTATTTGTGGGCATTTATATGAGAATGTGAAGTCTACTCACAAAAATGTGATCTTTGAAAGTACTCTACATGAGATGGTTTTGTAGGTAAAATTATTTTATGTATCATTATTGATTAATTCATTAGTTTTTATTTATTCACTCAATTTACATTAGGTCATGTTCAAATAACATGTTTAAAAGTTGTAATTAAAGGATAAATGACCAGCGAAAGAAATAGATTCTAAATTGGAAGCAACAAAGAAAAAAGCACAAGGAGTCATGATTTATGTCATTCCTTTGATATAATCTAATTTTATTTCGTCTTTAAAATAGTGATGAGTATCATTATTTTAAGATTACGTGCACATTTTAACAGGAATGAACAAATAAATGGGATGAGGAGAAAAATGCACACTGCACATTCTGCCACAGCATAGCATGCACAAGCTATTCTCATTCTGTTATAACTGATTATGAGCATTCCCAGCAGCCTATGTTCATGGAGGCCTATGTTGTATACATTTTGATGAGCTTTATTTCTATTCTTTCAAATAAGCAATGTTTTTGTTAGCACTCTGTTTACTGAAATTTATCTATGAGCAGACAGAAGGAAATAATGATTACAAAAGCTTTGATATTTGTTGCATTTATATTAAAAATGTAAATGAAGTAACAATAAGTATATTTGTCATCAGGATATGGCTAGGATAGTGTTAAATACAGAATTCATATACTTTTAAAAAGTTATTACTGATATTTTTTCAGTGCACTGGGTTTCATTGGGTATGGGTGATTTTATTACTTTTTTGCTTTCTTCTGTTTCCAATTCAATTAATTTGCAATGATGTATTAAAGTTTTTGTTTTTAATGAGGATTTCTTTGGTTCTGGTATATCTTGAAAGTGATGGAACTTGGTAAGAATTGAGATTTTGAGTGCCAGTTTCAAGGTTTGAGATCAGTATTTTTTCTTGGGAACAGTTTGATGAACTCATTCCCACCTGTAGAACTATTGTATTGTTAGATGAAGATCGTGTGGACGAAATTCACACTCTCCCTTTAATTGGCTGTGGATTACATGTACATGTATATATTCAATTTGGGAATCCAAGAAAGATTGTGACATTGATCTCCAACTGTTTATAGGTGATCAAGTGGTCATTCTGATATCCTATAGCTATAACATGTACTATCTAGTAATTGACGAGAGAGTCTTATTGACCTCCTTGAAGATTTAAGGTTAAGACACTGAAGAGCTTTGCTTGTTCCATTTTTTCCCCTTTTTCTATAGACATATCAGCCCTTTGTTTAGTTAGGATGAGACTTGCAGATTTCACTTTGCTTCTTTGATATCTTTTCTCTCCACTGTAGATATGTGTCTAGAGAAGAGAGTCTTTTATCGTCTGATTTCTGGACTTCATAGTAGCATCAACATTCACCTGTGTGCCAAATATCTACTGTCTGGTGAGAAACATGTTTTGTAAACTTTACTTCTATCATGCCATCTGTTCCTGCCCCATATTTTGTCTTATGTCCCCTCTGTTTTGTCAACGAAACTCAGAGATTTCATGATTTAGGTGAAAAAGTATAGCGGTATAGGGAAACAACAGGATTTCAGCACTAAGGCATTGGGCCTAATGAGATTAGTAAAAAGGGGGGGGAAAAAACCTACAATTTGAGACCGTGAAAAATTCCACAATCCTTAAAATCATTCAATTCACAATATACAGCAAAAAGAAATGTACAACATAAAACCGTGTGCAACGTGTAGTCTGTAACGAACAATTAAAGTCAATTAGTTCTGTTAGATGTAGAATGTACACACACATGTTACAGCTATATGCAGTGTTATACATGGATATACATACCCTTAGGGTCCTGTCAGGAGTTTGAGTTGAAACATTCATTTCAAAGTGTCGTGCTGTGGTGTAAAGTTATTTCTGTATTAGGCTACTGTTCAAAGCTTCTAATTACTGAATCACATGCTGAGAAGGAAATTGCAACATAAATGGGACAGTTATAATCATTTCATGATTCTGATATGATGACATAAATGGTACCCTGGTTACCAAATGAAAATCCGCCATTTTGTTGAATTTATTTTTCAGGGCTGTACCCCTGGGTTACCAGAAAGTGTGAAATTATTTTTGGTATGCTTTATTAACATTTAAGTGCTCTTCTTGAGCTCCATGTTTGTGTAAAAAGATCTCAAAAATGCACGCTACATTGAAAATAATAGGCCTACACGTAATCCCGATCGCGATGGTTACCTTCGCTCCTTACCGCGGACGTTTGTAAGTATTAAAGTGTACTCAGCAACGTAATGCGTAAGTAGCAGCTAGCGAGCTTTGAAGCAAGCAGCGCACGCAAGTGTAATCCTGTAAAACGTACTGTACTAGCATGGTGGGGACCGAGGTAGCGCACGTGCATGCAAGCGCTGTATGCACAACGCAACGTACACGTACACCAGCGCTGCAGCTGCGTCGCCATGATTGCTCTGCAGTACGGTTGTCTTCGGGTGGACACAAGATGGCGCTACACAACGTGGTACCCTGGTGTACAACGTTACCCCGGGGTACTGTGTGGTGCATCATATGTTGCATTCATACAAAATATTACTCATACTTGCAAATGGTTTCATGCTGTGAAATAGATGAACCGCAACACAGATTTTTTTTGCAATTCACCTTTGTCAGTCATTGGTTTTAGGGTCACAAGTACTTGTATAAGAATATTGATTACAACATTGCTCTCTCTGTGGATATACAATGTATTTATCAAAATTATCAGTTTTGCTGTGGATTTTTATTGTATGAAAGATATTGGTACAAAGTAATTCATACATTTGTAATCTGTGGGGAAAGTTTTAAAGGAAAAAAAATTTATCTCAGACGATGTATTTATCAATGAATTATCTATTTACAGAGGGTCTCTTTGAACAAGAAAGATGGGGCCGAAACATGGAGGAATTCCAGAGTCGATTTGATCCAGAAACGACAGATGGAGAAGGTCCCATCAGGCTCAAGAATCTATATTTCACTTATCTGGTAGTCCTTAAAGCCATTGCAAAAGCTGCTCCAGTCTTGGAAAAAGAATCATTTTATACAGGTAACAGCTTTTAGTGCTACATGGTTCTCATCAGGTGTTATGTCTTTGAAAACAATAAACATTGTTGGTAATTTTGTCGAAAAGTTGAGAAAATTGCCAATTTTTATGTAAAAAATTATTTTGTAGTTTGAACCCCTCAATGTGTTGCCAATTTAAGGATTTTAAAGCTTATTCTCGATTTTAAAATTCCTGGCATCAAATTGCAATATGGTCATGCACAAAAATGAAAAAAAATGTATCCAGAAATTTTGCTCCTTCTACTCATGCATCTGGTATATTTTTTAGAGCTCTGAATCAAAAGTTATTAAGCCAAACCACAAATTGTGGTCAATTGTCTTGAAAGGGTTAATGTACTGATTGCTTTGTATGGAAAGGGGGGGGGGGTGATAAATTTTAATGCATATTTAGTTACGGTCATTTTCTTACTTGTACAAGGATGTTCTGTTGACCATTAGTATTAAACATTGCAGGAAAATTTTACGTAGTGGGGGTGGGGCTAGGAAGTTATTTATTCTATAAACATTACACTAATATCAACTTTGTACTTCAAGATTTTGATGAGGTAACCCCTCTTGAAATAGTTGAGTCTAGTTTTTTTACAATTTTATGCAGTTCTAATGCTAATTCCTTTGATCTAATCATCTCCCCCTCCCTCACCCATTTCATTTTCAGGGGAACCTGTGGAAGATCAGGAGGTGCAAAGAATTGTGAAAGAAATCTTGAAAATGGCCAAATCATTTCCTGAACATTTCAATGAGAGTGCTATGTTTCAGGGAGACCAACAGCAGGCTTTACAACTCAAGGTAGGTCTAACAACTATTAATGGTCACAAAAAATTGTCCTAATGGTAAAGCATTTAGTAGGTGATATATTTGATTACAGCTCAGTAAAATTTCGTTGAAAATTATACATGATTTTCTATAGAAAATGAATTTTAGGCTTACTATTTTCATTTATATTTGTTATTTTATTCTCAAGGCATTCCTTGTATTGAAAGGATGGAAAAGTCCTAACGGCCGTTTTGATTATTTCGCATTCCCTTTTTTCCCCTCAAGATAACTTTAAGAAGCACAGCAGGGAAGAAAGAGTTTCATTCTTACTTTGTATTTTATGTCTGTATTCTAGTGTACCTTTGAAATGCTGTTCCCTGGCTTGCCAGATTGATTGCTGAAGTCATTTAATTTATTTTTGTTTTGTTTCCTGTACAGGAAGAATTCCGTACTCACTTCAGGAACATCTCAAGAATCATGGACTGTGTTGGATGTGACAAGTGTAAATTATGGGGAAAGCTGCAGGTCAGTATGTGTACCAGATGTCTAGACTGCTCTGCACATTTTACTTATTTTATATATTTTTGTTTCCTACTTCCTCCTTTTCATATCTTTTTTTTTTCTTCTTCTTCTTTTATCATTTTTCCTTCTTCCCTTTTTTTAAATTCAGTATTTTTTACTCTTTTATCCTTTTCTTCATTATTTTGTGTGCCCTTTTTGTTTGTTCAATAGCCCTTCTTTACTTCTCTTTTTTTACTCCCCCTCCATTTCCTTGTTCTTGATCTTCTTTTTCTTTTGCTGCTCTTCTTCTCTTCTTCCTTATTTTCCTCTTTATTTTTCTTTTTATTCTCCTTCCTCTTTTTCTTTTTCTCTATATCCTTTCTTCTTTTCACTGGGGGACTTTGTTTCCCCCTTCTTTTTCTGCTCTTAAACTCATTGCTGTTGCATGACAAACCACTAATTTCCAATACAAAATATTTTTTCGATATCAAAGTTTTGTCTCATAAAAATCATATTCTCAGTTCTGAGAATTTTTAACTGTGTAATAGTTACCTCCTGTGTTTTGGTTCGTTTTTATTTTCCTTCAATCATTCAGGCTGTACATAAAATTTGTGTTTACATCTTTTGCCAGAGCTCTTTAATGTAAAGGTGGAAATTTTCGCGTGATTGATTTTTCGCGCTCAGCTGAGTAAAGTGAATTTCACGTGTTTTTAATTTCGCCGACATGCTAGGCCCATGGGCAAAAGAATACATAAAGAAAAATATTTGTGTGTTTTTATTTTCGCGCACATTTCATGCTGCTCGAAAATTTCCACACCGCAAAATATTCCACGTTTACAGTACTTGTAAAAGCAGTCTGTTACATTGTGATTCATATTTGTTTACTTATTTTGTTTTCTCTATTTATTTGTACTCAGGTAAAAGGTTTAGGAACAGCTTTGAAGATCCTATTTACAGAGCAGGGTGCTACTGGAAAATCCAAACTGACACTAGACAGAGGGGAAATCGTTGCTCTATTCAACGGATTTGGGAAGTAAGTAGAATTCAAGCCTCTCCTAGGTTTAAGAGACGAATTCCCATTTTGATTTCATCAAGTCATTCTTGGTTTGAAGTATGATGCACCTATTGTACAGATATATTTCATGCTGTGGGTATTGTCTGCATGGACACTTCCTTTTAAAGATGATTGCTCATGAATATTTACAAGTTGACAGTTTTTGTCACTTCATGCTGTTCAAAATATCTGGTGCATACCTACTCAAACATGCTACACTGCATACAGGTGAAAGATGATTTTTTTGTTTTAATTGGAAAGGTGCTCACTTTAGAGAGCTGCAGTTTTCTGTGCTCTTTTCCTTTGATGTCAAATATAAGCTATGAATAATTTGCATTTTGATTTCCAATCTGCTTTGTTCTCTGTGTTATTTTCATGTATTATGTTCCATCCTAATGTACAGGCTATCGGGCAGTATAGTGGAAGTAGAAGAATTTCAGAAGCTCCTCTCACAAGACAAAGTTTCCCCACCAAAAACGATACCTGGCTTCTTATGACATCCACGCAACTCACAAGAAATACTTTCTGTGGTGTAAATACTTCATAATTTTATTTTCTTCCTCTTGCGGTCACAGGATGATTTGGATCAGCCAAACAGGATAGACAGAGTATGGTTGCACATAGAAACATGAGATGAATTTTCATTTCGTGTGCAATTTAGTTTTGTGCAATTTATTATTTTATATTGCAATTCCATTACCATTGATCACCACCTATCAATTAACATACCGGTATTTGTATTTTTAAAATGGGAGATAATATGAAAATTGTGAGCAATTTTTTTCATGTTTTGTTTACATCTTTATTTGATTTGGTTAGTTTAAAACATATGTGGCACATTTTACTAGAGGCCTTTTAAAAAGTTTTTACAGAAGAGAGGGGATATTTACTTGGCAGTGCTATTATGATCTTTGATATGATGTGCAGTAGCACTTTGAGTAATATTGAGCTAATTATGTCCAAACTTCTGTAGCTACAGAGACCAAAAGTGATACATCACACTCCAAGCTTGTATAGCTTATACTATATTTGTCATATTTGACATTCATATTCTTTCCTCATGTGGTAATAACGTACCTACAGTTTGAATCAATACCCTATATACTTTATAATTTATGATCACTTTTTGATATTTTTCCTATGCATGTCGCCAGTCGAAAATTTGTAGTATGTTAGGTGTTGATATGTACCGTAAATTATCTATTAGGAATGTGGCCAAAGGTTAGATGGTTTGCTAGTCTTTTGCTGACTTTCAAAATTACAAATTATTGAGAATTTTGTATATATTGGTATCATAATACAGTTTTCACATCTAGGAATATCTTTGCATGTGTTGTTAGTAGAGTTGATCCCCCTTGGCTCTGTGGAGATACACAAAGAAGCAAACACACAAGATGTCTGAGCAATACCGGTAGTCATTTTTATTCAAGCAAAAGCAAACATTCCTTTTTGTGTCTTGATTCTGTTGTATTTTACAAGTTCTTGGAATTAGTTATTGTGTGTAGATTGTATTTTCCTGTAAATAGTATGTATACTACTCACCGTGGCTGTTCTGGTTTCTCTTTAATGAATGCACTTTTTAGGTTATAGGTTTACATTCCTAATATAATTTGATAAAATGTGATGAAATTAATAAAAGCTACATTTAAAATGTACTCATATACATGTATCCAAAGGGATATACAATGTGTAGTATATAGTAAAACTATCTCACTTTAGCTAAGCTGCCAAAAGGTGCTGAAACATTAAAGGAATTACTTCCTACCAGGTACTTAGTTACTTTAAAGGGATATGCCACCAGGTGGCCATGGGGAGAGTCAGGATTGCGTAAGTCTCATTCACTTGTACACAAAGTTTGTGCGTTGAACGCGTCCGTCGGACTACTGGGATTATAATTTTGGACTGCACGAAGCCGCCCGAATATCGCACGAGAGTTCGAGCTCAGGCGGAGCATGCATGTTGCGCAGCGGCTAGTCTGTCCGAAGCCTGCGCCGCACGGGGCAAGGGCATGATCAGGTAATGATAGCAAATGTATATTAATGTGTTCTATGCACATACTCCTGCAATAAATGTTCTGCGTTCAATTACTTACACTAACTGAAAACTAGCTTCAACCCTGGAATCAACATTATCCCTAATGCTAAGCCTAATCTAAAATCCCAATGCAAACGCAACCCTAACCCTAATGTCACAAGAGTATATCTGATCTTCGATTAATGTATTGTATTTGTATGAAAGTATTCACTCAGTCTACCTAGAAATATCACAATTTTTTTTCTTCTTTACTTATGCAGTTATTGTTTTTAAAAGACATATACCGTATGTGGATTTATTGTATATTTTTCAGCAATCACCATATTTACAGTTTTGGTTGTGCTAAGGCTAGAGAAATCTTGACAGTGGGAACTTACTCTTTTTTATTCACTGCATGAAAAAGTGAAAATGGGAAGATATTCAAAATTCTTCTTTGAAATATAGAATTGTGGTTCCACACAAACTAACCACAATGAGTAAATTTAACATGTATAACTAATACGTAACCCTTAGGAGAGTATTGCATCTTGTTTTTATTTGAGCATTTAGAAAACATTGTTCAGCATGAAGTGTTCAGCACATAAAAGAATATGTGAATATTGATAAATTCATATGTTAACAGATATTAATTTACTAAATGTTGTTTACATCCATATTATTGTTAGATTGATATCCAACACAAAGTGTATATCAAGATGTTTTGATTTTACAATGTGTTTATTTTCTCTTTATTTTTACACTGATGCTTGTTTATCTATTAATGTGCATATCCTAATTCACAGACTTGCATCTTGAGCCCTTCTGTGCTATACATTAATAGATACTTGTAATACTTGTAATACTTTGTTTAATCACTTGACTGGGAATGCAAAGGTCGTAGGTTCATACCCTGGCATGGCACTTATGCCCTTGAGCAAGGCATATTCATCTACATTGCTCCTCTCCACCCAGGTGTTAAATGGGTATGCGGTAGGATGCGAATGTCAGTGTGGTTGAATTAGCATGTGTGCGATTGGACTGGCTGGAATGCTCCCGAGAGGAGTGGAGAATGTGCACTATAATGTAAATAAATATATAAATGAATCCAGTGACTGGGGTAATAATGCTGTAAGCACTTTGGTCAGTTACATTGTAACTGGTATGGCACTTTATAAGAAACAGCAATTATTATTATTATGCAAAAAAAATCTTCAATGGTAATGAACTTCATAATGAAGGTAGAGTACCTGAGTCAGTTGCAGAAAGTAATTATCTTAGTCCAAACACATTGTTTAACATTCAAATTCTTGACCGGGTTTTGTCTCCAAAGGCATGGAAGGGGTTAAAATAACTTCATAGAAACAAAATGTATTAGTATGCCTGGAAACTAGCTTTTTATCAATACAATGAACTTGCAGTAAACATAGTGAATGTCTGATGATATAAATGATTTCTTTCAAGGCTGAAAAGGATTATTTTTGTATTAAGTATATCTTAATATGTTTATCAAAAGCTACAATTTGTATAAACGCAGCATTAGAAAGTATTATATTTGCCAAATCTCTCTTTTTCACTCCTTTTGTTATTATGGTGCTGTGTTCTCGCTCTGTCTCCCTCAATTTGTGGGTATCTCTTGATCTATCTTTCAATCCTCTTGCTTTCTCCATCTTTGCCCGTCTTACCTCTACAAATGTACTCTAGTTGTTAGATACATCAGTGAGGAATGGCTTACGATGAAGTGCATGATATTGGAACTTCCTTTACAGCTATAATTAAAAGAATAATATTTTTGTAACTTATTCCAACATTAAGATATTATATATTCCATTTTTACTAAACCACTTCTTTTCTGTAGCCAGGAAATATGCTGTATTTTATCAGAGTTTACAAACATGAATAGATCATTCATATTCTTGGTTTAACATGCTACATATAACAGACTTAGAGACCTTTTTTTGCAAACATAGTTTAGTTCTAATCAGCATTTTTTGTTGTTTTGGTCCAGCTTCAATTAAAAAATACAAAAATATACTAATACATCAAATCAAGCTTTTGAAATACTTTTTGTGGATTCAATATTGGAGTATGGGTTGTTACTTATTGCTTTCAACATCTTTGAAAGATATTTAGTATATCCAAATACACATATGCTTTCATCTGTTATACATATAGTTTGAAAAGTGTTGTGCATATTGATAACTGCATGAATTATTATCTGTTATGAAGCAGCTATGAATTTTTAAAGTTATTCATGTGTGATTTCTTATCACGAACAACTTCATTTTATTAATTCCACTTGTTCTACTGTACCTTATTTATTACCAGAATGATTCAGTTGGGTATGTAATTTTGTAATGTGTTGAACAACATATTTTTTAGATTTCAGCTCTTAACATTTTTCTAATTGGTATATATTTTCCAGGTGCAGGTTTGTTCCATTTGCTTTCATTTACAGTATATTTAAATTGATTGATTGAATATATGTAGGTGTATTTTAGAAGTATCAAACAAATTCATGTTATTGCATGTTATTGAATATTGTTGTATCCATATTCACTTTACATGTTTTAAATATTTTTGAATGTAACTGGAGCCTCGTTATAACAAAGTCCTTGGAGCCAAGGAAATTAAATTGTTATATTGAAATCTTGTAACATCATGGTTAAAGATAGACTTAAAAGTACAAAGAAATTACCTTGTTATGAGAATTTATTATAACAGTGTTTAGTGTAACAATTTTTCATTGTATTTGATCAGTCGTTGATGATAATAAATTAAATATAGCAGTTTGTATTTATTCAGTTATGGTATACCTCATATATTCTCAGTGAAAGGGTGGGGTTTAACAGAGAGAAAATTTTCATGAAGTGCCCAAAGTTAAAAGGAAGGCTAAAGTGTATTTTTCCTTTTTCAGTAAAAGAAGACATATAACACAAAAGTTGATGTTGACTATCAAAAGTACAAATAGCCTCATCTTCATATTTTTTTTTCATCGTACACATGTACAAATAACAGTTACACCGTGGTACATGATATGTATAATTTGAAATTAATGAGCACTTTGTCCAAATTATGATTTAGCTGAGAAATAACCAGTATTAATTTAAGGTACTAATTAACTTTATATGAGGAATATAATGCCAGGAACATGCACAGAATATGTCTCTCTCTTCTATTTGTTATAAAACTTCATTTTCTTGGGAGTGAAAATTGACTCTATACGTATCACTTTGAATCAGTGATTTGTAGATTGAAGGAAAATAAAATTTTACCTTGCTTTTATGAGCTATCAACATGTGCAAGTGATATGAACAAAAACAGATAATTTGACTACAAACTGCCTCTTTTGTATAATAGCTTTCTGTGTGTTGTTAGAAACAGCTTGTGAATAGTGCATATATATAAAACTTTTAAAAAGAAATATTTTGGTCCTTTTCACTCAGTGGTTCAAAGAAAAAAATATGTAAGAAATTTTCATTCGAAGAGATAAAGTGGAAATATTTTATTCTGGTTTGAAGAATGCATGATTTGCATTACCGGTATGTACTTTGCAGTAAATATATACAGTACAATGAATTAAACATGCCACTGAATTATACTAATATGAATTATTTTTGAATACCAAGCATCATGAAAGGCATGTTTAAAAACCCTTATTCCATTTATGCTTTATTATTGGTTTTTTTTTTCATATTTGAGCCAACCTAGTTTAAAATTATGCTTACTCAAATTTTAAGAAGTTTACTGAGGCTCAAATTTTTCAATTTTTAGAATTTCAAGGATTGTCCTGAAGAAAAAGTCATGTTGAAGCGTAGTATACAAAAAGCAGATTCCAAAGAGTTAAAATGCCGTAAGCAGATCTTTAAAACAAAGTTTGAAATAAAAAAATGTTCCACACAGGATGTGTGAACCAGCACAAGATTAAAATGTCTATAAAAGGAAATAATTAAGAGTGAGCAAATGCTATCTGATATATAGCTCAATTTAACAATTTGTAGATCCTGAAAGTTCACTAAAAGAAAGAATTGCAAGAAAGCAGCATTTTCTTCCATAAAGCTACAAGTAAATAGCTGCAAAACAAAACAACCCATTTAAACATATATTTACAAAACAAAAAAGAGGGTTATACAATGTGGTAATAAATATATCTCGTATTGTTTATCCTATTGTGTGATTGTATTATCCAAATACACACCTAATCAAAGTAATGAAATTAACAAAAAAATATGACTGTTTCTCAACACTTCTTTCATTTACAATTTTCTTATCAGTGTGGCTTTTAAAACAAAAGTTTTAAAGAGAAAACTGTCCCATCATTATGCATTCTTTAAGTACCTTAAAGATAAAGTCGAGTTCTGGTCATGCGATTACATTGTGAAAGAAACTGTCTGGAAACATTGGGAAAGGTTGATCATGTATAACTAAGGATTGATGTATACTGTGAGGTTTTGGAATCATCAAACAGATAAGAAATCAACCCAAACTTGTTCAAAAGCACATGCACCGCACATAGAAATGGGTATATGGGACTGTACACAGATGTGACATGAATATTCCTTTTCAGGGGACATTTCTACTATGATGTTCTTCCACACTGACGTAAATAAACAACCATTGTTACTTTCATATGTTATTTTCATAACATTAATTTTGGTCATCAATTGAAAAGCACTATATTAGATCAGAAATACTTAATTTCATTTCTATATTTAGACTTTCATTGATGTGATATGATACTTTCAATAAAGAAGAAATCATAAATTTACACCTAAAATTTCACAGTGACAAAATAGAAAACAAAAATAAAAGCATGCTACTATAAAAGAAACCGAATTTCAAAATTTGAACGGTGATCTAGAAAACAGTGAAGATAAAAACAAATATAAGAATATAGAACAGTCAGCCATAAGCCCATGTACAAAATGACAGATGTCACCAGACTATGAAAATAACAGTGTAATCATATATGTTCATCTATTGGGTGCAGACAACTTCCAAAAAGTTGTTTACTTGAAATTTAATGTGTGATATTAAACAAAGTTACAAAGTATAAGGAAAACATAGGTAACTCAGATCACAACCAGGTGTTCGCAAAATATGTCAATTTTAATCCCACATTGTCTACTTGTCTACTTGTCACTTCAGAAGACAAAGAGCTTCTAATTGGAACTGGCTTTCTATTTCATCAAAAGAGTATAAAAAATGGGGGGGGGGGGGGGTTGGAGGGAGGGGGGGTACTCATCACACCTGTTCATGGGCTTTAACCATTTTTTTAAAATTCAGGATAACCCTCTAAGCCTTATAAGCCTTTATTTTACAGCAAACTAAACTTTTCGGATGTACAGGTACATATAGCAATAGAAAAAGTAGGATGAACAACTGCAAGCCAACATTTTAGTAGAATGAATTAAATTACATAATTTTGTACATGTATTATTTTTTTAATTGATGTGTAATCTCACAAGTAATGTATAGTGTAAATGGTTTTCACATTCAGATCAACAAACTAACAGTTCCAATGTGACTGTTTTTCCACTATGAATCTGACTAGATGTTTAACCAATATGTTTAATGGCTTATTATCAATACAGATACTCTTGATAGCCATGTGGACAAACCTTGAAATTACAATTTTGGGAGACTTTTGGAGAATGAGTCTCCAATTGCTCCTATTCATTCAACTTTGTACCCATCATCATCACCATACACTGATATAAAAATTCTGTACTGTCTCTTGATAGAAAACACTCATGATCCTAAGCGACTGAATACATTTTGTTTGGACACCACACCAGAAGTCTTCTTTTTCATTGCCCCTGGTCCGCCCATAGTGACAGTGATGCTTGGTGTAGTGGATGTAGCCTCTGCTCTCATCAGACCCAACCTATCCTGCATTGTTGACTTCTTCTTTGGCAACTGGGACCCCACAGGGGCACCAAGTCTCTTCAATACCTTTGTGCTGGCTGTGGCAGGGGAAGCTACACCCTTGGAAGCTCCAAGTACTGTTTTGCCAAGCCGTTTCTGCATGGCAGTTGACTTTCCACCTAAGGTAACTGTCACTGTTTGCTTCACTGCAGGTTCTCTCTCAACATTGCTAGCCTTTGTGGCATTGGTTGGTGCACCAAGTCTGGCCTGCATTGACTTCTTGACTGCAGGTCTCTCTGAAGCTAACTTGACAGTCCCTGTTGCTAATGTCCTTGTGACTGTATCTGCTCCTCCCAACCGATCCTGCACCTTTGATTTCATCCCAACAGCATCCATGTGAGTTGTGGTAGACACCTCTGGCTTTTGCACACCAAGACGATCCAAGGCTGACCTTTTGGTTGCCACCTTCTTTGCTCCACTGAGAGTCACAGTCACCTTTTGCTTGGTACTGGGGGTAGAAGTTGCCACTACTTTCATTTTCTGAGCCGGTGCACCAAGTCGTGCCATGACATATTTAGCACCCCCAGCAGAGGTAGTGACTTGTTTTTGCGTGGCTCCTTTCTTTCCTAACCGCGTCTGGAGGCTGGCTTCTGGCATTGCAGAAACCAGCTTGGAAGCACCCAGGGTAACTTTTACTGATGGAGGTTTTGTGACTTTAACTGTGGTAGCAGCAGGTGTTGGTGTTAGGGATGGTGATGATAGAGACTTCAGCACACCTTGATATTCAATGGTGTCTGAACCTTCTGAGACGACACTCTTCCGCTGGCCACCCAAGCGATTGAAAACAGATGGGCCAACAGGAGTCTGCAAATATGAAAGATATATTCAAAGGTCATCCTGCAATATTTATAATGGAACTGACAAAATGTCTTAATGAATTTCTTTCACACTGAAGAACGAAACAAAGTGAATCTACATAGTACTGATGAAAGCACCTACACTAAAACATATATTTTTCTGTCTTTCAACTGAATTTTCTTGCAAAAAGATTGGATAAGCAAAAGGGGTTGAAACATATATATTAAAAGGACTCTGACATAATGATAAAATATGCCAATTAAATTTGTAGCACAAAATAAGTTTTAGATACACATCTGAATAATAAAACTTTGAAAAAAAGTGCTCTATATATTTTTCAAAACATTGGTAGCATTATAAGGAAGTACCCGTACCTGGTACAAATAACGTAAAATAAATGCTCCTTATCTAGGGATATAATCACTATTCTGGTAATTTGTAAGGTGCTACATAAGAAACAGCAATTATTATCATTCCAATCTTCAAACCAAAAATATATTATAACACAGGATGATTATGTTTGTGCACTGCACCTTTGCTGTGGAAGTTTCTGCTTTCTTTGGCTGCTGCGGTAACTGTCCAACAGTTGGACTGTTCCCTGATCCAAGTCGAGCGAAAACTGATGACTTTTTCTCTTCTTCTGATCCTAAAATATGATGAAGTAAACAATTTATGTTGATTTTTGTTTCTCTGTAGTTTTTTTTCTTCTCTGTAGTTTTTTTTCATTGAAAACAAGAGACGAAATTGACGTCCAAGACAACCGCGAAGCCCCTAAAATATTAGGGTACTCTCACAAGTGCTCTTATTTAAGAGGAATTGATTTCAAATGAGAATTACATTTTTCCAGAGGTATGGGTGAGTATTTTTAGAAAAACTCTTTTATTAAATTATGAGGTTGGCAGACATGAAATAGCCAGTTATTTATTTGTTGGTGAATTTTCAGTCCAAAGTTTCATTCAATGCATACATGTTAAACCAATGATAAATTATTTCCACTTGCTTTAGAAACCACTTGAACAATGCCCTTAGTGATCACACACCTGTTTGAAGTTGTTGCTTCTGCTCCAAGATCTTCATTGTCTTTGGTGTGATTCCTTTGGGCAGACTGACAACATATTTCCCTTCCTCCTCAGGCTTTACCATACGTGGTCTTTTCACTGGAACCACCTCAGCAGTGTCTGCTAAGATCCCTGAAGAAGTCTTTGTTGTACCTAGGAATACCAATCAAGATGAGGAGTCAAAATATAGCACCGTTCATTCATTAGAAGAAAGAGCGACAAGTGAAATGTACAAGTCTATATAGTGTATTCGGCCAGTAACTTGTATAAAATACAACGAAGTGTTTAGTCCAAACAGTGACTATATGCAACTAGCTATCTCCTGTGAAATACAGGATGAGACTTACTTGTACATGTTCTTGTACATTAACTCTATATTTGCCATAGGCTGAAACCTAGACTGCCACATTCTTTGGTGTAATATTATACATGCACACTATACATGTGACAAAATTCAACTGTGGCAGTCCATTGTTTGTGCCACTGGTTGACGAAAGCCGGTAGAGAGTTAAAGAAAGACACTTACTACAATCATGTGAAAAACATGCTTAATGAAGCACTAAATGATGAGTTCGACAAAGTATTCCATTTTCATTTTCACATTTTTTTTCTTAAGCTTAAAAGGCTAGATTTAAATAATAACTGGGAGAGGATTGTTATTCAAAAGACATGCAAATTTATTGTATTTTTAGTTAGACCAACAGTGATCATAAGTAATGCTTTCACAGAAAGAGCATTGGTGAACTCACTGCTCAATGTTTCCTCAGCCTTGTCCACTGTACAAGACAATAAGAAACAGGATACAGGTTTTAGGATACAAAGAGAATCTCTAAGTAAAGTACCTGTCATATTATTACGAAGAATAAAGACCCTATTGACTGTTAAGTCTACTCTTTATACACAAATGCCCAGAAAAAAATCAGTGAAGAAGTGAATAGGTGTCTGTGGCTATTCAAATGAACATGACGTAAGAAACATAACAAGGGTTAACCACAGGCGATTCCGATGTACTTTGTAATTGTTAGTAATTACTACGTGCTTGCAATACATGCAGTTGCAGTGTTTTCCTCAGAACACACAAATCAAACACACTCTTAGATGCTCTAATGAAGAACCAATTGAAGACGTGTAATGGAAATAATTTGAATATTTGACTGTACATTATGAAAATCCGCATTTTTCTAAGACTGTTAATAGTATAGCTTTTCTTGCTTCATGTA
Organism: Heliocidaris erythrogramma; assembly: GCA_025617745.1. Lineage (NCBI taxonomy): Eukaryota > Metazoa > Echinodermata > Echinoidea > Camarodonta > Echinometridae > Heliocidaris > Heliocidaris erythrogramma. Next base: position 22,407,124 of record CM046855.1, read on the forward strand.
ATTTTCTTTGGAAATAAGTTCAAACTTGTAAGTTATAAATTCTCACTATAGTTAAATTCTAGAAAAACAACACTGCAAATAAATAATGAAAAATAGGTACCTATTAATTCTTAAGAAAGAAGAAACTTAAATATCAGAATTGGTCATTTTTATGAAGGCTGATCTATATGATACATTGGTTGCACATGTGGCTTTGAAGGCATGCAACTACATCTCCAGTAAAAGTGAAAAACTGAAATACACAGCACTCCAAAGCACGGTTAAGCCCAATGCACCTCCACATAAACTGTTATCACACCAAACTATGACATGTGGAAATATACTGCATACCTCCAACTGGCACAGCACCCAGTCTGACTGCCATTGAGGGTGATACAGTGACCTTTGAAGTACCTCCCTCCATAATGCCTTCTTTTCTCATGTAGTGCTCCAGCATTCTATTTCCAGCTGAAAGTGGAGGTAAAGAAGATAAGAAAAAGACCATTTACACAAGACCAGGCGTATAAATGCGGAATTATATGTCAATTTAACACCTCTGTATCATTTATATCATTTATGTATCATATGTGTCACACCACATGTAAAATTATCACAGACATAAACAAGGCAAATAAACTAGGGGACACTCACGGGTAGTCTGTCTCTTCACTTCCACCTTGGCATCTGGATTAGTAGATAAGGCTGTTATGGCAGGCTTCTCATTTTCATACTGTAAGAAATAAGAAGAAAACTGTTAGAGCTCTTCAAACATACCAGGTACCAAATTATAAATCTCATGCAAATGAACTGGGCATGTACAAAATAAATCCACTTTCTTTACATTTGTAGTGAACTTGAGGGCACCAATCTTTTCAAAAGAACCCATTTCTCGTCTTGATTCATTCATTCACAGAACTGGTAATTCTAATACAAATAGGCCTGTTCAATAGTTGGCTTTAAAAAGGGATTCAGTAACTTTGTGGAGGCTTTATTTAATAAATTGTTGAATTTCGATATCTGTCTTTATAATGATGTTCAGAAGGATAAATAAATAGCCAGGCATAGAAAGGTTTTCAAATATTGCTATTACTAAGATATCTATGACTGAATACACCCATTTACGAAAGCGTATGGCATGTCATACACTTTAGTCTAACACTCAGTCTATGGGGGAAAATGAGTCTGGCATTTTCGGTCACTTGCATATGTTTACTTTTGTGAAGGCTATGATGATTTTGAAGTGCTTCCCCCCCCCCCCCCCCCCCCCCCCCTTTTCGAGTGGAATCAGACCCGGCTTCATTTTACACCATATTACATACACTGATAGCATGTAAGGCCAGGCAGCTCAGATTTTATCAAGCCTCTACAAAGTTACCAAGTCACTTTAAGGTCCGTACAGTGAAACCTTGTTATAACAAACTCCTTGGGACCAAGAAAATTGCCTCTTTATATTGAAATCTTGTTATATCAGGGCTAAAATATAATAGAATACAAAGAAGGAGAACCAGTGAAATTACCTTGTTATAACGAGTTTGTTAGTGCTCTTTATAACTGCTCTTTATAACGAGGTTCTACTGATGTCAACATGCTAGGAAGACAAAGTCCAATAGATTCTTGGAACAAAGAAGGCAGGTGGGAAGGAACACTGTACTACATGAATCATATGATCCATTCAATTCAGCATCTTAATGTCATTCCCGATTCACATTTTACCCACTCGCACATGTATGAGGGCTAACCTTTTACAACAAACAGCTATAATTGAGTGTCTTCCTATGTTAATGGCAATGTGTTGAAAACTTATGTGAAATTCAAAGGAGTATTACAGATAGCCAACTACCATGGCCACAGTATAAAACAAGGGAAATGCCCAGGGCAGTCTCGCTTGCATTGATAGCCAATGTTGGTTGAAATCCACTACCAGCAAAGTTCTGGGAAGAAGTGTACAATACATGTACTACTACATGTACATGTACATATACTGTATGGAGAGACAAAACTGAATCTTACCAAAAACTTAACTGAGTTAAACTGTCAGTAGTTGACCTTTAATGTGATGAAAATGTAAGATTGGGGTATTCATTTGAAGAGGAGAACATAAAGACAATTCTTACCAAATAAGATGCAAAGTTTCAAAGAACTTGAACAAATACTTTTGAAATAAAGTAAACTTTCAAAAACTTAACCTCAGGTTAAGGTTTTGGAACACAATTTAATTCAATTGACCTTTGACCTTGACTTTTGACCTGAAATTTGTTCCGCATTATTTCTGATACTCTACAACCCTTGTGTGCGAGTTTCATGAAAATTGAACATGTACTTTTGAAATGAGAGCAATTCCAAAATTGTTGATGCCGCCGCTGTCGGAAAAGCAGCGCCTATGTCTCGCTTTTTGCTTACGCAAGCAAGACAAAAACAGCCTGAAATTCCACTTCCAAGTCATTGTGGTTGGATTAGCATGTGCGCGCTTGGAAACAGGCGACTGGCTGGAATGCTCCCTAGAGGAGTGGAGAATGTGCACTGATGTGCAGAATCACAACTGCATCCAGTGACTGGGGTAATAATGCTGTAAGCGCTTTAGTCGGTTATATTGTAACTGGTAAAGCGCTACATAAGGAACAGTTATTATTATTATTCAAAAAGATGATAGAGATCCCATCGAAGCAATTACATGTATATTAACCAAACTAAGATATTTGATCATCCTCAATTCTAAAAGGCAATTTTTCCCCCTTAATTTCAATCCCTATGCTGTAGTTCCGCAACTTAGTGGTGAACACCGACATTGCCCCTTGGTTCCAAGTGTTCTTACATGTACCTACCTTTATGTGAGCTGTCTTAGCATACTTGAGGATAGCAATCACATCTCCCATGATGGAGATTCCCATCTCCTTCAGGTATTCCTTGGTGAGGTCCATCAGCATGCTCTTCTGTATGCGGTTGTCAAGGAATACCACAGAATACTTGGCAGCTGGACCTGCAGGAATACCAGCAGCAGTGAAAAACTTGATCCACTCCGACATTTCTATGGATTTGAAATCAACAATTGAAAAAAAAAAATTTAAACGGTAATTGTATTTAAGGGCAATTTTGAAGAAAAAGGAAAATTAGAGAATGAAATCTTATCGGCAATGAATGTTCAAGACAATCAAGTAGGATTGACATTTTTAAGAGCTGAATTTGAAAGGAAGTATTTAAAATATTTATCTTTTCTCCCATGTTGAAGCACTACTGCGCGTGCGCAATGGTGATTGGCACTCCGATTTTCGAGAGACCAGCACTGAGAAAAGATCGTTTGTGACATTCTATCATATTTTTTTGACAAGAAATATTGAAAACGTAAAAATCATCACTCCTATTGCAAGTTTTTTGATTTTCATGTAAATATGAGTAGAGTTGGTGATTTCATGTATTTGTGACATTTTCATCGAAGTTTTGCCAAAGCAAAAGTAATGCACATGAGTGTGTAGCTCCTCCACGACGAGCCAAATATTTGTAGCACCATAGGGAAACACATAGCGATGGACCCCAATAGGAGTGGCTGTGGCAGACTTCGTTCTATGTAGGAGAGGGCTTCTGTGAAGCCAGACGTAGTCTCAGCGGAGCATATCCCCGAACGAAATACAGTCAACCTCGCTTAAATCGACGTTGCATGTGTCGAAGAAGATCAGAATGTACATTTTGCCTGGCAGCGCCCCCCCCTCCAGTATGTTACCCCCACAGGGCCCCTATAGGGCCACTCAGAGAAATTTCATGGACAACATTCATTCTTCATCTATAGAGGTATCTCCATACACAATACCAAGTCTGAGCTATGCCTGGTTCTGGAGAAGAAGATGTTTGAAATTTGCATAGCTTTTACAATTGGGGGCCCTCCCCCTGGGGGCCACATGTACCATTTTAGCAACTTTGGGTCCCCTACCCCTAAGGATGATTCCTACCAAGTTTGGTTGAATTTCGATAATGGGTTTTGGAGAAGAAGATGAAAATGTAAAAAGTTAACGGAAGACGGACGACGGACAAATTTCCATCGCAATAGCTCATAGTGAATGTCTTTGTTAGACCCAAGACCACGCACAGCCGTCATACATTCACGCGTCATATGGAAATCGGACATGTCGTTAGGTATGCCACAATACGAGTGCGCGAGATAAGCCAAACGCGCCTTGGCTGAAGCTGCGTCATCCTTGCAAGTAGGATTGTGCCGCATTAGCTGTGAATACAGGAGTTCAAATTCCGCAAACACCTCTTCACGGCTGTGCGTGGTTGAACTAATGAAACATGCTACAAGTGCTGTCGAGTTTAGCTTTAATGATATCATGTATTCGCAGATCGATGTTGTTGCTATGGGTTCCCCGTTGGGTCCCGTGCTTGCTAATATCTTTGTTGGCTTTCATGAAACCCGCCTTCATGAAAACATCACTGATCCTAGCCTTACCCCGCTCGCCTACTTTCGTTACGTTGATGATACCTTTGCTATGTTTGATTCAAGCGAAAAATATAATTGTTGCTGTTGTAATTAATTAATTAATTATTGTAATTATACTGTATTAATGTATCTGTACTATATTTCTGCTTTGGGAGTCCGAGTCCAATTTTGCTTGTTATTTATCTTATAATTCTTGTTGTTGTTATTGTAATTATACTGTATTAATGTATCTGTACTATATTTCAACGATGTGGAAAGGTGGCATGGGATGGTGAATAGACACGCCAAGGGAGCAAACCTGTCGTTCTACAAGTTAGTCCACCTTCTACAAGAACAGGCAGCTCTCATCCAGCTTCAAGTTCGCCTTCTATCAGCAAACAAACTGAAGCAACGACAACGGAAGCAGTATCGACAGGCCCAGGGACAGCTTTTCTCTTTGTGGGACGACTACATCGCCGGTAACAAGACCGCCAAGGAATTGCTTAAAAGATGTTCGTACATCATGGGACCGACATTGGATTAGCTTGAATACAGACGGCATCATAATTGGAAAATTAATTTGTCATTGTACATGATTTTGTGTAAATAACATTGGCAATAAAACTAAAGGAATTAAATGAATTCAATGAGTTTTTGTCATTTTGTATATTGTACATGATTTTGTGTGAATTAAAATGAATTCAATGAATTCATTTTGTTATAGTTCAATGTCGGTCCCATGATGTACGAACATCTTTTCACTCAGTCCTATGTGAATATTGTTTACTGAGAGGGGATGTGAGAGAGTTCCAGAGAGAGAGGGGGAGGGGGTGGAAATAATTATAGTTCTAATAGTCATTGAGAAATATTAAGAGAGCAATAGCGGGGGACAGGAGAGAGAAAGTGATGTGGAGATTTGAGAAAAGATAAGAGAAGCAAAGAAAGAATGATATAAATAGAGAACGGGGGAGGGGCAAAGATCAGGGCACATCCAAACTTTTAAAGGGGCGGGGCACACACAGAAAATACTTGACAATCAAACAGAAGAAAAATCTAAAAAAGATGAATGCTCGGAAAGCATTACCCTATTAAACCCATACTTCTGATGAAATAACGCCCAGAGCAATTGTCACAGAAGCAAATGCCGGATCACCGCTTAATTAAAACAATGAACTGATTCTATTATTATATTCTATTATTGACCATAGACGATCCGCCCTTTTCTTACTGAGCGAGAATCAACATTAAATTACGGATTTGATTTTTGAAAATATCTTTTCCAACATTGGTGAGTTGAATTTATTGTATTTCTTGCACTCATAGCTACATTCCTATACCGTACTTCGTGTGTATAATGTAGGCAGTCATACACCTCATCTTTTTAAAACACCACTGCACAAAAGTCACCAATATTCACTCAAAATCGGCATTTAATTTTCAAAAACCGACCCCAAAATATCCAAGAAATACAATAAATTCAACTCACCAATGTTGGAAAAGATATTTTCAAAAATCAAATCCGTAATTTACTGTTGATTCTCGCGAAACGAGCTATCGGAGTCATTGTGTAGATTTCCTGTTCGCCGCGGGCGCTGACATCTCCCCAAAAGAGTTTTGTCCTCAAAAATTCGGTCCCTATGGCGTACGCGGAAAAGTTCCGATTTTCTGTGTGCGCGATCGTAAAGATCGATGTGCGCTTGCGATCCCGAGTTTCTTCGTGGACAAAAATTGTATTGGCCGATTTTAGTCTAAGACATCGTCAGTTTGTAAACAACACGCGATCGCGAAACAAATCGGCGCGGATTTCTCCGGTTTTGGACAAGATTTTGACTTTGGATTTTGCTGAAAATATCAAAAGTTCTTCCTAACGGCCATTTGAGGTAGGAGTGAGATTTTTAAGGGCTGAATTTGAAAGCAAGTATTTAAAATATTTATCTTATTTTTTCCCCCATACCTTTAGTACATGCGACAGAAAATACGAACTATTTTACAGAAATGTACCCGGGAGTGCCCGTGAGTGGCTATGAGTGGGTATTGTGGGATACAGATGTAATTTTGGTCATTGACAAAGTCAGTATGTGGGACCAATACTGCCTGGACCTGGTATTGACTATTTTGGTAAAGTCTAACTTAATTTACAAAATGTTCAGGCAGTATTTTTATTTATTTTAATACGATTTCAAACTAAAAGGGCAGTATACTTTACCTTGAAAGTAATATAAATATTCGAACATAATAAATACGGTAACTAAATATTATTTACCCATATTTGCAGCCATTTTTCCTGGCGTTGTTCCGCGAGAGACTGTTCGGTTCGGTCCAATGGTTCCGCGATCCGCCGAATTATCGATATCCATTCCGATCATAAACATCGGTTAGTCGTTAGTCGGATGAAGAAGGTGCACTTAAGTCAGACACTTATTTCACATGTATGGGACTAGATGAAGAAGAAATAACAGTGATCAAAGAAATATTTGCAAACACCCCTGGAGAATGGAAACGTGAATTTAAAGGGCCTACTTTGGTTGATGGGTTAAAAATTGAATTTAGGTTCTGTAAAAAAGTTTTCCAATTTGAATCAGTATGTTCGAAGAATTTGTATAGGGCTTGTATTAATAAGATGGCCGATATTCCAATTAGTTTTCACAATTTAGAATCATCATACAATATGTCGATTAAAGAAATTGAAAAAGTCTTTTATCGTCCTAGATTAAGTACCTTGGACAACAAATTGAGAGAATTTCAATTTAAATTACTATATAATACTGTTTTTGTAAATCATCATCTACACAGGTTTCAATTTATAGCAAGTAACAAATGTTCTTTTTGTGGTAAAGATGAGGAAATATATAGACATATATTTATGGATTGTGAGACAGTAGGGACATTGTGGAAATTATGTAGTGTTCTGTTTAATCTTCCAATTCTTAAAGAATTAAGTTGGAAGGAAATCCATATTGGGGTAGATGAGGCAGCTGAAAATAGACAATTAGTTAATCATATAGTTTTACTAATTAATACCTTGGGAGAGGAAAAAATAAGCCACCGAATGCGGAAGAGATACGAGAAAAGCTACTTAAGAGTAAAGAAGAAGAAAAGAAGATTGCATTCGAGCGAAACACATTAACAAGACATTATAAAAAATGGGAATATCTAAAAGTATTATGCACTAATCAAAACCAGAAAGATGATGGGAGGGGGCTGCCGGGTTCGCCCACTCAGGGGCTTGATCGATCCTCGCCGCTGTAGACTGTCTCTTTGTTTTTTTTTTGGTTTTTTGGTTTTTTTTTTTTTTTGTTTTGTTTGTTTGTTTGTTTGTGTTTGTTTGTTTGTTTTGTTTTGTTTGTTTTGTTTGTTTTTTTGTCTTTGTTTTTGTTTGTTTTAGTTTTTGTGGGTGGGAGGGAGTGGTTATTTTTTAATTATGTTTATTGTTCGTCGTCTGTCCTGTGATTTTTTTTTAAGGGGCGGGGGGAGGGCATGGCCAAATCAATTTCAGATTTATTCAGGTGATATAAGTTGTTTGACTATTCAAATATTAGGTTATATTAGCAATATGATACTATGATTTATGAAGTTATATTATGTGTTATGACTTTGCAAGGTTCATGATTAGACTTATGTTAATGTTGAGATATAATATATTTTGTATGATTGAACTGAATGAATCAATAAATACTACTAAAAAAAAAAAAGTTATCCCGCGGCCCGGCGCCGCGCCGGACCATTGACGTCTGCCCTTTCTATTAAACCTTCTACTCATGAATGCATGAATCACCTGAACCAAGTAATATATTCAAGTGATTCAAATTTATCGATGTTTCTTTCCTGGGGACCTAGTAACATTACAAGGTATTCCATTAACCTGTTATTAATGAATGAACTACAATACTTGGGATCCAGTTTGCATACATTACTTGTTGCTATGTCTGACAAGCCTCTGGCAAGCTTTCAGGTTGTCAAGAACCACCTTTGTTTCAAAAGTATGCATAAAATTTGAATCACTTTGCAAACAGGTCAATTTACATGCAAGAAATCATGGGTGTCGATCCCGGGGGGAAAAACAAAAATTTGAGGGGGGGGGGGGGGGGGGCTGTATTAACACCCCCACCAATATTTTTGGATAAACTAAATAAGAATGATGATACATTAACTTCAAACTAATAATTATGCAAACCTATTATGTTTGATCTTGAAATACCGGCCATCACATTCTTTAATGATTAGAAGTAGGATATGTAGGCCCTATGCAATAATTTAAATGCAAATATATCGAAGAAAATTTATTCGCTTTCATTGTTATTCTCGGAGTTCCATCCATTGTCCACACAGAAAATAATTTTGGGATGCTCTAAAATGCAAGTTTTATAGACAGATTTTCGGCCTAAGTTCCTGGTGTGGACGGGGGATACCCCCCCCCCCCCCCACCCCCACCCCCAAATCATGAACACGGATCGACACTCCCCTGCAAGCAATCTCCGCACGTATAACGTATAGTTGATGTCTCGAAAATGTTATTACATTCATAATATTATATGAAATACATTTTCATTGTCATGATTGTATTCTATAGAAAGGCCTACCTTATTTGTGAATGAATGAAAAATAGTAGCAAACAAGCCAGGGCATTGGGGGTAAATCAGCAACCTTCGTCAGCATTAAATAGTTCATAACTGAAACTGAGGATACGCCACCAGGCGACCGTTGGGAAAGTCAAGATTGCGTAACCCCCTGACAAAGTTTGTGCGTCGAACGATTCAGTTGGACTCCTGAGATTACATTTCAGACTGCACGAAGCGGACCGAATTAATCTCATACGAGAGCTCGAACTGAGGCGGAGCATGCATGGGCATGCATGTTGCGCGGCGACCAGTCTGTCCGAAGTTTGCGCCCTGCGCATGATCAGGTAACGACCACAGTGCCCTCTCGCGGCCAAGGCCGTACGCAGCGGGGGGGGGGGGGGGGGGCAGGGGGGGGGGGCAGTTGCCCCCCCCCCCCAGAAATTTCAAAATCATACTTTTTTTTTTAATAGGGTTTTAGACTTTTAAATGATCCAATAATAAAAAGCGATCATCTTGCCCCCCCAGGAAAAAATTTCTGCGTCCGGCCTTGCTCGCGGCATAAAAACGTTCAAAATCTGCAGTTGAGTATCCCTTTAAGAGTAACGTCTGCGGGCAGCTCTCTGTAATTCGCCTCCGAAAACTGACTCTGATCGGACCATGCAGATTCGAATCTCAGTCACGTCTGGTCCCAGACGTAACTAATCATATTATATTGATACACTACGGCCTGTCAAAAAACTCATTCACACACACACACACACACACATAGGGCCTAATATAAAGCGATTTGATTGCCTGTAAAGTGAATGAAAATCCCAAGGCTTTTTTTCCATATTAATTAATTTACACTGCGTTCAATATAACGCGTGCAAAATTCAATTTGATAATAGCTTCACTCTTTTTAGTTATACTATTATTTCAGTAACTAATTTGGTATCCAGTGATACTGTCGCTTGCCAACCGTTGTACTATACTGCATGGAATGACAGGTGCCCGTAGGCCCTGTTAATCTGATGACCCTATATGATGTAAGAAAAAAAAACTGAAACAGAGCTTTAACAAAAATAACAAGGCGTTATTTTATAAACATTGTTTGAAGAAATGTCGTAAAACAGTATAGGTCAGAAATATTAAGCAATCTTCAACTTTATGAGCAAATGGGCTATATTAATAATAATAATAATAATAATAAATATAATAATAATAAGAAGAAGAAGAAGGAGAAGGAGAAGGAGAAGAAGAAGAAGAAATAAATAACTGTAGGCCTGTTTATATAATATCTATTTTTTACCTTGTTCAAAAAGAAGGAACATTTCGGTTGTTTTTATGTAGGCCCTATTATTTTATTCATTTCTATAATTCAGTGAAAATCAACAGTCTGTACAAAAATAGAAAAATAAAATCATGAATTGAATATAAACAGAAAATTTTACAATTTACAAGTAAATCTATAATGACCGGTCGGCGAGGGAAGTGATGTCAGTATCTATAGGGATTATGGGGCTCGGAGCAAACAAAGAAGTTACGGCCCCCCCCCCCCTCCCCCCCCCCCCCCCCCCCCCCCCCCCCCCCCCCCCCCTCAGAGTGCCCAAACTTACCTAGTACGTTATTGTGCAAGCGAGAGAGCAAAGCGACCGAGTGGCAAATTTTTCAATTTTCAACCGTAAACAACGCAATTTCTTGTGCATTTTATCCAGGAAATTTTGCAATTGACCACCGCAATTAAGCGGTATAGAGAAGCTCAAATAATTATTGTACACAATGATAAACGGTTTTCTATTCACTCACTTCTATAATCGGGAGCAAAACTATATAACAAAAACCCTAGCCTATGGGCTTGAGAAAGAGTCGAGAAAATCAGCAAGGCTATATACCGGGGCTATACCTGAAGTTGAGATTCCTTTCAAAAGTTGAACCTTTGCAAATGCTGTTTTACACACTTTATCCTATATTATTGGGGACGCAATATTTAGCAGGAGTCATGAAACTTACATGATATAGCGAGCAAAGCAATTACATCTTTATTTTTTCAAATCTAGAAACCTTTAAGCTATTTAACAACTATAAACTGGGCAGTGGCGTATCTAAGGATTATGGCGCCCGGAGCAAACAATTAATTTATTTAAGTTATTGTAGAAGTGAGGGAGCAAGGCGACCGAGAGGCAATTTTTCAATTTTTTTAACCCTAAAAACGTAATTCCCTGTGCATTTTACCCAGGAAATTTTGCAATTGACTACTGCTATTGAGCAATCGAGAAGTTCGAATTTTGTACATTGATAAACGGTTTTCTATTCAGTCACTTCCCAAATTGGGAGCAAAGTTAACGAAAACCCTTGAGAAGTATAGTCGAGAAATTCAGCAAGGCGACCGAAAGTTGGGATTTCATTCAAATGTTGAACCTTTGAAAATGCTGTTTTATACACTTTATGATAATATTGCGGGCGCAATATTTCTAGCAAGATTCAGATGTAACTTATTACATGATAGCGAGCGAAACAACGACAATTACATCTTTATTTTTCAAATTTAGTTGTCAGAGGAAAAAATGTCAGAAGTAAAAATGCCAGTGGTAAAAAATGCTAGTATCCCCCCCCCCCCCCCCCCCGGATATAGCATGCATGTATTGTTTGCCACTCTCTTTCAGTTGACTTAATTAATTTTGAATTTTTTCACTTAATTTTAGTTTGAATATATCTGCACCTTGTTTATAACTTAATGTGCATGAGCCCCCCCCCCCCCTTCCCCCGTATTAATGTTGACGAAGCTGTAATGCTCGATCTTTGTGTGACGGCCTGTACATTTGCTGGAGAAGAGAGAACTGAAAAAGAAAAAAAGTGCAGGTACAAGTACAGATAACGAAAAGCAAATTAGTCAAGATCATTTGGTACAAGTTGTTTTACTACAGGTACAGGTATTGTGTCCTTAAGTTATACAGTTAGTATCATGTTGCATTATTCGGAAGGTTCGTTTATCCAAAGGTTCATAATTCCGAAAAAGTTCATATTTACCCGCAAAAGGACTGTCCCACATTAGGGTGATGTAATTTTTGCATACCTCCTTTCCCTTCTCTAAACCTAAAATTCAGTTGCAGACTTCCTTCTCGTTCCTACGGAGCCCCTAAGGGGACATAAAATGACACGAGTTTTTTTTTTTTTATCTCGGGGCCCCGACTTATTAACTCGGGGCCCCGACTTATTATCTCGGGGCCCCGACTTATTATCTCGGGGCCCCGACTTATTAACTCGGGGCCCCGACTTATTAACTCGGGGCCCCGACTTATTATCTCGGGGCCCCGAGTTATTATCTCGGGGCCCCGACTTATTAACTCGGGGCCCCGACTTATTAACTCGGGGCCCCGAGTTATTATCTCGGGGCCCCGACTTATTAACTCGGGGCCCCGACTTATTAACTCGGGGCCCCGAGTTATTATCTCGGGGCCCCGAGTTATTATCTCGGGGCCCCGACTTATTAACTCGGGGCCCCGACTTATTAACTCGGGGCCCCGACTTATTATCTCGGGCCCCGACTTATTAACTCGGGGCCCCGACTTATTATCTCGGGGCCCCGACTTATTAACTCGGGGCCCCGACTTATTAACTCGGGGCCCCGAGTTATTATCTCGGGGCCCCGAGTTATTATCTCGGGGCCCCGACTTATTAACTCGGGGCCCCGACTTATTATCTCGGGGCCCCGAGTTAATAACTCGGGCCCCGACTTAATTATCAGCATACGATACCATGCATATGTACGGGGCTCCGTACATTATGCATACACTACCAGCCGTATCAACAATCCCCATGCTGTTTTAACGCGCCATGCTTGCCTAAGTCACCATACCTTACAGTCAAGAATGGACGAACGAGAACAAGAACAAAATGATGTGATTTTTTTTTAGGTTTGTTTCGAAATGGGACTTTTGTATAAAGATATAGTCACGGTTCTTGCAACAGAGTGCGGAATTATCATTTCTACCCGTCATTTGCATGGGCGTCGGAAGGGATTTTTGATTGGTCCGGCTCCGCCTGCCGTGCCGTAGGCACGCCAGCCAAAAAGGTAGATTATTGGTCAGGCTCAAGCCGGGCCGGCCGGGCCGGCTCCGACGCCCATGATTTGAAACGGCTTCTCAGACAGCTTGGTTTGTTTAGAAGAAAAAACTACAGTCACATCGGTGACGTAGTTGAATTTGTCCAAAGGCAGGTTGAGCGATCGGGTCGTCTACATGGTTACCGGTGGATGTTTGAAAAATGTTTAGCACATCATATTAAGTGTAAAAAGATAACCACTATAGATGGGTTGGCAATGTAAGGGGGAATTAATAAATGTAACAGAAACAATATGTGAATCCTGATTTATTAGGAAAAATATGTGTTGTCATTGTCAGATTGTTATATTTAATCAAATCTGACAAACTGTTGTTATGCTCTTTATGAATGTCAATCTGAAATTCTTTGGATTTTCATTGATCTATGGATTAATACACAAACAGCTACTAAAATAGAAAGGTATACATTTTGTCAAGGTGAGCTTGAAGTATGTCAAAATCAGATACATTTATGATCAGCTGCCAAGTTATCAATGTCAGAGAAATTTCAGCTCGTAAGTGACATTAATTTCCCCTTTTCAATCTTTCTTAGTTCTTTTTTGTTTTATTTGATTCTTTCTTTCTACCTTTCTTTTTTTTTTGTTTCTTGGATCACTTTTCGATCCTTCTTTCTTTTGTTCTTTTTCTTCCCCTCCTTCCTTCCTTTTTCTTATGTTCATCCTCTCTCACTTCTTTGCTTCCTTCCCTCTTTGTTTTCATTCTTGTTTCTTAAATTTCTTAATTCTTTCACTCTTTGTTTCTTATCTGTATTCATTAGATTTCTGCTTCACATCCCACACTATAAGCCTAGGTATTAAAATTGTTTTCTTTCATTAAATTTATCATCATCAACATCATCTACATCTTTCTTTTATTTCTCAGTATTTCTCTTATCCACGTTTTACTGGTTAAAATAATGAACATAACTGAAATAAATAAAAGAAAACAAGATAATCATTATTTTTATAATTTTTGGTACATAGGCAAATTTATTTTCATTCATTTTTATCAATGTGACTTGCGGCCAGTACGCACTCGGCCGGTACTAATGGTAACAGCGCCATCTAAGATCAAAACTTTACAATATCCGGGCTATTGTCATCATTCATTTAATTCTATGACAGATTTTAAAATTGCATTGCATTGTCACTTACGAGCTGAAATTTCTCTGACATTGATAACTTGGCAGCTGATCATAAATGTATCTGATTTTGACATACTTCAAGCTCACCTTGACAAAATGTATACCTTTCTATTTTAGTAGCTGTTTGTGTATTAATCCATAGATCAATGAAAATCCAAAGAATTTCAGATTGACATTCATAAAGAGCATAACAACAGTTTGTCAGATTTGATTAAATATAACAATCTGACAATGACAACACATATTTTTCCTAATAAATCAGGATTCACATATTGTTTCTGTTACATTTATTAATTCCCCCTTACATTGTCAACCCATCTATAGTGGTTATCTTTTTTACACTTAATATGATGTGCTAAACATTTTTCAAACATCCACCGGTAACCATGTAGACGACCCGATCGCTCAACCTGCCTTTGGACAAATTCAACTACCTCACCGATGTGACTGTAGTTTTTTCTTCTAAACAAACCAAGCTGTCTGAGAAGCCGTTTCAAATCATGGGCGTCGGAGCCGGCCCGGCCGGCCCGGCTTGAGCCTGACCAATAATCTACCTTTTTGGCTGGCGTGCCTACGGCACGGCAGGCGGAGCCGGACCAATCAAAAATCCCTTCCGACGCCCATGCAAATGACGGGTAGAAATGATAATTCCGCACTCTGTTGCAAGAACCGTGACTATATCTTTATACAAAAGTCCCATTTCGAAACAAACCTAAATCACATCATTTTGTTCTTGTTCTCGTTCGTCCATTCTTGACTGTAAGGTATGGTGACTTAGGCAAGCATGGCGCGTTAAAACAGCATGGGGATTGTTGATACGGCTGGTAGTGTATGCATAATGTACGGAGCCCCGTACATATGCATGGTATCGTATGCTGATAATTAAGTCGGGGCCCGAGTTATTAACTCCCCCGAGTTAATAAGTCGGGGCCCCGAGATAATAACTCGGGGCCCCGAGATAATAAGTCGGGGCCCCGAGTTAATAAGTCGGGGCCCCGAGTTAATAAGTCGGGGCCCCGAGTTAATAAGTCGGGGCCCCGAGTTAATAAGTCGGGGCCCCGAGATAATAAGTCGGGGCCCCGAGATAATAAGTCGGGGCCCCGAGTTAATAAGTCGGGGCCCGAGATAATAAGTCGGGGCCCCGAGATAATAACTCGGGCCCCGAGATAATAAGTCGGGGCCCCGAGTTAATAAGTCGGGGCCCCGAGATAATAAGTCGGGGCCCCGAGTTAATAAGTCGGGGCCCGAGTTAATAAGTCGGGGCCCCGAGATAATAACTCGGGGCCCGAGTTAATAAGTCGGGGCCCCGAGATAAAAAAAAAAAACTCGTGTCATTTTATGTCCCCTTAGGGGCTCCGTACGTTCCAAATTCCATTCGGGATAATGAAATCGTACGTCGATTAAAAAAAGCCGGGTGTACGATCTGGAGTCCAGAGTCCAACAGTTCGACAAGAAAAACGCGGTCAAACCAAATAGTCTAAAAAGTAAAATACAAGCAGATGTCAGGTCTGATTCTTGACCTTCTTTATAATTTCACCTCTTGATTTTTCACCTATATTCTCCTAATATCACCCATCGCGTGTTTATCTCTGCCATTTTACCTGTGGCATTTTCATCTCTGGCATTTTTTGCTCTGGTAGTTTTTGCTCTGGCATCTTTACCTCTGGCATTTTTTCCTCTGGCATTTTTTCCTCTGGCATTTTTTCCTCTGGCATTTTTACCTCTGGCATTTTAACCTCTGGCATTTTTTCCTCTGGCATTTTTACCTCTGGCATTTTTACCTCTGGCATTTTTACCTCTGGCATTTTTTCCTCTGGCATTTTTACCTCTGGCATATTTTCCTCTGGCATTTTTACCTCTGGCATTTTTACCTGGCACCGGTTGGGTTGGGGGGGGGGGGTATAATCCGTAAGAAGTTTCTTCATTTATACCCCCTTTTTCCTTTCTCTCTTTTGCGTTTGTTGTGCCCCCTCCAAGTGCAGCCGGCGCACGTCCCTCCGGCCCCTAGATACGCCACTGATACTGGGGGCGCTAAATTACGAGATCCTGAATTAAAGAAAAAAATTGTGCGAGGGAGCAAGCAAAGCGACCGACCTTTGGAAAATGTTCGCATTTCAAACCTTAAAAAGCTACATTTTGGGGCGCATAATCCGTAAGGATTAAGATTTTTCTTCATTAATTCCCCCTTTTATTCTTTCTCTCCTTTGATTTTTTGTGCCCCCTCCCAGTGCCGCCCTGCCCCCTAGATACGCCACTGAGCGAAGCGACCGAGCCGGGGGAGGGTGTGGGAGGGGTACCAAAAATTAATAGCTTTTGAAGGTTTGAAATGCGACAATTTTCCAAAGGTCGGTCGCTGTGCTCCCTCGCACAATTATTTTCTTTAGACATGATTTTTGAAAAAGTCCCTGGTGTGGGAGAGAAGGGGGTATCCCCTCCTCGCATTTTAGAGCATCCCGAAATTGTTTTAATGAAAAGAAGGAATTCATGGATCTACGCCAATGGACGGAACCCTATAATTGAGAATAACAATGCGAGCGAACGAATTTTCTTCGATATTTTCGCATTGAAAGTATGGAATTTCCTATTTCCTTATATACTTCTAATCATAAATCATGTGATGGTATTTAAAGATCAAACATATAATGAGTTTGGATAATCATAAGTTTTAAGTTAATGTATTTTTCATATTTGTTATTTATTTTATCCAAAATATTGGGGGGATGATTTTGGGGGGGGGGGGATATATACCCCCACCAACCCCCCGCCCCCCCCCCCCCCCCCCGAGATCGACACCCACGATCTCACCTTATTTTATATACAGATAGGCCTACACAGCGTTCTCACCGTTACACCCTTGGTGTTGATACCAAGGATGAGGAATTTCAGAAAATAAAAACCATAGTTAGACCGCTCTAACGAAGTGAGTGTGAATGGGCTCCACGTGTAGATTCCTCAAACAATATACCGACAAGGGTAATAAATCATTCAAAGCCTACTTTCTATCTCCAGAGTTGTTTTGGTCCTCCCAAACCACCTCCCTGGGATGTCATATTAGTGTATTATTTCACTCAATACTCCAATAAAATATGTGGGTTAAACGTACAAGTTTTATATTTGGGAAGGTAACCTCGGCTCTTGGTCGTCTTGAATATATGAATATTGATTAAGCTAACGGGTTCCCATGCAGGTCGAAAATCCTATATAGAGACCCATAGACCCACTGGTTTCTATTGGTTTCCTAGAACCCATATAGAACCTATATTGGATCCCATATACCAAACCAGTGATAAAACCAATAGATTCTAGTCTATAGACAGTATTTCTATTGGTTTCTACATGGTCCTATTGGTTTTTGGATGCTTCTGTTGGTTTTTATTGGTCATATTGGTTTTTGAATGTTTCTATTGGTTTCTGTTGGTTTCTATAGGTCCTAATGACTCATGAATATTCATGAATGACAATAGTCTAAAATTTGAAATCTATAGTGGAAATAGATAAAATACATTTAGATTTTAAGTGTTTATGCTGGGATTAAGCTTAATTTTTGAACTGTGATAGAAATTGTACTTATATTAATCATTGTAATAAATTCAAAAGGCATTTTCATATTTCAATAATAAAATTGTAATCTGGTTTTCATAATAAATGTGTAATCTAATTAGTAACCATTTGTTTAAACACTACAACTATGTCCCTATATAAGATGAATGTGATACAATTTGTGATTTGAAGCCCCTAAAAACTATCATACTGTTTTTCTCTACCCCTCAAGTTCCTGAATATGTTGAATTTTGCTTCCAGCAGATAAGAGTCAAGGAATACATTCCACCAGTACCCAGGTGCTACAAATGCCAAAGATACGGGCATTTAGCAATAAGATGTAAAGCCAAGGAGAGGTGCCCTAGGTGTGGCCTAGGGCATTCGGTAGAAAGTTGCGAGCTGGAGAGACAACATTTCAAATGTGTAAATTGCAATGGTAACCATTCGGCAGCTTATAAAGGATGCGAGTCATCGAAAGAAGCACAAGAAGTGCAGCAAATTAAAATACAAAATCGAATTTCTTTTGCACAGGCAGTGAAACTACACTCAGAACAAAATGAGGAACATAAGCAGGAAAAACATTTTAAAAACTCAGAACTTAAGAATGTAATAAAAGAAAATGACAAAATAAATACTCGGAAAGAGAATTTAACAATTGTAGATTCCGATCAAACCGATATGGAAATCGTCTCCGGCTCGCAATTTTCTACCAAAACGGATACGACAAGCAATAAGTCTGAAAATACAGACCAAAACAATAGAAATTTCTTGAAAGGTGTCCCCGACATCACACTTGTCTCTTTCTTTATCAGATTAATCAGAATAGTCACAAAGCCAGATTGTAACCCATTTGATGAAATCACACATATCTTGAAAGATACACTGGGCTTACATCCCACCGTAGATGAATTACAGACCATTCATGGCCTATTCCACTAGCCTTGTTACACTCGTGGCTTTCAGCATTCTCCAGTGGAATGCACAGGGTCTTGGATGCCACGGGGATGAGTTAATTAGTTTTTTAAATCAGCAAACAAGACCCTTTGAAATTATCTGTATTCAAAGAACGTGGTTTGACGATGGATGTATTATGCAAATTCCAGATTATATATGTGAATATAGAAATAGACAAGGAGGAACTCGGGGTGGGTGTGCAATATACGTGTATTCTAAACTAAATTACAATAGAGTCTTCAAACACGATGATTTAGAAATCATATCATTACAAGTTTTATTGCATGATAACGTTTCTGTGAATATAGTCAATTTCTATAACCCATGTAACAAACTCAGCATTGGTTCGTTAAATGAATTATTTAACAATGTTGTGAAGGAAAAGCACACAATCATAATAGGAGATTTTAATGCACACAACACTTTATGGGGTAGCCAAAAAACAGATACAAATGGTAAAGTAGTGGAAGAGTTTGCAAACGAGAGAAACCTAGTTATTTTGAATGATGGGAGTGCTACTAGAGTAGACTACCACACGGGTAATTTTTCTTGTTTGGATCTAACCTTAGCCCCTCCTTGTACAGCTAACAAAACAACATGGCAAGTCCTGAACAATAGTTTGGGAAGTGACCATTACCCACTGTTATGCCAATTGAACATATTGAATGAGAATAGTACACATACAAAGATTGATCAATCCCAACAAATTTGTTCAATGCTATCCACAAAGAATGTAAATTGGGATGAATTTAGGCATCTAACTGAGGAACAATGGGATACCTTACAGAATGAAGGTAAGGTTATAGAGTACCAAACTTTCATGGAAACAATTAGGTTTTCCCTGGAAAAAGTGAAAGCACATCGGGCGACAAAGAAAATAAAGAAAAACCCTGTGCCATGATGGAATAAAGAATGCTCCTCTAGAATAAAGGAGAGAAATAGGGCAAGGAGCAAACTGAAAAGTTATGTAATACCCTCTGCTGATTTAGTGGAGGATTTCAAGAAGAAAAGAGCTATCGCTCAAAGAACTTTAAGGCAAGCTAAAAGATTATACTGGGAAAAATACTGTCAGAACATTGATCGTTTTACCCCTCTACCGAATATCTGGAGTATGATCAAAAGGATCAATAATGATGGTATTTCAACCAGGAAAAACATTGTTCTCATGAGAGAGGATTGTTCCGCAATCACTGACAGTGAAGTCGCGGATACTTTCGCCAGCCATTTTAAAACCATTAACGAAAGTTTTCAGGGCAAGGTTAATACCCCTGAACAAAAAGAAATTGCTAGCCAATGTGACGATATCATATCATCCTTTAGTGATGCACAGAGTAATAGTGTCCTTGATGAACCCTTTACCATGTATGAATTAAGTATAATATTAAAAACCTGTAAAGAGTCTTCTCCAGGTAAAGATGGAATTGGGTATGAAGTATATCAAAATCTCTCATATAAAGGGAGAGAAGTAATGTTAAATATCATGAATAACATATGGGTAACAGGAATTGTCCCACCCAATGCAAGCATTATGTTATTGTCCCAATATTGAAACCACACAAGGTAGCTACAGATGTTTCTCCTATAGGCCTATATCTCTTACTACCTGTTTCATCAAAATAGTTGAGAAAATTATCAAGGAACGAATGACATGGTTTACGGAAAAACATTGTCTGTTACCAAATTGTCACAGTGCTTTTAGAAAAGCAAGAAGCACAAAAGACAATATAACCCAACTAGAAAATGACATTCAAAAGAGTATTGGTAATAAAGAACATACCCTGGCCGTTTTCTTTGATATGGAGAAGGCTTATGACAGACTGTGGAAGAAAGGATTGATTTATAAACTGAACAAACTTGGTTTCCAAGGCAACACTGTTAGGTTCTTATGGAACTACTTAAGTGGGCGCTCTTTTCAGGTCCGGGCAAATCAGTGCTACTCAGTAACACATAACATAGAGGAAGGGCTGCCCCAGGGCAGCTCACTTAGTCCTGTCCTTTTAATTTGATGTTATCGGATATACCGATGGACGCATCTGTCAATATTTCGACATACGCTGATGACTGTGTAATATGGAAGAGTGGGAAAAACATAGATTTTCTGAAAAGAAAAGTACAAATCTACGTAAATAACCTAAATGAGTGGTTCAACAAATGGGGTTTTACCCTTTCTAAAGAAAAGTCTGTTACTTTATTTTTCAGCAATACTAACAAAATTGTACAGATTGACTTAGATGGGGTCCCTTTACCACCAAAGGAGGAACATCTATTTTTAGGTGTAATGCTGGACAGGAAGCTTACATGGAGACCGCATATAAATATGATTGTAACAAGAGCTAAAAGAAAATAAATATCATGAAAAGACTAGCGGGAACTACCTGGGGAAGTAGCTATAAAAGCCTTCTGAAATTCTATAAGGTGGTCATTAGGCCACTCTTGGATTATGCATCTGAGGCATATGATTCGGCTCATGATCATGTGAAGAACTTCTTGCTGACTATTCAATACCAAGCTCTGAAGTTGTGTACAGGGGCGTTGCCGGGAACTTCCTTAGAATCTTTACAGGTGGACACGGGTGAATTACCACTCGACCTAAGAAGATCCATGCTTAGTAAGGTATACAAAGCAAAAATAAGGCAAAACCCCACACATCCACTCCAATCCTCCTTGAAGAACTGCTGGCAATTTGAATATGAAAAGAATAAGAAAGTGCGTAAACCATTTGGTTTGAGAGTTATGGAAGATGAAATATACATGTATCATGCAAACGAATCACTCATGTCTTTTACCCCCATGCCGCCTTGGCATCTCTCTCCACCAGAAGTGTCATTGGCGCTACATGAGCTTGTGTCAAAAAGTGATAACATGTTTTATCAATACAATACAACTGTGGAGTATATTAATAAAATGTGGAAAAATAATCTCCATATTTATACTGATGGTTCTAGAGACCCTGCAAACGGCAGCGCCTCTGCTTGCTATTATGTGCCTGCAATGCGGGTAGTTGAATGTAAAAGAATGCAAAATTTTACATCATCTTACAGATCAGAATTGGCCGCAATTGTCTTGGCACTACGGTGGCTTGAAAATTTGAATGTTTATAATAAAGTGGTAATTTTGACAGATTCTCTGAGTGCTATTCAAGCAATCAAGGAAAACAATAACGACAATTTCGTAAAAGAAATTATAATCACCGCTACATGTCTAAAATACAAAGGCACAATAATCTGCTTAGAATGGATCCCATCTCACTGTGGGGTCCAAGGGAACGAAACGGCTGATTTCTATGCGAAAACAGCCCTAAAACAAAGAATAGAGATTAATAATGGATTGAATATCCAAGAAACCAAACATATTTTAAGAATTTTCATACAAAATGAATGGCAGAAGAGATGGGACAGGTCAAACTCAAAATTAAGAAAATACCAAAAAGTGGTCTCAGAAAAACCATCATTTCAGTATCTCTGCACCGACAAAAGTAGTGAAAAAATGATTCACAGATTACGCTTGGCAGGTTTGGGTTTGAATGATTTCCTGTTTAAGACAGGAAGACACACAACTGGAAAGTGTGATTTTTGTAACGAGAGAGAAACGGTATACCATTTTTTATTTGTTTGCCCTAGGTTTATCATTCAACGCGCCCTGTTACTTGCTGAATTAAATGTGAGCAATGTCTCTGAGGCGGAACACAAAGTGGAGAATCTCAGTGTCAAGACACAAGGTGTACTCGTCAGATATTTCAAAAGGACTCGTCGATTTGTAATTGGTTGCCAAGAGGGCAACCGTGATAGTAAGGTGTAACCAATAAAGAGAACGGAATCGAAGTAAATCGGATAGGATTTATGTTGTGACCATTGAATGTTAATGTGTACAATCATACTGTATATATATATATATAATATATATATATATATATATATTTTTTTTTTTTTTTTTTTTTTTTTTTTTTTTAAATAAGCTGCTCAAAGATGAAGCACTTAGTTATATACTAACTATAGGTATAGGTGCACTTTTCTTGTAATTTCACTTAATTGAAAGGCCCTTTAATGTCAGTATATACTCTACTTAAAAACAAAAACAGAAAGAAAATCTGTGTACGTATTTATTTTGCTTTTATTTTGCTTTCATATATTCGGATTTTCTAATCAGGTTCTATGAGGAATCAGAAAGAGCGCCCCCTGCTCACGTTTGAGAGACATAGGGAATACTTGTATTCCTAAGACGCCCTCGAAATGTACCTCGAGCGGGCTTGTCAGGATAACGTTGTAAAATCAGGGCAGGAGTGGCGGTCCTGCATGGTATCCTGGAATCTGTACCTTTCTAACAAAAACTAAAGTTAGACCCACGGATCAACAAACAAAGTATAAGTGAAAAGAGCAATTTAGTAAGGCAACAATAGTCAAAATTGACTAGTTTGCCTATTTTAAAACAACAACAACAACAATAGGCGTTGTGGCGTGCGCCTGTAATCCAGCTACAGTGGAAGTTATAAACTGATTCAGCGGACCCAGGTTCGAGACTGAGTCACGTCTTTCGGATGGTGACGTTATAGGTCGGTCCCAGACGTAAATAATCATATCTGATTGATACACGTCTGTAAACCCAATTACACACACACATTGCCGAGTAACTAGGTATAGGATATAGGTTATAGGATTATAGGTTATAGAATAGAATAGGAGTAATTATTGTCACGTGATTGTTCCTGTAGACACCCACAGCATTTCCAGCATTTCTTCTTATATAATAATTAACCAATTTCTTATTGGTCCTATTGACATCTTTATAGGATTTTCTATATGGACTTATAGAAACCTACAGGATTTCTTATTGGGTCCATAAGATATCCTACAGATTTTCGGCCCCATAGAAACCCACATAATTCTGTAGGTCTCCTATAGAACTACCATTTCCATATAAAAACCTATAGGCCTATGGGTCCTATAGAAAATTTCGACCTGGGTTGGTATAGGCGTTGTGTTCCCGCGCAATATTAGAGGACTATTCCGCAGGGGCCGGGGATTGACTGAGCAGCACAATAAAGGCGAACTGCAAAATTGCTTTGGTCCTCTCAGATCATATCCATATTTCAATTTGAACCATGCCCTTTTTGCTGCCGAGATGGGCCTGGTTGAAAATATAGGTTGAAAATATAGGCCTATACCAAGTTAATGTAACCGTTCTGTAGGGGGGTCACAGAAAGAAAAAAAAATCATTAAAAAAAGAGAAAACCAAAGAGAAAGGAACTGGGAAAGATGGGAGAGAGAGAGAAAAAAAAAGGATAGACACACCCGACCATGCATGATCCTAACCCAATAACTCACCCGCCTTCCAGCCACTCCCCCGCCGCCGCCCCCCCCCCCCCCCCTCCGGGCCGGCCCCCTCCCCGCTCCAAACTTCCTCTCCGCACCCGTGAAGGGTGAGAATTTGCAGACAATCAATTATAGGACATAACAAAATCAATGACCCCTATAATTAAGGAAGTCCATTTACAGTGTCCATATAGGGCATGATAAACACTCTCTCTTCTAAAGGTAGCCATATAGGCCCCCAGGATTTACGCCAATGCCTCCCTACCCCACCCCTCAAAAAATCGAGTAGATAATCATTACTAGCTGGCCCGGTCCTTCGATATGTTTTAAATATCCACAGATATAGACATGGAGGGTCCCTTTATGTGCACTTCAGAAAAATAACTCTGGGAGTGATATGAATAGCTTTTGTTTCCCCCTTTAAAAAGAATACTTCCACCTGGATATCATGGAATGCACCATTAGTGCATAATTGAATAATGATTACATGACATTCATGAGCACATATCGAATATTAGTGTCAGTGGGTTTTAGAATTTGGTACAGATGACCTTTATCTGCTCATGCTCAGATTGCATCCCCGAAGTGGCTTATTTCGCTGGTACTAATGGTGTGACAATAACGTCATCATTCAAGTTTCACATGCACTCTTTCATTCTGTTTCAAGTTTCAAGTTTATTTTATTCAAAACCTTCAAAAACAAAGGTACGTGAACCGTGAACTCATCAGAAATATTATAAACAGCATAATATATTTTCAGCATCAAAATGCTCAGGTTGATAGCAACAACAACAACAACAGCAAAGACTGATAAAGTATATAAAAAGAGAAAAAACAAACATAATAAAACAATATATACATGTACATGGGAAGAAGAATTTACATAGTCTGTGTGATAAAAAGTATGAGTTCTGTGATCTGCCGACCCGATGCGATGGTAGCCTTCAATCAAGGCGGCTGTGCTGCTCTGTCGATCTCCTGGTCGGAATAGTCCTCTGATGCCTCTGATTCCGCGGGAAGTCGACACACGCGTTCATGTGCTGAGCAAGACCTATGAGCAAGACTTCCCGCGCAATTAGATTAGATTAGAGTTTATTAAACTCTATCGACCCCCAATCGGGAGTATGAGAGTCTCAACAAGAACACATTTACAATAATGAATAATTTTTATGATTATACAAACGAACATATTATTTACAATAATGAATATGATTATACATTGTACAAATGAACATCTTTACAAAAATGAATATGATTATACAAAAGAACATATTTACAATAATGAATATATGATTATACAAATGAACATACTTTTTTGGCCAAAAAAAAATACAATAAAAATGAGTACAATTGAAACGTATGCATTGTGCATAATATGAATGTGCATGTTTCAAAAGGTTAATTTAAAACAAATTAACAAACTGACAAATTTTTTATAGAATGATTACAATGGCAAGTGCACTGATTGTTTTACCATGCACCCTTAATTCTAGTCGTTACATTCGCTCTGGTACATGCAACTGTATTATTGTCCAGAAGTTTTCATCAATAAATGATTTAGAGAAGTACAGCATTACTATCCTAATGAATCTAACAATTATTTTTAAGTGGCATCTCAATACACTAAACAATCTACACATTTGGTAAGAACACGGTCTCAAGTATTCTTCTGGTATGTACATCATCAGTCTCTCTTTACTAAAGAAAGAGCACACAAATAAATAATGGAACTCATCTCCGACTTCTTTCAGCGAACATAATGTACATAAATCATTATTCACTGATTCTCGAGAAAATCTATTATTATTAACGGGTAACCTATGGGACCTGCATCTAAATTTGCACAATGTGATTGCATCACTCTCAAACGCCAATGCTTTTTTAATCATCTTATAATTTGAACAAATACGATTTGACCAAGTTGCTCAGGCATGCCAATCTTGTTCTGACATATCCTTTAAGTGCAATATCAAGGCCTTTTAACCAGTCGGTTCCAACTCCCTGTCCTTGTGATAAAATATATATTTCCATAACCGACTCTTTGTAGTATATCTTCAATACAACTCAACCATTTTGATGTGAACTAGGTAATTGGATCTTTGTCTTTGTGCATATTAAAAATCAAGCTATGAATCAAGAAAGTGTATCTGTTCTCCTCATCTTTCATAATCATTCTACATTTAATGTGATTTAATAAAATGGAGCGCCCAGTTTCACCGTGACATCTGGAGTAAACTTATTTACCCGTCAAATTGTCCTCAAAAACTTTCTATGAAAGATTTCAATTTGAGCAATATTTTCATAACCCCATACTTCACACCCATATGTCAATATTGGTAAGATCATCCGGTCAAATAATTCACACTGTGTGTCAATGGACAGTTGTAATCGTTTTGCTTTTGCCAATAAACTATATATACAGAGCTTTCCTCGCCTGGGATACCTGTTAATAACCAGAGGATGCTTTCGCGCGTTTTTAGGATCGACCAGGAGATCGACAGAGCAGCACAATCGCCTTGATTAGAGGCTACTTACCCCGATGCTAGCCATCAAGAATGACATCATATGATCAGCGCCAATAGGTGTGTCATGTAGATCCGTGGAAGGATCGCGTACAATCAGCCTGACATCATCGTGTACGTATGTATAATGTACCGGCGCGGCCAGCTACAGTATTAGTACTAGTAGTATGTGTATAGCTCTAGACGAACGTACGTACACCCACCCGGTACCACGTCGGTCTCGATCTCTCGCTTGCAAGCTTGTTATCATCTGCGGTAGTGTTGTTGTAGAATTGTCATTTAGATTGTGAACATTTGAAGGAAAGACGTTAAATTTACACATTCACCATGTTCAGCTGGCTAAACAAAGATGAAGCCCGGCGCAGACAGCCGCAGGTTTTTAACAACGTTTTGGATGGACTCAAAGATTTGTATAAAAAAGTGATTCTGCCTCTCGAAGAGGAACATCGCTTCCACGATTTCCATTCACCGTCTCTTGATGAGGCAGACTTCACTGCCAAGCCTATGATCCTCCTCGTTGGCCAGTACTCAACGGGTAAGACCACTTTCATTAGGTATCTTCTAGAACAAGAATTTCCTGGAATGAGAGTCGGTCCAGAGCCCACAACAGACCGATTCATTGCTGTTATGAAAGGCGAAACAGACCAGGTGATACCTGGGAATGCTCTCGTCGTTGATCCGAAACGCCAATTTCGCAAGATGTCAAAGTTTGGCAATGCATTCCTCAATCGTTTCCAATGCTCACTGACCAATTGTGCTGTGCTAGACAGTATCACCATCATAGACACCCCTGGTATCTTGTCGGGAGAAAAACAGAGACTTGATCGTGGCTACGATTTTGTGAATGTGTTGGAATGGTTTGCGGAACGTGCAGACAGAATCATTCTCCTATTTGATGCACACAAACTTGATATTTCTGATGAGTTTAGGAGATGTATCGACGCAATAAAAACACAAGATGAGAAGATTCGCATTGTCTTGAATAAGTCTGACATGATCAACCATCAGCAATTGATGAGGGTCTATGGGGCCCTTATGTGGTCTCTTGGCAAGGTGATTAACACTCCAGAGGTCTCAAGAGTGTACATCGGCTCATTTTGGAATAATCCACTCCATCATGATGTGAATAGAAAGCTGTTTGAGGCAGAGGAAGTGGACCTCTTCAATGATCTTCAGAGTCTTCCCCGGAATGCAGCCCTGAGGAAACTCAATGATCTCATCAAGAGAGCAAGGCTAGCAAAAGTAAGTTCTTCTC
This sequence comes from Heliocidaris erythrogramma, assembly GCA_025617745.1. Classification (NCBI taxonomy): domain Eukaryota; kingdom Metazoa; phylum Echinodermata; class Echinoidea; order Camarodonta; family Echinometridae; genus Heliocidaris; species Heliocidaris erythrogramma. The sequence goes on from CM046855.1 coordinate 22,434,876, forward strand.
CTTCTTCTCCTCCTTCTCATTCTTCTCCTCCTCCTCATTCTTCTCCTCCTCCTCATTCTTCTCCTCCTCCTCATTCTTCTCCTCCTCCTCATTCTTCTCCTCCTTCTCATTCTTCTCCTCCTCATTCTTCTCCTCCTCATTCTTCTCCTCCTCCTCATTCTTCTCCTCCTCCTCATTCTTCTCCTCCTCCTCATTCTTCTCCTCCTCCTCATTCTCCTCCTCCTCATTCTTCTCCTCCTCATTCTTCTCCTCCTCCTCATTCTTCTCCTCCTCATTCTTCTCCTCCTCCTCATTCTTCTCCTCCTCCTCATTCTTCTCCTCCTCCTCATTCTTCTCCTCCTCCTCATTCTTCTCCTCCTCATTCTTCTCCTCCTCCTCCTCATTCTTCTCCTCCTCCTCATTCTTCTCCTTCTCCTCATTCTTCTCCTTCTCCTCATTCTTCTCCTTCTCCTCATTCTTCTCTTTCTCCTCATTCTTCTCCTCCTCCTTCTCCTCCTCCTCCTCCTCCTCCTTCTCCTCCTCCTCATTCTTCTCCTCCTCCTCATTCTTCTCCTCCTCCTCATTCTTCTCCTCCTCCTCATTCTTCTCCTCCTCCTCATTCTTCTCCTCCTCATTCTTCTCATTATTCTCATTCTTCTCCTCCTTCTCCTCCTCCTCATTCACCTTCAGTAGTAGTGGTACCCTTCACAATGAAACATAGAACCATGAAAACAGCTCAACACATCTCATAACTTATTTTTTACAAGCCTTCAAAATTTGTCAAATGTCCATCCGTTACTAACTGATCAGTATATGTGTTTTCATGGTCACTTGAACAGCTTTAAATGGAACCAAAAGCGGAAAGTAGTTGAATGGTTGGAATGCTTGTTACTGCGGCAGCCCTTTGAAAGGTTGGGTGCCTCTAGCTGGTCGAGCTCCTTGGCTTATCAATCTGGTACTGGCCTACGGAGCTGTACATGGGATCCATATACTGTGTGTGGAGGCAGATATCCAACAAAAAAAAATAGATCTAAATATCACCATTTCTCACATACTGTGAGCCATGGAAACCACCCTAGAAGTTTGCTAAAGGGGTTATCTTCCAGTATCAACTAAGATTGTAAAAATTGAATGAATAAAAAAAAAAAAAAAAAAAAATTTGCCAAATTCCTTATTATGCCCAGCCACCATTAAATCCGCTTGACCAATTGAATATTTAGTCGGGTTTCTTGGGTTTTTATTATTGAAATTCTGATCATTTTCAATGGAATGAACGCTATTGTTAATTCATAACTGCAAAAAATATCAGTCAAGAAGAGCGGGATTCGAACCAGCAACATTTTAGAACATGCGGCATAGAATAAGGATACTTTGACCATGCATATTTCTTTACCACTAGACCACGAGCAGTTGACGGTACAGCTTGTTGCTCTTAAGGCTTTATACCTCCACTCTATATAGAAATTCAGTACCTCTGTTCTGCTCACTGTTTTTTCGATATCCTAGTTAGGATTTTGGCAAGAATTCCTTATGTCCCAGCCACCTTATTTTTTCCTGGCATGTATAACTTGTATATATATGAGACTACACAAATCATAAGGTAAACAAAAAACCTGATCACACCCACTCATAGGTACACGCCATTGCCGACTGTGTAGTAACTCAGCCAACACACATCCCATACCTAAACTGCATCACTGTGCATTTTTGGCTATATTTAATTGAATATCATATATTGCAGTTTACTTACATCCAAAGAATTATATTGAATAATAGATGATTAAAACTTACCAGGTTGTTTTGTGACCTTTGAAGAGGGTTTCCTGAAATTTTGGGTCCTTTTTGTCGATAACTGCTATCGAGACTGTCCCGTCAGCATCCAGTTTGTATTTTTCACGATTATGATGAAGGGAGCCCTCAGCGCTCGTAGTAGTACCGGCGCGATGGGTTCGTCGATCTCCTACGAAGACCTGAAAGGGCCAAACTGACGACGTAAAAAAATAAAAAATATTACGTACGTACGTAATAATTACTACGTACGTACGTAATATTTTTTATTTTTTTACGTCGTCAGTTTGGCCCTTCCAGGTCTTCGTAGAATAGCTTGTGTGCGTAACATTCTGCGTACGTATCTACGGTGCGTAACCATGTAGAGCGGCCTCACTAGTGCGCAACATTATTGAGAGCAGTCGTCATCCGTATGGAGGTGTGGGTAACAAGTACCAAAAAGAGGGCTGTAAATGTAAGTTTTTATAACTTTCTACATTTTGTATCTTAACGAACTGATAACTTAAAATCTAAAGAATGATACTTAAGTATCAGTTTGCCCACAAAAACATCAATTTCAAACAAAATTACATCTGTATCCCCAATACCCAGTATACACACATGTATATGGTTCTAATGGTCAATATGACCATTGCTTGCTGATGTAAACAAAAAACCTGATCACACCTGCCATTTTTTTGTCTTTTTTATTCATTTAATTTTTACAATCTTTATCAAACTACGAGGGTGGTTTCCATGGCTCACAGTATGTGAGAAATGGTAATATTTAGATCTAGTTTTTTTGTTGATATATTTGCCTCCACACACAGTATATGGATCCTATGTACAGCTCCGTAGACCAGTACCAGATTGATAAGCCAAGGAGCTCGTACAGCTAGGGTGCCTCTTAAATCCAAGATCTTGTGTCAAAATTATACTATGAAACATGACATAACTTCATATAAGGCTATTTTAGGTACTTACAGTACTTTCCGAATGACTCTCGTCTTTCTTTTTGATGAGGATGATATAAAAAAGGCCTATTAATTTCCCAATTCCTGTATTAAAAACTTTTGTAGGCCGGTGTATAGTTTGCAAAACGCATGCGCGTCTGTAGCAGCTCCAATGCTTTTACGTACGTTCTTGCTCGCAAGAAACGAGAAGGGAGGATTATATACTGTAATTGAGTGAAAAAAGTGACATTTGCTCAACTCAATACATTTGTGAGGAAGAGCTGATTTGCAGAAGGTCTATCTATTTAGGTAAGTGGCATCGTATATGATACTTTAATAAAAATATGTACCTTCGATACAACTATACATGGTCATTTGACCATGTACATTGTGAGCCCCACGGAATAGTAGTGGTTTCACTCAGGACACTGCCATGAAGTGGCAGCGTCCTGGGGCTAGAATGCTTGATGTTGTTTTCACAAAGTATTGGTAATATTATCTTGGAAAATGTAAAATGCACACTGATTGAACACTGGTCTCTTGAACTTTTCTTTGTGATACTAGTGGCTTTGTAAAATGATAAAAACAAAGAAAAATATATGAAATGTAAAGAAAGAAAAGACAATAGAATGATGAAAACAGAGAAAAACATAATGAAATGTAAAGCAAGAAAAGACGATAGTATGATGAAAACAAAAGAAAACAAGGAAAGATAGAAAGAGAAAATGAAATGATAGAATGATAGAACAAAGTATAACATAAAGAAAAGGTAAAAAGAGAAGATGATAGAATGATATGCACACAGAGAAAAAAGGAAAGTGGAAAAAAAAGAAGCCTTGGAAAGGTAAAAGACAAATGCATCAGGCGGCAGTATACGGTTTAAATTCCACATGGAAAACTGGACCCGCTGATCTGTGCTGCCATAGCAACAAGATCACTTTGACTTGTTGATCAATTTTGAGATGTAAAAATGCATGGAGTGTGAATGCAAGCAAACTGTTCTTCAAGAACCGTTCCTCTAGACCGGTCGAACTAAGAAGACGGGTCTAATAGGGAATGTGAATGGGGTCTGAAAGAAAATATTCGTACATAATTTACAAATAACATGTACATGTATTGCTTCCTCTATTGCGACCTCCAAGATTATAATTTACCGAAGACACTCAAGCATCTTGCTGGCAAGATCTAGAGTTACATTGTAGACTGTCAAACCATTTACATGTGCACACTTACAATCCTTATAAAATGCTGTTTGCTTTTTTATGCCTCCGCCCACCAAAGGTGGGTGCCGGAGGCATTGGCCCGTATTCTGAACTCCGGTTTAACTTAAACTCCAGTCTAAGTTAAACCAGAGTCTAACTAAACCCGACTTAGACTGCATGTCGGGTTTAACTCCATTTCTGTTTCTGAAAGTCCAGTTTAGTTAAACTAGAGTCTAAGTTAAACTGTGGTTTAGTTGCCATGGAGATGTAGTCTGCTGCTACTGCGCATGCCCAGTAGAGCTGAATTTATCTTCAAGAAGACTGAAATTTGCTTATTCCTTTCATTTTTAGGATGTTTAATCAAGAAATGTTATGAAATACTCTATACACAAATTAAAGGCATACCATTTGGCACTTCATTTGTCATGATTAGCCTACTGGAGTTTTGTGGATCATAGTGAACGACTATTTAAGGTTAGGTTGGTCGGTTTATGCATGTATTACTATACGGATACCTAGTCCCAGGGAAGATATCGAACGCAGGCACTACGGTCTACGCCTCTGTATTCAGCTCCTTCTTCCATTTCAAAATGGCTGGATCACTAGCGTCGGCTGGGGGGGGGGGAACCCGGCAAGAACCCCCCCCCTTTTTTTTTTTTTTGCTTGTCGGATAATTATAGAGGAAAACATCTGATAACCACTGCCCCCACTGAACAACTTTTTGAGGGCTGGCGAAAAAAAATCATGGTAGACAATTAGGCCTGCAATGTCCATAATGTGGGAGCAGAGCGGATGAAGGATTTTGTATTTGAAAAGGGGCTCAATTAAGTAAAGTAATTGACACACAACAAAAAGTAAAACAAAAACAAAAGGCTTCAGATTTGGGGGTTGATTTCAGGGAAATAAAAAAGTTTGATGACTTAGAGTTACGTCCGACAATTAAAGCAAAGCAAAAATGAAAAATAAAAAAATGGGGGGGGGGGGGTGTCCGCACCTCGAGAACCCCCACCTGCCACTGATTGGTGAGGCAAACGCAACACCGTCACTTTGTAAATTTGACTAGGCCTAGGTCTAGATTCAGAGCAAAAGGAACGGACCCAGGCTATAGACCTCTTTATAATTTATAGCCTGAGAGATTAGATATCAATTTTGTTATGAGGCACAGGGGCCATTTTGAAAACAACAAAACAAACAAAAAATAAGATATAGGCCTACCGTATCTAGATCTAGGCCTAGACTAGAGGTAATTAATTAAAAAAACAGTTAGAGCTAGACCTATACCCTATACAGTAGGCCTACTTTTAGACCAAAAAACAAACTAGTTCGTTTCATTTCATTGAAAAGTCAATAGGCCTACGGTTGTACACTTTACCGGGTACCATATGAAGGGCACATTTTCGGAGATAATGTAGTACGCAATTTGAATGCATGTAATCAAGAGTTAGGCCTAGCTAGATCTACTTCAGACATCTATAGATCTAGGCCTATGTCATAGATCTATAATAAAAAAGGGCACTGTGTTACTTTAGTCTTAGAACCTGACGTTAGTTGCTACTAGCTGCTGCATGGCCTACAAAAATAATCTGGTGACAATGCATTGCCAAGTTCCTGGACTAACTTTAATATTAATGTTTCTCCTTTTTTCAAGACAGCATCTCGACTCTAAATAGACATAACGTCAGACATACTTTATAAATGGCTTTAAACAGTAACATATTAAAACATTAAAACGATAAATTAAAATGATAACGAAGCTTTTCGATCTGCAACTCATCAGGTTATCACGCAGATATGAACAAATAACAAGACAATAAACTACTTAGGCCTAGGCCTACTGAAAGCTAAACTTTATAGTGAAAGTTGTAAAGACTAAACTACGTTTGAATATTAGTCTAAGACTAAGTCTACTGTACTAACTTATAGGCCTATATAGATTCTAAAAGTTAGACCCTATTTTAGTACGATCGAAGGTTGAACTTGAAGTAAGATATTGGCTATAGGCCTACTAGAGGTCGAGCAGGGTTGAATTTTAACGTTACGGTTAAATCTGAGTGAGTCAGCTGTCAAATTTTGAAATTGCAGGCGGAATTGCAATAATCTCTGGAGCTGAGCTCTTATTGATCTATCTGTTTTTCTAGTTTCGTTGAATTTTTTTTTCTGTAGCTGTAACTTCGGAACCCAACTTCCCAACAACAGTCAGCTCCGACTGCCTAGCCTGGCTCAGCTAGCTAGCTCAGCACTGCGTGGGATGAGATAAAAGGGTATCGGTCGCGTCGGCTGGGCGGGCCGGCCCGGCTCGGGTTAGGGTGTAAAGAGCTATGCTTGCTCGCGCGCGAGCGCGGAAGATTGTGCAAAGTCAGTTCTGCGATAATGACAGCACTTGTCATGAATACTGCCGGTAAACGTTAAATCTAACTGCGATTCTAGATCCAGCTAAAAAGAAAAAGAAAAAGAAGATTTTCCTCTTTACGAAGGTAAATTTACCTTTCTCTAAGCTGGTGCCAACAGACTTTAAAACCTTTCGTAATACCACTCTTCCCCCTCAGTTGCAAACATTATCCTGCGGTGGCCATGCATGAAGAAAAGTTAAACCGGACTTAAACTACCCCTAGCTGCAGTCTAACTTTCTGTACAAAGTTAAACCACGCTTAGACCGGAGTTTAAGTTAAACCGGAGTTCAGAATGTGATTTTCTTAAACTCTGGTCTAAAGGGCAGATTTAAACCACACTTAGACTCGAGTTTAAGTTAAACCGGAGTTCAGAATACGGGCCATTATGTTTTCGGGTTGTCCGTCCGTCCGTCCGTCCGTCCGTGCGTGCGTGCGTGCGTGCGTGCGTCCGTCCGTCCCACTTCTTGTTACCGCGATATCTGAAGAATCATTTGAGGTAGGAACCTCAAACTTGGTACTAGTATGTATCCCCATACGAAGATGAACTGATTAGATTTTGGGGTAAGTAGGTCAAAGGTCAGAGGTCACAGAGGTCAATTTACATGAAATTACATGAAATTACTGGTTTTTAGCCTCGTTACTGCGATATCTCAAGAACCGTTTGAGGTAAGAACTTCAAACTTGGTACCAGTATGTATCCCTATACGAAGATGAACTGATTAGATTTTGGGGTAAGGGGGTCAAAGGTCAGAGGTCACAGAGGTCAATTTACATGAAATTACATGAAATTCTTGGTTTTTAGCACCGGATATCTCAAGAACTGTTTGAGGTAAGAACTTCAAACTTGGTACTAGTATGTATCCTTATACGAAGATGAACTGATTAGATTTGGGGGTATGGAGGTCAAAGGTCAGAGGTCACAGAGGTCAATTTACATGAAATTACATGATATTCTTGGTTTTGAGCACCGTTACCCCGATTTTTGAAGAACTATTTGAGGTGAGAACTTCAAACTTGGTACTGGTATGTATCCCCATACGAAGATGAACTGATTAGATTTGGGGGTAAGGAGGTCAAAGGTCAGAGGTCACAGAGGTCAATTCACATGAAATTACATGAAATTACTGGTTTTTAGCCTCGTTACTGCGATATCTCAAGAACCGTTGGAGGTAAGAACTTCAAACTTGGTACTGGTATGTATCCCCATACGAAGATGAACTGATTAGATTTTGGGATAAGGAGGTCACAGAGGTCAATTTACATGAAATTACATGAAATTCCATGAAATTCTTGGTTTTTAGCACCGTTACCGCGATTTCTGAAGAACTGTTTGAGGTAAGAACTTCAAACTTGGTACCAGTATGTATCCCCATAGAAAGAGGAACTGATTAGATTTTGGGGTAGTTTTACATTGTTATCACCATATCTCAACTGATTTGTATTCATGACTAGGAGGAGATAAGTTGGGTTATAAGGTGTAAGGTCAAATGTCAAAGAGGTCAGTTAACATGTAATTAGAGGATTTTATTCTGGTTATCACAATATTTCAAGAGCAGTTTGAGCCATCAACTGAATTTAGGCGGAGGCATATGGCTCTGGTTTTTTTAACATATACCAAATATGTCCCCAAAGAGGGTTAAAATGAAATTATGTATACACACTTCTAACCTGGATTTTGAGAATCAAGACTATTTATATTTTTGAGAAATGCAAATTTTGGAGCTTAATCTATCTCCATATTTAGTGGGCAGACATGAACATTATGAGTTTTACAATTTTACTCCACAATATAGCATATCTTATAACTGTGATATTAAACTGATTTGTTACAAATTATATCAATGATATGTAATATTCATTTGGAATATGCTTCAGAGATTATTCATGGAAAATTTTGAGTTTCTATCTTGAAAAATATAGATTTTACATCACTTGAAACTTAAAAATAGCCCTAAATTTGGGGTTTGACAACTAAAAGTTTTTATTTCATATAGTAGAATGTACTTTCCTTGGGTCAAACTTATTTTATGTAAACAAGTGATGATATAAGATAGATCCATACAAAAAAAATTGGGAACGGGTGCATCATTTGACGATTTCCATTTGTAACACCCCTGACGTTTCGGACGTTACATTCTGTTAACATTACAGTTTTTATCATTTTTATTTTTTTCTTTTGTTATGATTGATCTGTGACAATACTTGTTAACAGTTAAATACTCTATCAATAATTTATTACATTTATGCAAAATGTAATCTACACAAATGTGCAGTTTAGCACATAGTTGTCTCTATCAGCTACTCAATTTAGAATCCAAGGTGTACTTACATGCACTTAAAATGTATAAGTGATGTAAACTTGCAAGATATGAACCTAATAGCAATTGTAGTCACTGAAACCTCTTAGAAAATTCACTTAAACTTATATTCTGTTTAGCATGTTAGGAAAAACAATGTATGCAGTGTTTCGTTTCGGACGTTACATGATGTTAACATGTCGATCAGATCATAATCCAAACTTTGTCCTGATCTGAACTTAGAGCTTGTGCTTCTTAGTCTTTTGGTGGCTGATGTATGAACTTGAATGGTAATGACTTTTGGTCATCTCTAATCTAGCTTGCTGATGTCAAAGATGTGACAACCTAGGTTATTAGATCACACACTGCTTCACCAGGGGATTCTATGAGGATATTCAAAGTATTCAGAGCATAAATCAAGCTTTCTAGAAAGCTATGAAACATTACTGGTACCATAAACATTTTTTTTTTCTTTCAGATTGTAGATTTATCCAGGATCTTTTCTTTGTCTGACTTTAACAATGGTACACAACATGAATAAAGAACCCATTTTCATTTTCATAGCTTCTACAAATAAAATTGAATAATCATTAGAAAGGGTACTAATATCCTACTTATTTGGTACACAAGGCATGGGAGGGGCAAGCATTTGAATAGTACAGTAAGGATACATGTACATGTAGCTCACATTTTGGTAAAGTCGAAACAAGCAAGAAATCTCTTGGCATACATGTAGTGAGAGAACTTCACAGAAATCTACAAAATTTTAGTTGTAATGCTTTATTCTTGTATCCTTTCTAGGAATTATTGTTGGTGGCGTTTTTTAAGTTTTTGCTGATAGAGTGTGCTGATAGGGTATTACACCCTACAAGAAGAAAATAAATGAATGGATGGATTTGGAGAGGCTTTAGCTTATTTTTATTTTCATGTTAGAATGTCATGAATAATCTACCTATAGTTATTAGAAGTTGCAATTCTCCAGATTCATTCAAAAGCAGTTTAAAAACTTACTTGTTCAATGCTTCCATTGATTATTACTGTACATTCCTTTGTATTTCTACTATCTTATGCCCTTCTTTATTCTACACTAGTTATGTCTAGAGCACTCTACAAATTGGATTTGCACATTATAAATCATGCTATATGTATTCTTATTATTATTATTATTCACAAGTTGATAATCCATATGAAATTAATTGTGTAGGATGTGGATAGTTAAATTAAAGGCTGATATACAGCCATTTGTAAGTAACATTTTGTACTAGTTTACAGCTTCTTTTAGTATACCTGACTATAGATCTATACACACTTGGAAGGCCCTTCACCAAAAACTGTGTAATCAATGTGTAATCAATACATGTACCAATGATTGGTTTCAAATTCTATTTCACAAAATGGCATGATAAATTGTGAGGTTTAAGTATTAAAAAAATCAGCTAAATAATTCAAAGTTGTAAGTAGTCCCACACATACATATTTATATATAAATTAAAGTTTAATAGTCCCCCTATTTTAAGGTAAAAATCCATATTTCATGTAAATTTTGAGAAAATGGTTTAGCTTGGTTGTATTTTTGAAATATTTACACCACATATTCTTTGTTTTGTAGACTGGGTAAAGTTAAGGTGTCTGACAGTTACTGAAAAAATACTTTAAATTGACCAATAAACTTAAGTTTAATGACATAATTTGGGATATCTTTCATAAAAATGAAAAACTGATAAAATACAAATGCAAAACACTGTTAACAGTAAGAGGAAAGGTTGAAAAATGGAAATCACTCCTTCTTACATCAATCTTTGCCCCTCATTTGAACTGACTGGAGTTTAAAAATGGATGTTAACAGTATAATGTAACGTCCGAAACGTGCTTACAGCGTACCAGAAAATACTGTTAACATGATTCAAAATTTTTTACAAGTAACTTTTGTTGTGATTTTTTTTGCGATAAATTACAATTTAGGATATACTAAACCATCCAGGAATGCATTTCATCACAATGAGTGGCTTCAAAATTATAATTTGTTTATATTTCAATTTGCAGAAAGCTTAGATGATTCATTAAAAAATGAGTTTTTAGCATCCTATTCATGCTTTCTTTATATTCAAAGCTAAATAAAATATTAAAAATAGTTTTCTTAACATGGGAAAAGATTGTGAAATCATAATTTGCTGATATGTCAAAAAATTAGTTGAAATTTGTAAATTATGTGTTAACAATAATATTATGTAACGTCCGAAACAACTTTCTTGTCCTTACAAAAAATTGTTGCATGTGAATCATATAATTTGTGTCTAGATTTGTGTAATGACTTACAATGTTTTATTCCATAATGATTAATTCACTCCAGATACCATAAAATTTGACTAATCAGCTTTAAATGCGTATTTTGTGTTTCGGACGTTACATTTGTTTCGGATGTTACAACTGTTAACGGAAAATTGGTTTTACTGATAAAGTGACAATGTAATAAGCTCCTCCATTATTTTTTGCTTAGATGGGTAGCTGCCTTAAGATGTTTATAAAATGTTGTAAAAGATAGGTCCTCCAAGTCATACATTTTTTACTACTTTGAAATGAAAATTGTTTCGGACGTTACAAAACTGTTTACGGAAAATTAGACATCTTTTTCATTTGATGAGGATATTTTTACCATCAGCACTACTACAATATATTGCTCTTTTATTTTAAGCTATTTATTTGGAGTAACTAATAAGTGTATTCTGATATGGATATGAGGTAATTAAGATCTTGTTCTAGTGGGTTAAATGTGGGTCTAAAATGTTTACGGAAGATGTAACGTCCGAAACACCATTTTCGATTACACCGTTCCATCAAAATATGAGAGATTGTTCAGATGACATTTAAATTTTTTAAAGATCCATCCATGCTCATTAATCATGAATAGAAAATGAATATATTGTGTATGGCTTTATATATTTTTCAGCTCCAAACAAAATGGTATGTCAATTTGGGTTACAAAATTCTGTAAACAATTTGCTGTTCAGGGATACCTCAGGCACATAAATCAAAGTTGAAAATTTTTCATTAAGCTATGGGAGATCAACCTAGGTCCATGCTACAAGAAAAAGTTAAAACTGATTTCCAATTCTTTATCTTTAAAAATTTGGGGGCCCTCAAAGTGCCATTAAGCTTTTTGGTCATAGTTAAAAAAACCAGAGCCATATAGGAGACGCAGTCGCATTCATCTTGTTTCCTATACACTCATGGGTCTGAGCCAAAACTCTTGTCAATGCGACAGGACGGAATTCAATAGGATTTATTCTCCTCACAAGAAATTAAGAAATGCTACCTGCTGAATACCTTATATAATAAGTTTACATTGAAGAACAATTCTACTACAAACACAAGACTGATCGTAATTCCGTTTCCATGTTAACAACATTTTTTGTTGGCACGACGGGACGGAACAATAGAATGGTGAAATTTTCTAAGACAGATTCAAGTAAAATTCTATCAAAGTTAAAATTGAAGACTAGCTAATGTACCTATCATGATTTTTGATTAGTACATGACTTTAGTACAAGCACATGACTTTTAACCATGAAGCTAAGATTTTGGCCCAATCAATTTTTTTTAATTTGAAAATTGATGAATGGGTGTCGTGCGACAGGACGGAATGCGACGGGACGGAAACTTTTGCACCATGTACAAAATGAATGGGATTTAAAATTAAAAAAAAAATATTGTCCAACTGTACTTTTTTCTTTTAAACTATGGTAGAACTAAAATGTTAAGGCATAGGGAAGTGGCAAGCTTTATTGTTAATTCAAATTAAAGAGATAAAAATCACTGGAGAGGGTTTTTTGGACACTTTTGCACCATGTACAAAACAAATGGGGATTTTGAAAAGTTGTAAATTTTGTATATCATCAAATAGTTCTTTTCTCTACAAAAATATGGTAGAACTAAATTGTTCAGGTAAGAAAACTGTCAATCTATTGTTTATTCAAATTAAATGAATAAAAACTTACTCGGGTTAAAAAAATTATACATGTACTTAAATCAAATGACATACATGGGACTGTACTTTCCATGCACAATTCCGTCCTGTTGCACCTAAAATCCCTTAAATACCCACTAAATGCGACGGGATGGAAAGAAAAGGAACATACATCACAACTCTTCTCGAAATATAAGGGAATCAATTTTAATGGTACAGAAGTGATGGTACGATAGTTCATTGATACCTTATAAGACCTCAGTCTATAAACTCCACTTTATCCTACAAAAAAATAAAAAGAGGGTGTCAAAGTGCCCCAAAATACAATTTCGCACCAAAAAGTTCAAATTTTAGCCCAATTATAAAAGAATATTGCCAGAACTGGCATTGGGCATTGAATAATATTGCATACATGTATATAGTATCCCAACTCCAAACTTTATTTTTCAAATACCCTTGCACTTTTTACGTCATTGCTTTTGCTAGTAATTCTGTCCCGTCGCGCTCTGAGGGCGCTCTTTTCCATTTTAAAGGTTATTTTCTAAAATGGAACACAATCATGAAGAGACATGTACATTTTCATAAACTACAGATTCTCAGCTTTCATGTGATATACAAGGGCAGACACAAATCTTGAATTGAAAATTTAGGGTTTATGTTGACTACTTTTGGCTCAGACCCTCTGCTCACTCTAGATGTCTGTCTCAACATGTATCTCTAACAACCTCCTTCTGCCTTCACTTCATTTTTTTTGCACATGTAGGCCTTGGTTTCTCTTACCACGTTAACACATTGATCCGACTTGCGGGTTCGACTCAAGAGTCGTGTCGAATTTTATGATGTACATGTATAAACGCGATCAGTTTGATCCGAGACTCGGGTCGAACACGCCTTTTTAGCTCTGCCAGAATAGTAGGTTTCGATCCGAGAGTCATATCAATTCCGGCAATTTTTTGATGTTTAAACAGAAACGGCAATTTATGACAGGGAAAACAAAAAGAAACGAAGAAAAACGTGAGAAAAAGGAAGAAGAGATAATGAAAAACAATGAAATTCATTAAGAATTAAGATTAAACAAAGAAATGCATAAGCAAAATAGAAGAGAGAAGACGAAAGAAGGAAAAGACAAAGAAATTCATTAGGAATAATAAGAGGAAACAAAGAAATACATAAACAAATATAGAAGAGAGAAGATGAAAGAAGAGAGAACAAAGAAATTCATTAGGAATAAGAGGAAACAAAGAAATACATTATAAACAAATATAGAAGAGAGAAGATGCAGGAAGGAAAAACAAAGAAATTCATTAGGAATAATAAGAGGAAACAAAGAAATACATAAACAAAAATAGAAGAGAGAAGATGAAGGAAGAAAAACAAAAATTCATTAAGACCTAAGATTGAACAAGGCAAAAACAAACAAAGGAAAAGTAAAATAGTATGTGAAGGCTTGCCAATCAACCACGTGTGTGACATTTACGTTATCCTACTCCCTTCTGTGATCGCAAGCCAGGTCGAACTTGCCAATTCAATACATGAATATAAAACACGATCACAGTTGTCCTCCCGTTGGGAGCTTGAGGTGGGTTCGACACGACTCTCATGTCGAACCGAGAGCCGGATCAATGTGTAAACACGGTATAAGTCTCTCTCTCTCTATTTCATTACACTGTCAGAAGCCTTGAAATTGTGAATGGTTTAAGCAGGGAAATGTAACTAACCCTGGTTTAAGATAGAAACTTGCCTTTGACCCTTTAATTCTCAAGGGAAGACCTTGATTTGACCCAGGAAAGCAGGTATTGCAAACTACATGTACATGTAGACCAATATTCTCCACATACAATCTGTGGTGAATTTCATATTCTATATTTTTCAAAGTTCCCAGTGGGTTGGGGGGGGGGGGGGGTGCAATTTAATGTTGCACTATTTGTTGCTTTTGTCTGAATTTCATTCACAAAACTTCTGTCCATTGAAGTGGTTAATACAACATGGTTAAGTTAATTTTCCAGTCATTATCAGAGTTGCAGATAGTTCCTGTGTGTTCATTGAATACTTCCCCTTTAAGTTCAACATTTGATTGGCATTTGGCACAGTTGGTAGAGTCTATAAACAACTGTCATGCATAGTTGAAATTGCCAACGCCTTGTCACTGAGTTGACTCCCATTTTTATTTAATTCATCTACTTTTACACACTTTATAACTTAAACTGCAATGGACATAGCTCAAAGAGGGATATCTTCACTTGTAGTTGCCTCATCAACCATGTTATACATGTACATGTATGTAAGCAATGTACTCATGTTAATAAGTTAATTGTCCTTATTTAATCTTAATCATCAAAATCACTGACTTTCGTGAATAAGTTGCACTCTCCTAAATACATGTAAATCTAAACCTCACTTTATTTATCAGGAAAGAAAACATAAATTTTACACTCATTTTACATCTACAATGTATCTTTTGTTTGTGGGAGAGACCCTTTACTCTGCATCTGTCAGGCTTTTTCTGGTAAAGACATTATGAAACTCTCAGATACATGTACTAGTATGTCACATACATATACAAATGTATACATTACATGTAATGGTTTGTTAGAGTTACTAGGCCTACAGTACATGTAGTAACTCCTTGATCTGACTGTTATTTTTTCCATACACACTTTCTATAGTGAATATGAAGATGAAAATGTAAGAAATTCAAATTTTCTTCTACTGTACATTAATATATTACTTCCTACATACAGTGTACATATGACTGTTATAATTTCAAATGAAAGGGATATAGGCCTATATACCTTATAAGTAATTTGTGATTGTTGTGCATATTTTATAGATTAGTTGTAGACATGGAATGGATTTAAAATTGATAAATAATTGATAATTTGTTCATAATCTACAAACCATGGAAATTTGCATTCCTACAGCAATAAAAAAACAAAAACCCAGAAACAAACAAATTGAGTGACAACAAAAAGGCTCGCACATTAAGTAGTTGCTTAAATTTGTTCCATCACTCAAAAAAACTTTTTTTCTCCTTGTTCCTATTCTCTTCTCGTTCCTATTCTCTTCTTGTTCCTATTCTCTTCTCGTTCCTATTCTCTTCTTGTTCCTATTCTCTTTTATTTCTACTCATCTCCTTTCCTTCATGTACATGTACTTTTAATTGCTAAGATATCAGTCATACTCTATGTGTTTTATACATATTTACATAAATAGTAAACTGAATATTGCTTTTTCACTAGACAGAAGGTACAGAGAATAAGATCTTACTGGTTATGATCATGTAAGTTTTTGATAACATTTACAGCCAATCCGCAGGTCCCCTAAAAGCGCGCTATTTTATTTCCAGTTCTGCCTGACTATGAATACATAATGAGCAAGAACAGCCAGGAACATCTCATTTGCAAACTGTTGAATAGACTACTTATCATTCACTAATTGTCATGAGTTATACATCAAATAAAAGAAGAGGGATCAGAGATTTGTGACATGCTTTTATTGTGTTCAAAATAAAAGACGAAATTGGTAAAAAATGGCGTTCCTTTTATGACAAAAAATGGAAATGAAATGAAATATAAATCTGGCCAAAACTACCATAGTTTTATTGTGAGCCAGGGCAAATTTGACATGAGCGTAAAGGGCATTTTCTGTACTTTCCAAAGATTGAAATAACATTAATGTGCACTTCATGACAGGGTCAGGATCCAGCAATATGTACCCAATGTACACACTTTGTCTTTAAAAAAGTCAATTCCAGCATTCCGATTGGTTACCACCACGCAAGATGTTTTCTCACAGCTAGGCGACAGCTATGCGCATGTTTGCACAAGGATGAAGCAACAGGTTGCGCATTGTTTCATTCAACGCGTACTTGGTTACAGATGGCTCGCTTGCCAATCACAGGGCTAAGCTTCTATGGTCTTGACAACGGATAATCTGCGGCTGAATATTGCTGGATCCTGACTCTGTCATAAATTTATGGATGTTTTGAATGTAACGATGAAAAAGATGAGATTCCAGCGCTTCCATACATATGTGTCTTGATGGCGGCTCATATACTTTTTATATGTCTTTTAACAACTTGAAATCTTGTGAAAAAAGGGCTTTTGTATGACTATTTCATCAGTTATTTTAAACAACTTATTTCTAAAATTCTGACTGAAACAAAATATCCCTGTGTTGGTAAACTATTCATTTATTTTTGCAGAAAGTCTAATGAGCACAGCATTAATATTTATTGAAGAACATAACTTTAAAGATGACCATGCGATACAGCCGACTGGGTGCAGGGAGAGAGTCCATTTCGGGCACTGGAAATAAAATGCGCGATTTTTGCTCATTTGCATACGACCTGCGGTCTGACTGTTTAAAAAACTCTTTTCTCTTCTTCAGTAACAACTATTCTCAGAGCAAGGAGTTCATTAGGAAACTATGGTGTTTACATTTACAAGATATCAACATAATCCAATGATTTTATCTGTACATGTATGCTTTGACATCATGATTAGAATGTGGAAAGTTTGTTATTGGCTCAAAGAGTTTTTCTGTGACATACATACTGTACATGCACATGTAGCTTATAACATTGCAAATACACATAGGTCATATCATGTCATTTGTGAATTATGCTAGTGATTTCTTTTATTTTTTTTTCTCCTCCCATTGTAGGTCCATGCCTATGTGATGAGCATTCTGAAACGTGATATGCCGTCCATGTTTGGCAAGGATGCCAAAAAGAAAGAGCTGATCAACAACCTACCTGAAGTATACAAGGAGGTAGAACGAACCTACCAGATCTCGCCAGGGGATTTCCCTTCTCTCAGCCGCATGCGAGAAGTCCTGAAGGAATTGGACTTCACCAAGTTCCACGCCCTCAAACCACGCATGATCGAGAAGGTGGATAATATGCTGGGCTCTGATATGACCCGCCTCATGCAGATGATCCCCACAGAAGAGGGTCTTGATAAGAAGCAGCTCATCAGGGGTGGAGCTTTCAACGCAGAACAGGAGGGTCCATTTGGCATGGGATACGGAGAGGGCGCAGACTTCGGCAAGCACGAGATCCAGGATTGGGTCGTGGAGGATAAGATGGATGAATACGAGAAGGTCTTCCAGAGCCTAGGTCCCATCAATGGTAAGGTGTCTGGCACTGTGGCGAAGACACACATGGTCAAGTCCAAGCTGCCTAACACTACCCTCGGCAGGATATGGAAGTTGTCAGACGTAGACCGAGATGGCACGCTCGACAGAGAGGAGTTTGGCCTGTGCTTACATCTAATCAACGTCAAACTGGAGGGGCATGAACTTCCCTCCGATCTTCCCTTGCATTTGGTACCCCCAAGTAAAAGAGGATTCAGTGGTATTGATCCCAAATGATTAATGAATTGAATTGTGTTATGGTAACATTAATTTGAATCACAACAGTACATTGTAAATACGTACATGTCATACTTGTCATAAGGATAGAAGAAAAAAAAAATTATAGGATAACAATGAATTTTCTTTTAACAATGTCTGCATGTTCTTTAGTGGATTGGTCCGTAAATGTTCACCAGATTTCAGGTCAAAAGTTCACTTCAGTTTGAACAAAATGGAACACTCATGACTAAATAATAACCAATATTATCATACTTGTCAATCTCCTGATCCTTACATGCATGTAGGTCAATTGTTATGAATTCCCCATACTTGTAATTTGAGTACATTTGGAACTAAAACCAGGAGGGTGTGCAAGTGAAAGTACCGTTGCCAAGCCATGTACATGGAAAAATATTAGTATTCCCAACTAAAGTAGCATTGATAATGAATAAATTAGTACATGTACTTCCTCATCATTAATTTGTTGTGGTGTTACACTCAGTCACAGTTCATCACTCAATGTCTATTCCTGCAATCACATAAACCTTCCTTGTGTACACTTCCCTGCTGTGTACATACTGTATCTGTAGAAATTCCTTTTCAGGTACATGTTCTTTCCCAAAGATCAGAAGTAGTACTACATGTAGTTGTGGATATTCACCAAATCTTATTGTCATTGTACACCATTTAGGCTGTTACAACTCTGTATTTCCCAAGTATCATGCCTGTGCTGCTTTTGTGAAATTGAATATTGTGTGTACATACAAAGATAAAAACAGCCCTTGCATTACAATCCATAAGTTATTTCCCTCTTCTTTTTTCTGCATAAGATTAGAGGCTTAGAATGTCAAGGGATTCACAGCCCAGCAGTATTGATGTTTCATGGCCTTGCTAGTTGCAATGGTGTGATAGTTTGATACAAAGTTCAGAGTTTACTTGAGAGGTCCTCATCAGTTTGACGTTGGTACTGTCAAATAGGGCCTTTGTGTATTGTTGAGAAAATCAAAACCATCCTGTTGAAGGAAAAGGAGAACATCCCATAAAAGGAAACAATTCATCCCTGGCCTAAAATAATCTCTTTCGAAATACTTTTACTATCTAGTCCATTTAGACATGTCCATGTTTGTTTGTTTTTTCCTACTTTTTTCATCCTTGTTTATTAAAGCTGTACATGTATGTCACAAATTGAATTATGACATTTCAACTCCTGCTGTACATAGCAATAGATCATTCATGTACTTGTTTCTGCATTTACAAATTAATTGGAATTCATATTTATGCATAATTCCATGAATGCTTTTTTTCACTTTACCATAATCTGCTCAAGGTTTGTCCATATTTTGCAGCTAAATTGTATTTCATAACCTCAGCTAATGAAGGACAGAAAATGACATTTATGCCAAGCCACACAGACACAGAGAGACTAAGAATTGTACCTTTTCACACGTACACTTGCACATGTGTTTTGTTGGTTCTTTTCCAAATCCTTTTACATCATAACATTTTTTTTTGTTTGACCATACTCTTGCACATTATAACAGAAATTACAGAATACTACAATGATTTTATGTACACTTTAGCTTGAGGTTTGACAACCTTATGGCAGTGTTGGAGTAGTTTTCTGCAGTGATTTATTTCAGCTGTTATTGTGTTTTAGGTTCAGCAATATTTCAAACATGGTGGGTATTTATCTGCTGTAATATTATAAATACATACACTGACTTTGTTGATTATTGTGAAAGTTTTAAACTAATATTAAATCAAACTCCATGACATGTCATGCATTGTATGTTGAAAGTGCCAAGGCTATTCCACATCAAATATATTGTGTATTAATAGTAATAATGTATAGTGCATTATATTCACAGTTTTTGAAGGTAAGTGATAAGTCATGAAATATTTTCATGACCATCATCTTTGTGTTCAATTTTCATATGATGCAGCACTATTATTAAACACATTTTGTAGTTCAACAAAGTTACCTTCTTGACAGTTTCAGTTTCATGTGATTCATTGGTAAACAAAAAACATTGTGACAGTGCAATCACTGATTTAATATGCTACTTTTATTAACATAATGTTGTTTTCACATTTGGCAACTTGCATATTCTGTACATTAAATTTCACTCTATTTTTTAAAAAACTGAGATCGAAGATATGATCCCATACCTATCCTCTAAGTATACTTTTTACAAAAAGTTTATTTCATGTAATGTATCTGTGTGCATTTATATTAATTATCTTTTTTTTTTGTACCAGCAGAATATAATATGTTAATGAGAGTGCAGTTGCTGTTACTATAGTCTTGTACGTTCAGACATGTAAACATGTGTATGATGATTATATGCCATGGCATACAATCTGATGATACAGTGAAACCTGCTTGAGCCAACCACCTGTATAGAAAGACCACCGTCTATAAAGGCTGCATTTTTTGTTTTCCTTGATTTGATAGCATGTCCGTGGAGACCCCCGACTTATAAAAATGCATTTCCTGTCTCCTGCGAGTGGTCTAGTTTCACTGTATTGCCAGTTGCATAGCAAGTTTGTAGAAAATTCTACTACATCTATGCAGTGAATAAAATTGTAACCAAAGTACTAGTAGTTGTATATCAAAGCTTATATGTAAGCCAAATCCTATATATCTGTTGTGTGCATGTATAATGTACTCAGAGTTTTGTTATCTGGGTCATAACTGCATGTTACTCCATTCGTGAGCTCATAGACTATTGTAACATGAGACATTTATTACTGCATTTATTTCATCATCAGATTTATAACGATATCCTAGTAGTTATTGACAAGTACTTCAAGTTATTCTGTATTGTGAGCTTAATTAGTACAACTTGGTACGTTTCTTATAGAAGTATATTTATGATGAAATTTGAAACCATACGCTACAGTTATAGAAGATTATTTGAAGAAAAAAAGAGTTTGTATATGCTTGCCTGGTAATTGTGTTTCTCTTGTTTTATAGCTTTTTTTCTCCATGTACAATGTACATGTAAGTATGTGCACTCTATTCCTGTTTCTTAGTAACTAACCCTTATGCACATGTAGATGTATGATTCAGGTATTTTCAGTGATGAATTATTGATCCATATAAGGTGAAGGAAGGATTAATGTGTAATTGAAAATTCTAACATTCTTACTGGGAAAGTAACCAGTGATTTTTAACAAATATGTTTTGATATTTTAGTGGTTTAACTTTGTGTACATGAATGTACATGTACAAAGACAACATACATGTACATGTAGAATGTTGTTCCTAAAACACTTTATCACTGACCATGTGTATTAGATTACAAATTACCATTCAAATATTCTTAATTTTGCTCATAAATACTGGTTTATTTAGAATCTAGGCTAGGCCTCATAGATTTTGTATATTTTGAAATTTTGCTTGCATCGATAAAGAAAAGTCTTTGAATGTCTGAAATACTGGAAATGCTGAATCAGTTGCATATAACTCCTCCTTCCTGACTTCTTTATTCATATTGTTATTAAAGAAAAGCTAATCTTTTTGTTGATTAACTTGATATTTGTCTAATTGGTTGTACATGTTGATTGGAGCAGTTGATTTATGACTAGATATTTTTTTTTATATAAGATCACAGTCAATATATGGGACTTCTATATATGGTCCTTTATCTATTAATTTCTTTTTGTTGTAACTGCTGCATATGTGCATATTGGGACCATATGTACAAAACTGGATCGAGACAAATGGATCAAAACAAATGGAAACATTATTTTACATAGATCTGTGTTCTTTATCAAGTTTATGTACAAGTAAACTTATATGCATGCTACAAAGAAATTGTAAACAAGTTACATGTACGTACATATTCAAGTGAATCCTTTGTCTTCTGTAACACAAAAAAATATGGATACCTGAAGCAAAAATAAATTTTCTTTGTGTTTCAAAGAGTTCCTCATTCAAGCAAACTTGAAAGCTGTAACTTCAAACATGAAGTTTACAAAAAGAAGGGGGGGGGGGTAATATTTAGGCACTTTTTAAAGTTCTTTAACAGACAATGTGCATTATTACATACCATTGCATTATAGAGCATAATTTTCATGTTGATATAGCTAGTGAGAATTGTTTTTCTCATCATTGTGGGATGAAGGTACGTTCATACAGCATCTATATGTCATGTATTGTCTGTAGAGGTGAAAGAGGATTCATTATTTGTTTTTAAAGAAATGTCCATGTAATTTGAAGTAAAAATTGTCAATAAGTGAAGCATTAAATCTTAAAGAAAGGAGAGTGCATTAAAAAGTTGTACTTGTACATATGTTGGAGTAATGTGTGCTGTTGTTAGAGTGGGTTAGGTGATGGGCAAATGGGCATGCCACTATACATCTTACACGTATAAGCCATTGGGTACAGGTAGGGCATATAAGAGGCATGTTTACCGTATCAATTTCATAATTGAGAAGATTTTTTTCGTATTTCCGAAAGTTTGTGCACTCCTAGGGTTCATAATTCCGCAGGTTCGTAATTCTGAAATTACTGAAAATGAAATGGAGTTCGTAATTCCAGAAATGAAATATGGTTCATCCGAAGCGTTCATAATTCCGAAAATGTCATCTTATTTCATTTTTTGAATTACGAACCCTATCATTTTTCAAATTATCAACCTTCCAATAAAATAATGAACCTTCGGAATAATGAACATTCGGAGTAATGCAACAAATGTTCGGACTTCGGAATTATGAACCCTTTTTTTCATTTTCAGAATTATGAACAACTTGTATAAAAGGCAATTTTGGGTTTCGGAATTATAAAAAAAAAATGGTTACCCATGCTTTTTAAAGTATCTATTGAGTTGAACATTCGTTGGATCCTTAACTCTGTACCTAGCTGTACACACTCCCCCAGGAAAAGGAAGAAACCAGGAATTAATTTTATTTGGACGAGACCTTGAAATTCAGGTGTAAAAAACTAATGTTTCAGAGTCATGTAGTCCATCAGTGAAAAGAACTACTGTAAACGTGGAATATTTCGCGGTGTGGAAATTTTCGCACATTTCGCGCAGCATGAAACGTGCGCAAAAATAAAAACACGCGAATATTTGTGTTTATAAGTTCTTTTGCCCATGAGCCTAGCGCGTCGGCGAAATTAAAAACACGCGAAATTCACTTTACTCAGCCGAGCACGAAAAATTAATCACGCAAAAATATCCACTTTTACAAAAAATTATCAACCTACCATAGGCCTATCCTTGTTTTACAACAAACCACCATGCCTGAAAATCACTGATGAGGGAATAGGGGGTGTGTTTGTGTGTATGGAGGCAGAGGTGTATGCGTGTTTGACCTTATATTATAACAATGCAATTATTATTGATTTAAAACAAGAAAGTTTATATACCATGAATTTGTGTTCACCCTTTACGTCTCTCTATGAATACAGTTTATAAATAAACATGATATGTACAAAATGTTAACTACTGGAAATAAACGGGTGCAATCTTTACCAAAAAAAACATACCATGAGGAATCCCACTCCCAAAAGAGAAAGAATTGGGAGTAAATAACTTCCAATCTTTTTTCTACAGTTTAATTTCTATGTATAAGGATCAAGTATCAATCTGGCGAACCAGA
Organism: Heliocidaris erythrogramma; assembly: GCA_025617745.1. Classification (NCBI taxonomy): domain Eukaryota; kingdom Metazoa; phylum Echinodermata; class Echinoidea; order Camarodonta; family Echinometridae; genus Heliocidaris; species Heliocidaris erythrogramma. The sequence continues at coordinate 22,458,393 of CM046855.1, forward strand.
CTTCCTCATAAAGAGGAGGAATTTCCTCTGATAAAAACAAAACCATTTCCTGCTATGAGTTTGGAATGTAATCATGATTCTCTTTTCAGGTCAGAACTGGGATATATATGTATATATATAGTGGAAAGGAATACTAATACATGTTTTTGATTTCTTATAAATGTCATAAAAATTATAATATCTGAATCTTAGATTTTAAGTCATTACAGGATCAACCTTCCAAGCCAAGAATGTGAAAGAACAAGTATCCCATTATTGGCATTATGCCTTTGAAACATGGGTATTTTTTGAGGGGAAGGGGGGGGGGTTGGGGGCCACTCAGATATATGGGTGTACACATGCGCGTCCAAGAAAACGTGTAAAAGAGGTCCTTTTTTCAGGTGGAACGCGTTACGCGTTAAGGGGTCCAAAAACGCTGATTTTCAACAAAAAGGGGGGCTTTTGACTAATCTGGCCGAAGTCAAACCTGTTTAGGGGGTATTTTGAAAGCCCATGGACACGCATACCATGGATGGTCAAACAAGATAAAATCACAATAATATGCTCCCACAGTACACATGAGCAATGAAATCTAAAGTCTAAAGTAAACTTACTATTCCCTGCTTATATTTCCTTTTTAATGGGCTCACACATTTCTTATCATTGCCGGTCATTGTAGTCTGAAAATTTTCATGGAACTTTCCCAGACTGCAGTGTAGTGATGGATATTCTGCATTTTGCATTGTGAATATGACTGAGAAACCTTAGACAAGCACTATTGTTCAACCATGCTGAAGAGAGTGCCTGTCCTGAGACTAGCCATTATCCTTTTTCAATGCAGTAATCAGTCATTGAGGTCCATTAATCTCCATCACCCCTTGGCATTCCATTTTCAAGTGGACATTTGAAGTACAGAGGTAATTTCTTATCTACATGGATATGAATATATTCTCAATTGTCACGAGCTTGAACAAAAAACAGAACTTTGTTTAATTCTATATAGCAATTTTGAAACAAAGTACCGGTATATTCTTTATGACAAAATGAATATCAAAAACCAAGTTTTGTAAATCAATGTTATGATTCACAATATATTATGTTGTATGTGAATATTTTTGACTTCAGCTGTGAATCAAAGCCTTTATCTATTCAAGAAATAATCTTGTTTTTTATTTTATACTTCTTTTTCTTCCTTACTTCTTCTCTTTTGGCCTTCTCTTGCTTCCCTTTCTCTTCTTTCCCTTCTAGATTATATCCCTTTTAGATTATATCCCTTTTCTTCATTCACACCAGAAGAAGGAGCGGAAAGCTATCATTTACTTCACAATTTTTTTTCTCCAGAATCATTTACATGTATGCCATATACACACACATAATGTATTACAGATCACTAGGAACTACCAGAGGGAAGGAAATCCAATTAAACACAGACACCTTTCCCCAGAGAGACATGATACATATTGGCTCCAATGAATTAATTATATTTGACTTACTCTATTGTTTCATATCCGTCATAAATAGGAACTTACCTGATTTATGTCCCACATTGATGGTGATCTGCTGCCAAGAGGTTATTGGTGAAGCTTTCACTCAATATTTGTGAGTTCATATATCAACCTTTTGGGGGAGTTACTGGGTACTATTTTTAAAACTCTTTCTCCCCCCTCCTCTCTCTCATTCTCTGTCTGTCTGTCTGTCTCTCTGTCTCTGTCTCTCTCTCTCCCCCTCTCTCTCTCTGTCTCTGTCTGTCTGTCTGTCTCTCTGTCTCTGTCTCTGTCTCTCCCCCTCTCTCTCTCCCTCTCTCTCCCTCTCTCCCCTCTCGCTCTCTCTTTCTCTGCCTATCTCTCTCTCTCTTTCTGTGTCTATCTCTCTGTCTCTCTGTCTCTTTTATCTGTCTCTTATCCATGTGTAGGCCTTTTTGTCACCATGTCCAGTTATTCCCTGCATGCCTATACACAGCTATCTACATCATGTATATAGGCCTACACTATCACCCTCTCTTTCTGTCACTTCGTACTTTCTTCCTATAGACTACACCTACATGTATATAACAATTGTCTTATTTTCACTTCCTCTCTTCCATTTTTTGCATGATCATTTCCTTTTCTCACTGTTTTTTTCAATTATCCAAGACTTATTTATAAATTCTCATGCCAATTTTTTTTTGGTGTGTATTTATTTAAACCAGTTTACCTATATATAGGCCATGTTGGTCATTTCCTAAAGCTTGACTTGTATGGCTAGCCTTTCTTGTCACCTTTTTGATTACTTGGTTTCCATTTGTTTACAGTGTGTGATATTCAGTTTCATAGTGTGGGTCAAGAAGCCGTTGAGGTGGCACTAACAATTATCACCTGGGGTTCTACTAGATATATAGATGAAATGTGAAATGCAAATAAGGAGGTTTACAAGGCCACTGACTGGAGGGAGGATGTGAGGGGATTCAATGTCATTTTCTTTGTGGTGTTCCCTTTTCTCTGTCTCTATTTTTGTTTGTGTTTCTTTTATTTTTAATAATAATAATAATAATTCTTTATTTTCTTTTCTTCAAACCAATGATAGAGGGTACAACCCGCCCCGTATAGCCCCAGACTCGTTTTTATTTTCCACCAGCATTTTCCATCTCGAGCTCCATGATCAATCGCGAGGTGGGCGTGTCCTGACAACATGATCAGCATCATTACCCGCCATGCATGCAGCTGCAGGGTCAGCTCAAGCCGTTGCGTTTGCCAGGGGGGCCGGCCGGGCGGGCCGGCTGGCCCCCATGGGCTGGAGGCCTGCGCATGGCCCTAGCCCTAGCCCTGCTGCCAATAATCGTTACGTTATCATGTGACTATAGGCATAGCTTTGGATAAGATCGGGCAGATCTGAGCTGAGTTAAAGTTTAGGTAAGAGTTTGCACATTCTGATATTCAAGTTAAAGATTTTTAACGAGGCCAGGGAAAATAAAAGGTGATAATTAAGTTGTACTAAAAATGATCACAATTTTTTTATCATGTCAATTCAGACCAAGTTGGATTTCCAGTATGGGCCAAGACCCATGTGCTTAGATTTTTGTTGTGTAAATTGATACATCATATGCAAATGCATTTATACTTTATTACAGGAGGAGGGGGTGGGGGGGTTACTTCATATTGGTACCCAATACTACCATGCATATATTTATATAATAAGTGTTGTAACCTTAAAGGGAGCGACAAGTCGCAATCTATGGGCGCTTTTACAGTTGGCTGCTCCCACTCATAGGTACACGCCATTGCCGACTGTGTAGTAACGCAGCCAACACACATCCCATACCTAAACTGCATCACTGTGCATTTTTGGCTATATTTAATTGAAACTCATATATTGCAGTTTACTTAAATCCAAATACTTATGTTGAATATTAGATGATTAAAACTTACCAGGTTGTTTTGTGACCTTTGAAGAGGGTTTCCTGAAATTTTGGGTCCTTTTTGTCGATAACTGCTATCGAGACTGTCGCGTCAGCATCCAGTTTGTATTTTTCACGATTATGATGAAGGGAGCCCTCAGCGCTCGTAGTAGTACCGGCGCGATCGGTTCATCGATCTCCTACGAAGACCTGGAAGGGCCAAACTGACGACGTAAAAAAATTAAAAATATTACGTACGTACGTAATAATTACTACGTACGTACGTAATATGTTTTATTTTTTTACGTCGTCAGTTTGGCCCTTTCAGTTTCAGGTCTTCGTAGAATAGCTTGTGTGCGTAACATTCTGCGTACGTATCTACGGTGCGTAACCATGTAGAGCGGCCTCACTAGTGCGCAACATATTGAGAGCAGTCGTCATCCGTATGGAGGTGTGGGTAACAAGTACCAAAAAGAGGGTTGTAAATGTAAGTTTTTATAACTTTCTACATTTTCTACCTTAACGAACTGATAACTTAAAATCTAAAGAATGATACTTAAGTATCAGTTTGCCCACAAAAACCTCCATTTCAAACAAAATTACATCTGTATCCCCAATACCCAGTATACACACATGTATATGATCCTAATGGTCAATATGACCATTGCTTGCTGATGTGGCTGCTCCTTTCTCTTCTTAGTTAAACTAGTTGAAAGCGACTTCAATTTATCGTGCGCAGCTAATAAAAGTTCGCACATTGACCCAAATTTGAGTAAACAAGATCGCGTGTTCTTTATTCCAGTATTTGAATCTCATTGGTCGGTTGCGTATGGAGGGATTGGAGTTAACGATCGCGTGAGGAATCCGGCAATAACATTCCTTCGGTAGCGCACGATTGGACCTGATTGTATCCTAATTTCCCCCGAGTCAGGCCAACTGGTCAGGCCCATGGATTACGACTTGCCACTCCCTTTAACTGCTGCCTTAAAGGGGAATAAAAGCCAAAGGCAACAAACATTGCTATATTAGTACATGTATAGTAGATAATTGTCAGCCTATTCATGCTATTAGTATTACAAATACCTTGAAATTACTCCTATTTGATTATTTAAGAAGGAGAATAGTGTCTCCAAAAGTTGCAGTTTCCTTGCTTGACATTTTCCCATGGGGGCTGCCATTTTCTTTACAAAGTTATGTCAGAGCAGTTCTATTTGTGAGATACCCACTGACACTAGCTACCGTGACACTTACTGCGGCAGCCCGAACTCGTATTGTTCTGGCTGTGATCAGCAGTCCTTTGATTGCTTGGATGTCTCTTAATTACAAGGTCGTTTGTCAAAATGATAGCCATGAAACATGACATTAGTTGATTTTAGGCTACTTTAGGTACTTACAATACTTTCCGATTGACTGTCGCCTTTCTTTTCAATGAGGATGATACAAAAAAGGCCTATTTATCTCCAAAAGCCTGTACTAAAAACTTCCGTAGGTCGGTGTTTTGCTTGCAATGTGCATGTGTCAGCAGCTCCAATAATTATATAGAATTAAGAAGGGAGCATTATGAATATTCATTAAGACGAGTGGCAGGCAGGAGCTCGAGCGAGTAGAGCTGATCGCATATCGCCGGGTCACAGTGGATATATGAATATTCATTATTCCTGTGACGAAAACTATGCCGTCGTAATAAATATTCATTCATAGTGCCTATTATCGCTTCTGCGTCAACAACATGGCGATTGGGACTGGTTTCGAAAATTGAGAGTAAAAAGTGACATTCATCGATTCTACACATTTTTTAGGAAAAGCTGATTTGCGCAAGGTCTGTTTAGGTAAGTGGCATCGTATATATGATACTTTAAATTCCAAAAAATAACTTATATGGCCATATTTTCAATGGTCATTTGAACATTGGTAAATTGTGAGACCAACCGAATCGTACTGGTTTCACTTCGTGGCAACGTCCCGGGGGCTACCGTGACACTAACTCCTGGGAGCTCCAACGCCACTAGTACTCATTTTCTCATAATAAACCATTTTGTAGTCATGTACAAACATGACAAATAACCAAAGTCGACCTTGCCCATTAGTATGGCTAGTCGCATTGCTTAATTTCGGCAGGTAAGATAGAAATTTGTACTTAGATTTCAAGAGAATTACTGTAACTATCTAGGAGGCTCTTTGATTTTACGATTTAACGATTATTTCGATGAAAAAAAATGGAATTTCCTCGCCGAGCCGATCTTTCCCCGTACTGTACCGTCGATTCAAATGACTCGATCGCACGGTGCGTAATGGGCGAGGTCGACTTTGGTTATTTGTACCTGGAGCTCCAACGCACAGCGTTGGAATTCCCTGGAGTTAAAGTAGCTATCCAAAGAAAATCACAAATATGGCAATTAAAGGGTTACTAAAATAAAAAAATAATTGCCCATTTTTCGTAGGAAGGAGTCATCAGAAGCCAAAAAATATCTATCACACACTTTTTTATGCATTCAGTTGTATTTCATAATCATTTGAAAAGTACATTTTTGCTGATTTACAGAGTCATAAGCCCCGCCCCTAAAAAAAACATTGAAGCGACATCGTGATCTGTGACGTACGAAAAGTAAAGGAAAATATTCCACCCACATGTATACCGTGTATGCCCGCAGGCCTGGCAGGCCCAGCCCGGTACGGTGCCGAGTGCGAGCATGATATTCACCGCATCGACCATTTGCATTGCATATTTTCGTGTTTAATTGCTCAAAATAACGTTGATTTGAGGACACAGTTTCATCAATTATGCCGAATCGGTGTATAGTTGCGGGCTGTAGCAAGACCACTAAAGATGATGTAAGGGGGTGTAAGCCTACATCTTTTTCCTAAAGATGAAAATCTACGGAAATTGTGGGTCGCAAAGGTAAAGCTCACAGGGGCAGAGTGGCAAGGGCCAGCCAAGTGAGTGGAGTACAATCTGCAGCGATCACTTTGCCGAAGATGATTTTGAGGATCTTGGCCTGTATTCCGAATTTGGCATGAAGAGAAGGATAAGCTAGCTAAAAGAGTCAGCTAAAAGAGTCAGCTATTCCAACGATCAGACTTGGAGTCAAGTCGTCCAATCTGTTTTTCAACGACAGCAGCTGCAGCAGCTTCACCCGTAGACCGAAAATTCTGTCTCTCGTTCGTTAGCTAAGACGAGCTAACGAACGAGAGACAGAATTTTCGGTCTGCTTCACCCGTAAATCCAGGGAGCTCCAACACGTTGGAGCTCCCTGGAGTTACTTCACCCACGGCCCTTCACTGTATTCTGCGAGGGGTTCAAACATATAATATGGTCGAATTTCCCCTTGCCACTCGAGCTTCTTTGCCTTCGGGGTCTGATAAATCATCTGATAATCAGAGTTCGTATCTGCATGGCTCAGAAAAGTCCTCCAACTCGGAATCGCAGGCACTTTTCCTCTCTCTATATAAGTTACTCAAATTCAGCCAAAATCTAAGTCAGTACTACCGTACTATGTAAAGCGAAGTAAAAAAAAAAAGCCGTAAGTGAAATAAACAAAACAAAAACGTTCACCAGTTGCTATGTACGAGGGGAACATAGTCACTGCCGTACTAAAGATGTGTAGGACATTGTACATACAGACGCATAAAACGGCTGTGCACGCGTTTAAAACCAATGCAAAACTTTCGTTCGGCAAGCTCAGATGGATGAGAACATTGTTCAAAAGAAAAGCTAAAAAACAAAACAAGAGCTGTATATTTGGGCAAAAGCGTTTTCTGATCTTGTAGAAAATATATTGCTAATGATTATTCACTCCTAAGATTAACTTGATTATGGGTAAAAATATGAGACTGGAAAAAATTCAGAGGAATTGCCAGAGGTAAAACTAAAATGTGCGAGTTTGATATATGAGAGAGAAAAATATCAGAGTCTAATGTCATGAGTCGGATCAGAGGTAAAAATTTTGTGGTACAAGTACTGTAAAACCAGAAATTTTCGCGCAGAAAACTTTCACAAACTGTTAATGACAGCCAATTTGGCAGCAAGAAACTTTCGTGAATTGCAATAATTTTATGTTGTTTCAATTGTGACTTTATTATTTCGCAGCATTAAACTTTCGCGAATTTTGACCCCTCGTGAAATTCGCGAAAGCTTCATGCTCGCAAAAATTTCTGGTTTTGCAGTGAACACTGGGACATGGAAATGCCAGTGCTAAAAAAAATTTCAAGAGGAAAACACCAACAGAGAGATAATGCCCCGAATTCACAAAGGAGGTTTGGTTTAAACCATCGTTTGAACCCCCTCATGGGGTTTTTAAGCGTACGTGCGCACGGAATCTGATCCGATCATATACTTTAATTATTTTAATACGCCTATTTCAGTACGCTTACGGAGGTTTAAACCATGGTTTAGGTTTAAACCTCCTTTGTGAATTCGGGCCAATACCTTTCAGTGGGTATTTATACTATTAGTATTAGGCAAAAATGTTATAACAGATCATAAAGGATCAAAGGTGTCTACTCTATAGAGAAGCTCCATTCCACTTTCCTTTAGAGTCAGATCTCTCCCGTTGACAATTAAATCTACATTGTATGTAATGTTTTGAATATGGCTATATGTAGTAATTCCTTGGTGATTCCTCAGATTTTGGCTTTCATAAAAGTGGACAAGTTGAAAATAACATTGAGTATACCTGCTGCTGGTCATGCGATGTGAAAAAATTGTCTAGAATCTATTAGAAAAGTCAGTTATGTAGTACATAGGAAATTACAAATATTTGTGTATTGTGAGATTTTACAGTCATCAAAATGATAAGAAATTGCCTGAGTCTTGCTGAAAATCACATAGAGACAACATGCGTAAAGTGAAAGCACTACACACAGTGTCTCACACAGGTACCAGCACATACATGTTGCACTGATCGGTCTACCTTTAATAAGCTTAATCTAGTCATAGTTTAGAAGACGAGGGCATATCATGTGATATTGCTACATAACTCTAGTATTCTTCCACATAGTAATGAAAACAATGGGCACTCATTTATCATTTTAAATCAGTGGACTAACTTGATCTGCCCAGAGTTTAAAGCTGGGCCTGTATTCTGCAAACTATCTTAACTTTTATGTAAAGGAAAATGATGTTAATTGCCATGACAAATTGAAATTGCACAGAATAAGCACTTATTATTGGTGCTTGCACAGATGTCTCTTTTTTGAATTTGCACAGTATACACAGCCAGCTCTGTGCAAACATTAACCAATGACTTGTCCTAATTTCAATTATGCTATGACAATTCACGTTTATTACATAAAATATAACATAATTTTCACAATACCACCCTTGGACTGAATAGACCTGTTTACTAATTTTATGCATACTTCTTGAACAAAAGTTGCTCTTAACAACTCAAAAGCTTGCCAGAGGCTTGCCTGACATAGCAACAACTAATTTATGCAAAGTGGATTCCATCCATAGAGATGCTATTATGCATAGCAGATGCACTAAATAGTTGGTAGCTAAGGATTCTGGAGAGAAACATGCATAAATTGAAATACATTAGTAAACGGGCCTATTACAAAAATTTCATTAATACTGGCCTTTATGTTCATATTTTTCCTCCAATTCATATAGATAGGAATCTGGAAAGAATTCTAATATAATTCCCACCAGGCTCTGACCATCACCATGGCGGATGAGGGGAGCTTGGTGTCTGCAGTTGAACAACATACAAAATTACTTGAAGGGGTCTTGGAAGGAGTCAAGTCAAAGGTCAAAGGTGATGAAATCGTTACTTTTACAGATTTATAATTTACCCATGTCATTATTGTAGAAGCTTTTACATTTAAGCTGGAGGAAGTAAGGGAGGAAGGAAGTAAGGGAGGAAGGGAGGGAGGGAGGGAAGGATGGATGGATGGATGAAATGCCTCTCGGTTTTCACCCTGGTGCTATACTCAATCCGATGGGAAATCTGGAGGAAAATATTTCCATGATCATCACCTTAGGTTGAAATTATCTAAACTTTCTGTATTACAGTCCAAACAGCTTGTACATCAATTTAAAATTTGGGGGCAGCCTGGCATTTCATTTTAAAGTTCCTTCGTGAGTGTGGGAATATATAATAACGTCTTGATAAAGACTATAACCACTAACCCAAGTAGAAAAGACGATCTTGTGATCGAGAACGTAAACAACACTTGAACACAGTGTTGTTAAACCTGATTCCAATTGTACTACCCTTGTTTCCATTCTCCTCTATTTGCATAATACAACAGTGAGGATACACTGAAAAACAAATATCAGTACATGTAATTAGTTATAGGAGGGAAGAAGTATTATTGCTGACCAGTTATTCACAGTAGAACAGTAGAATATATGTACAGTTTAGATCTGAAAGAGATTCAATGAAATGTATGCATATATTTGAAATACCACACATTCAGTGTGGACAGGGAGTATGTTAACCTTTGTTTTTCTTTAATAGGAAAGAATGTCCATTATATGAGAGTTAATACTATTGTTATTCTTGACCTAAACTACCAGGTGCTCTGCAAGATTTTGTAGAAAGTGGTAGCTCACAACTTGCTCAAGCCATTGGAATCTACTACTCTCTTTTTAAAAGGTAACTCGGTTTATAAGTTCCATAAAGAAAGTAGTTGTTATATGCAGTGTATCAAGAGAAATATTTATATAATATTGGATGCACTTGAGTGGTATATCAGATATATTGCATTCAGCTAGCATGAATATTGCACGAATCGAAGATGAGTGCAATATTTATGCTAGATGAATGCTATATATCTGATATACCACGAAAGAAATCTAATATTATTATTATTATACATACAAATTTGAGGAAACATACAACTTTACAATGGCCTGGAGAAGATGGTACCCAACAGCTCAAGTCAGGATACAGATAGAGCTCAGACCGTGCAGGTCTATGGAAAATATGTGCTACCTCTAACTAGCACAGCAAAGCAGGCCAGTTGGAACAATAAAAAACGATGAAATTGGTTCACGTACTCACCAACATCCAATATACAGAGTAAAAATGATCCTTCAATATAATGATCCAAAACAGCAAATCCCAACGTCCATGTTTGTTGACAAATGTTTCGAATTTACCGCTTGCAATATCGAGGCTGCGCTGCGCTGCCATACACAAAACTAAAGGTATGAGAACTATGCAGACAACACTGAAAATTTACGTGTAAACCTATGGCATTTAGCGCTTCGTCGCAATCTTTTTGTGCGAGCGATTGATGAAAGCAAGACTCCACCGAACGTGCTTCTGCGCATGCGTCGGACACAAATTGCAATGGTATATCAGCGCAAGCGTTGAATATCGTGACAATATTCCACCCTTTTACAACATTGACAAGAGTAACGTAATACACGCAAGACAGTTAATATGCTAACTGTATTGTATGCAATCAAACTGAACAACAGAAATCTCACAGAACGGAAAAATACAAGGTTTTATTCTATCGGAAAAGTAACCTATATGTGTAATAATCAATATTGTTCAATGTTGATAAATGCGTATACTATTTGATAGCGTATTTAGATTCTGAAAGAAAGGTCCTTATATTTTGTGTTGGATAACTCTTTTATGGGAGAGTTGGTCTTCTTAGTGCTTCAAAATTGGGTAATGTAGAATTCACCTCATAATATGATGCATAGTAAACTTTGGGCCAAAGTAAACCTATGATACCTCTACATGAATTGTAATGCTGACTTATGATATGATCAAAATTCTTAGGAATGTGGGGTTTAGTATTACAGTGAATAATTCATAAACATGCCATTGAAAGAAACCAGCTGATTAGATGTTTTTTTTGTTGCCAAGCAGATCAAATGTATTTTCTACCTGCCCAGGATATCCTTTTTTCGAAAACAACACATTTAATAGCAATCTATGAACACCTGCAGATCCATCAATCTTTTGTTTGAAAATGTCTTTTCTCTTCCTGCCCATGAGACATCTTAACCTTGCACGCACAGAATAAGAAAATGTGGTGAATCAACATTTTCCCCAAGGGTCATGAACGTAAAGACTTTCAATGCTCGTTATTTTTTTTTCTTCACATTCAATAAAGATTGAAACCTTTTGAACTTTTATTTTACACATACCTCAAATTCTTTCATGTTGATACTCAAATGCCGACAGCGTGAAATTTGAACTAATCATCTTTAAGTATTAATTGATCATGATCATGAAAAGGGTCATGAAGTTCAATAAAGAACGTGTTATGGCCAAAAGGCTTCCTGTGCTGCTAGATAAGATCAAAAAAGGATTTAGTAAAAGCTTCACTTATTGTGGGACATACAATTTTGAGAATAATCTAAACCAATGAAATTTGACCTCTGACCTGTAAGGTCAAAGAACCCAGCCAGTGTTCCACACAGCATTATATTTGGAATTTCAAAAGTGATCAGGCTCGCAAGCATTGAAGGATGAAGACCTATTTTTAAATGCTATGCTGTTATATTGGTGCAATAAAATTATTGAAATTCTTTTTTCTCAATTTATAAAATGTTTCATATCGCGGGTGAAAAGTTCACTTGTAAATAATTCCTATTTGGTAAAATTCTATTCTAAACACCTGTAGCTGGTATTACTTTACCTTTCAGTAAACCCAGCCTACTCAAGTTGATGAGGTCATTGTATTGTTTTGCTGTTGTAAACAGTCTGGATGTGTATTGTTCTATCCGCTATGCAAGGTCGGTCATGTCTGGTAAGGGATATCCTTGCAATTGTGGTTCATTGGCTGTGAAAAGCCTATCCTTGCACAATAAAAATTCTGTTGATTTGAAATTTTATGATAGAAAAATAATTCTTCGAATTTATTAAAAAAAAGACCAGACTGATGTAGGGTTATGCAAATTATGGGACTGATTCTTTTACAGTGCTGGCAGTATTACCTCCTCTGTCTGTGATATGAGTGGCAGAGATGTTTTGCAAATCAAATGATATACTTCAAACTATTTTTACATTGTTATGGCAACTTACTTTGCATTGGCTAAAATCTTATTTTTATATCAGTGTAATTTTGTTCAGGTTTAACACTGCAAACTGACACATCCCTGACATAGCAGCAAAACAATCTGCATTCTAACATGTTTTAATACAGTATAACGTGTAACGTGTAACGTGTTAATACAAGTAAATGTATCTACACAGACGTCTAACAAGAAAGTATTTTACTTTCAGTTTAAGCATTGTGAGTCATTCAGATCTAGAAGCCCTGTTCAAGCGTCACTACCATCATCAGAGTGTACAAGATGCTGTCTTGGATCTAGAAGAGGTGGAGGTAGGTCTGTAATTCTTGTCAGATCTTGTTAATACAATTACTTGTTTACTAAAAAAAATAAAGAATGAATTTTCTCCCAAAACGGTCAAAGTAACCATAGTACCGATTAAAATTATTACTATGCGGTGGTTAAGGGCAAATATATCATGTAGCCTACCCCCCTTGAAAATTTCATGTATTAACTAATGATCCATTGTGGAATTTCAGTCCATCTTTGCTCGGATATTTAACATATTTTAATTAAATATTCAAAATATTAGAGTTGATATGTTGAAGCAATCAATATTTGAAACTATTTTTAATGCACTTTTTAGGTGGAGACACAATGATTTTGAAATTCAGGAAAAGCACATTCAGTGTATGAAATCAATACCCTTTCTTTCACTTTGTCAACAGACTGAGTGGGATCACTTCCTTGAAGATGTACAAAAGCAGTTATCTGTACCTGAGGAGGCTCATACTCAACTCTCTGTTGGTTCTCCAGGGCCATGTGATCTTAAGGTGCAGAATGCAAGGACTGGAATGTAAGGATTAATTACTTTGTTTGTTTTCTTATTTGGCATTAAACTGTTTCTGTACATCACCAATCAAGCACATGTCATATTTTTAAGCAATAGTTGGTGCAGAGTGACTCTTTTTCTTGTAGCAATCGTACCCAGAAGTGGATAAACTAGATGTTTTTAACCCCAAGTCAATTTTTCATACCCTCAAATCACTCAAACCACTCCTTTAAAAAAAAAAGTAAGAAACAAATACCAAAAGTTACTTATGAGAAACTTTTCATTGAGTTCAATTTATTTCTCTCCCCAGTGATATCATAACATTGTGAAATGATGTTCAACTATTTTGCAAATAGGTACGGTATATTCTAGTCATCTTTTGTCATGTATTGTGTGATATACTTGAACTTTCACAAGACTTAGTCCATTTATTTGTTAACCTAGCATACGAATACAGTAGCCTCTATGCTTGCTCATGCTCGCAGAGTGTCAACAATATCCTCCTACCTGGATGGCACACACAGTCTTGTTCTCATCCTCCTCCGACACTTCGCCTGACTACCGTGACGCATCCACGTGGCCGAACTCCAGAGAAGGCGTCAAGAGGTCGAAGAGGTTGGAGGTCGTATCTTGATTGTCTCGTTCGGCTCACAAGAGGGTGCTCAGCAGTGGTTAAAGATCACTGGATGTCTGTTTGACATGGTGACAGATGAGGAAAGGAATGTAAGTTTAATAAGTGTGTTAGGATGATTCTGCACAGTAAAACATATGTCTTTTAGTCATCTGTTTTTCACAAAAATGAAAAATCTCTTCATATAAATCACTAGCTAAGGGTAGTTACACACACAAAAAAAATGCTAGCCAATGGTCATATTTAGAAATGTTCAATTTTTTAATGAAATAATTGGATAAAAGACGTATATCGTACATGATACATTGCACAGAATCACCTATTACTGACGCTATTACTGTATCATAACTTTACCTTTTTGTACATGGCTTTGTGGTACATGTATTCCAAATCTCTGTAAGAGGGGGGGGGGGGGCGGATTCCGCCCCCCCTCGACGTTTCGCGTAATATGTTCGCATCGCGAAAAGCAGTCACCACGCCGCTTCACTACTTTTTTCTTTCAAGTCTTGCGCAACTTTTGAGACCAAATTTGTGATGTGGTTCCGGAGTTACGCAACATTTCGTAAGTGCATGTTAGACCCAAAATTGCTCAAAAACGTGATTTCGTGTACAAATCCAATGCAAATTGTGTTTCCAGCTAAAATTCATAAATGTTTCATTATTTTTACTTTTACTGTTTAAAAACAATTAATTTTATGTTGTTTATGATTAAAATAGTGTCGCCGACGAATTCCATCGAAAAAACAATAAAAAACAAAAAGTCGAAAAACAAAGAAATACATAAGAAATTTAAAAAACAATAAAATACATAAGAAAAAAAGGATTTTACCTAATTTTTTTTTTGGTTTATTTGATCAGAATCTGACAAAGAGTCTACAAAAAAATAGCAGTTTTGGGGCTTTATTTAATTAATTAGAGCAAACCATTAATTTTATGCATAAATTAACATAATTAATTAATTGTGACATTTTTCGGAGAAATTGACTGTACAGTTTTGTAGATTACGTGGTCGGCGACGTGTGTGCCGATTTTCGTTGCGAATGCTCTATTAGGGTTAAACGCTTACGCCATTCATATTTGTGGGAAAGATAAAGTAATAATTAAAACAGGCTAGGGGCTATTTTATCTCTAGGATGTACGGTGAGTGCAATATTTTTGGAAAAGGAAGGTGCTAGTCGTGCGATCAAAAGAAAAAGATACAGAGTACTGACTATATTTCTCAAGCAACATTCTCATATGATTATCAAATTTTATTATAAGATTTACGAGCTCCTCTCCCATTGTGCTCAATACAGAAAATTTCATAAATTTTCATTTTCTTAGTTTTTGATGAAGAATATATTTGTTTCGTAAGGGTTTTGAGTAAAAACATATCAGCAATGATTATATCTAAGGTGCAAGAACAGGTATGATTGAATATTTCCTTTAGAGAAAATGGAAATTGATGATTTGGAGGTTACAGGGAAAATGGGAGAGGAGCTTGCAAGATATGTCACAGAGTTGCCAATTTGTGTCTGATTGATTACCACTTCAAAAATTCATAACTTTCTTGTTTCTTAATATCGGATTTTGCTCAAACCTTCACTGATCCGTTTCTTTAATGTTTCTGCTTCTTTTAAAACCAACTTGTAATCGGGGTGAACTATCCCTTTAAAATGTCAGATTTTATCTGAGATAAAATAAATCTCAGAATACCGCCTCTAGTCATGAGATTGAATTGTGAAAGAAACTGTCCCAGAGCAATTGGGAGAGGTTGATTATATAGCACACAAGAATTTGTGTATGCTGTAAGGTTTTGAAATCACCAAAATGATAAGAAATTGAAATCCTGCTGAGAGTCACAGGCACTTGACACAGAAATGTGTATATGGGACTACACACAAATGTTCGGCCTGAACATTTCAGCTGTTTTTTGTCATGTTTTGAATGTGAGAACATTAGAAGAGCAATCCTTTTCAGGGGACATATCTGCTATGATAACCTCCCAATCTAACATAGAAAGAATGAGAAAGCTCACAAATTGTTTTTTACCTTTCCCAGAACTCAACCTTCCCTTTAAATGATATAGATTAGTATCACACTCACATGCACCGATGACCGATCTTTGGTCGGTATATAAAATCATTTCTCAGAAATTATATTCAACACTTTCAGTTTTGGTTTCTGGATCAGATATACAAAGCATTTGGCCTGAAGACATCTGTTCACAAGGTTTGGCAGATCAGCTCCATGGTGTACTATGCTGAGCAGAAGGCTGCAGGTATCACTTTACCAAAAAGTCTGGACAATGTAGAGGATGACCCTCATCAGGTTAGTTACAGAAACAAATCAGTGTTCAGGGGGATTTTAGAAACATTATGGATATAGCCCTGTTCATGTACATGTCTAATTACTAAACAACATTCCAGTTAATATTTTGTCACAATATTACCAAAATAACCATGGCATTGATTTTTTATCTACATACAAATCTCAATATTAAATTATTATCATCTTCTTCTACTCTGTCATTTTCATATTTTCAGTTGTGCCCTTCTTCTCCTTCTCCCTCTTCTTCAGTTTCTCCATCACTTCTTTCTCCACTACTTTTTCTGTTTTCTTCTGTCTTTTTCTTCCTTCATTATCTCCATCTTCCCTTTCCTTCAATCTTCTTCAGCTCCATCCTCTTCCTTTCCTTTCACCTCTACTGTCCCTTAATCATTTTCTTCTCCACTTTTCTTTCATCACAATCAATGTTTCTAACCTTGTTTTTCTTTCCAGATGGGTGGCGACTTCATTTTGAATCCTGTTGGTGAGGTATCCCTTCTGTACTGCAGTAAGTTACCCCACGACAGACCACCGGTGGATGAACTCCTTAAAAACCTCAAGGTGACATCATAATATTGCATTCTTAAAATCAACTCTATAATAAGGTCCTAGTTCATACATGCTTTAAACATCTCCCTCCCCCCCAAAAAACAAAACAAAACAAACAAACAAAACAAAACAAACAAAACAAAACAAAACAAACAAAACAAAACAAAACAAACAAACAAAACAACAACAGAAAAAAAAATGCAGCATCAAAATAAAGTTGTTTTTCATGTACATGAATGGCATGTGAGGTGGAGAAAAAAAGTAGCTGTGTGCGACAAAGGACCCTGATTTACTCACTTATCTGTGTGTTATAGAAGATATAGAGACATGAAGCACACGTTACTTGGGTCATTTTATGTTGCCATGGCAGGTTTTTAATTATTTTAGATGGTTTTCTGCCTCATGTGTATTATGATGCTTAATTATTGCATTGATTTTGCTTATGATCAGCCCAAGGAGACCACCAGCAGTCTTAAGAATGTTTGTTCAAGGATGAGATGATGCATATCATCAAATTCTTGGGGTTGATGATGCTTCCCTCAATTGTGTGTATATTAAGATTACACATTTTCATGGTGTAATGGATAGTGGATGGAAATTTGATTGTTCTTGTTAGGTCATATTTTGTTTCTTAAATGCATAAATGGGTAAAAAAGGCATAAATTCCAACCGCGCGGTCGAAGATTCATCTAGTCTTTTTGTTGTTGTTGTGATAATCATTACAATTAACTTCATGGATTGTGATTTTAAAATAATAAAAAATTTCCCCTTACTCCAACAGGAATTGGACACCACAAAGCCAGCTGATGATACTGCATAGAGAGTCAACTGTCTACCTAAGTGTCTTTCTCAGAAGTCTTGTAAACTGTTTGGACTTAGGTCTTAGGAGATCAAATGCAGTCTTTCCTCAGTACCAAGATTTATTTGCAATAAGAATGTGATTTACATGCCTAGTGAGCAATGAGTATAACTATTGTATTAAAGTATGCTATGTCAACAACACCCAAAATGTTACCAAGACGACAAAAGGAAAAGAGAAATGAGGAAAATGGAACGAAAGATTTAGAAATACATGTAGTGTCCTTTGCTGCAGCAGATATGGAGAAAATGGATTGTTTTTAAAGATTTAAAAGAGGATGAAGCAGTATTAAGAAGTAAAATTTTCAAGGTAAACTACAGTACCTCAAATCCACTCTGGCATCCAGTTGGCCTAAAAAATACACATAAATATGAGAGAAGCAGATCCCTGAATGTATCAAGAAGGGCCCATAAAGGATTGAAAAAAATTGCACCGGATCAAACACAAATTGACAACTCTGTGATTTATGTTGTTGCAAGCACCTTTCCCATTTCTTATTTACTGAGAATCCAATAAATTTGTGCTTTCTTGTTTGATGATGAAGGAATAGATGTATTACATACATAGGGTGTATAAATTAATGTGTCCAATAATATATGTAGGCACAGGTTTAATTACATATTTTATTCAGAGAAAATGTAAATTTCATTAGATTTTCTTGTACAGAACAAAGAGGAGAGGTGCTGGCAAGGGAGATCACAGATTTACCCATTTCCGTTTGATTGCAACTTTGAAACTTCAGAACTTTCTTATCCTTTCTATTTTCTTCAAGCTTTAATTGATCTGTTTCTCTCTTATTTGTAATTAAAAGCCACTTAATATCAGAGTGGACTTCCCTTCTGAAGCATGTCCATTGAAAGCACTTATTAAATACAATCCATACTACATAATTGTGTTGAAACAAACATCAGGTATTTGTGCATTATTTATATATAAAATAAATGTATATAATGACAAATTTTATTTAAAGAAAATGTTTTTTAATTCATTTTTTTTTCTTGCATTCGGAATATTTGGAACTAGATTTTAGTGTACCCTTGTCTATAAGTCTAGCCAGAGTTTGACACATGATGGCTTTGACGTAAACCACTACTGTGGCAGTCACTGTCTGAGATCGAAGAAACTCTGGCTTAACTTGTTAGACAATATGGGCTGGTCAGTTATGTATTATTCCATTTAGAATGAAATGTCAATTCCATTCCGAATGTATTTGCCTCTATCTGCTCATTCCATCCATGTATCAAAATGTATTTTGAAGTCATTTTAATACACATGATAATATATTTCATTTTTGTCTAAATGAATGAATTTGAGGTGTGTAATGTAAATCTGATTGTGTATATTTAAATTGTATTGAATTAATGCACTGAATAATTTTTTCCCCTTTTAAAAATAGTCATGTTTTCAAATGATTAGCAGGGGCAAAATCTTGGCAAAGCATGTTGTTTGGTGTGATGCAAAGAACCCTATCATTCAAAAAGATCTTCTGTTGATTTATAAATAATTCAACACCACACCATAAGTTTCTATTTCAGAAACTTTCTTCTCAACATTCATTCAATCATGTTCTTTAAAAAAAAAAAAAAAAAATCAGACTATTTTTATTGTAATGAAAGTACAGGGTACCTTAGGTTATCACCAGAATTACCAGATACAAATTTGGTGAACAGCACGTTAAGAAAGATGACTGTTCTAACAGTATGAAGTTTTGTTATGTTATAAGCATTGGACCTCCTTAATACTAAAGATTTATAGCCTAGTGAAAGTCTATCAAGCTGTTGACACAACTGCCATGTGTGAATTCAAATCAATTTGTTTGTGTTAATATAAAAGCATGGAAAATAGTCGCTGAATATATTAATTGGAAATTCTTATTCCTATTTCATTACTTTTACAATGTAGAAAAAATGTGAAATCTCTTATCAATGATGGTAAAACAAACCTACATCACGATTTAAAATGTCTGTATTATTACCCACGCCGATGAAATCGGCAGGGTTATGTAAAAGGGCTCCGTATGTTTGTTTGTTTGTTTGTGTACAAGATAACTAGAGAACGGGTGAACGGATTTGCACCAAATTTTCAGGGAATGTTCGGATAGTGACAGGAAAGAATCGATTAGATTTTGGTGATGATCGGTTGACCCCTACAAATTCTGTGTGACCTTGAAGTTTTGACCCCATAGTAAAGTATAGGAACTTCCGTTCGGATAGTGACAGGAAAGAATCGATTAGGGGAAAGAATCAAATTAGATTTTGGTGATGATCGGTTGACGCCTGCAAATTCTGTGTGACCTTGAAGTTTTGACCCCATAGTAAAGTATAGCATTGCAACTACTCTGTAGTGCCTGTAGTGCCGCTAAGGCGTGGGTCTGCCGCCTTTGACGGCCTTTCTAGGCCTTTCTAGTACTGCATGTATTTACTTACAGCAAAAAGTTGTTCAAGTCAGTGATCTATGTAGAGTGTATCACATACATTTAAAAGAATTATTTTCATCTTTACAAAATTTCTAACTACATTTGAAATAAAAATGTAAACCAACTTACTTTATGTGTAGCCTGTCTTTATTTCAAAATAATATATACATTTGTACACATATAGTACACGTATTTGAACAAACTGTGGCAATTTGGCAAATGAAAACTATTTTCATAAAACAAGGCATGGAAATCAGTGTATGCTTATTTCATTCTTCACAAACATGGATTACCTAACTATTTAAAGCTCACTCCCAAAATAGAAAATATGTCACCTTATATGTCAACATCTGATATGTGCCTATACAATTTGAAAAGTACAAAGACCTGGAACAAAAGGAAATAAAATAAAAATTCAGACTTAATGCAAAATCTGTGTTTGCTATATTGACCAACTTGGTGTATGACAGGTACCATTCATAGTAATGATCATTTAAAGGAGAATTAACCTCATAATATACATGTGCTTTTATTCAAAGATGTAATCTATTCCTTCTTGTTGTCCTACGTAGTTTTGCATTAAAATATACGAGATGGGTATAAATCAAGATTTTCTCAGCAAGATTTATCGTCTGCTAGCGATACCCGGGGGCTGCCATTTTCTTGATGTGTACATAAAGCTATTTTTAATCCGAATGCAAAATTGTCTTTCTTCCTGATACAAAATCCCATTTGAGATTTAAAATATTTAACAGATATATACATATATTCTAAAAACGAAAATGTATTTTATATTTCTTTGAAAATTACGATTTTACTAAATATAAATCTATTTTCTTGATACTATGACGCACACGACGGAGCGAATTAATTCAAATTTATGCCAGATGACTTTCCTGAGCGTCAATAGTGACAAACTATGCATTCACCTGCTTTGAGATAATGGACTTCAAAAGTCAGAATGCGAGTTGTATAAATTATGTTCTGCTCTGCCAGGCAAGCCCAAGAAAATGATTTCTAGTTAGCAACACCAGAGAATTTTAAAAGAAATCTATAAATTTCAAATTTTATAATATATGTATACACCTGTTATGTATTTTCCATCATATATGGGGATTTTTTTATAATGAAGAGAAGCAATTGAACTCGAGGATTAAAAATATCTTCCTGACCGGAACAGTTTCCAATGGTTCATGTGCAACTCCATGTCATCAAGAAAATGGCAGCCCCCATGTAAAGTGTTAGCAGATGATACCGTGAGCTAGAATGTCTTGATTTAAATCCTTTTCTGATATTTTATATCTAAAGTGATATAGGCCAGTGATTAAGAATATACATGTATTACACCTTTGAACATAAGTACATTTATATTCTAGTGTTCATTCTCCTTGCATTTTATTACTTGTAATATTTGAAGTCACATTGCCATGATAGTAAAAGCAACCTATAGACATAAGGTTTTCCTTTGAAAGCATACATTTTCATGATAGTCTCTCTATCTATTTGCATGGAGGCCAGAGTTAGATATTTTCATAATTCAAAATCATTTTTCTTTGCAAAGATATTGTACTGCATTTTATAAACAACAGTGCTAATGTAACAAATATACATGTAAGAAAATAATACATGTACTAACAATGATGTATATTGCAAATTAATTTCTATAAAACTCAACATATCGGTAAAGTATGAGCTAAAAACTTAATTATAACCTTTAGAAAGCAAATAAAAGATACATTATCTCCATAAAGAATACAGGTGTTGCTAAGGTGTGCAAGCAAAACAAATATATTGGGTAATTGTCTTTTGAAAAAAAACACTACAGCAAAGTAGCATCAGGGTTAAACCCTGATGCTACTTTGCTGTAGCAGGATCGACTGAACTAGTTCAGAAGCATCTGATTGACACAAAGGGATTTTCCTTACTTCCCATTTTTTGTACCTCACAAAGTTCACTTGGGTAATTATAGTCAATAGAGTGCTTAAATGGATTTGAAGAGATGCATCGTTGTTGGTAACATTATATTTGACTATCAAAAGGAGATATGCCACATATACAAATGAATGATGCTAAATGAATATTTCATGCTTCCATTCAAATCACTCAGAAATGATCGCTATATTATATTAATGATGAGCTTTATCTCGTACATTGTGTACAGCCAAATCGATGCAACTGGGGGAGATGCATTGTCTTTTACTTCATTCATCAGCAACAGATTTGCACATTTCGGAAAAAATGCTAATCTGCATAAATGGAAAGCTTTCAACGATACCTGTAAATATAGCGAGAACGATCAACTCTCTATGGATTATGGAGGCAGATATCTTGCTAAACAGCTTTACATACATGTTGGTAGGAGAAAGATTTCATTCCTTATGGATACATCTGAAAATCAGGATATCATGCTCCAACAGGGGGAATAATGTAAACAATATTTGTGACTGACTGCGCAGACACAATATGGGAAGCAAATTCCTCATAATCTCCAGGAATTTAACTCCAGACTCCAGACTCCAGACTTTGTGTCAAACTTATCTCTAGATAATTGAGAGATTATTCATACAAAGTATGCCATAACACTTGAGTTCTTGGAAAAAATGATATAAGTACTTGTGAATACAATATAAATGCAAATATATGTGCAGCTTGTCAAGGTGATAAAGAGTAGAATATGGGAGTAGGATTAGGAAGCAACAAGTTGGTGCAGAGATGAACTCCTACTTGTCAAAATCCATAGAAGAATGAGCTCCAGATTGCTGAGGGTTCAATCACATACATGTAGTACAAAATCACAATATCTAAAAATGAAGGTCTCCATACAGATTGGTGCCATTTTGATCACTGTGTCTTTACTCCAAAGAATTAAATTTGTAACTGTTTCATAAAACATGTTTCAATAACAACTGCCTCATTTCTATGAAAAATTTGCTCTCAGCCAATCAGAACAATTATTGTAACTTGTTATTGACAAGTTTTATGAAACAGGTCTGAGAAAACAATTTCTTTGGAAAAAATGGAATTCTCAAATTAAAAAAAAAACAATTTGAAAGTTGTCCCCAACTGAATCTGTTAATTTGAGATTCACACACTGATAGATTTTGGGATCTCATTATCTAATTCTCTTATTATTTGTCCAATTTTTTTACATCAACCTGTTCTTCCGATTTTTCTACTCTCACACGGGTCAACTTGTTACAAAGATAGGACCGTCCTTTATTTCATTAGTTACAAAGAGATACGACTCCATTATGTATAACCATGGGCATGATATGTATTTTCAACATCATTTTCAAGTTATACAAAAAGAATCTTTTTAAAGCAGAGTAAGAGCGGTAGAAAATTAATACATGTATGAACATTTTAAAGAGATAAAGAGCTGAAAAAAATATGAGAAAATAAACTCGAACTATATTTGGCAGTATGAAATATAATTCTTTAATCATATGAGAGCTTTTTTGGATTTTCTATAGGACAAGTGAAATTGCCTCAGGAATTATATTCTCTTTCTAAGGCCCTTGACAGCTTTTAAGAGGTAAACTGCTTAATAGCTCCAATGTAATTTTTTTCTGCTGCATAACAAGAGATAGAACTAGATATTAAGGCACAATTACATTGGCAAATCTTCAGGTACCATTTTGGGTATGTGCACAAGGTAGAAATAACATACAAGTTAATCTTGTACAACTGAATGTACTTCCTTGCCCAAGCAAAGTTGTGGAGGAAATTTCTCCCAATCTTATTATCACTTTATTCAAACATTGATGTAAATATAATACAACAGCAAAGTGCATATGGAGGACGTCATCATATATTGACTGCACAGGGAATAATGATAGCACAAGAAAAGAAGCATTTGGATTGATGACTGTATGTCTAGATATATAAAAGGGTGCATCACAAACAATCTAGACCAAGCGAGGGCACCTTTCAGCCTAGTAGTCATCCTCATTTTCAGAGTTCTCCTCACTGCTGGTGTGATAGTATCGACGCATACCATGGCGACCGAACCGATCCCATCTGTCATAATACTCGATTTCCTCCTCCTCCTCCTCCTCGTCCTCGTCATCATCATCATCTTCGTCATCTGATATGACTACAGGTGCAGCA
This sequence comes from Heliocidaris erythrogramma, assembly GCA_025617745.1. Taxonomy (NCBI): domain Eukaryota; kingdom Metazoa; phylum Echinodermata; class Echinoidea; order Camarodonta; family Echinometridae; genus Heliocidaris; species Heliocidaris erythrogramma. Next base: position 22,482,411 of record CM046855.1, read on the forward strand.
TTGACAGTAGTGACTCCAGCATTGGGCCTGGTGCTATAATTTGGATCCTGTTCTGGAAGGAATATGGCATGAAAGAAAGAGATTTGTCATTGACTGTGGCATCGCCTGCACCTTCACTAAAGTGAATATGAGGTAACATTGACTTGATAGCCATCACCACCAAAACAACAGGATTGATTGCAGGGTTGGCTGGGCACTGGACAGTAGCATTAATCCAAGATCTCCTATTTCCATCAAATAGCCTTGAAAATTGTAAGAAAATTAAAAAATAAATCATGCTTATCTGTACAGCTGTACAATAAATCTTCTGTTTAGGGATATTTCCTGTTTTTCGGTATTTCAAGATTTATTACAATGGATGGAGCACTATCTGTGATATTTTAAGCTCATAAAACATTTCTCAGACATAAAGCAAACCAGCAATTAAATTTGAAAATCATCACCAAACATCTAATCAACAAAGTATTCAAAAGCAATTTTGGGGGATTCTAGTCTGCCCTAATTTTTGTGAATCCACAGATAGGAACATTAAGGACAATCTTTTTTCTTTAAAGCAGATAACCGGAGAAATGTCCCATAAAATAAGAAATAGGACAAATTATACATTTTAGGAATGCTAATCCCCAGAGGATACAATGAAATTAAATTTTAGAGATGTAAGCTTGTTCAAAAAGATTACCAGGACTTTTTTTCAAGACCCCTGACAGGGTCTCAGATGAGCCACGAAAGCGAGAATTCTTGCACAAGAAACATGACGTCATTCTAGGGACAGCTAGCTTACGGTATACGACTTGACTGTACTGTAGCTGTATGAATCGTATATGTGTGTGTGGCTGCTGCAGTGATTCACCAAGTGATTGATGGAATGACCCCTGACAGGGTCTCAGATGAGCCACGAAAGCGAGAATTCTTGAACTAGAAAAATGACGTCATTCTAGGGACAGCTAGCTTACGGTATACGACTTGACTGTACTGTAGCTGTATGAATCGTATATGTGTGTGTGGCTGCTGCAGTGATTCACCCAGTGATTGATGGAATGACGGTGTGATTCCAGGTTCTAACATCTGAATCAGGGCCAAAATCAGACATTTTGTCGACAAGATTTTCAAAGATTGGAAGAAATCAGTAGCTTACCTCGAACCGTGAACGTTATGTGTGCGCGCTGTATTGACGCGATCGTGAGCTAGCTAGAAGCAAGCGTGTCCCGAGTATTACGTCACATTTCCAAGGTTGAAAAAGAAACTGCTCGCGGGGCGAAAATATGCGAATATTTTTGCACACATTATGAAAACCTATGGATTTCGAATGTTGATGGAATGTTTTAGGGCATCTTCCCCTTTCCGTTGATACCAAATTTATTGCAATTTGATTTGTTTGTACATCTCCTAGTAACACCTTTAACCCTTATATCTTTTAATGACACTGAGTATTTCCTTTAAGGCAGTTTCATCCATTTGCAAGTTATCACCATTAAAGGTTGACTAAATTAGAGAGAAAATGGGTGCTCTTTCCATGTATTTTTGCCTTCTAATCACGAATCTGCCAATCGATAGGAGTGAATAATCATTAGCAATATATTTTCTACAAGATCAGAAACGCTTTTGCCCAAATATACAGCTCTTGTTTTGTTTTTTAGCTTTTATTTTGAACAATGTTCTCATCCATCTGAGCTTGCCGAAAGAAAATTTTGCATTGGTCTTAAACGCGTGCACCGCCGTTTTATGCGTCTGTATGTACAATATCCTACACATCTTTAGTATGGCAGTTACTATGTTTCCCTCGTACATAGCGACTGGTGAACGCTTCTGCTTTATTTCACTTACGGCTTTTCTTTTTTTTTTACTTCGCTTTACATAGTACGGTAGTACTGACTTAGATTTTGGCTGAATTTGAGTAACTTTATAGAGAGATGAAAAGTGCCTGCGATTCCGAGTTGGAGGACTTTTCTGAGCCATGCAGATACGAACTCTTGATTTATCAGATGATTTATCAGACCCCGAAGGCAAAGAAGCTCGAGTGGCAAGGGAAATTCGACCATATTATATGTTTGAACCCCTCGCAGAATACGGTGAAGGGGCCGTGGGTGAAGTAGCTAAGCTACGGGTGAAGTAGACCAAAAATTCTGTCTCTCGAACGAGAGACAGAATTTTCGGATACGGGTGAAGCTGCTGCTGCAAATAAAACGACCTGTGAGGCAACTAGTGAACGCACCCGTACACGCCCGCATAGAATATTGTCCCGCGCAAGGGGGTTTTATGCTTTCCTTCATTTTCTTCATACTCCTCAACCATTAACCCATAGAAGGCTGGGTAAAATATTTTGAGGTTGGCTTTGTGCATTCTAGCTGTTCACAAATTATTTTTTAAAGGTAATTGGTACACTTTAACAAATATCACATGTGCAATTTTATGATCAAGAGTGCCTTGAAGTATCTTTTCAATATCAAAATCTAATATCATTCTTCTTCAGATCTTTGACAGTGAATCTGTACAGGGCATATGCCTCACTTTCTATGCTGGCTATATGCGACACTATCCTAATTACAATTTGAAATAAATATTTTGCTTGGTGCTTTCTCTTATGATGAACTGCTCCCCAAACAAACAATTTTAGACTTATTGTGATTCATAGCATCTTCTGGAACCTGCAAATGGCTAAAACTGCCTCTAAAGCTAATGCTAAGATTGCAAAAAACAGTAGTAATCACTGTAGAACCAGAAACTTTCACGACATAAAACTTTGTTAATAATTGTTAATGACAGTCATCCTTGCAGCAAGAAACTTACGCGAATTGCAATAATTTTATGTTGCTACAATTGTGATTTGATTATTTCACAGCATGAAACTTTCGCAATCTCGACCACTCACAAAATTCGTGAAAGTTTCATGCACGCAAAAATTTCTGGTTTTACAGCACGTTATTTATCAATTATGTTCATTCGCACGTTTTTATAAAAAATGGTCCCATTATGTCTTAAAGGTCATTCACCCTTCCTCTCCTCCACAATCTCCTTCCGTCTCTGCTTAGCCTCGTCTCCTAGCTTCTCTATCATCTTGTCGATGTAGTTGTCGAGCACGATGGAGCGGCTGTGTGATGTGGTCTTCATGCGGCAATTCGGGCACTCGTTCTTACGCTTGAACCACATGTGGATGCAATAGGCACAGAATGAGTGGGAACAGTTCAGTGTTGTGGCCTGCAAAGAATCAAAATAAAGTGCACTAGCTGATAAACTTCAAATGTGTTTGCTACCAACGTGTGTCACAAAATGCCTTAGTGTCCAAAAGGTTCAAATTAAAGCACATACATGTATAAACATAAATTACAGAGCATCCAAATTCCAGGCATCTATCTTTGCAATCAAAGTTGCAATCAATTGCAAATTGTAAAGCAAATTAGAACAACCATTCTGAATGGTTCAGGGTCTGCATTCAAGAAGATGCGCTTGCAACAATGATTTTGATTGGTCAGTACCGATCAGTTGCAACTTGCAATCAATCGCAACTTTCTTGCAACAGCCCATTAGAATCGGAAAAACGCTTTAAAAACTAATAGTATTTTCATAGGTGTTATAATAACATGTAGAAACTTAATCCATGCAGCAGCAACATGGTTCAACATACATTTATTGACTCTAAACTAAAAGTAAACAACCATACCTGAATGAATAGTTCAGAACAAATGCTGCATTGGAACTCATTCTCCATAACATTGGTGAAGTCATCAAGAGCAGCCTTTTTAGCATTCTCTATCTTCACTTTCTCCTCTTGCTCCCTTTCTAAACGGCTAGCTTCCATCTAAAAAACATAAGAATTGTAACCGACAATACTGAGAACACAAAGAGGGTCTCATGGGGATGGAAAAGAAATATTAGTGTATCCTTTGCCAAGCATTTTAAGTATTTGTGCATGGATTTATGAAATTATACCTAAGGATATTGGAAAAGTTAGATTAAAAAACTTGTTGTTCACTTCTGAATATTATCACACAGTTCCAACCCTCCAACTCATAAGTTCTGGATCAGGGCACAAAGAATAATAATGATACAGAATGACATTCAATTATAAACTTTTGGACATATATGCAAGAAAGCAGTAATTGCATTATAGTTTTAAGTGCTGTAAAATAAGAAAGAAATGTGAGTAAATTGTTTGCATTTGATGATCTATGCTGCAAATAATTCATATAAGACAGTTAGAGAAAAGTTGGTCAAAAGTGATGAAATTTTAACTTAAATTATTTAATTGGGTCCAATGATAGCTTAAAGTATTTTATTTCCTTCTACTTATTTTTGTTGTTGGAATCACTTTCTTTTCTTACTCTCTGGGAAGTCAATAGAAAAGCATTAAAAGGGGATAGACTAAAATCTTATTGCTTGAGTTGGGTAAAGCATTAAAAAGAAGGGAACCCTTCACAGTGAGTCTTACCTCATCTTCCATGTCTGTCTTTTCTTTCTCTTTCTGTTGAATGATTTCATCTAATCTATGTTTCTCTTCCTCAAGTCCTTTGTCTTTCTCCAGAGCTGTGTGAAGCTTTTCTTCAACCTGTAATTAGAGGTGTAGATATGACATATTTGACATGTCATATTTTGGTGCTGTTAAGTTTCAGGTATTGTGAAATCCTGAAAAAGATTTTTTGACGTAACATGATTTTAATTTACTTTCACAAACTTCAAATTGGGGGATTTGTAGAAATGATGGATAACGCATTTAAAATTCAGTTGCACAATAAAACAGAGTGCTGCAAACAAATCTTATTCTAACTTACATGTAAGCCTAGGGTATATTTGTGGATTACTAGAAATTGAATTGAATGCTCAAACATGCTTTGTTCCGGAATACCGTGCGGCATACTACGATATCCCAACTCCAGGACCACAGTGACTGCTTTACCCACTGAATCTCTTGTTATAAATCTCTTTAAACTAGATGAATTCTCGACTGCGCGCAGTCAAAATTTATGTCTCCGCCCTTGCCAGATCAGAAATATATCGCACATTATGTTGATTTGTTTTAAACTGTGCTCATGTTATTGCAAGAACAGTCTATTTACAGGTATATAACATCCTCTGTGACCTTTGACCTGTGAACCCATGACCCCCAAATCTAATCAAATCACTGTCATCCAATTATATGTATGTATACCAAGTTTGAAGTTGATCCATTAAATCGTTTTGAGCTATTGTGAGAACCATCTATTTCCAGGTATATACTGACCTCTGTGACCTTTGATCTTTGACCTCTGACCCCAAAATCAACTCAGATCATCATCACTCCCATATGCATACATGAGCCAAGTATAAAATTGATTCACAAAATGGTTCTCAAGTTATAAGAACAATCTATTTTCATATATACATAACCTGTGACCTTTGACCTCGTGACCCCAAATCTAATCAGACCAGAATAAAAAGCCTCTAATTACATGTTAATTGACCTCTTTGACATTTAACCTTAACCTTATAACCCAAAAGTCTGATCACTTTATCTCTTCCTAGTCATGAATACAAAATAGTTGAGATATGGTGATAACAAAGGTAACAAGATGAATACAACTGCATCTCCTACATCTCCCAAACTCTAATCAGATCGTCTTCCTATGGTGATACATACTAGCACCACGTTTGAAGTTCATACCTCAAATGGTTCTTGAGTTATCCCTAGAACAAGGCTAACACCTGAAATTTCAGGAATTGGCCTCTGTGACCTTGACCTTTGACCTACATACCCCAAAATCTAATCAGATGGTCTTCCTATGGTGATATATACTAGCACCAAGTTTGAAGTTCATACCTCATGTGGTTCTTGAATTATCGCGAGAACGAAAAAGCGGGACGGACGGACGGACGGACAACCCGAAAACATCATGCCTCCTGCACCAACTTCGTTGGGCGGAGGCATAAAAAAGCACTCTTACAGAGTAGTAAGCATACACTGTGCATACCTTCTGCTTCTCTTCTACCAGGGCTTGTTTCTCTGCTTCGAGCTGGGCCAACATCTGAGCTTCTTTTTCCCTGATGGCCTCCTCTAACTTTTTTTGCATCTCTTCCTCCTCCTCCTTCATATTCCGGTCTTTCTCCGCCAACTGCTTGCTGAACTCCTGAAGGCTGTTATCAACCTGGGACATGGATGGAGAGATACAATCAGCCAATCACAATGATATGGATGATATTTGAATCATTAGGTAATTGTAAACGGTTGGTTATGTTCAGTAGAAATTTTCCAATTTGAAAGTCTCTGCACTTTAGATCGGGCTGGAGAATTCTGCACTGCATAGAAACAGTTTTGGGGCCTTTAAATAATGGAAATTAATGATGAAGTCTGTGAATTATGTCTGACTGCTTGGTTATTCTTCAATCCTGACATGTATGTTAATGTAGGCCATACATGATAGTTAGGTCTCATGCTCTTGGGCTGTATTGGTAAGTTAATTAATGATTGAGGTACAAAAGGTATTGGGACCACAGTATTTCAGCATCTCCTTTTTGTTGAGGGCAATTTCTACAAAATGAAGATTTTGAACTGAATTTTTTTACCCATTTTCCTTGCCCCTTTTGTGGTTTGCATATATGATTCTTAAAAGTGGTTCTTCCAAGAAGGTTCAAACAGATGGAGTCATAACAGACAGATACCGCCACAAGAAACATAACAAATATGCGCTCTCCGAAAACATTCTTCCAAACGAGGAAACAAATTAAATTCTGTTTTATTGCATAACCATGGTTAAGTACAATGGGGGATATTATGTTATAATGATAATTAGTTTTTCGCAGACCCAAATGTAACTTCGAAAAAGTGCATGTGAATCATATAACAAGGTTCAAGCGAACATATTTAGTGCCAAAAAAATACCAGATTTGCGGTGACAATTTCTTGACTGGCCAGGTGTGCCCATTACTTTGGTTGGCTATATTTCCTAGAGCCATCTTTCACGATGGTAATATATGAAATTTAATAATCGGAATTAAGCGGAAAGGTGTTAAAATTGCCCTTAAAGAGGCATACATTTGTGACACTTTTAAGGCTATATCTCAAAAATTGCTCATCCTGAGGCAGGGGAATTTCAGAGTGAAATCTAAATTATTTACATTGAAACTGCACATTCACTCTCTGTGTTTGTCGATTAATGAATTTAATTGCGTATCGTAAACATTCAAAAGTCAAAATATCTCTAAATCTTTCGTGTTTACTTTGGCGGCATCCGACATCGACATCAAAGAATCAAGGCAGTTTATTAATTCCATTGTACACCCTTTATAATCTGCCAGGTGTTTGCATTAATTATCGTTAATTGGGACTCCATCTGTTTGAACCTCCTTGGTTCTTCCAAACAACTGTCATTCCCAGAACAAAAGAATTAAGGGGCCGTTCCACTATGCCGCTCTGGCTCCCGATCTACCCCGATCTGGTAGATTTTGGTAGATCGGGGAAAGCGTACTGGTATCGCTTGCAATCGGCAGCATCGTAAAGACGGCGTTGTGAGATCGGGATAGGAGCGGGAATTTTTCAGATCGGGGAGAAATTTTGAACATGTTCAAAATTTCTCCCCGATCTCCCCGATCAAAAATTTATCGTAAAGCTAGCGGGGCGATCGTAAGGACAGCGTAAAGAAAGCGGGGTGAGCGTAATAGGTCTTTCTAAGCGTAGCAACAGTGGCACCAGATCGGCGATATTAGTCAACACCAATATAGTTATGCTGCCGCCCCGCTCCACGCAGATCGAATCACGACCTTCCCGCTGCAATGCCGCTCTCCTTACGCACCCGACTCGCTTATCCAGTTCCCAATACGCTCTTATTGCGCTGCGCTCTCTCGCTCTTACCACGCTGTTCCCGCTCTTCCAACGCTGTTCTCGCGTTACCTACGCTGCTCCTACGCGCTGTTCAGCAGTCACATTAATTCCCTCTCCCGATACTTATTATAAATTATGCGAGAACGGGGAAACAGCATGATTAGGTCGCATATAGAGCGCACATACATCGGACCGCATCGGCAAGATCGTGCAAACAGCGTAGTTACATCATTATTGAGCGTAACCTGAGCGCCGCCGGTTATTAGTCTCAGGATCCCGATAATCGTAATCAAAGCGTAGCGAGCACGTCGTAGATACAGCGTTTGGAAAGCGTGGCTCCGTCGTATTGGCTGTGGATCGGCTCAATTTTTCCCCGATCTAGGCCGACCTGAAAAAAAATCGCAAAATCGTAGCCAAATCGGCATAGTGGAACGGCCCTGAAAATCACTTGGTTTGATCACCTTACCTTCTCTTTTTCATTTTTTAGTTCTTCTCTCTGCTGTTTGAGCTGTTCCATAAGAGCAGTCTCTTTCTCCTTAACCTGCTTCTCCAACACCTCCTCCATCTCCTGCTTCATCTTGGTTAGCGCTTCCTCTTTTTCCTTCAAGAGTCTCTTTTGCATCTCAACTGCCTCCTCCTGGAGTCTTTTTTGCTCCAGGAGTTCCTTGTCCTTTTGCCTCAACTCCTCCTCCTTCTCCTCAACTCTGGTCTTGTACTCCACCTCCAGCTTGGCATTTTTCTCCTCAACCTCCTCCTGTTTCTTCACTGTTGACTTGAGTCTTTCCAGCACACTCTCTCCTTTGTTCTCTCCTTTCTTCTCTGCTAAGAGTTCTGTTATTGCCTTTAATTCTTCAGCTGTCATGTTAGAACCTACCTGCTCCATGAGCTTCCTAAATCCTGTGTTTTTAAGATCACCCTCTTGGCATAGTCTAGTCCTCTTAACATCAGAAGAAGTGGATGGTTCATTTGAGGCACTGCTTTCTACATTCTGGTCATCCCTTTCTTTCCGTTTCCTCTCACCTGATGATGAACTGCCCAGACTCCTGGGCTGTGAGTCTGACTTGACACTGTTTTCGCTGTCCATAGGTTGTGAAGATTTGGCTGCAATCTTCAGCTTGATTTTTTCTGCTCTCCTCTTCCAAGCTCTCAGCAGTTTGTCTACTTCCTCTGCTGAATGGTCTGCACAACATACTGAGAAGATAAATTCATTCACCTGTCCTTTGTTTGCTTGACCCAACTCTAATTTGTCACCAATCTTCAGAGTTGCCGGCTCCAATGGGGCTATCCGGCTATCATTGATGTGCACACCATTCAGACTCTAGAACATGAAAAAGAAAATTCTTCACTTTAAAAAGGACAAACTTTACAACTAGTCATAATATTAAGTTCAGAGATACTTTTCATGGTGAAGAAACTGAATTGTAGGTTTAGTTTTTCAGGGTTACACCATGTAATCCTTCAAGGAAGAAGAGCCTTGAAAAGGGCTGGTCAGCTCCGCTAAGAGCTCTTTGGTTCTTGACGTTTCAATCAGGAGAAACAATTATTATTCAGTTTCTTCACCATGAAAAGTATCGCTGATAACTCACTAAATACCGGCTCTAAGGGGAGCTATCATGCGGCAAAAAAATGGCGCTTGCTCTCTATTCAGAGAAAACAACAACACTGCCCGGTTCTTTCTCTACTTAGAAGACTTTTAGTGCCACCAATGACCAGAATGAGAATGAAGCCATGAATAAAATTTGCGGGCATTTCCGACTGGCGCCAATCAGAAATGAGCAGGCTGTGAATTGGATCCCTTCATAGGCAATAAATAGCCTCCACTGGGCAGTGTTCTAGTCATTCTCCTGATCAATCAGTATGCTCTGATTGAAACATTGAGAACCACAGAGCTCTGAGCGGAGCTCAACAACCCCTTTTCAGGGCTCTTATTCCTTGAAAGATTACATGGTGTAACCCTGAAAAAATAAACCTTCAGTTTAGTCATATGTTTCTATTCCAAGAAAGGATATAAAGAATCCTGAAAGAATGCTAACAATTCGAAACTTACCCTGTTATCAATTACAGTCCAGCTTCCATCTTCAACTTGTTTGAAGGTACAGTGCTTTCTTGACAGGAAAAGATTGTTCTGTGAAGCTAGAAGCTGAATGCTCACATCCATCCCTCTTCCAACAGTTATCTACACATGAGAAGATATTGAAGGAACATGATATATGTTATTTTTCTTAAAAGCACAAAAGAATAAAATAAAATAATATAAAAATGAAGACAACAACCTGACTTTGCTCCATTCTTTTTGCATTATGTAAACCTTTTTAGATGGCTGAGCAATAAACACACTCAATTCCAAGACAAGAGTGTAGAATCACCAAAGAAGCGTCACAAGCCTCATGTCCAGGGCTGGTATTCAATTCAAAGCCCGCATTAAGCAAGAATTTTACTTACTATTACCATTTGGCTTGCTAAGAAATTGACAGAACTCATATTCAGATCATTCACATGTAAGTTTTTCAATTTAGCAAGCCAACTTTAAGGCAAACCACTTACTGATAGCCATTGTGACATCACTAGCCAGTACAAAAAAATGTGCAATAAAATGCATCACATTGAATGGGTACTTAATTTAATTTGCCTGTGTGCTAGCCTTCTCGCCAGTACATAATACCGTTGGTGTTGATACCAAGGGTGAGGAATTTCAAAAAATAAAAACCATGTGCAGATTCCCCCACCAAGGGTACACTCTACCAACAAGGGTAAAATCATTCAATGCCTACTTTCATTCTCCAAATTTGTTTTGGACTTTTGGTCCTCCCAAACCACCTTCCTGGGATGTCATAAGGCCATATTTCACTCAATACAGACCAATAAATGTGTCACTGCTTACTTTCAACCTGCAAAATTGCTTTGGTCCTCTCAGATCACCCCAATGGGATTCGGTAAAGCCATATTTCTGTAAATTTCAACCACGCCTTAACTTTTCTCTGCCGAGAAGCCTGTTCTGTGCAGCTTATAATGCTCTGCATATTATTATTTTATTATTATTATTTATTTGGCCATAAAAATTAGAAACTCACCGTATATAAGTCAACATAATATAAGATTATCTTGGAAATAATACAGAAAGAGAAGGAAATGAGAAGCAAGAAAAAGAATAAATGGTTACCTATGGGCCAGGGTTCGCAAAAGTGAAATGCTTAACTGTTGCCCAGAGGCATGCGAGCCTTCAAAGGTAACCATGTAGAAAGATAGATAGATAGTGCACAATCCCATACATGTACAAATACAAATATTACACATTAAAAGTACAATGGTTAATAGTAATATGGTCATCTTCATAAGTTCATGACTTCATAAAGTCATCGTCTTCATATATGATAAAGTTGGCCTTCTACTATTTGGACGGAGCAATTCTGAAACTTAAACAAGGGCAAGGGCACTCACACATATATGCAAGGTTATTGCAGATAACCTCGCACTTTACCTTCAGACCGCAATGAATTGCCTGTCATAGCAAGTGTGTGATATTTAGCACATACTGTATGTGTGCTGGAAAGGAGCAAGATCGCCGGCTGAAAAACAGCCTGAAAATTTCACTTGATCAAGATGATAAAGATCCTATTGAAAAATCTGGCATGAAATTTGATATTCTATCATCCTAAAATGTAGAAGGAAGTATTTCTCAAAATTTTGCTGATTTTTATTGGTGTTTTTACCTCTTCAACTAATAACATTACTCGTTAGTCCAACTGTTAGTTAGAGGTTGTGACCCGGGGTCGTGACCACCTCCAAAATTGACACAGCCGCACACTAGCTGTATCAGGGTTTTTTTTACCTTACACATGTAACTTGTATATATGGGACTACACATGCAAGGTAAGAATTGTGTAGTCCCATATATACAAGTTACACATGCAAGGTAAAAAAAACTGATCACGCCTGCCGAATTTTTTTTTTTTTAATTCAATCAATTTTCACAATCTTAGTTGATCCTGGAAGGTAACCCGGCTTTAGCAAACTCCGAGGGTGGTTTGCATCACATCAGCAAGCAATGGTCATATTGACCATTAGAATCATATACATGTGTGTATACCACTCACGGGTACATTACTGTAAAATAGTTGGTATTTTCTGTCGCATGTACTAAAGGTATGGGGGGAAAAATAAGATAAATATTTTAAATACTTGCTTTCAAATTTAGCCCTTAAAAATCTCACTCCTACCTCAAATGGCCGTTAGGAAGAACTTTTGATATTTTCAGCAAAATCCAAAGTCAAAATCTTGTCCAAAACCGGAGAAATCCCCGCCGATTTGTTTCGCGATCGCGTGTTGTTTACAAACTGCCGATGTCTTAGACTAAAATCGGCCAATAAAATTTTTGTCCACGAAGAAACTCGGGATCGCAAGCGCACATCGATCTTTACGATCGCGCACACAGAAAATCGGAACTTTTCCGTGTACGCCATAGGGACCGAATTTTTGAGGACAAAACTCTTTTGGAGAGATGTCAGCGCCCGCGGCGACCAGGAAATGTACACAATGACTCCGATAGCTCGTTTCGCGAGAATCAACAGTAAATTACGGATTTCATTTTTGGAAATATCTTTTCCAACATTGGTGAGTTGAATTTATTGTATTTCTTGGATATTTTGGGGTCGGTTTTTGAAAATTAAATGCCGATTTTGAGTGAATATTGGTGACTTTTGTGCAGTGGTGTTTTAAAAAGATGAGGTGTATGACTGCCTACATTATACACACGAAGTATAGGAATGTAGCTATGAGTGGTGTATACTGGGTATTGGGGATACAGATGTAATTTTGTTTGAAATTGATGTTTTTGTGGGCAAACTGATACTTAAGTATCATTCTTTAGATTTTAAGTTATCAGTTCGTTAAGATACAAAATGTAGAAAGTTATAAAAACTTACATTTACAGCCCTCTTTTTGGAACTTGTTACCAACACCTCCATACGGATGACGACTGCTCTCAATAATGTTGCGCACTAGTGAGGCCGCTCTACATGGTTACGCACCGTAGATACGTACGCAGAATGTTACGCACACAAGCTATTCTACGAAGACCTGGAAGGGCCAAACTGACGACGTAAAAAAATTAAAAATATTTCGTACGTACGTAGTAATTATTACGTACGTACGTAATATTTTTTATTTTTTTACGTCGTCAGTTTGGCCCTTTCAGGTTTTCGTAGGAGATCGACGAACCCATCGCGCCGGTACTACTACGAGCGCTGAGGGCTCCCTTCATCATAATCGTGAAAAATACAAACTGGATGCTGACGGGACAGTCTCGATAGCAGTTATCGACAAAAAGGACCCAAAATTTCAGGAAACCCTCTTCAAAGGTCACAAAACAACCTGGTAAGTTTTAATCATCTATTATTCAATATAATTATTTGGATGTAAGTAAACTGCAATATATGATATTCAATTAAATATAGCCAAAAATGCACAGTGATGCAGTTTAGGTATGGGATGTGTGTTGGCTGCGTTACTACACAGTCGGCAATGGCGTGTACCAGTGTTATAGCTAGGAACTTTTTAGTGGTGGTTCAGATTGGCAACAATACAGTATTCAGAACAGCAGCTTCCGGTATACGCTACGTAAAACATGATATCTATTTGAACGTGCAAATTACGAACAGTAGTACAGTATAGTGCGTAACAAAAGACAACAAAACTCGGCAAATCTTTAAGAAATAATCATTTATTGTCAAATAGAAAGCATGATTCTTGTACGATTGCAAATAAAACAAGAATAAAGATGGAAATATGAATGTAAGTACCTCGTTTCTTCACAAACAGTTACGTTTAATGCTGTTTCTTATGTGAAATTAGTGCCGGTCGGAAGCAGTGTTTTTCACCCGGAGTGGTGGACGGAAATCCCCCTTGCTGGTCGGGCCCGTCCACCGCCGACCACCGTAGCTATAACACTGGTCTTGTACCTATGAGTGGTTTGCATGGCTCACAGTACATGTGTATGTGAGAAATGATAATTAGATCTAGTTTTTTTTTTGTTGATATCCCCCTCCACACACAGTATATAACAACTGATATAAATTATAATAATAATAGTATATACATGTATGCATCCCATGTACTGATGTCCAGCTCCGGCATGTCCGGGTACCAGATTGATATTTGATCATGTTGATAGGCCAAGGAGCTTGTACAGCTACCCCACACATGCCACATAGCTACAAAAAATTACCAAAAATACTGAATAACATGCATATAGATTATAAGCCTTTGAAAACAAAAGTGCATGGGTTTTCATGTTTTTGGTCCCCTGCTCTAACAGGCAAGCACACAGTCACTATCACTATCAATCATGTAAAGTGCATTCTTGGACGCACGGCTTGAACTCGAATCATGCAGCAGCAGATTACACAGTCTTTTTAAACATCAATCACGATCATTCTCCTTGCCATACACTTCTCTCCAGGCCTAATTGCCTTCATCGTGGAACATTACCTCTTCTCCATTCTTTAAAGGAATCAGGCCGTATTTTTGGTCACTTCCAGTGACTTTCCTGAGGCACCAAGATGCCGTTGTTCCCTCCATCATTTTTTGTTATTCTCTTACACCGCGCGTGTCTTTCCTCGGCCTCCGGCGCGGCCAGCTCCTCGCCTCAGCCTCGCGTCCTACCTGCCCAGCCTAGCGGCCTGGCAGCTCGCTTGTCGGTCGGGCTATCGCTAGCGCTAGCTAGCCAGGGTATACAGTAGGCTGGCGCTGCGCTTCGACTGTAGTAGTCTATGTGAAACCAGACTTGTTTAGTATGTCGGGGGTTTGAAAAGAGGAGTTATTAAAAAATAATAATAATACCGCTAATGAATAAAGAAGGACAAGTACCGTACCGGTATCTTTTTCAAGAACCTCTCCAAGGCATAACCATATTTGGTCAAATTCTTACCAATGGGTCTGAGTAAACAAAACAAGCTCCTGAACTAATTCTTGTTTTATATTTTTTTTTTTAGTATTAATCAGCACCAAAATATGTGATGACCCCCCCCCCCTTGTGTTTTGCTTGTCAGAGATTTATTTTCTTATTTTAAAAATGTGATAAGCTTTTGTTATTTTGTTATATATTTATTTTTTAAATTTATTTTTTAATGTTTATTTTGTAATTTTTTTGTGGGGGGGGGGGGGGGGGGCTTCATTATCACAGATTTGTCAGACTTCAGCCCCCTCCACCTGTAGAATCCTGGATCTGTTACATAGTTAGTGTTAGGTTGTATCATTTCATTTCATACAAGAACTTGATTAAGAATCAGGAGTCTTGCCATGTGAACATTCTATTATCTGTAAAAATATATACAACCGTGCACTTGGGCCCCCCCCCCCCCCCCCCCAAAAAAAAAAAAAAAAACCCCACATGATTCGCCTGTAACCATATCCTTTTCTCCTAATGGTCATTGTATATGTTGTCTATTGTATATGAAATAGAATTTTCCCCTCAAGTGAAAATGCCCTAAAGATTGCCAATTTACATCAAACATTCCACAACTTAATGACTACACTGTGTATAGTTACACAGAGAAACACAGATAACATGAAAAAGATAAGACAGAATGATAGAGAGTGAAGGAAAAAAATAAAGATTCAATGACAGAGTGAAAGGAGTGGAGAAAAAAAAAGATTGAGAGAAAATACAGGAGAAAGAAATAAAACAATATTGTTCACAATCAGAGCATAAAACTGCAGCATTTGGCACCTCTCATTATTTGGAAACCTGCAAATAAAACAAATTACTATATTTCATAACACCAACACTTTTTGTGTTATATATCTTCTTTATTTCATTTATACTCTATTTAAATTATATACTTGATATACTTGATACATAAGTCAGATAAACATTTGGTAACTTAATAATAAACATGTTTATGGAAAACAAATTATATGCAAACAAACTTCACCCTACAGCTTTTAATAAATGGTTCACGACTGGATTTAGTTTACCAGTCAATATAATTATCTTCATTATTTACACCAAACTATATATCAATAAAAGTACTATCTGAGGATGTAGTTCAAGCCACCCAAATTTTTTTAATTGCTTTATAATAAAACTCATGCCATTTTTACACAAGAGGAATTTGTGCATAGTATAGTTACAAACTTCCATGGAGAGAGCAAACAATTGTAGACACTGTTATATAATTCAGTTGAAACCACCATGTCACAATACGAATGAACTGATCCAAATGCAGGACCTAACAGGAAAATTGTTTTTAAAGTATGTCAAAGTGGGCACAAGACTTTTTCACAACACTAACCACTTAGCAACAGTGCCCAAGATTATATATCTTGGACTGGGGTCTATGAAATATTTGTGTTGTACTAAAATCCAAAGATAGAAAATGTGTTTTAATGTAACACATTTAAAAACAGGAGTTGTGTCTATCATATGACAAACTGGGATAATTTCTTTTTATAATTGAACTAACTTGTAATTACGAAATATAATTTTCTCGCAGACAGAAAAAAAAAATATTGTAAAACATATCCTCATATAAAAATAGGTATTCAAGTTTATCTTTTCGTGAAAGTGCATCAAACACAATTTCAGTATATATTTCTGTACTTTATTTCTGTACTTTACTTTGTGTAAAAATCTAAAATGGATACTGATATATAAATATCACAATGACTGGTATTCTCTATAGTGGAACATTAAAGTTAAACTTGGAGTGCTACATGTAAACGTCAATCTCTCCATAATTCTGTACAACACAGATGACAAAGTTTTATTAGTTATGGAATGAAAAGGATAAGAAGATAATAAAGATATGTTTATTAATTTCAATACAAAAATATTACAATTTGCACAGAATAATAATAATAATAATAATAATACATAACATTTATATTGGGAGGTTGACACTTGGCACTTCATACTGAGGGAACTAACTCTTCCTCTGGATTGAGGATTTAAATGTGGCTAATAGTTAATCTGATTTTAAGGTTATCAGTCACAATAAAATGAAAGAAAGAAAATGTTATCTTTAAATATAGTCTTACTTCAATCTGCTCCTAAATCATTCAAAATTGTAAAAACAAAGTCCTAGTGAAAATCAAACTCTTCACACAATTTAGTGTTACAGTACAAATGAATGACATGTGAGGAGCAGAGGCTGTATAGCAATGTGTGTTGTACTGCTTGTAAACACACTTGCAATCTGCAAAATCCTTTTTGTCATACATTCAGCAGAAACTACCAAAATGATTCGACATTCCACCATCCACATGATGCAATGTTAAGGAAACAACATTTCGATGTTAGAGATCCACTAGGAATGAATTTTCCTTTCTGTCAAATGCCTTGTATTGCATGGTAAAGATAACTTTTCCTTTGGCAGTCTTCTGTAAGACGATTGCAACGTGGGACCTGCAGAAGGGAGGTGGGGGGGGGGGGGGGGGGGGCTTGACACCCCCTTGATGAAACAGATGCGCAGCTGGGCATTTCACCCACTTGGAGCAGCCCCATTTCTGCATACTGGACATAGCACTTTCGAGACAAATTGCATAGAAACTGAACACATATCAATCAGTGTTTGTAATTTGATAATTCTTTCTTAAATCAGCAATAACTGAGTTAAACCTACGTCATTAGACATCTGGAATTTTTTCATCTTTGTAGTATGAGGATGAATTACAATGCAGTAGGATTACTGCTGCAAATTAATAACACATTTCATTAGCATTACGTGGAAGCCCCTTCTTTTGGATTTAATTGCTTTAAGTTTCAAAATCATCAATTTGAGAAGTAGCACGACACATTTCCATTTCTGGCAAAGGGGAATGTCAACAGATGCTTTGACAACAACAAAAAATGAATGTATGGGAAAATTCTATGATAATTACTGTCTCATAATTTTTGCTCTATGTCTTTTTACATAATACCAGTATTTTTGTGCATTGTGCTTGAAATATACATCATACACACATAATTCAACAATTATCTTCTTTGTGAAGGAGTACTGTTGCTTCTATATCCTAAATTGATATCACCAACACAATTTTTCATAGTAAGCCTGATAAATATAATTTCTAACAAAACAATCTTACTTTGTGCATTTGTTTGTTCAGTACATTCATAATGATCTATAAATCATTGTAAGATTTACATATTCTTGCTGCACAGACCTAAAATCTACAATGAAGCAAGTGGCAAGCAAGAAAGCAAGCAAGGATGAGATATGTTACTTTTAAAATGAGCACAACACAGTATAAAATTCTATCTTGCATACACTTTATACCCAAATATGATTTACTTCCATTTTCTTCATCCCAAATGTTATTCAGTTAATTAGCTATGAATGTAAATGAACAGAAGCAGGGAATAACTAAAATGAAGTTCTTACAGATAAACCAGCATATATTATGCCCTTCATAAATATCATCATTTCAGGTATGTATATGTACCATCCAAATCCAGCAGTAATGGAAGAAAAAAACAAAAAAACCTGGGATATTGTAAATGTGGGTTCGTGTTCAAGGGGTTAAACTTTCTCAAGTTATGCATCCTTGTAAACCCTTCACAGGAAAGCTTAAAAGATCCTGTAAAGCTGCAACCATCTGAAGATACATGGATCCAGCGTCAAAGGTCATTCAATCTGCTGGAGAGCACCCAAGAGTCTTGAATAAGCATAAAATTTCAGCATTTCCAGAGAAAGGAATTACTATTATCCTTCATAAAATATCAGATTCGTGCTAATTTTCCAACTCATTTCTGCACTTTCAGTCACAGTTTGATTGATTTGCAGAGTCAAGGATTCTAGTTGAGGAAGCGAATGCTCATCATCTGTTCACAATCAGACTTCTCAAGAGCCTAGATGTACAGAGATAGACAGGAAGACAGGTAAGGGAAAGAAAGGAAGAGAATAAAAAATAAAACAAAGCTTTAATATCTTCCTGCTTCATCATACAATAAGCTTGATATTGGAGTGGATACATTTAAATAGATTTTGCTTTTCTAGGTTTCTGCTTTTGGCACGGAAAAATGCAAGCAAATGAGCAGAAGCCTAGACAAAGCTAGCTTCAGCTAGTTTATTCAGCCATTTCTCAAAGAAATTAACAAGTCACAAGTCAAAATAAGATCTTACCTAAAAACAAGATAATGCACAGAGTTTTCATTCTCTGAATCAAACCACAACTGAAGTCTTGTTCACATTTACCACAGTAAACCACCTCAGTTTACCACCGCATTATATATTTTGTTTGTTGTTTTCTACGTGTAAAGTGAATGGCAAGTGAAGATGACAAAAATGGCCGCTTGCAACAAACGTCCTACAGTACTCATTGTGGGTTATGAGATACAGAAATATGAAGTGCATTATACTTATTTTGGCATCTTGGTGTTTTTCTGCAGCATATATGAACAAGACTCTACGGGAATCGAGAGATTAGTATGATAAAAAAATAAACCTTTGGCAAACAATACAGCACATTAACTGCTGAGAGCTTGAAGGGCATTAACTCTGTGTTAATGCCTAGTTCACATTTGCCGCAGACGCCGTGCGATAAAAGTGTCTACGATTTTCCGTGCGATTTTGCGGGCATCGTATGTCGCTAAGGGCTACGGCATTTGTGTTCACATTGTCTACGGGCATCGTGCAATTTGTTCTTCGGGGCCTCAGGGGCAACCCGTCTAAATTCCGTACGGGCATTGTGCGATGTCAATGCAGTTGCCATACAGTCTCCACAACCTCCATGAGGAAATCGTACGGAGCCCGCACGGCTCCCGTGGCGAGGCTTCACGGAGGTGGTGCGGTGACTGTGCAGTCGCTGTGCCGTTTGAGGATCCCAATCCCCAGCAAATAGGGATTATGTGTACATATTTCATATTTCTGTTCGTAATTGCCGATGCAACATCGTAAACAAGAAGTCAAGATTATTAGTGTTGCGGCAGCGTACAGCATCATGGCACCGAAACAAAAAGGGAAAGGAAAGATGGCCAAGGACACCCCAAAACCTGTTGGGAGGCCTGAAGACAACGTCCACAACAACAACAATGATGACGAAGATGACGTCTTCAACGACACGATTGTCAGTTTCTTTGAAGACCGGCCCTACTTCTATGACATCGGTCACGAGCACTGGGCAAAGAAGAGACTGAAGGAAGAGGAGTTGAAGACCTTTACAGAAAGTATTGGTTGGACCCGTAAGTATATTTTTTACAATTCATTTTTACAAAAATTGCAATCCAATTTTAATTTATGTAATGGGTAAGAATAAAAAAAAACTGCATTAACATATTTGTAATTTCCCCTTGAAATTTTAAGTTTATTTATCATGTAAAACTGGTATGTTTGTCCTGCATTTTATTCTGTTTTACCATGAATGTTAAGTACATTAATTTCCTCTTTGTTTTGTGTGCAGCTACCAAGGTTCTTCCCAAGTGGAAAATTTGGCGGACAGAACAATGTGTTCTCTTTTCCCCTGGTGTAATGATGCCTTATTTTATTTCTCACACATGTTAAAAATAATGTCTTTCTGTGGTCTATAAAGGGCGTGGATGACAAGGCAACCGAGCAGCTACACGAGGGATCATCAGACGAAGAGTCTGTCCCCAGTACTTCTTCAATCATGACAAGTGCAAAGAGGAAGAAGCCACAGACGACGCAGCAGAAGAAGAAATCCGGTGAAGTCAGCGCCATCCTCTCACAGCTGCTGGAAGAGAACCGCAAGGACACTGAGCTCGCACTAAAGGTAATTAAGACATCTGTTGCACATTGTCATGCTACCAGTACCAAATGCTTTTGCCCCAACAACAGCTTATCTCTCTATTTCAAAGTAATAATAAGAATAGATGAATCTCCGACCACGCGCCGTCGGAATTTATGCCTCCGCCATCATTAGATTGGAAATGTATGGCATACATGTACACTTTAAAAAGGATTGGTCCATCAAAATTACAAATCTTTTCACTTCAAAAGCACAGGAGACAGAAAAAATTTATTTCATTTTATTTTCAAATAAAAAACTCAATTACCATTGATGACTTACAATCATCAAATACACCAAGGAAATAGATATTTTATAGCAAATAGACCACTGTCCCCTTGAAATTTCTAAAATAGGTAGGCCAAGACTCCATACATCACAAACCATTTTTATGTATATAATGACCTCTATGACCTTTGACCTTTGACCTTGAGACCCTAAAATCCAATCAGTTCATCGTCCCTCCCATATGCAAACATGGGCCAGGTTAGAAGCTGATCTGTCAAACAGTTCTTCAGTTATTGCGAGAACTAACCATTTTTATGTACATAATTACCTCTGTGACCTTTGACCTTTGACCTTGAGATCCTAAAATCCAATCAGTTCATCGTCCCTCCCATAATACATGGGCCAAGTTAGAAGTTGATCTGCCAAACAGTTCCTAAGTTATCACAAGAACGAACCATTTTTATGTATATAATGACCTCTATGACCTTTGACCATTGACCTTGAGACCCCAAAATCTAATCAGTTCATCGTCCCTCCCATATGCATACATGGGCCAAGTTACAAACTGATCCGCCAAACGGTTTTGAAGTTATCGCGAGAACGAACCATTTTTATGTATATAATGACCTATATGACCTTTGACCTTTGACCTTGAGACCCCAAAATCTAATCAGTTCATCGTCCCTCCCATATGCGTACATGGGCCAAGTTACAAACTGATCCGGCAAACGGTTTTGAAGTTATAGCGAGAACGAACCATTTTTATGTATATAATGACCTCTATGACCTTTGACCTTTGACCTTGAGACCCCAAAATCTAATCAGTTCATCGTCCCTCCCATATGCATACATGGGCCAAGTTACAAACTGATCTGGCAAACGGTTTTGAAGTTATCACGAGAACGTAAAAGGGGACGGACGACCCGAAAATATAATGCCTCCGGCACCACCTACGGTGGGCGGAGGCATAAAAACCAAATGTAAGTCTTTTCCTTTCATTTGCAATGACACTTGATGCATTTGTAAACATAATAATGGCACATGCTTAAAAATATGCACTGTTGTCTCCCCCAGATTGACCAGTCCATGAAGCAGCCATCGGAGAGGGACACCTTTGCTGCATGGCTAGTTTCGGTCGTCCACCAGGTCCCCAGCCAGCACTTCAGGTCATTTCAGACAGAGGTGTTTGGGCTTTCCCTGAGGTACCTGCAGTCCGTCAGCACAGATGCCCCAGGGACCATCCAGCTCATACCCATGACACGCGCAGGCATCCAGCTCCAGCAGCCAGTTCTCCCCCTCTTTGCCTCAGCTCCACCCAGCTCTCAGCCCGGGTACGGCTCACAGTTGCAGACCCTCATACCCGTGGAACGGCCAATGCAACAGCCCCAGCCCATGCAGCACCCCCCGCCCACGCCCCAGCCATGCAGACGTACTTCCACAGGTAGCACAGCGAGTATCATTTCCCAAGCATTCTCGACCATCAACCAAGACAATCAAGACGCAGACGACGGTTCAACAGCCTCCACCCCTGTCATCGCCTTGAACATCGAAGGTGTAGGCAACTAGCCAATTATGCAAGGATAGTACATCAACGGATTTTCAGACAAGTTGTCACCCAACCCCCTTTGATTTTCTTTAAACTCGCACCAAATGTTCCCCCAAGTGTCTGACGAAAAACCCCAAAATATTTTGCCCCAAGGTCAAACGGTTGCTAAGATATGGCCTCGCCTAGCAACCAATGCACAGACAAACCAATAGGGTAATTAAAATTATGCATTTTTAATTGACAACTGCAGCCAAAATTCTTCACACAGAGAGCTCATTGTCTGGATATTGTGAGAACTTTATGCCCTTGACAAAAAAAAATAATCACGACACAAATACGATTCTCCGTTTTTGTGTACAAGGTCACTGAAAATAGCGTGAACTGTAAAATCTGTGATTTCAAGTGTATGTTTGGAGGCTCATAGCTTCAAAATTAAATAAGCTTAGGACCCAATATTTTGGATATTTGAACACTTTTAGTAATTGAACAAACCTATAAAAAAATCAGCACGTTTGTCCAAGCGGTTTTGCTAAAGAGCGCCCTCACCGTCCTTTACCCACACCGTCCTCTCTCTGCGCCTCTGTAGGGCCTGCTGCTTCTCCTGGACCGCCAGGACTGCAATCATTTCCTGCTCTCTTCTTCTGATTTGCCGCAACTGCGCTGCTCTGAGCCAGAGTGGTAGTGTCGGCGGCATTTGATTTCTCTTGAGAACTGAGACAAATGATGAATGTTACAGCCTCTGCACGGAGGCCGCGCGGAAAGGGGGATACGGGCAGTTTACGGGCTCCGTAGACACATCGCAAGCCAAATGTGAACTAGGCATCAGTGCCATTAGCCAATGGCCTTCTGGCTCTCATAAGAAAACATAAGAAGACTTATAGCACCAAGTATATATTCTATCGTTATATCTGTGTGTGCATACATATTGTAACTAACTACATTGCACAGCTAAGCAAATTTCAACTTTTAACACAGCTTCATGTAAATTGTTATATCTGAATTCTAGACCTGTAAGCAATACTAACCCCGACAAACTCTTCAAATGAGATCTGACCGTCTTCATCCAAGTCTGCTTCCAAAAGGGTACGGTCTGCGATAGCACCAAGTTGTTCTTCTGTGATGTTCGACCCGACCATCATGTGGAGAAGAACCAGGAGCTCGTCCCGTGCTATGCTTCCATCATTATCCACATCATACATTTGGAAGGCAACTAGTGGAATGAATTTTTATAACATCTTTTCAACATTCATATCATTTTTCAATTAGGCAAATAATCAATAGATTTTAATTCTTACTCAGCAATTGAATGAATCCATTTATAATATCTATTGAGAGTAAATGTATACGAGTAGACGCTCTTCTGGCTCCCAGGCTATATGATATAATAGTTTGCAATGTTAACGGTAAAGTGTTGGTCCAGTTTACGCATGAGCTGAAAATGTTTTTACTTGTCTAAGAATTAGTTTTCTTCCATGAGTTTTTTAAAAAGCTATGATGACATCATGTGTAGGTCAGGATCATGCCCTGTGCATGTGAACATACAGGTTGAACTTGAAGCCATAATTATGTGTAAAATGTGCCTTCCTCCTGTTTCCCATTCAGTTCAAGACTGAGAGGAGAGGGGGGTCGGGGGTTGTTACTAGGCATACAGTATTGGCCCTAGGATAAGACACAAAATGGAACACTATTTCACTTGCGACTCACATTTGAGTTTCTTCTCTCTCGTGTTGATGGCGTTGAGACCATCATGTCTCTTCTTGTAGGGTCTGAAGAGCCCTAGGGTCTTCATGAACTGCCTGAAGTTGATCTGATCAGACTCACACTCAAGGAAGAAGGTCTGGATAATGCGTTCTCCCAGTGGGTTGATGACAAGCTCTGGGATACGGTACAGATCCTCCACCCTGGTAGAAAGAATACAGTGAGGATGACAATACCAACATCTTTATTCCTTCTTGAAAGTGAATACCTAATCTCTTTATCATATGATCTGAAGGTACAGCTGATTGTGTGCATACTTTCAAATTTTTTATCAGTTTTTGTTACTTGTACGATTTTGATAAATATTGCAATATATACAAATATCTTCAACTCAGTATTAACATTTCTCAGTTAGCCTATACAATTCCATTTATAACACATGAGCCAAGAGCTGCTAAATACACTGACACTGTGTAACAGAGTTACACTTTTATCAACATTGGTAGATACAAACATAACATCTAATATAATACTAATACATGAAACTGGTAGAGGAAATAATAATAAACAAACTGTGGTGAAGTAAGCCTTAAACATGTCTGTGTACATGGGCATGACTTTACTGAATTGAAATAAATGCAAAACATCTACATGGAGTACTAAAATGTCAACCAACATTCATATATCAAAACACCAATTGTTAATATTAATCAGAATTAGTCAAAGAGTAACAATTAAAATTTTAAAAATCTTTTAATGCCTATAGTGCATTTTTCATGATACACTATCTTGCCTGTAATCTAGGCTACATCCTTCCTTCATACATGTAGGACCATTATTACACATCTACACACTACATGTGAACAAATGTGTTTTCTGAGAGTCACTTCCTGGTTAGTAGAATACAATCTTTTTTTTCGGACCATAACCACAGCCCCTGCTATTTTATTGGGCCAGTCATCCATGTACAAAAGGACAAACTCATGGCACAAGCAATAGATCACAAACATGTACTTTGCATTTGAATTTTACATGTACTTCCTCAATTGAGTAAAAAAAAAATTAATCTTTAAATTTGTGCATATGAGCAGACCTTTTATTGTATTCTGGCCTTGATACATATCTGTACCAACAGAGATCAAAGTCCTATACATGTACATGATATATTTTTCTCAAATGATGCAGAAAGGACACTAGATGATTCTGTTTTCTATTTATTTAGTACTATTGATTACACACTGGTTATAATGTATCAAACTCCCTATCCATTTCCACCAAGATCTTAGAATATTAAGGGGGGGATAAGTGACACTCCTTTGTTGCAAATGCGGGATCAAAGTACATGTTGTCAATTTAGAACAGACTTTGAATTGAATCTTGAATTAAATCATGTACATTTGTATACCTCTAATATAATGTATCATTTTGATATTTTCAGACATGAACTGTCTAAGTACCACCCCCCCCCCCAAAAAAAAAAAAACTTAATATGGAGCTATATTTTATCATACTTAACTGGATATCAATTTTTGACCATTTGGATGTACATGTAATATTAACTGTACACATGCAACCCATATGTAGACAGATGAATATAGCTAATACATGTACATTGTGTCCTTGTAGATGAAGACCTCTATCCTTTAAAAAGGCCCAATATCTCAATGCTCTGGCGACAATTGCTCCTGGCTTTATTTCATCAAAGATATAGAATTAGGGTTCAGGTTGTAACCAGGTTTTAGGTTAGGTTTAGGCTTAGGGTTAGGATTAGGGTTAGGATTAGGTATAGCGCTTGGTCCAGGTTAAAGATTTAGAATTAAGTTAGAGTACATGAAATTGACCAGGGGTAGTGTTCTGAGATTAATTTTATCTTGATTTTAGAGAAAAGATTCTATTTTTCATAACAAATTTTAAACTGCAACATTTCATTGGTGCTTGCGCAGAGGTCTTTTGCGTACGCAGCCACTTTTCGCAGTCATTAACCAATGATGCGACATAAGCGTACATTTTGTTATGACAATTAAAATAATTTCACTGAAATCAAGATAAAATAAATCTCAGAATACCACCCCAGGAGCAATCTTTGCCAGAGCATGTGTTGTACAACCAATATCTCACCTGAGCATGCCTCTATCACTCTTATCCAGATTTGTAAAGCGACTGTACAACCGAACAATTTGCTTGGGAGAAACTGCAGGACACACAAAAATATAGAAATAAAATTAGAACTGAATAAACTGAAACTGAAACTGAATTTGAGGTTAAGAATATCAGGTTGATAAAGGATCCATTGCTGTGTGTAAAAGGTATTCAATTTCAATAAATAAGACAATAATGCAAATTCTTTCAATCTTGCGTTTGTTAGCGAAAAAGAAGCCCAAACATCTTATCCATGTATTTTGTTTTGATATCGTTTTATTATGCTGCATGCGCCCTGTGCACAAAGAGTTATAGACCTACATGAAGTCTGGCCTATATTTTTCCATGTGCAAAATATCCAATCATAGTTTAGTTTCTAGGACAACTACCCCCTGGAAAACTCCCCCAGGACAATTACCCCCAGGACAATTACCCCCAGGACAACTACCCCCTGGATATTTACCCCCCCCCCCCCCCCCCCGGAAAACTACCCCAGCATCCGGGGGTAGTTGTCCGGGGGAAGTTGTCCGGGGGAAGTTGTCCTGGGGTAGTTGTATGGGGGTAGTTGTCCTGGGGTAATTGTCCTGGGGGTAGATGTCCGGGGGGGGGGGGGGGGGTAATTGTCCTCGGGGGTGGTTTTCCAGGAGGTAGTTGTCCGGATACGGGATAAAATATCAGTGAGATGCAAGTTAATAAAATCATAGAAATGTAAAGAATAAGCGAACTACATTGTAAATAAACTTGATACAATATCTCAATTTTTCTGGCATAAAAACAACAGTCTGGTTCTAGATTGAAACCAATCTATCAAATTTTTTTAAAGCCCCCCTCCCCCTCTACGTGTGGCTCAGCCAAATCCCTCTCCTACAGAGTCTCAAAAAGTCAAAATATGTCATAAAACTTCAGCAACTAACCAGATTTTTCTGTCTACATGTATGTACATAACTATGGCAGCTGTCTGAAAATCATTCATGTCTCAAATTAAACTTGTAAAATCAAGCAAAGATTGTCAAGATCTTTAAACTTTAAAGTTCTTGACACCAAAAATGGAAATAATGATATGCAATACTATGGATCTGAGCAAGGAGTTCTGTGATAACTCATTGATCTGAGTAAGAAAATTATCTGATCGACAGCACTTATAAATACAGTACATACTGTACAAGGTTATTCAAAATAACCTTGTACCCTGCATAGCTGTACCTGTCTGAATTCCTACAATAGGATTTGTGGGCATCAGTCTGGATTAGTCCAGGGTAGATCAAACATGAGGAAGGGGAAATAATTAAAATACTTCACTTTCACATTGAAAATCCAAAATTTGTAGCACAGTACAGCTGAAGGTTCCCTAAATCAGATAATCTAGCAAAAGTCAGTAAAGTGAACCCTCCCTCCTCCTCCTCCTTCTTCTTCTTCTTCTTCACTACCATCACTGGTCATCACACAAAGCGACTTTTCTATACCTCGTGAGTACACACTCGGATGGTCATATACCTCAACACTTTCAAACACGACTGCACAGAAGTCACCAACATTCACACAAAATCGGCATTTGATTTACAAATATCAAAACCAACATGTCCATTAAAGGGCAATCCAACCTTGGTAATAAGATGATTTGAGTGAAAGCAGAAAAATAAGAAAAACAGGATGGTGAAAGTTTGAAAGAAATCGGACAAGGAATAAGCAAGTTATAAATTTTTATAAATTAAATTGGCAATTTGGTGAGTCGATTGTGACATACTTGTGGACAACTCTTCCGTTTGTCGTACACATAAATATCATTAATTTGCGGTTTTCTCCGAAGCGCCTTTACCCTCGGGGCAGTACTAAAAATATATTGGAGATAGCATTGTTATAGGTCCTCATGAAAGAAAAAGATCCTACTGAGTAATACATTTTGAAAAAAATGACATTTTAGTCATTTTGTGTGTTTGAGCGAATGGGGGAGTTAAAATCGGTCAATAAAATTTTGTCCACAAAGAAACTCAGTATCGCGTGCGCACATTGATCTCTCCGATCGCGCACGCAGAAAATCCAGACTTTTCCGTGTACGCGATAGGGACCAAATTTTTAACAACAATATTCCTTTGGGGAGATGTCAGCGCTCGCGGCGATCAGGAAATGCACACAATGATTCCGATACCCTGTTTCGCCAGAATCGACAGTAAATTACGGATTTCATTTTTGGAATTATCTTTTCCCAACATCGGTGAGTTGAATTTATTGTATTTCATGGATATGTTGGGGTTGGTTTTTGTAAATTAAATTTTGAGTGAATGTTGGTGACTTTTGTGCAGTGGTGTTTGAAAAATTTGAGGTGTATTACTGCCTACTAGATTCTACACACAAAGTATAGTGAAGTTGCTATGAGTGGTAGAGATCGCCACCAGTGGCCAGGACTATTGTCAACAGATTTCTTTCAATGCGACGCATCAATGCTCCATACTTTTGATGTGACTGAGCAACGAAATTATCATTTACGTTTGCCAACAAAGATGAGTAAATTTCCTTTATTTTTGTGAATTTATCACAATTTGAAAATCGGGGTGAAATTCACGAGTCAGCTTCAAAACCAAGATTTGCATTTATTTATTACGTGTGCGCAGCTTTAGGACCTTTTCATTTTGTCAACCAAATTCGACAAGGGTATCAACATTGACTTGAAAATTAATGTTATTAATATTTGTTTGGCGTCATGATTTTCTCAGGCCAGCCCAGGGATCTATGTAGAACCACTCATAGCTACATTCCTATACTGCGTGTGTATAATGTAGGCAGTCATACACCTCAACTTTTTAAAACACCACTGCACAAAAGTCACAAACATTCACTCAAAATCGGCATTTAATTTTCAAAAACCGACCCCAAAATATTCAAGAAATACAATAAATTCAACTCACCAATGTTGGAAAAGATATTTTCAAAAATCAAATCCGTAATTTACTGTTGATTCTCGCGAAACGAGCTATCGGAGTCATTGTGTACATTTCCTGGTCGCCGCGGGCGCCGACATCTCCCCAAAAGAGTTTTGTCCTCAAAAATTCGGTCCCTATGGCGTACACGGAAAAGTTCCGATTTTCTGTGTGCGCGATCGTAAAGATCGATGTGCGCTTGCGATCCCGAGTTTCTTCGTGGACAAAAATTGTATTGGCCGATTTTAGTCTAAGACATCGGCAGTTTGTAAACAACACGCGATCGCGAAACAAATCGGCGGGGATTTCTCCGGTTTTGGACAAGATTTTGACTTTGGATTTTGCTGAAAATATAAAAAGTTCTTCCTAACGGCCATTTGAGGTAGGAGTGAGATTTTTAAGGGCTGAATTTGAAAGCAAGTATTTAAAATATTTATCTTATTTTTTCCCCCATACCTTTAGTACATGCGACAGAAAATACCAACTATTTTACAGAAATGTACCCGGGAGTGTGTAGAACCAAGATATATAAAATAAATTTGCATAAATCATTGAAACAGTGACTTTGTAGCCACTGGAGAGTGTGTACAAAGTGTGTAGGCCGTAGCTTTAGGTCCCCCCCCCCCCCATCATACAATGACATACCGGTATGGCTAGAGTGCCCAAGTCTGTGCAGTGCCCATGTCTGCGCACACGCGTAACTGCACGATTCTAATGAAACAAAACACGCAATGAACACAAACTTTTCATCTTTATCATAGCGATAGGTATTCATGCAAAAAAGAACAGTCAAAATACTGAAAAAAGGTCTCATTTCATGCATTTTATTCACAAGCCTCAAAATGCTGTCGTTCATGTCAAAACTCCCGAACTGCGTGTAAAATGAATGAGTGCGCAGACATGGGCACCATTGTTTGTTTTTTCAATGTTGAATTGAAATGACGTGGACGTTGTTTCTTGTGTAAATGGCATTGTTCTTGCTCTAAAGTCTAATTTTAATGAAATTTTTGCAAACTTACTCTTTTCAATATCAGGAATGATATATAATTAAGCTTTAGAGGAATAAAATTCATGTGAATTTCAGGTCAAAACCTTAAGGTGAGCAGACATAGGGCTCCCCATCATACACATTCTCGGTCTCAGACAAGGCAATCCGCAATGGGTCACCAAATTTCAAAAACGTCACACCCACAATCTTCCGCTTTTGCTACCCGGAACTTTGGGGCATGCATACATCTGAAGTACCGTACGCACCGCCAGTGAAGTACCGGTGACGGTATTTTGATTAAATAGGAATCGGAATTTGATGATGTGTTATACCGTATTATGGGGAAACGTCAGTATTGAACTGAAATACTTACAACCAGTTTCTTGCTGAATTTCTTCTATTTCCTCCTGCTGTAGGAGAGAAGACGTCCTGGAACCCATTATTGGTTATATTATGAAGTATATTTTCAGTCACTAACAGATTTTTCCTCCTGCAGCTGCAGTTTGGCGCATGCTCAGCTAGCTAGCGCTCGCGACGTCACGTCATGGTTGAGGCTATGTTGGCGTGATTTGGGCACCCTCATTATTATTCATGAGCTCGGATTCCGCGCGCGCGCTCTCTTCCATAGAGATTGTAGATGATGCATCGAGGTGCGTGAGAATACCTACCAGGACTTCGAATATTGGTTAGACAGTTAGTTTGGCGCGATTCCAGGATTATTGGCGTAATTTTGGCATTTCTTTGTTTTTACAATTGAAATCACCTAAAAGAATGGATATAAAGGTGTCATATTGTGAGATTCAATGTACAAAATGATATCCAACCCATGAGATATCAATAAATGTAAACGAATAGAACTTTTCCGACTTTTCATTTTCTTCTTGTTTGACAAAGTCAAAGTCATTTGACAAAGTACAGTAAGACTGGCGCGATTCCAGCATTATTGGCGTAATTTTGGCATTTCTTTGTTTTTACAATTGAAATCACCTAAAAGAATGGAAATAAAGGTGTCATATTGTGAGATTCAATGTACAAAATGATATCCAACCCATAAGATATCGATAAATGTTTAAAAAAAAATAAAATCCGACTTTTCATTTTCTTCTTGTTTCATATTTGACAAAGTACATTAAGACTGGCGGGATTCCAGCATTATTGGCGTAATTTTGGCATTTCTTTGTTTTTACGATTGAAATCACCTAAAAGAATGGATATAAAGGTGTCATATTGTGAGATTCAATGTACAAAATGATATCCAACCCATGAGATATCAATAAATGTAAACAGATACAACTTTTCCGACTTTTCATTTTCTTCTTGTTTCATATTTGACAAAGTACAGTAAGACTGGCGCGATTCCAGCATTATTGGCGTAATTTTGGCATTTCTTTGTTTTTACAATTGAAATCACCTAAAAGAATGGATATAAAGGTGTCATATTGTGAGATTCAATGTACAAAATGATATCCAACCCATGAGATATCAATAAATGTAAACAGATACAACTTTTCCGACTTTTCATTTTCTTCTTGTTTCATATTTGACAAAGTACAGTAAGACTGGCGCGATTCCAGCATTATTGGCGTAATTTTGGCATTTCTTTGTTTTTACAATTGAAATCACCTAAAAGAATGGAAATAAAGGTGTCATATTGTGAGATTCAATGTACAAAATGATATCCAACCCATAAGATATCGATAAATGTTTAAAAAAAAATAAAATCCGACCTTTCATTTTCTTCTTGTTTCATATTTGACAAAGTACAGTAAGACTGGCGCGATTCCAGCATTATTGGCGTAATTTTGGCATTTCTTTGTTTTTACAATTGAAATCACCTAAAAGAATGGAAATAAAGGTGTCATATTGTGAGATTCAATGTACAAAATGATATCCAACCCATAAGATATCGATAAATGTTTAAAAAAAAATAAAATCCGACCTTTCATTTTCTTCTTGTTTCATATTTGACAAAGTACAGTAAGACTGGCGCGATTCCAGCATTATTGGCGTAATTTTGGCATTTCTTTGTTTTTACAATTGAAATCACCTAAAAGAATGGATATAAAGGTGTCATATTGTGAGATTCAATGTACAAAATGATATCCAACCCATGAGATATCAATAAATGTAAACAGATACAACTTTTCCGACTTTTCATTTTCTTCTTGTTTCATATTTGACAAAGTACAGTAAGACTGGCGCGATTCCAGCATTATTGGCGTAATTTTGGCATTTCTTTGTTTTTACAATTGAAATCACCTAAAAGAATGGAAATAAAGGTGTCATATTGTGAGATTCAATGTACAAAATGATATCCAACCCATAATATATCGATAAATGTTTTTAAAAAAATAAAATCCGACTTTTCATTTTCTTCTTGTTTCATATTTGACAAAGTACATTAAGACTGGCGGGATTCCAGCATTATTGGCGTAATTTTGGCATTTCTTTGTTTTTACAATTGAAATCACCTAAAAGAATGGAAATAAAGGTGTCATATTGTGAGATTCAATGTACAAAATGATATCCAACCCATAAGATATCGATAAATGTTTAAAAAAAAATAAAATCCGACCTTTCATTTTCTTCTTGTTTCATATTTGACAAAGTACAGTAAGACTGGCGCGATTCCAGCATTATTGGCGTAATTTTGGCATTTCTTTGTTTTTACAATTGAAATCACCTAAAAGAATGGATATAAAGGTGTCATATTGTGAGATTCAATGTACAAAATGATATCCAACCCATGAGATATCAATAAATGTAAACAGATACAACTTTTCCGACTTTTCATTTTCTTCTTGTTTTATATTTGACAAAGTACAGTAAGACTGGCGCGATTCCAGCATTATTGGCGTAATTTTGGCATTTCTTTGTTTTTACAATTGAAATCACCTAAAAGAATGGAAATAAAGGTGTCATATTGTGAGATTTAATGTACAAAATGATATCCAACCCATAAGATATCGATAAATGTTTTTAAAAAAAAAATTCCGACTTTTCATTTTCTTCTTGTTTCATATTTGACAAAGTACAGTGAGACTGGCGCGATTCCAGCATTATTGGCGTAATTTTGTCATTTCTTTGTTTTTACAATTGGAATCACCTAAAAGAATGGAAATAAAGGTGTCATATTGTGAGATTTAATGTACAAAATGATATCCAACCCATAAGATATCAATAAATGTAAACGAATAGAACTTTTCCGACTTTTCATTTTGTTATTGTTTCATATTTGACAAAGTACAGTAAGACTGGCGCGATTCCAGCATTATTGGCGTAATTTTGGCATTTCTTTGTTTTTACAATTGAAATCACCTAAAAGAATGGAAATAAAGGTGTCATATTGTGAGATTCAATGTACAAAATGATATCCAACCCATAAGATATCGATAAATGTTTTAAAAAAAATAAAATCCGACCTTTCATTTTCTTCTTGTTTCATATTTGACAAAGTACATTAAGACTGGCGGGATTCCAGCATTATTGGCGTAATTTTGGCATTTCTTTGTTTTTACAATTGAAATCACCTAAAAGAATGGAAATAAAGGTGTCATATTGAGAGATTCAATGTACAAAATGATATCCAACCCATAAGATATCGATAAATGTTTAAAAAAAATAAAATCCGACTTTTCATTTTCTTCTTGTTTCATATTTGACAAAGTACAGTGAGACTGGCGCGATTCCAGCATTATTGGCGTAATTTTGGCATTTGAGATCGAGATCAGAGCGAGCGCGATTAAATTAGCGCGGCGCGCCCGTACTTATGAATATTCATAATTGCTCGTTCAATAGCTGCCCAAATGACGCCAACATAGCCTCAACCTCACGTCATTCACTGATCGCAAAGGTATGGCACGCTTCAGTACGCAAAAAATCCATTAGGATTAGTATATGTAATAAATCAAATTTTAAGCAATAATGTTTAAAAAAAACAAATTTTCATTCGGCGTTAATTATTTTTATTAGTAAATGGAGCTGTTTATATTGTTATTTTATCATCATATGTCACTTAGAAAGTTTAGATAAATTAATGTTGTCATAATATCTTTGCAACATCCGCTGTTCGTAGTATTGGAAGATGATCATCTGCGGATATGGATGCGATGGAAATGAGGCGAAGATGCCCGGCTCATGATCCCGGCCGATCCCCCGCGCGCCCGGCGCGGCCGTGTTGCCGATGCTCCGAGTCTCAGCAGTCATGGCAGTCCTGCTTCTAACATGTCTAACTGTCATTGACTGTTCAACTTCAAGCTCATGATGTCATCTTGTCAGACAGGTCATTGATACTTTTCTTTTCCAAGGTCTTACTTATTCGTCTTGATCACAAAAGACGGCCCAAAAGACTGACAGACACGCAGCTCAGGTGAGCTTTCACTTAAAAAAAATATTTTAAATTAAAATTCTAATTTGGAAGACATGATAAAAAATTAATTGATATTGCCGCCATTGGAACTTTCAATTTCAATTCAACACTAGTCACTAGATGACTAGTACTACTACTACAGCCTGGTTAGTCCTGGTCCTAGATGAAACTACAGAGTACAGTTACAGTTAGTCACTCACACTTATGCGAGGTAATATTATTAACAAATTACATTTAGTAAAAAGTTAACTGGTGTCCTGTAGGCTGTACAAAGGCTGTCAATGTCATGGCTGTAGACTAGTCACTGTCTGTAGTTCCATGATAATAGACAGAAATAACTGTCTGTTATGGGGAAATCTTTAATATTTCTGACATTTCTCAACCTTCTATGTACGGAGGTCTAGTGGAGCCAGACGGAGTCTCAGCGGAACAACTGATGATACAGAGAGACTGAAGCTTTTGGTCTAGGCCTAGTGTATAAAGTGCTGGGGGTGGTATTCTGAAACTGTTATCTTTTATGTTATTGAAATGATAATTGTCATAAAAAAATCTAAATTAGGACAAGTTACAGGTTGATGTCTGAGCGATTAGCGAAGCTGGCTGTGTGCGCATATTTGAAAATGAAAGAGACATCTGTGCACATGGTGCAATTAAGCACCAATGTCACAGCTGAGCACATGAGAAATGTTTATTCTGCACAACTGCCATTTGTTACGAAAATTAACATCATTTTCCCTGAAGTCTTTTTCAGAATACAGCCTAGGCTCACTCACACTTATGCAAGTTTATTGGAAATAACCTTGCACTCTGTACCTTTGTACTGCGAGGAATTGCCTCCCATAGCAAGTGTGTGATCTCTAGCACATATGTGTGCTGGAAAGAAGCAAGATCACCGGCGAACAACAACCTGAAAATTTCACTTTATCAAGATGATAAAGATTCTATTGAAGTATCTGGCATGAAATCAGATTCTATCATCCTAAAATGTAGAAGGAAGTATTTTCTCAAAATTTTGCTGATTATATTGGTGTTTTTACCTCTTCAACTTAGAGATCGTGACTGCCGCTGAAATTGAAACAGCCCCACATAGTGATGATTCCATGAATGCCCTAGCCTAGGCTAGGCTAGGCCCTAGGGTCTACAATCCATATTTTACCCTTTTGAATTTTATAGTAATAGATTAATTTTGTTAATGATTATGTGAAATTTAATTTGCATTGATTTGTCTTAAGAATTGACACATTTCCTTTTTATTTGAGCAAGTATGATTTTTGTGTAACAGAGCAAAACAAGTTTTACATGAATTGCCCCTCCTTTGTAAATAGCCCTCTCCCTCTTCCCCCCCCCCCCCCCCCCCCCTTCTGTGGAATGGATTAGTCCAGAAATTTCTTGCATTTTTCTGTTTGAAACAAAAATTAAAAGAAAGCACTGGACTCGATAAGCTCAACGGCCATGAGCCGCAGAGTCTGTCAAGTCAGAAGGTTCTCTCCTTTTAAGAGGTATGTGTATTGATTTCATATCTGTATTAGTGTAAGAATGTTGTATGTTTTACAGCTAATCTTCTGAAGAGTTTTAGTGATTAAGATGTATGATTCAGTGATGTTTTATAATGATTCAATCTCAGCCTTTCATGTGGATGCTGAACTTTATTATACAGTGCACAATGTAATGAGGAGTTCAGTTATAAGTGAAAGTATTGATTCATGAATTGCTAAACTTTATTACTCCTTTTGACATGGGGAGACTGCATGATAGTTCATTCCAAATTAATTGTACATGATTGTATTGTATTCATCAAGTTGTTAGGAATTGTCAACTTGTTATAATATTTCATGATAGGCCTATTTGATCAATCAAATACTTGATTCATGAATTGCATATCTTGGGTAGATGTGAGAAAAGTTCACACACAACAAATTTGGGAATCAGTTGTAACATGCTATTTGCATAGAAAGTTACAGTGTGTGTATCGTGTGTGTGTGTGTATTATGGCTAATAGCAGTTAGGCCTGTATGTATAGTACCTGCATAGATAAGTAAGGACCATGTAGGGCTAATACACATTTTAACTTAATGTATGTGTGTGTGTGTGTATAGCTGTAGCTGTGTTAAGTTGGCAGCAGTGCTGGACTAAAATATGTGACTTAACTTTATAGGTAAAGATGAAACAGGACAACTGAGATGATATTGTTTATCTAGCTATGCATAAATGAGACTTTCAGATTATATATGATGAAATTCTACTTCTTACAATTGTAGATTTATTCAATGCACTTTTGGATATATGTTTATTTTGCAAACACCAATTGGTTAGAACTTAGAGGGATTTTGTTGAAAACAATCAGATAACCAGTTGAAATCCTCTCACTAGATTGTAAGTGTTTTTGTCATATGTTATAAAGATGAGTTACTCTACGAGATAGTTTGGGCTAGAGTTTATAACTTTATCTGTCATGTTTCTTTTAGATTACAGTCATCAGTATCAGGGCTATGAAGGCTGATTTAATTACACTTGCTTGATGGGCATGAAGTAGTCGGGGTGAGTGTATGGAATGTACTAACGGGTTGGAATTAAACATTATTCGCATTTTAATTTATGAATGATACTTTGTTTTAAATGACGTGCAGTGAAGTTCAAGTAAGATAATCTGTTTAATTGCTCATTAAGACTGAATCAGTACTCTGATATACATTATAGTGTTGTTTCTTATTGTGAAACTTTCTCTTTGCTATACATGTACATGTACATCATTCTGTGGTATTTACTTTTAAATCATATATTGAATTGCTATTTATGAAATGCTTTAAACTAAAGTGTTCACTGATGAATCAGGTTAGGCCTCTCGTCTATTATTCTCAGTGTATTATATCTATTTGATATTTGAAGCAACTCAGTTTAGCATCTTAACGAGTCGATCGTTTGATTTAAAGTACAATTGCCATTGAAATGTGTAGATAATGTATGTAAATATTTCTAGACTGTTTGTTACAACATGTACACCAGTGACATGTATTTGTTATTTTGTTGTATTTTGATACAGGTTCTTGTTCTAGTTCATATTTGTCACACTCCATACGACGGGAGGAATAAAAGTGGAAAAACCCCCAGTTAACATCTTCTTCTGGGCGTGTTTATTTCCCTGTGTTACATCTTGGCGTCACGGACAGGATTCCTCCAGTTGGGACGTCGTCACGCAAGAACCCTGACTACGCAGGTCTGATGTGATCAGCAATTGTTTACCACCAAGGGACCTGGAAACCTTGATTCCAGAGTGGTCGACATGAATGTGTTAAATATTTTTCGCGATTAATGGGACATTTAAATACTTTTACCAACATGACGGCAGGATTTTCATCTTTGCAAAGCCCTGGCCTTCTGTGCAGCTTCGTCAGCAAGGACACTGTCAACTTTGATCTTGGATGACAAAGTTTTGTAAATATTACTGTCGGTTAAGGTGTTACCATGGTAACTGTGTATATTTCTGAGTGCTGTAGCTGGGTCGGTTTTGATATTTTATATATTGATAGGACATTAGGAGGGATGACAGTAATACAGTATGAGTAGAGTAGGTACATGTATGCAACTGTAGCATTGATGGCTTTGTCAATAATGAATAATCAGAATATTTTTTGCTTTGAAATTTGGGGACATTTGGAATTCATAGTCTAGTAATCTGTAAATTTGTTTGAAAATTATTAGTAATGTTGTTAATTGACGGTACGCGCATTTCGTTGGTTTGCTGGTTTTAGAGACTGCTTTTGAAAAAAGCAGGGAAGCCTATGTCCGTAATGTTTTATTTAATATTTTGGTCAGCAATGGTAACTGAGTGCGTGTATAGTCTGATATGGATATCGTATTGCATTGTTTCATATTGATATTTCTTATGTTACTAGGAATTGGCTGGAATTACTGTTAGAATTAGTCGGTTGAAGTATTTAATGTTAATTCTGAAAACCTCGACATGAGACCGGAATTGCATGAGAGAAATACGGGTTGACTATTCGGAACAGTAAAAAGTTTCTCTGTACCTTTGTTTTTCTGTAAACCTCGTGAGGAGGCCGGAAAGGGCACATTGGTAGCGTTGAGTGTTAGCCATAGCTTACTAGGATTTCTTTGTGTATTGCAATGGTGATAGGGATATCCATTATCGTAACGAAGCACAGGTCCGTTTTCCTGGTGGGTATTCGCGAAAGTATTCAAATGTTTTATCAGAAATGACACTGGGTATAGGTATATAGTGTGTATATACTGTTAAAATCACTTGGTTTGAAGGAGACAAACTGTAACATGAATATTTATGTCAACAACAAAGGCTTGGTAGTAGAGACTCTAGAACTGTTAGGATCAGTCGGTTAGCACTTAGGCTGATGTCAATGCTAGGAGGCTCGTCATGAGTTTAGTATTGCATAGTGAGGAGTGTATAGGGCTGAAACAGTTGAGTTATGCACTAGATATGTTTTCTGTGATTCTCGTCATGAGACCTGAAAGTTCGTATTTGTGGTGCGGGTTGGCCAATTGTGTTATGACTTGAATTTTCATGTTCTGTGTTACTAGTATGTAATCTATTTTTTTTAATTGCACGATTAATATTAGTTTGCATATTGGCAAGGTGGAAGTGTTATAAAATCTGAAACAGCTGTGATGGTGACAAGATATTTGGTGTAATTAATTTTTGTAGCCTGAGTGTCGGGACGCCACTCAATTAAGCAGGGAAGTGTGTAACAGAGCAAAACAAGTTTTACATGAATTGCCCCTCCTTTGTAAATAGCCCTCTCCCTCTTCCCCCCCCCCCCCTTCTGTGGAATGGATTAGTCCAGAAATTTCTTGCATTTTTCTGTTTGAAACAAAAATTAAAAGAAAGCACTGGACTCGATAAGCTCAACGGCCATGAGCCGCAGAGTCTGTCAAGTCAGAAGGTTCTCTCCTTTTAAGAGGTATGTTTATTGATTTCATATCTGTATTAGTGTAAGAATGTTGTATGTTTTACAGCTAATCTTCTGAAGAGTTTTAGTGATTAAGATGTATGATTCAGTGATGTTTTACAATGATTCAATCTCAGCCTTTCATGTGGATGCTGAACTTTATTTTACAGTGCACAATGTAATGAGGAGTTCAGTTATAAGTGAAAGTATTGATTCATGAATTGCTAAACTTTATTACTCCTTTTGACATGGGGAGACTGCATGATAGTTCATTCCAAATTAATTGTACATGATTGTATTGTATTCATCAAGTTGTTAGGAATTGTCAACTTGTTATAATATTTCATGATAGGCCTATTTGATCAATCAAATACTTGATTCATGAATTGCATATCTTGGGTAGATGTGAGAAAAGTTCACACACAAGCAAATTTGGGAATCAGTTGTAACATGCTATTTGCATAGAAAGTTACAGTGTGTGTATCGTGTGTGTGTGTGTATTATGGCTAATAGCAGTTAGGCCTGTATGTATAGTACCTGCATAGATAAGTAAGGACCATGTAGGGCTAATACACATTTTAACTTAATGTATGTGTGTGTGTGTGTGTATAGCTGTAGCTGCGTGTGTTAAGTTGGCAGCAGTGCTGGACTAAAATATGTGACTTAACTTTATAGGTAAAGATGAAACAGGACAATTGAGATGATATTGTTTATCTAGCTATGCATAAATGAGACTTTCAGATTATATATGATGAAATTCTACTTCTTACAATTGTAGATTTATTCAATGCACTTTTGGATATATGTTTATTTTGCAAACACCAATTGGTTAGAACTTAGAGGGATTTTGTTGAAAACAATCAGATAACCAGTTGAAATCCTCTCACTAGATTGTAAGTGTTTTTGTCATATGTTATAAAGATGAGTTACTCTACGAGATAGTTTGGGCTAGAGTTTATAACTTTATCTGTCATGTTTCTTTTAGATTACAGTCATCAGTATCAGGGCTATGAAGGCTGATTTAATTACACTTGCTTGATGGGCATGAAGTAGTCGGGGTGAGTGTATGGAATGTACTAACGGGTTGGAATTAAACATTATTCGCATTTTAATTTATGAATGATACTTTGTTTTAAATGAAGTGCAGTGAAGTTCAAGTAAGATAATCTGTTTAATTGCTCATTAAGACTGAATCAGTACTCTGATATACATTATAGTGTTGTTTCTTATTGTGAAACTTTCTCTTTGCTATACATGTACATGTACATCATTCTGTGGTATTTACTTTTAAATCATATATTGAATTGCTATTTATGAAATGCTTTAAACTAAAGTGTTCACTGATGAATCAGGTTAGGCCTCTCGTCTATTATTCTCAGTGTATTATATCTATTTGATATTTGAAGCAACTCAGTTTAGCATCTTAACGAGTCGATCGTTTGATTTAAAGTACAATTGCCATTGAAATGTGTAGATAATGTATGTAAATATTTCTAGACTGTTTGTTACAACATGTACACCAGTGACATGTATTTGTTATTTTGTTGTATTTTGATACAGGTTCTTGTTCTAGTTCATATTTGTCACACTCCATACGACGGGAGGAATAAAAGTGGAAAAACCCCCAGTTAACATCTTCTTCTGGGCGTGTTTATTTCCCTGTGTTACATTTATATACATGCATATTCCACACACTTGAAATTGTTACCTGCTGTAAATGAACTGAGCTAACCTGAGTACAGTTAGCCTATTGTCAAAGTGCGCTCAAGCCAGTCTCTACCTGGACTTGGGGGTTGTCTGCCTGACCACAAGTCATTAGGAGTACAATAATGTTCCCCCTATAGGATGAATTGGGATCTTTTGTTGGGGCTGAGAAAAAAAAAATTTGAGGGACAAAAGGCTACTGGAAATCCAGGAAATTTTGTAAAAGGGGAGCACACAAATGCGGGGCTGTCAACTTTGGGGAACTGCTTGGAGGGAGAAAAAGCAGGGGCATTAATACCGGTAAAAGATTTTATTTGTCACATATGACATGGAAATGCCTTGAATATCCCTTTTGATAATTCTGTGCATATGCAGCACTCTAGCCTGAAAGTGCTGGGGCCTGTTTATAATAAATTTATTATAAATGATAAAGAGATGCAAATTTCTTGTTTATCAGTCACCATGCTACATATATAGGACTTGTAGTTTATCTAAAAAACTATCAAATTTATTGAAACTTTGACCATTATTGAATACCGGTATACCTCAGCTCTGTTATTTGAACCTGGAATTTCCAATATGCAGTTTTTATAATTATTTAATGGCACAGTTGTGTTTTTTGTAATGAAAATTTATAAAACTGTTGTTGTGCAAGATTAAACAACATGTACATGAAGATCCAAGTAGATGCAAAAATATCATGTGGATATTATTTGAAAATTTGATTCATAATTTAGATAATGTACAGGTAAAAATTGAAATCTTCTCTGACAATGCTCAGAGAAGACACCGTCTGAAAATATGGTTCAAATCATGTACATGTACAAACAGAATGTGTTACCACTTCATTATTTACTTTCTCTCAGAAAACATTCAGGAACAATGCCTGATTGCAGGATTATTTTAAGTTGGGCTGCATGTACACAGTGTACATGTAGCTCTTGGGCCTGCTACATAAATCTCTCACTACCAGGGGAAACTAAAGTATGTCTGAATTAAACATAAAACCCACTTAAGGCAATTTGATTTACATGTATGGGATAACACACTATATAGTGAAACCTGTATAAAGACCGTTCAAGGGAGACAAAAAAGCGGTCTCTATGAGCAGATCGGATGGTCTTTATGTACAAGTTCCTTAACTACACGTTTCAGTGAGAAACAATTTCAAAGGAAACAAAAATCGTCTTTATAGACAGGTGGTCTTTCTATACAGGTGGTCGCTAAAGCAGGTTTGACTGTATTAGTATTTGCATAGAAGAGACCCTGATAAGGAATAAGTTACTCATGAATGAACAAAAAACAGAGTCTCTTTTGATTTTTTCTCCTAGACTTCGACATTATTTACCCGATCATGTTAATTTGTTAGTCAGTGATGCTGTAGTTGAACCTTCTGAATCGGTCAGAACTCTTGGTGTTGAATTTGACTCTGCTTTAACTATGTCTTAACAGGTTACTTCACTTTGTAAGTCATTGAATTATCATTTGTATAACATATCTAGGGTTAGGAGACTAACGAGGCATGCCACCATGCTATTCGTTCTCTTGTTTTAAGCCGTCTCGATAATGCTAATTCTCTCTTGATAAACATTAATGTTACGGATATTAACAGACTGCAACGAATTCACCGAATCGTGCTCCCGTATTGTCTCAAATTCAAGGAAATATGATGATGTGTCTCCCTTGTTAAGACAACTTCATTGGATGCCTGTCCCCAAGAGAATAATGTACATGTACGTATAATGTATAAAGCACTGTTTGTTTATCAGTCCATTCATAATCTAGCCCCACACTACATTTCAAGTTTGTCTTGCCCCATCCAGCAATCAAGTTATTCATTACGCTCAAGGTCAGACCCTCTACTTCAAATCCCCCACATTAATTCGAAGGAAGGTCAACAAAATATAACTTTTTCTGGTCCTACTATTTGGAATAGTCTACCCTTAAACATTCGTTCCTGCCCTTCAGTTGAATCTTTCAAAAGAAATCTTAAAGACCTCAGCCTGACCCTAAACAACCATATATTGACGTAAAGCTTAGTAAACAAAGAATATAATTACCCTGGGTATTCATAAATTTTCGTCTCCGTTTATCCTATGGCGTAACAACAGAGGAAACTGCAGGGGGTCGCTAGACGTGTGACGACATGTCATGTATACAGCTCCAAGTGCGTCTACACGATATGTCGTCATCAAATTTTCACCCCCCCCGCAAAGTAGCGTTCCTCAGAGACGGGGCCCTCGTCAGAAAAACCACCGGGGCTCAACATTCGGGACGCTGTTACTCATTCCACAGGAAACGGAATCTCATAAAGTTGGTTTCAGTTTGTTCAGAAAATATATAGCTCCCCGTGGATGAATAAAGGGTATATTTCAAAATTCGGTCAGGCTGAGGTCTTTAAGACTTATTTGTTTTCTCTGTGATTGGATTTGGTTGTGTGCACTTGGAGAGCAAAATAATTACTTTGTTTCATTTCTTCTTTAATATTGTAAAGTGCCTTGAGCATGTCTTTATGGAAAGGCGCTATATAAGTACCATTATGTATGTAAGAGAGACCCTAGCTGAAAATATCCCAGCTATGTTTTGTCTGATGAGTGACCTTATGTAAACTTGTCCACTTCTGAAATTCCTGAAAAGAAAGACATTTCCTGATATATGCATGCAGCGTATGAAGGTCATGGACATTATTTTTTTTCAATCAAGGATTTGGGTCAATAATTATGAGTGCTCTTCAGGGTCTAAAGGCTTCTGATAGTGATGATCCAATAGACCTGTTTACTAAGTGATTCAAATTTTATGCATACTTTTGAAACAAAGGTTGTTCTTGGCAACCTGAAAGCTTGCCAGAGGCTTGTCAGACATAGCAACAAGTAATGTATGCAAACTGGATTCCAAGTATTGTAGTTCATTCATTAATAACAGGTTAATCGAATACCTCGTTACTAGGTCCCCAGGAAAGAAACATCCATAAATTTGAATCACTTAGTAAACAGGTCTATTGTAAAACTTATCTGACAAGCTTATTTGCATTTAAACTCAACATGTATGTGCTGGTGGTTGGGGTCGCAGTCCTTTGAGTTCATTTCATCTCTGGAAGAGAAGTCAGGTGAAACACATGTGTTCTGTCTCACAATACGACCAAAACTAAATTTTAGAAGTGGATTTCATTGAAATTTATAAAAAATCATTTGAATGATTTAAAAAGTGCATTTCTGACATTTCTTCCTTTAAGATACATTACCAACACACAAGATTTTGATTTCTAATTTGATTTCTTGCTTGAGCAGGTGTCTCCTGAATAGGATCACAATCCAACTTCATCATCCATCATCTACATGTGATATCTGCAGGTAAAGCATAGTCAGAGAAAGAAATTATGTTGGGGCTCTCCAGTGCAGGCAACTGGTTGGTCTTCATATGCTACATGTTCTTCTGTGTGAACCATGGTAAGATTTGGAACTGTCAAATGTGGGGACAAGAAAATCTAATCTTCTTTTTATAGCCCTGTATCATAGTGCTGTATTGTTCAAGGATGTACTGTGATGTTTTATAATGTTCATTATGTTAACAGTTTTTAAAGAAATCATAAATTGTTTACTCTGTAATTGTTTATTTTTGTTACGAGTATCATTAGATATTATGGAAGAATATTTATTTTGAGCTGTAAATCTTACAGACTCTTTATCAGGGAACGCCCTCATAAATATGGAAAGACATATTCTGGCAAACTTCATATTTCCATAATCTTGGAATTG
Organism: Heliocidaris erythrogramma; assembly: GCA_025617745.1. NCBI lineage: Eukaryota > Metazoa > Echinodermata > Echinoidea > Camarodonta > Echinometridae > Heliocidaris > Heliocidaris erythrogramma. The sequence goes on from CM046855.1 coordinate 22,527,205, forward strand.
TTGCAGAATCAGAAAAAAAGAAATATTCATTTTCAATGATAAAGTCAGCTAAGCATTTAAAATAAAGCTCCTTTTCAAAACTAAGAATTGCACTTTTTGTCCCTCAACCAGTAATGTATAAATTATGAAATTTTATATTTCATGAATTTTTAAAGTTTTGCCATATTTTCAGACATCTTATAAACTCTTTATTTATTCATTTATGTATGATTCATTATTCATTTGGCTACTAAAAGTACATTTACATGATATAGTATAAGTAGATTATTAGGCTACAGGTTGTCATTACAAACAATTATTAACTCAATGTACAGATTGTTTTACTAAGTATAGGCCTACATATTTAGTATCCTTTTTTTGGGGGGGGGGGGGGGGTTCTGTTATTTTTATATTTTGTTGCTTTTACCTCATTGTTTCCAAGCTCCATCTGGCTCTTTGTTAGCAATGTCCCCCTGTATTGGGAACATATTCGTTAATTACATGTATGTATTTGTAGTTTTATAGTGTGTTTCTTAAAAAAAGAAAACCCATATTTTCTAGAAAAGTGATTATGTCCTGATGTCAAAGTGCAATTCATCCTCTATATGATACGAGATATATGTTTTGATATTGTCATGCATTCATGAATGAATATCAGAGGTTTCAAGTGAGTGATATATCCAAAGTTTGTGAAAAGAAGTAATGCATATAATGTAATGCTGTTTATAGAGAAAGATAGAGACACAAAGCAAAAATAAGTGATATCTCATGTTTCATTTCATTATTCATCTTTCAACATCATATTATGCAATCTTGAATGAGATGTGAGTCTATAATTTATCTCCGATATCCTTCCACATGATACATGATACATATACTTTCTAATATTCTTCCAAAATACATTTGGCAGGAACATCTCAATCATTGAATCGATGATGGAAAGCCTCAGCAACTTGCTGAAGGCTGCCATTTCTGGGGAGCGTTTCATCAAGTGTTTTGTCAGTGATTTTTACCGACAAATTTGCTCTCAACCAATCAGATGCAAGGATTTCAGTAGCTTATAACAGTTGTCGGTAAAAATCACTGACAAAACGCTTCATGAAACGCTCCCCAGTTCTACTCACAGGGGAAACATGTTGTTCGTTCATCAGTTGCATGGTCAGGCAAGGTTCTTATTCTACGAACCCCTCCATGCTCACTTATGTAACATTTGACAATGGAGTACAGGAAAAAGTGATTAAAAAATCAAAGGAAATGAAAGCAGTGTATGAATGACTATTCATTTAGTTGATGGATATATCCCACTCTTGTGTGCAAATCAATTTTTACATTGCTCATTTAAAATTGTTTTAGCTCACTAATCCCAGGATCTATCATGACATATCTGGTATCACATGAAAGGGGATGAAATTCACTTTTTTATAATCTAGTCTTGTTTATTTGATGAAATATAGTTGGAGAAAGTTGGGTTTATTTTTTTAAAGAAACACAATATTTTCCTTGTGTTTACAGAAATTGTGGACCTTTTTTGATCTTGTTTGTAATATTCAGGTATTTTGGTTACATGGACACAGAACAAAAGGAAGGGGTACAGCTATAATGCCACAGCAGCAATTCTACACACAGATGCTCTCAAATTAATGGTAGCATTCCTTCTTGCACTTCATAGGTGAGATCTAGTCTGCTGTCATAGACTCTCATTTAGTTCATGTTAATGATGGCTGGAGCTTAGACTATATATATTATACAAGTTGCTGTTTTTATTATGCTTACCATATTTGATTTCCTCCCTATTAGTGTGGCTTTATATGTAAGTAAAACTGATTGTTTTTATTAAAATAATGCGTCTTGTTTATTTATGATTTTATTATCACATTGTTACCAGATTTTCTTTCTATGGAGTTGTGCAAGAAATTTCAAGAAACACCAGAGGTAAGATTCAGCCCCTGAGATCACATAATCACAAATTCTGTTCTCATAGGAATTGGTGAATTTAGTTGCATAATTTTACTATAGGTCCTTTTTTCAAATCCCTGCCATTGGTAGATATGACAGGTACCTTTAGTCATTTTTTGTATATTTTGGATGATGTAGATGCAGTACATATCTTATATTTTGAAAGTCTGTTGTCTGACAAGCATTAATTGAGGCACCAGACAATATTAATTTTCAATTTGGAAGAAACAAATGGTACACTAATAATACCACTGATATGATCAGCACTGCATGAAGCATTGACCTTAGTTAGACTGTGCAAATAATTGTATAATTGTGATAACACAACATCTTTGAAAACAACTTTTGAACCCTATGATATGTAAGCCCAACTAATGTAGATGGGACCTTGATCCCTGTAGAACAATGGACTCACATGTGTCTCTGTGTATTCTTTATGTAGCAAAGCCATCTTGTTTCATCTTGCATAAATTTACCTAATATTTTTTTGATGGCGAGATAAAATGTAAGATGTGCATTTTTCTACATGTATATGGAAATGCAATAATTTGTGAATCTTTTGAACTTAGTAGTGTTTTATGTTGGCCTAACCTTGCAAAAACCAAGCTGCAAGGGTGAAGATTTGTTGAAAGATTATCTATCATTTATTCAGTGTGTATAACATAATATTTTGCTCACGAGAGATATAGGGACATTGTCGGGTAGGTTGCCTTCATTATCAATCAACTTTTTGAGTTATCACTTCATAGGATATATTCACTGCATTCTATTCCAACTACGCATTTACAAGATTTTGTTGAAACAGAAAATACTGATTGTATGTTCTAGTTGATAAGAATTATTTTACTCAATGATTTGAAAATGGTTTGTTTTTATTTTCTCATTTTGCTTTGTTTTTCTTCCAGTGATGGTCCTGTATTTTATTCCTGCCTTTCTCTATGCTGTCTTCAACAACTTGACCTTCCTGAACTTGACAAACTTTGACCCGACCTCATACTCCATATTGATGCAGATCAAGATTGTGGTTTCAGGAGTTGTTTATCAGGTATGATTTGCATGTTTTACTTTGAAAAATGGTTTAACAGTGCATATAGAGTCACCACTCTTTGAGTTTGATATTTTTTCTCTGCCATGATTATGCAAATGAAACATTTTTCTCATACATGAACCAACTGTAGTATGCTTCAGTATATATAGGTCCCCAGAGTCAGTTCGGAGTACAAGCTTATATTCCCAAGAATCTATTTAAGAAACAAAATTGAATTCATATGAGAAATTGGCTTTTGTATGACATGGAATTTCAAGTCATACACATTAAGACAAAAAGGAGTTAACTGATTTGTGCATACTTTTTTTTCTTCTTCTTACCACATGCCCAGGTTCTCTTCAACAGAAAGCTAAGTGCCAAGCAGTGGTTTTCTCTTGTCTTCCTAATGTTTGGTTGCATGATTAATCAGCTGAACCCAGCTTACTTCGCTTCATCCAAACCTGACGGAACCAATCAACAGCCAGAGGAGTCTCAGAGCGGTCTTCTGAACTTTAACCCTGCTGTCATCTTCATCCTGGCTCAACTGATTTGTTCCACCATCGCTGGTGTCTACACCGAACTCCTCATCAAACATCACAGCAATGGCCTTGATATATGGATCCAGAACATCTTCATGTATTCAAACTCCATCATCTGTGATCTCATTTTATATTCCTTCACGGGTCAACCCTACAAGAAACTCTTCCTGTTGATGGAAGGTAGCACGTCCTACACTGACCGCTTCAAAGTAGGTGCTGTTGTGTGCAACATGGCCGCAATGGGCCTTGTGACTGCCATCTTCCTCAAATCGCTCAACTCCATCGTTAAGAATTTTGCCACTGCCCTTGAGGTCATCATGACCAGTTTTCTTTCATGGATATTATTTGATATTCCTATAAACCTGTTTACTGTTATTGCCATGTTGGTTATCTTGATCTCTGTGTATGTCTACTCCAGTAATCCATTAGCTCAGAAACCTGTGCTGATTGCACCTCGGAAGATGAAGCGATCAGAATGTGAAGATTAAAGTGAAATCAATTCCAAAAGGACAAACAAGTTTCATTAGCTTGAGTTGTACAAGTTTTCTTTAATTTAACCACCTGGTCAAGCTACAAATATTGCACAGTTCTGACTACTCAACAGAATGTAAGGTTGGTTTTTTTCAAAGTGGTGCAATCATTATGAGCAGCAGAGTGTATTTTACCCCCTCATAATGGAAAACCTAAGTGCCCTATTCTTCATATAATGCGAAAAATATGAAGCATTGCAGAAATGGTTTACAGGGTAAATTAAGTATTATTAATCATGTCGATACAGTATTTTAAAGCATTAGAATAAAATACTTGTACTTTTGACTTCAGTACTGAATTTAATACCAGCCCTGACCTTTACTGCAACAGTCAGAAAGGCTGCTATTTTTCTCTGCAATATTTCATTTATATTGATATGAATCATTTGATCAGTACCAGCAATGTTTATTATAACAACAATAGCGGTGCTATGTTGGTCATAATATATAAGTATTATTAATTATTTATAATCAGTATTTGGCACAGTATAGAAAATAAACCTCAGCCATTTGGTGTTATGTCCCTCTTCTACATTTCAAACATTTTTCATGATGGTAATAATTCAATCACACTCATTTTATATTTAGGCATTTTTCTGTATCTCATGAATTCATTGTGTGAAAGTTGTTGATTAAAATAGGATTTCAAGTTTTATTGAAGTAAATTTCATAATTCATAATTCATAATTTAAGATTTTAATCAGCATACCAATAGATTTCTGAGCTATGAATAAAACAAGTTTTCCTTAGAATAATAGTTTCATTCAAATCTACATGGTGATGCAGAGATTGGCTCTGAAAGAAGGAAGGGGCTGGGGATGCATTTGTCAGGAAAGAGGCACTACCTGAAAAGGGGAGAGTGAACTGATGTTGTGGAATTTACGAAGATATATAACATACAAAAACTCCATCCCATTACCTCTATAACACAGAGCTACTTGTCATTACAGAGATTCCAATAGCCTCATCTACAATTTGCATACCAGACCTCTCTAACTGGTCATGCAGCCTGGCTGAACTGCTAGTTCCATTCACAAAAGAACCCCCCAGCTATATTACCGTAATTCTTTTGTGAGTGTGACCTTAAGTCACATTAATCTATCCATCCAAATATAGAGGAACTTGTAGTGTAACTTAAGCGATAAAGGTAAAGACTTTCTTATTACCGCGATCTATCCATCCAAATATAGAGGAACTTGTAGTGTAACTTAAGCTAAGGTACTTTCTTATTACCGTAATCTATCCATCCAAATATAGAGGAACTTGTAGTGTAACTTAAGCTAAGGTAAAGACTTTCTTATTACCGTAATCTATCCATCCAAATATAGAGGAACTTGTAGTGTAACTTAAGCTAAGGTACTTTCTTATTACCGTAATCTATCCATCCAAATATAGAGGAACTTGTAGTGTAACTTAAGCTAAGGTAAAGACTTTCTTATTACCGTAATCTATCCATCCAAATATAGAGGAACTTGTAGTGTAACTTAAGCTATTAAGGTAAAGACTTTCTTATTACTATAATCTATCCATCCAAATATAGAGGAACTTGTAGTGTAACTTAAGCTATTAAGGTAAAGACTTTCTTATTACCGTAATCTATCCATCCAAATATAGAGGAACTTGTAGTGTAACTTAAGCTAAGGTAAAGACTTTCTTATTACCATAATCTATCCATCCAAATATAGAGGAACTTGTAGTGTAACTTAAGCTAAGGTAAAGACTTTCTTATTACCGTAATCTATCCATCCAAATATAGAGGAACTTGTAGTGTAACTTAAGCTAAGGTAAAGACTTTATTACCGTAATCTATCCATCCAAATATAGAGGAACTTGTAGTGTATATTAAGCTAAGGTAAAACAAAAGGGTTAATCACATCAGAAAACCCAACAGTTGTTTGAGAACAGTAGCCACAAAAAATTCTGCAAACAAATTATCAATATTCTACAACTGTGCACCCCCAACAAATCTTAATACGGCCCCTGCAACCCAAATGCAACCCAAATGAAAGTTTATTCATCTTGATGTGCAGGGATGCATACAGTGTACAACTAATATTCTGTTATCAAAGTAGTCACCCGAAGAGTCAAAAGTGTTATGAATTGCTGCAAAATTCATATCACTGCGAAGGGGAAGCTTTACTGATTAGGTATAACAACTTCTATGGTCTAGAACTTTTTCAGAAGGTTCATAGTTCCCAAGATTCACTACTCCGAATGTTCTTATTTCTGAAGGTTCGTAATTCTGAAAATGGAAAAGGGACTATAATTCCGAAAATGAAATAGGGTTCATAATTATGAATGTTCAAAATTCTGAAAATCTAATAGAACCCTACATCATTTATCTGAATTACCGTATGAACTCTATTTCATTTTCAGAATTATGAATCTTTGGAGTAATGCAACAAATTTTCAGAATTATGAAATATATTTCATTTTCAGGATTATAAATCCCCTGGTATGGCAATTTTGTGTTTCGGAATTATGCACCTACAAAATGGCGAAGCTTCAAAAAAACTAGTACCCCTGTAGTTTTCATGCTTTTGCGTGTTATTCAGTATTCTGTAATATGTTATCTATAATTATTGTCCAGACTTCTTTACTAGTTCATTTCTGTTGTTTGGAATGAAATAATCATTTATTTCAGTTATTTCTGACCATAATGTGCCAGTCATATATATTGCCATTGGTAGTAAAATAAGAAAAGATACATATTTATTTAGTGGAGGTGTATGCAATAAATGTCATTTTCTATACATTTCAAGTTTGAGACCTAGTGAGATTGTGCCTTGAGGAGTTGCAATGAAGTAGTTGTGTAACGGGAGTGTAGAACTAATTTGAAGACACAGGGTAATATCTTCAACTCAACAAGATATACATAATATGGTTTGGAAATCGACGGTATTAAAATTACTGGCTTTATATTCAGTGAGCAAGTTTGCTGAAAGCATTCCCCAAACTTTTCTAGGTACCATTGAATTTCTGTGATAGTAATAATTATTTACGTAGGGCATTTCCACTTACATATTCCTTTTCAAGGGACATGAAATTTTTCATTCTAAAAAAAGGGATTTATCAACACACAAAAGCAAAAACTACTACATGTACATACACAAAATTTGCAGTGTTGAAACACATGAATTTATTGGGATACATGTACTCTCATAAGACAGGCAATAGGTCATACATAGTGCATAGAATTCACAAATCTGTACAGAAATACATGTACTTCAATTTATAGAGTATTCTAGGGTTCACTCCATATATCTAAATACATATTAATATGATACAAAATATTTACAAGCTTCATTGGAAAAGACGGTAATATCTCTTTGAAATTCATTTTGTGGATAAAGAAAAATTTAGTACAGCATATGTTCAAATGTCTTCTTCAATATATAAAATTCAATACAGACAAATAGAGAGAATAGACACTATGAACACGACAAAGAGAGCGGACAAAATATAAAGCTCATTGTACCCTCCACAATTGCTCTGGTAGACAAAAGAACATCCCTTCGTCGCTATTATGTAAAATGAGTAGAACAGGTGAATATGCACATGACACCTGTTCTACATACTTTTACATAATAGCAATCAAGGGATGTTCTTTTGTCTACCAGAGCAATTGTGGAAGGTACAAAGAGGAGCTGTATATTTTGTCCGCTTCTTTGTTCGCCATGTTCATAGTGAGAGAATTATTGAATAGAATCTCATATTAATCAGTTTCACATTTCAAAAGTCATTAAAACTGGAATGACATTATAAATAGACAAGGCTTTCAATAAACAAGGCTATCTTGAATTTCCTTGGACGGATATACACAAAAATGTTGCATCGATATAAAAGTAAACTACACAGTGAATACAATGATCTATATGTAGTAGAATTGGAGCACAAAATAGTTACTACACACCACAGCTACAGAGTTTCAATATTTCACAACATCAGATCAATATCGGAGCGGAATGATATTTATTTGAGATTGATTTTTCCTTCTGAATGCAAGAAAAATTATAACTTTCCTGTAAAAGCAAAACTTTAGATTTGTTTTTCATAAAGTTCACGAGTTACATTGTAGGAATACCAATACTTTTTGTATAAAATACACAATTTCATTTAAATGAAGGGTGTATAATGATTCATTCACTAGCGAACTACAAATCTATAATAAACATGACGATGCTTAAAAACTGGCTTTATTATATGCAGGATAAAATGTGTATTTGGACTGAAGTTTTTGATAAAGAGCTGCGAAGGTTGTGTGATATCTGATTGCAAATACTTGCACAGGCTCTACAAGAGAACACAAGTAATATCACAAAGAATGGACTTCACTAGCTGATTCTCTGCATGTACTTTTTTCTGGTAGTTGATCAATCAACTTGTGGGTTGTTTCTGAAGATGTACTCCGCCTGCAAAAATCAGACAAATGGAAATGAAGGAAGCAGAAATATAACTTGACAATCTAAAAGTGGTGCAAGATGTTTCCTAATTGGAATTCACTCATTCTTGTATATTCAAAAGTTCCAAAGTTTTATCTAGCTTACGATGAAGAGTAGAAACAAGAATAATAATACATGGTATTCATAAAGAGTTTTCCAACAATGTTTTAAAGCACTGTACAAAGTGGTGCAAAGAAGGTCTGTAAGTATTTGGAATAACAAAAACAAGTTACTTAGTACATAATGTGTAAATTAGAAATCGTCTACAAATTTTAAGACACGAAAATACATACAATATGATTTGCCCTCACTTCTACGATGATAAACGTGATATATGACACGCTTTGACAAAAAAAAAAAAAACTTGTGAAGAAAACAAAAATTAACTTTCTCCAGTACAGGTATCAAATATTTTGTTTCTTCAACAATACAATCATTGTAGGTACTCTTATTACCTCAACAAGATATTAGCAAGATCTATTGGGCTTCATCAGAGCAGCTTTTACGTAATGTCAGAGCTCTTTCTTGACATTGTTTTTGAAGTCCCAGAAGTGAAAGCCTATATCATGATACATATGATACATATGCTAATTATCAAAAATATGGCGACTTACCAGGTAGTCAATGGCATCATCAGGTCGGACCTTACAGCATTCAATGAGTCCCTGTGTGAGTGTAGGCATGACATGCTTCATCAGGTAGTTCCTCAGAGGGATAGACTGGTTCTCAAGGAGCTCCTTCTCTTGTCTCTTCACTTCATCCAACCGAGATGTCTGGAGGAGAATGGAGGAGATAATAATCAGTGACTGGTTACCCAGTATTGGCTCTGGTGACAGCTGCTCCAGGTTTGATTCCATTAAAGGCTAGGGTTAGGGATGCAACTGGGTTTTAGGTACGGTTTAGGTCCAGGGTTAAGTATTTGTGCTTGTTCAGGGATTGAAAGTGAAAATGTAGGAAATGTAGGACTGCAGAGCACTTAAAGCCAGAGCATGTGTTGTAGAACCAAATAATCGTTAAGCAGGGGTATGTCAATGGTTTTTGTCCAAGTATTAACATACAATACTCAGTCTTCATAAACTTACAAACCTATAATATACTTTCTCTTTTTATCACTGCATGTATTGGACACAGCAATGATCTTCTTCTCACCTTGTGGATAAATTTTAATAATTACTTATTGATAGCAAGAATGACATTAACTACACTATCGCCTTATTGTACTTGATTTTTGCTCTTATCCTCATCATTTCTTTGATCACGCTTGATTATATTTCCACATAACCTCAACATTAAAAAAAAAGCCACAACAAATTCTGCAAACAAATTATCAATATTCTACAACTGCACCCCCCAGCAAATCTTAAAAGGACCCCTGCAACCAAAACGCAACCCAAATGAAAGTTTATTCATCTTGATGTGCAGGGATGCATACAACTAATATTCTGTTATTAAAACATCTAGATATGTTTCATAAATTTTTTAATGTTTTTTGAAATAATTTTCCCAACCTCCTAAGCTCCACCCTAAAAAAATGATCCAGATCTCATTCTACAAAAGACAATGGAATGTAACTCCCCCCAGCTGAGCGCATGCTCACGATAGAATTGCATGCTTTCAAACAATACCTCCTCAATACCATTCTTTTCCTGGTGTTGCTACAGCATGTCTGACATAGCAACTCCTATATGGACATTGTATGGTCTTCTGGAACAGATGGTGATCTCTGGCAAAGCTACATACCACTGTCTCTCCTTAGCTCACTAATGATTGACAGATGATGTCATTGCAGGAATGAGATCGGGGCATTCTGGGGGTGTATCTTAGCATGTTTGAGAAAATGATTTTAAAAATATTTAACAAATTTATGGAAACATATTCAGATGTTTCAATAACAAAATATAAGTTGCATGCATCCCTGCACATCAACAGAAATCAAATTTCATTTGGGTTGCAGGGGACCTTTAAACTATTTATCTTCTTTTTCTTGACCTACAATATGAAAACTCCTCAATTAACTTTGTTTTGTTTTTAATCAAATCATACCCCAAAACTCCACTGCATCCCACCCATATTTCCTTCCGATTCTGTCCCCATCTTGACACACGACTCACCCATTCCTCTTGCCGCTGTTGCTTGAGGGCCAACTCCTCTGCCTCCATCCTCTCAATGGTCTCTCTCTCCTCCTGCTCCTTCTTGAGTCTCTGCTCTGTCTCCAGGCGTTCCATCTCCTCCATCTCTTCCTTGGTAGGGCCATAGTTCCTGGGCTTAGCCATGATCTTGATCAGCTGGTCCATCAAGTTCTTGTTCTCCGCATCCGTTTCCTTGGTGATATCTGGCGGAAGGGAGGAAATTCAAATTGTTCAGTCTCTAATAGCAAGCCTAAAGATGCATAGTGTCATTGCTTATTGATGCTGCTGAATATAAGGCTTATTATTCAAAACTTAGAAACAGACACTAGAAATCTGATACTTCTATAATTCCACCTTTTTTTTTCAAAACCAAGCATACGATCTATAATGTGACTGCAAAATATTCCCCACTAATCATCACACCTAAAATGCAACACGTATAATCCATACCATTGGAGGAGAATAAATTTTACATAATTTGATGAATCTCTCATGAAAAGGGTATTTTGTTAACCTTTTAGTCACTAAACCACCCGGGACCGCCCTTCTTATTACTCACTGAACCGCCCGGGACCGCCTGTGGACTTTGACCCGTTTAACACTGCTACAAATGTATTGTAGGGGATATCGGGCGCTGAAACTTTGTGTGTGCTATCTTTACACATAAGCCATTTAGAATCCGCATTAAACCAATGCGTTACTGTGGAAAGATTTTGTGGACATCAGAGTCTATGCCACAAGATGGTTTACTGAGACTAAGTTCAGTGAGTAAATGACTACAATATGCGTAATCCTCGGTGACTAAAGGGTTAATACCTCTTTAATTACCAAATCCAGTTCTTATCCGACTTTATTTGAAATAATCATGAATCTGATAAGAGGATCAAAGTAGCAAATGATGCATCTGATTTGATAGATAAACATGATACCTTCAAAGAAACATGACTTATTTACAAAACAAAGCTCTGCAACTTTACAAGCGCAGATTGTAAATCTACTATGCAGCTTTGTAACCATAGTAACGCAACACCACCACCACCATTCATCTATTAGCACTCACCGAGATGCTCTGGGTGTATCTCCAGCTCATCAAAGTAGTTGAGCACCGTGGTATCCTCCTCATTGAGGGCTCTGAACTCTGTGATGCGTCTGTTGAAACCATCCTCTGTGTTGTGAGTCTTGGCAACGACACTCTCAGGGAGGTTCATGATTCGCTGCTTTAGGAAATCATCAGTGCTGTCCAGCGAGATGACAAACTCTGGCATGGTGGCGCGGTCATAGACGGGCATCTTACCGTTATCCTCCTGCTCTTCTTCTTCATCCACTTAAATTTTGAAAGACAAGAAACATAGATATCAAAGGGTTAAGTATGAAATAGTCACAAGTGGTCATTTTGCTCAAGAAATTGACTTAAATGTACTAGTTTCTAATATATCAACCGTCTTTGTTCTATTGCCGCCCTAAAGCTATCTTTAAAAATATCACTAAATTGGAATAACAAGATTACATGGCAGATTGATGTGGAATAAATTGTGTATTTCAAGAAAAGGTCTATTGGACATTCATCTTTTTTACTATTTTGTAACTAAGTGACCTACTAGGACACCACACATCCAAAAAGAGCCTCAAAATTTGCATTGATTTAGCTTGTTTCTGGAAGCAGAAAGCTGGCTACAATGGGGTAGAGGTGTAAAGCATTTTGCTAATGCTCTGTTCTCCACTACTATGCATCATGGTCAACAACAATGTCTTGTGCTTTTGACATACCTGCAAAGAGTTCCTTGGCCTGATCAATAGTCTTAGGGAAACCATCTAGGATGAAACCTTGATTCTGACATGGCATGGAATGTAGCTTGTCACGATAGAACCGGATGATGAACTGCTCCTCAATACGATCTGTCAGGAAGGTAGAAAGTATAAAATTACAATAGATGAATGGAAAATACTCTCTGTGGTTTGCATTATACAAAATGAATGCATGAACTGTCGTAACCAAGATACCACACCTCAAAAATATGTATGCGATGACTGATATATGGATAGAAATTATTACTATGAGGCAAATAAATATATACAGTGGAAAGTTCTTACAATATTCTTTCAGTAATGTCAAATCAGTGGGAACCATATACAAGGTGGGTGAAACAGTTTGCAAAGTTGTAAGTTCAGTTTTCTGTTGCAAACACAAAAATGTGGTACATATCACAGATAACTTCTCGCAATATGATCTGAGTAGTACAAGACAAACAGTTTCACTGTGTCTTTGCTAAAAGCTATACTTCAATGATAACTTTGACATCTGTAGCATTTTAAAATACTATTTAATCATAAAATTGGAGGTCAATAGTTTTGCAATACTTTGTGACTTATTGCTGGTTTTGAGAGAGATGGTAACATATCATAATCTTGATTCACTGACCATTGTTAGACTGTTTGCTCTCCATGATAGCATCCAAGAGTTCTTGATCCTCCTGAGCCTTGCCATCATCATCTTCATTCTCATCACCATCAGCACGGGCAGCACTCTTTTCCTACAGGTCAAAGGTCAACATTTAAGCATCACTGACAACAGTCCAAACCCAGGGGAATTATTATTATTCATCCATTCAACAAAATAAATACCTTCAGCTCTAGTTCAAACCAATTGAAGATTGTCGATCATTATTCATCCACTTAGAAAACCAAACAATAATATTAATAATATTGACAAGTTGAACAAATAGTAAGATACCTCCCCAATTTGCTAAATATACAGCAATACAGACAGCTTGGGGCAGATTTTGATGATGTCTTTTCTGGTGGGGAATCATATTTGGGAAATGGTAGAAAACTCTGCAGCCTTGTAGTATTTTGCAATGGAATAACATAAATCCAAGGGGTCATTTTCAAAGTTTTACTTTAACGGGGAATTTATTTGCCTTTATACCTTATTAGCGTGGGTCCCTGATTTAAGGTAAGGCCTATTTCTAATATCTTCAATTTGTACACTTTATAAACATTAGTCATGCTTTTGTTAGATTATACTCACCAATGCTTCAATAGCTTCATCAATGACATCTTTGATCTTGATATGATGTAGCTTGTAGTGTTTGCAGAGTGCTGCTACGATGGATGTCTTTCCACTGGCTGGTGGCCCAAGAACACATGCTCTCATAGGCTACAGAGAGAAAAAAAAAACAGAAGAAAGGTCAGTTCAAATAAAACAAATTCATGAACTCATTTGATATTAACTTAATACAATTACTCAGCTCATGAAAGCAATCACTCCAATTTCAGTAAAAGGCATGATGACTGGCCTTAAACATTACAATCATATCTTTAAACATATCAATGTATTTATTATACAGTGATCTTTATTCTGAACTATATTTTCATGGATGAATTCAATAAATTTTGACTAACTTACATAGCCATCACATGCACTCGATCAGTAACTACTACAAAAACACTGCAGCATGTACTAAACTGTTGCAAAGTTCATTATGATACAAGATTATTTCATGCAGGTAAATATTAAAGGGCTACATCATGTTTTCTTTCCAAAGGGAGAAACCCTTAAAAAAATTTTCTACAAGTTTCTCCACCGTGAAAACTGCTGAAATGTCATTCATTAAAAAAATATTTCATATTCGTAGCAACAGATTTTCATGGTACTCATTTCTACTTTATTCATGCTATTTTGTATTGAACCTTCAGAAGATATAAAAATGTTCCTATGCATCAAATTCTTTGTGTATTAAATATGTTGATTCCAAATGTTATATTCTCAGGAAGCCCTCTTTTAAGTATCATTACTCCACTATAATTTGATGGACTCTTTCTAAGGTAATCTAAATGATGTTGATAAATAATGCTAGGTCTCCTTACACATCTATTGCTTCCTGGGGCGGTATTCTGAAAACTATGTTATCTTTTATGTTAAGGAAAACTATGTTATTGCGCGCAATAAACACTAATCATTGGTGCTTGCGCAGATGTCTCTGTTAACTTTACGCGGGCACAGCCATCTTTGCGCAATCACTAACCAATGACTTGTCGTGATTTTGATTTGTTATGACAATTAACATCGTTTTACTAACATAAAAGTTAACATAGTTTTCAGAACACGGCCCCTGGTCTTTAGGAGAGGAACTGAAATTGCTTTGCCTGCTCACCCAAGAAATGCATGTGTTTGGTTTTTAAACAGCCATTTTCTTCTCAGAACAATATAGAATTCCTTCCCTGGAAAATATATATGCCTCCAAAAAGAAAAAGGCACACTCAAAAAAATTAGCATTTCGAAATCTATAAAACAACTGTTCATAAAATTAATGGCACAGCAAAGCTTGGAATTCCTTAACCTAAGACCGAGGAACCTTAACCCTTCTCTATCTTTCCCAATGGAATTTGGTGAAACTGTAAGCATACCAAGAGTTTCCTTGTCGTCTTATATTCCTTGATGATCTCTAGGATGCTCTCTATCAGACCTCTCTCAGCTACCCATCGGATGTTCATGTTCTCACGGATATACACTCCATCCATCCGCAGGTCAACCAGTAGCATGTCAAACTCAGTTTGCTGCAAGCACAACAAACAAAAATGATTAGTACTGTTATATAAAGAGACTTGAATCAATATTGCATGCAACTTCTTCATCCGGAATATAGACTGGACAGACATGGTTGCCTCACAAGAGGAAACAATTCTTAGAACTTAACCATGAATATCTGATTATTATTTTATGTAGCAGCATGCTCAAAGAAACCTTGCAGTTTCTCACTGTAATGGATGCATGGAATATCAAAGTAACTAAAACATTAATATACATTTTTTAAAAGTATTTTATTTCTCTTTGATAAAATGATAAAAGTTTCTTTTGTTTAAATTTCTGTTAATCATGATAAAGTTCTGCGAATTATAGAGCTAGGCAATATATTGAAACGATAAGAAGAAAAAAAAAATCATACAATATAACAAACCCTCCGTCATATTTTTATCTATCATACTTACTGAAAGACTTTTACTGAGAAGAGCATCCTCCTTGGTGATGTACTTGATCTTTCCATTGCCAAGGTTCTGACTCACACACTACAATGAAACGAGGTGAAGAGATAAAAGAAATAACTGCATCAGAAAATTGATAATGATATTAACAGCTTTATAAGACCAAGTGCAAGATACATGCTGCCTTGCTCTTGAATGACAAATGACATGACGATAAAATGCAAGTGAGTTGAAGAAAAAAAAAGTTTCAAGGTTGTATTCTCAGGCTACAAGATCCACCTCTGACCTCTGACCTCTGACCCATACTCTATCACTGAGCTGTAAGGCAGTCATCATGTTAAAATCTTATACTGTTCAATTCTTCAATGTTATATAATTTATAGCATTCAAATCATACTGATAGCATTGAGTGTTATTGATATTAAAAGCTACACTACTATACAAGATCTAATTCAAAAGCTTCAGTGTCCTTTTAGCACTCCACTAGAAAACATGCCTTTCTTACCTTGACTACTTCATCAAGAGGACTCTGTGAATCATCAACTGCTACCAAGTATCTTGTCTTGGGTCTACTGTCAGCAATGTTCTGAATCACTCTGCAAAAGAAAGGAAAGCAAAGGGGAAAAAACAACAACAGGTGAACATCTAATGAATGCATAATAGCAATGAAAATTAAATATAATTCATTCTTATTTAATACCACAAAATATAAAGAACTGTCTTTTTACACACTGGCCCTATTACCATGTCATTTGCTCAAGATACAAATGTCACACAGCATATTTGAAAGAAATACTTATCCTACCAGGTACCCAGCTATAGATCAAACTGCAGATAAAATAAAGTGTCTAGACATAAGATAAAGCACTTTTGGATTTTTAGCAAATAAATATCTTATCCATATGCAAAAAGACCAACATCTATATCACATTCCCTGCCATGCCCCCCCCCCTTCCCCCTATCACCATCCTCTGAATAGCATTGTCCTTTACATCTTTATCTCATTCAGTCCAGATATATTTGTAACATTCACCTGTTCATTGTTATCATCTATTTCACCAAATGAATTTGGATCTATAACATAAATATAACAAAATACACAAATAGTTCAATCTTTTGCTTTATGCTAAACCACAGTTAGAATCTACAAATACGGACGTCTTGCGCCATTGCAAAAACAAAGGAGGAAATTGCATTTCCTTTTGGGCTTTCCTTTACTTAAAAAAAGACAAATGTTTTGGTCTTACGCTGCAAGATCCTTGATGTGAATGGAGGGAAGGATGTTCATTCCATTGCCAAAGCACTGGAGTGCATCAGCTTCACCATGCCATGCAGTCTGTGAAGAAAGAGAAAGAGACAGTTTCAAGTAATGAATCTATGCTTAGCAATAGAAGATCTTGCTTGACAGATAGAGAGTCAGGGAGAGAAAGAGAGAGATTAAGGGAGAAAAACATACATAAAAAAGAATAGGAGAGATGGTGAGAGAAAGAGTGAGAGGAAGGAGAAAGAGTGAGAGGAAGGAAAAAGAGAAGAGAAATAGAGAGAGAGAGAGAGAAACTGGGACACAAAGAGTGGTAAAGATGGAGAAAGAGAGAGAGGGGGAGAGGGGGGAGGGGGAGGAAAGAGAGAGAGAAAGAGGGATGTGAAATATAAGTATGTGATTGAAAAAGAATAACTATGTATATATAATAAAGTTACAAGTTACATGTTATAAGTGTCAAGTGAATTTGAAAACAAGTTGGGGAGCTCAATAAGATAACCTCTTTGAAACGTATTCTAAAAAGTGCCTCTGTGTAAACTGTAATTATTAAAGTTGCAATACATTCTTCGTACAATTCCCTCTTACACTGCACATGTATGCCCAGATACCAAGTCAAATTTTTTCAAGAATCATACACCATAATTTGTAAATAATTTGATACACATCAAGTAATTGTGCTTATAATCTAATCAATTTTATTCCTATATATTCCTATATATTCCCTATATATTTCTGTATATAGAGCATTTATGTGAAGACATATTTTATCATGTGCCTGGAAATACATTAAATCAAACTGATTTTTTTGGTAAATCCTGCGTTAATATTTACCTTGAAAAGGTAGTGGAAGATGTTTTCTCCAGCTCCATATGTTAGTCCGGACGCCACAACATAGGTCACAAACTTGGCTTTGTTCTGTAGATAAAATGGGAATGAATAGTATAAATTGACATTTAAACATATTCTTCAACATGAATAGACACATATAAAGCTGATTTGTCACTTTTGTGAAATCTGAACAACGCAAGGGATGGTGATGAGATCTTTCATAATATTCATCTCTTATTATAAAAGAATAAGTAACTGTAATAAAACAAGAAAATATTGGATCTTTGCATACAATACTTTTGTAATTTTGGTTGATTTAAACATCTTCATCATTTTTATTATGATCAGTGTTAAGCCCTTTTTTATTTGTTATTGATATTTTGCATGTCCATAAGCTTCTTCCATATTTGTTGTATTTTACTGTGATTAGGACAATTTCAGTCATTGGACTTTTGTCATGTACCTTTTCTAATAAAACCAAAATTGAATTGAATTGAATATATATATGAAAATAATCAAAAAATAAAATATAATATAAAAACAATGTCAACGCATACGCTATACTTAATCCCTAAATAACATTTTTTCAATGAAATTTAGACCCGATACAATCACATAAAAGCAAATAAACCAATTAATACGGTACCCTGAGATAAAAACCAGTTTAAACTATTTAAGTTATATAACAAGGTGCAAAAATCTGGTGGTGCAAACAACCTACTGTTTCACTACTCAATGATTTCATTGTCTCATATACTCTTTGTTACAAATATTACCAGAAGTATCAAATGTACATTGTGATTCAACCACTTAGTCACTGCCAAAGTTAAGTGCTAAGTCTTCATGCTCAGTATATACATGTATGTTTATTAAGATGCAGAGGGACGTCAAGGCCAACATATTATTTGAATAAACAAATAAGGAAATGTAATGTTTATCATCATTCCATCAACCCCTTTACAGATAAAGACTGCTTGGGAAACAACATTGTTTGGGTTTTCTTGGCTAACATTGTTCTTGAACTACTGATGTCAATACTGATAAATCCAGTAGACTGAAGGCTGGGTTACTTTACAATGCTTTATCTACAACCTGAAAAATATTGTTGCTCACAAAGGCACAGACTTCATTTTCAATTTTAAAAAGAGCCCATGCCAAGACAGATCATTGTTTAGAGAATAATTTAAAACTCAAATGGAAAAACTTGTTCCAAGTCTTGATTTCAAGATCAAACTTACAGATTAAAATCAGTTTACAATCCATACAAATAGATGTTTCATGTTACATGCAGAAGGGAAGCAAATAAGACTCCTAGACACATTAAACAATGGCACATCCAATTACCTTATGGAAATGACCCTGATACATTCCAAAGGAAAGCACTCCTTTCCTTTTCCAACTAGTTTCTATACTAATTAGCACATCCAAGGTGTTAATAGCAAGGAATAACAAGTTTGTCTCATTTTCAAACAACTGATAAGCTGAGTGGTACTCAATATACAAAAAGATTGTGATTTACACTTGTTTACTAATTCTGTAAAAGCTAGTTCTTGAATAAAAACAATTCTTTCTTAATCTATTTTCTTGTTTTTTAAGAACTCAAGTCTTGAAGTTTTGCCAATATCTTCCCTTCTTTTTTAGAAATATATACAGTACTTTGCTATGACCATTTTCTTTGGCACTTTATGTCTATACAGGGGGTGGACAATTAAAGGGTAGGGTACCCTACACTGCTTACTCTTGAAAAAAGGCACTTCTTTCACAGCATTAACACAACATCCTGTAATCTAATATGACCCTTTAACATGAGTAGGAGCCTATAAAGTGAGCAAGCCAGTGACCCTGAAAGATACTGTATTACTCATAACTTTGTTAGCACATGGCTCAAACAAGACAGGGAATCCTCAACCACTATTAAGAAGGGCACTTTATCTCAACATAAGCACAGGACGAACAATGATGTGAAAGGTCTTTCAATGTGCCAGTGATTGAACTACTGTAGATTGGGAAAGTGCTAACTGGCAGGGATAATACCTCATCCTGTGACATACAATGGAACCTGCTAATATACTGGACACAGCTTTGAGCTATATGTAAGTTATACACATTTTATAAGGCCGTCTTTAAATTGAGCATATTTGTACTGACTTTGTAAGAAAAAGAAAAATGCACAAATTTGGGGCCTGCACTAGACACATTGCATGCATCAAGTATGTTTGATATCTCACAATTGGTAATAAGAATCTGATCATAAGATAGATATTTAAATATTTTCAGAATGGAGTATGATTTAAAATATCTCTATTCTACAATTGTATTCCATTAGGATTAAAAGAAACAAGCCATAATGCTATCTTTCTATACTCTATATTAAGAATAGCAGCAATAGAGGCACATCATAGAGGCATTTATTTCAAATCTATATATTTATTTCAAAATACATATGAAGGGCCTACTGCTCAATACTAGTAGTCAAACTCAGGCATTGTATGTTGCTAAATTAGGTCTTTGAAGATCAATAAATTACAGTTTTAAATAATCATCTTCAAATACAGTTTTATTCCCGCTACAGCCTCCACCCCCCCCCCCCCCTTCATTATCTGGATTGAAAAAGATATCCTTTATTCAATTAAATTACTCAATGTGACTATTATCATTTATTTTGTCATAAATTTTTATATGAATTGAAAATTTAATGAAAACAATAATGAATTATTGTACCCTGGGATGTGATTAATCTCACATTAATCATATTATCTATCAATGTTATTTTTCTATACCATACATTCAGATTCATTTACATGTATACAAATACTAACATGTATGAACAATAGGTGAAGTTTTGCAAGTCTTCCAGATATTGCTTCCAATGGCCTTAAGACAGGCCATCTATCATTTAATAAAACAATACTGAAAAATCAGTCTTGAGGTTATAGGAAGCAAGAATGTAAAAGTAGTGACAATTTCAAGGACTTTCTTTGTAATTACTCTTCTTTTCAACATTGTATACTTCATCATTATTCCTTAAATCTTGTAGTATGTTTTTTTTTCACTCAGAAATATATTAAGAAAGAATTTAACTTCTTTCAGGATTATGTTAAGTTATTAAAACAAGAAGTACCTTTAAAATCTTGAACACAAAAAGAAGACACAACATAAAGTGAACACATCATAACAAAATTTATTTCTATCCAGTGTTCATTTCTGCCTATTCCTATTCCTCTGTTGAAACGAGAATAGGACATATCAAATTCACAGTCTGATAAACCATATAATTTGAGTACTTACTGTTTTGCCAAGTTTGATGACAAGCTTCTCAGCACTGATGTGTCCCTTGAAGTTAGTATGTGGCTTGCGTCGTCTGTAGTCTTCTTCTGTGAATGGGATTTCAGGGTCATCCTGAATTCATAAGAAGAAATGTGGTGTTCAGATTATAAACAGATATTTTAAAATCATGTTAAACAATATAGTTCTGTACTCCCTCATCTTTGTACCATGGATATACATCTGATCAAATCAACTTATTTTCTTCTCCTTTTCAGACTGTCAAGGATGATTATCTGAAACTTATCCAGAATCCCTTTTTGTAGGGGGGGGGAAGCGTTGGTGTAAATAATGGTATCACACTAATCATATTATATAAAATCATATATACAGGTATGTGCTACTCAAAACCTCTTCTGAACAGTATTTAAGAGTTTTAAAGAGGTTTTTTTTTTTTTAATCCTGCTGTCAAATTCATGAATATATCACTTTCACATTCATATCATATTAAAATTCTATTAGATTATCTCCTAAATTCAAGATTAATGTAAAAAGATTGTCAATGAAATCGCTCAATCTATTATACACACACCAACAATTTTCCTAACTAATAAAACATGTTATACAAATGAGACTTATAATTCAATATATCCCTTTTTTGTTGTTGTTGTTTTGTATATAATGTGCAACTGTATAAAACAGACTTTTCAAGTATCAGCAGACAATAGTTCAAAACTGGTAATGCCAGAAATCCTTGTAGAAGAGCCGTAATAAATAGTCCAATCAAATTGATGCACTCATGAATGATGAGATGATGTTAGAACAATAAAAACAAACGAACAATAAAAACAATATATGTGTATATATTTTGACTTACTGGATCAACTGGTTTACTCTTGGCCCATGTCATCACAGTGGAAATCAAGATAAACATCTTTGGTGTTTCAAAGCGATCCAATTCAGCATGTAAGGCTACAAATAGTTTTTCAAAAATACAACAAACAAGTTTTAATGGACATACATTCACTAGAGCTCTGGATGTTAGACAGAATCAAATTATTGCCCTCCACATCATCTATGATGGTGAAAACATTATAAAACATGGGGGCTAGGGGGAATTTAAGGAAACAATTCTAAAGAATTTGCCTCTTGGCCCATTTACATAGATATTTAGCATGTATAACCAATTTCACATCTAGAAACAAGAATCTTCTCTCTTTCTTCTCTTTCCATTTAGTAAAAATTGTATCCTGTAGGGAGTATTGGCCTGACATGTTTGGATCCTTCTTTTTGTAGGTTCAGGCTTTTCTTTCGAAGGTCTATCTATTTTTTTTTCTAAGTCTGTCTCTCTTTATCAGTTTCTGTCCCTGAACCTCCCAATCTCCCAATCTTCTCAACAAACAATGGCTATACCCAAGGCCGTACGCAGCGGGGGGGGGGGGGGGGGGGGGGGGGGGGGGGGGGGGGGGGCAGGAATTTCAAAATCATACTTTTTTTTAATCAGGTTTTAGACTTCAAGTTATGGGTTCCTTTGAAAGCGATCATCTTGCCCCCCCAGGAAAAAATTTCTGCGTACGGCCTTGGCTATACCACAGTGTTGTAGTTGAGACCTCAAGATCCGAGACCAAAACCAAGACCGACTTGCCCTTCAGAGACCGAGGCCACCTCTTCCGAGGCCGAGATCTCTAGAGACCCAGACCCAGACTCATGACCACGGGCATATTAATATGCAAGAATTTCTTTTCAACTGGTGGGGATGACCATTCATGGAGAACAAAGTCATCCCCCCCCCTAATGAAAAGAATGAATGCATGGATGTACACCAATGCCCATGACAGAGACCTTATCAACTTTCAAGGAAAATGAAACCCAACAAACTTTAGCTTATAACCTGTTCAAAAAATGTGAGCCAGTTAAAAATATCTTTAAAATGTCTAAAAATATTAAATTACCCCTATTTGATCAGTTAGCAGGGAAAACAATCTCTCCAAACTTTGTAGTTTTCTTAGTCAGGTCTCGAGAAGTCTTGAGCGATCATATCGAGACCTTGAGTTTCAAGACCGACACCTTAAGCCTTTGAGACCAAGGCCTTGAGGTCAGAGACTGAGATTGAGCCGAGACTTCTAGGTCTGAAACCGAGACCCTACAAAAATGCATCTCTAGATGGTCTGGAGACCTAGAACACTGCTATCTCATAAACGAGGAATGGATATTTTAATGTAAATCTTTTCTAACAATGAATTGATTCAAAGTCATATCAAAATTACTATTTACTCAGTGTTTCCATAGTGCTAATTTCCATACCTGAGACTGCCCATGATGCCTCATCTATCTGATCAGGATCCTCGGTGATATCATAGACTACCACATCACACTCAGCCAGATGCTCCAACATTTGAATCTTCTCCTCCACCTACACCAGTATCAAGATATGAATTACATTGTAGGATTTAAAATCTCCAAACATATTAATAAGAATATGTCCAACTACATGTAGATCCTTGATACTGTGATAATAACACAGATTAAATAACTACTATCTTGAAATCTTCCTTTCCTTTTCCTTTTCCCCTTTTTTTTGGGGGGGGGGGGGGGTCCTTGATTTTGAAACATTCTCATACACACATTCACATAAATATTCAAATAACATACTTCCAATAGTCTGAGGTTAAAGCAACAGTAACATTTGGTTCATAAGTAACAAATAAAAAGTGTATTTTTTTTTTAATTCTTAGGCATTAACACCTGATCACCATTGTTCATCAGGATTTTTAATTTATTACTTTTTTTTATTTATTTTTTAAAAATTTGAATGACATCCCAAATATTTCCCCTGATTTCGTATAAAATTTTTATCATCTTTAAAGTAATACCGTGTGATTATGAAAAGACCAGTACACAAAATAAGCCTAGTCAAGGCACTAATTCACCCAGAGGCCAGAGCTACTATTAAAAATACCCCCAATAGCCCTCCAAGTAATACCCTTTGGTTTTCTCCATTTTACAATATGCATTCTTCTGCTTCAGAACCAATTCTTTTGTTGAAATTGTAAAAAGAGCCCCAAGAAAAGAAGAAATATTTTGAGGATTGATCAAGACAAGAATAACTAATCTCACCTGAAGAATCTCTTGGACCCAGTCTGGCTTTTCATGTTCAGGATCTTTGAGAGTACCGCTGACCTTCCAAACACCTTCCTTTGGAGGCAGCTGGTCACTCGCTACCGAGGCTAAATCCTCTTCTTCATCCCTCTCCTCTAGGGATGCTCCAACCATGCATTGTGAAAGGAACTGTAAATTTGAACAATCAAGATGAATAAGTTCAGTGACTTCAGTCTATTAACACCACTAAGGCAACAAGTATTCTGCACTGATATTTTCTTGCAATGACAATCCAGGCTTTTCATCCATTATAAGTTTCAAGGACTTTTAACGGATTCTACTTTACCTCACTGGCAAAAATAAAACTACTAATAAAAATGGTCTGAAAAGTCAAAAATAATAGAAAGCTATAAATGGCAAAACAAGCGAATTTACAAGTATATGAAATCAAAGGCAGTGACCAGAGATTATGTTATTGTTGTTGATTTAGGTTTAGCGGCGCTCTTCATTCAAATTTGAATATTTACGCCTAAAAAAAAAAAAAATTGTTTTATGTATTCCACATGCAGTGCTGGATTCATTTTGCGCGAATTTTGGGGAGACTCTCGACAAGCTGTCAGCACAAGTCGTTGCCCGTTTTTAATGTATTTTCTGGCCATTTTGTCCTATGGTGCAGTTAATGGTATATGTTTCTTAGCCAATTTACACTCGACCTAACTATATAACATAATAATTAATATATATTTAAAAATAATTTTCTTTATATATCTCTAACACTTCCCTGATCAAACAGCTAGACGTAGAGTGATCAGGGAGATTGGAGTTTTCTACAAATACAGCTACAAATACATGTAGCCTTCTTTGAGGTTTTATGTTTTATAGGAAACTACTTAGAAAACATTATAAAATAATTGGAGCATTTTTCAAGATGTTTCTTAAACTTATAGGCCAATATTGAGATATTTCCAAGACAACATTCTACATTTTGTTTGTTACATTATCTTTTGATACATCATCATACATGTACATGAGCAGAAAGAATGACAAATTCTTCACAACCTGCATCCATTTCTTTTGTTGTATGTGATTTGACAAAAAAAAAAAGGTCAACATGAAAAAAAATAAAAATAATAATAATAATAATAACAATAAATAATAAATAATAATCCAATTAAAGTCCACTCCAAATTTTATTAACCGAAATGGAAATTCTTTTTGCCCAATTGATCGTGGGCCCGGCAGCCACTGTGCAGCGCCAGATCGACGTTGCTCTATCCCTTCAATTGTTGAACGCCAAACAAGGTAGCAGCAACTCCCATCTTTTAACGTCTTTTGGTATGACGCGGCCGAGGTTCAAACCCACGACCTCCCGATTGTGAGGCGGACGCTCTACTGACTGAGCCAACACATCGGTGTTGAAATCATTCAGTTGAAAGTATTTTTTCCATACAAACTAGCAATTTTGATGTATAATATTGTCTCAATGAAATAATTTCTTTCAGACAGCTTGTACATAAAAGGGGGAGCAAGAAAAGAAAGTATTTTCCAATTGATAAAAAGGAAAGCTGAATCATCTTTCTAGCAATCGATGGGTTATAAATGCTGAATATCAGTTTTACCAAACATATTTTTTTTCCAACTTTGAAAGCGATAGTCTTTACATGATTTGGCTATATTAGCTAATATGCCCAGTAATCCTCAAATTGGCAAAAATCCTACCTAGGATATCGAAAAAACAGTGAGCAGAACAGTCAGAGGTAATGAATTTCTATAGAGTGGAGGTATAAAGCCTAAATAAGAGCAACAAGCTGTACCGTCAACTGCTCGTGGTCTAGTGGTAAAGAAATCTGCATGGTCGAAGTATCCTTATTCTACACCGCACGTTTTACAATGTTGCTGGTTCGAATCCCGCTCTTCTTGACTGATATTTTTTTCAGTTATGAATTAACAAAGTCAATAGCGTTTATTCCGTTGAAAATGCTCAGAATTTCAATAATAAAAACACAAGAAACTTGACTAAATATTCACTTGGTCAGGGCTCAGGCAGATTTAAATTAATGGTGGCTGGGCTGGGCATACATGTAATAACAACTTTGGCCAATATGAAAAATATGAAAAATCATGATTCATGTGAAAGAAATTCCTGTTGTTTCTTTATTTTGTTTTGTTTTGTTGTTGCTGGGGGGGGGGGGGGGGTCGGGGGATGATTGAATAAATTAAATTTTAAAATCACTTTTTTTCGAGTTCCAATTTCATGATTGAATGAAGAGACGGCATAGTCAGCAACATTGTCATTGAATCTAACACCTCACTGCCGCTTGAGACATTATATTTTTACCAACTACCAATGCGACTATGCCGTCACATATTTCCTCACACAAAATTTTAAAATAAAATCAGTTTCCAAAACATTACAGTGGCGATACCGCATAGAAATAAACACATGGGACTGTAGGAGACTTCAGAGGTCGATCAATTAATTGAGAGGGGACAGGAAAATCAAGCAAATGAGATGTTTTACCTTAGAAATCGCCTTTCCTGCGTATGTGTCAACATGATTGATAAACAGTCGTTTGCTTCCTGTATTTCCTAGTGATTCGGATTCGGATTCGGCCATTTTCAGTGAACTTTAACTTTTTTTAGGACTATTTTCGGATTGCTGTCAATGTTGTTTCTATGCGTCGCTAGGGAAGTGATTTCAGCTAATTATACGGCCTATCACTCATCAGCAAAAGGTGGCGCTATAACCAAACTTTGCACGGGTAGTTTGCAAAAGGGTTTTATTTCAGTATTAAAAACACTTTCTTTCCGCATGCGAAATTCATCTTATTTAAGGCAATGAAAA
Organism: Heliocidaris erythrogramma; assembly: GCA_025617745.1. Taxonomy (NCBI): domain Eukaryota; kingdom Metazoa; phylum Echinodermata; class Echinoidea; order Camarodonta; family Echinometridae; genus Heliocidaris; species Heliocidaris erythrogramma. The sequence goes on from CM046855.1 coordinate 22,554,087, forward strand.
GAATAAAGTTAGTAAAGCATGATTATAATGTGTTTGTACTGTAATGTTTCATAAACACCTTTTAAAGACTATTCAATACGATGACCGGGGGTCAGCGTAGGAGCGCGTGGAATATGGACCCCCCAACCATCATGGATGTTAATTCATCAGACTCTGACTGCATGGGACCCCCAGACATTTTAAAATTGCATCCAAGTATGATTTACCCCAGTGCATGTGATAATATGACGGATTTTGTTTTTCTATACAGAAACATCTTTATTAGGTATTGCCCTTGACTTTCCAATATATAACAAATACATGTTCATAATATAATCAAGAAAAAAATAATTCTGATTATACAGGAAATAGTGGTTAAACAAGTTAACAGCAAAATAATACTTTTCTATCTGTTATCAAATGATATAAAGTTGTTATCTTTAACAAATATGTACTGTTCAAGAGAACGCTAATACCTTATCATTAACTACTTGACATGCTTTTAACTAGAGCTGATAATACGCTATTTTTTGCATTTGATGGAAAATATACAGTATTTGGCATATAAAATAATGAAATTAAATTGAACTCAACACTTCCATGAAATCCAAACAAGAAGTTGATTTTACTAACGATAAATTTGTCATCGAAAATGAAATATTTAACGTCCACAATAAAGTTCTGATGATTGGGCAATCCCAAAATAAATGTATGGTATGTTATAATGATGTTTTATTAATGATCAATCTTGGGGGGAATTGCAATGTTCAATCATGAGCCTATTATACATAAACAAATATGAAATAATTAAAAAGATGTTTGGTAATACAGAATCAGAGAATAGCGTTGAAAAGAAAGCATGAAGCTTTAATTTCGTCTTGCACTCATCAGAGTAAACGGCAAGAATGAAAAGAAAGCCGAAATGGAATGGGGTTTATTCTGAAAAATAAAATAGGCCAAATTTGTAACTAGGATTTGCCAGTCAAATTGTTATTGTGTTCAAAGCGTCAATAAGTCTCATGATTGCAATCCTTTGACGTCATCCACTCATTTAGTTTCTCACGTGGCTCCGAATTCCCTACATTGTTGTGTATATTTGCTTCCAGATACATTTCTAGAAAATCATCGCCCCCACTATCAACCACCATCAATCACCTAACTTTTTTTTTTTCAATTTCAGTCAATGTTTTCTGACGCTCTGATCACGTGGTGTTTCTTGAGCATTAATCTAGAGGCTCATATACTGCAACTATCCATTTGGAATTTTATCATATTGCCTATGTTTATAGGAATATTTAGCTGCATGTATAAACTTACCTTCAGTTTTCTACAAAGTAAACAAATTTCTTGCCTGCCTTATCGGCAAAAAATATCGAATATAAAAGAAGATATAAGAGGAAGAAGGAGAGGAAAAGAAACGGAGAAGGAAAGGAAAAGGAAAATGAAGAAGGAAGAAGAAGGAAAACAAAAAGAAGGTGAAGAAGAAGAAGAAGTAAGAGGAGGAGGAGGAGGAGAGAGCAGGAAAAGCCGAGGGAGGAGAAGGGGGATGGGGAAGAGGAGAAGGAGGAAGAGGAGGAGGTCAAAGAGAGAGGGGCACAGGAAAGTCGGGGAGGGAGAGAGAGAGAGAAAGAGAGAGGAAGAGAGAGAGAAAGAGAGAGAGAGAGAGAGAGGGGGGGGGGGGGGGTCTTACATGAGGATGGCCATGCAGGTTCAAATTCAAATTCAAATTCAAATTCGTATTTATTTCATTTCCAACAGAAAGAAAAGACAATGGCATTACAGATATTGTTACAGAAAATATAAAAAAATATATGTAAAAAAATTCATATTGAGGTTGAGTCTGAATGAATCCATTCACTGACTTGCCCACAAGTTTCACCATAATTTGGTTCACAGCTTTAGGTACTCCAAAAATTATTTTGACAACTGTCACATTAATAAGTCACTTTATTGAAAATCATCATCCCATCATCATAATTTATGCACATAAAATTATTTGGGTGTGATTGGGTGTCTGTTCTTTATATCAGATGCGATGGCATCTCCGAGAACACCCCCACATGTAGGCCTAATTATCATTTTCATTTACTTTTTTTATATACTTAGAACTTCAGAAGGCCTTCTTCGAAAAGGACTATTCAAATCCCTACATCATGCTTATAGATATAAGGAAGCGTCCCACACCATAACTTTCCGGTATATCCATCACATCTGCCCATCGTCACCTATATAGCCGATTCTCACATTATAGAGCTGCATCCAGCATTCCCCACTCCCCTATTTTACATTCGTTCGTTGGATTTCTGCATGGACTATCCCAATAATTGCCCTCTTTCATTTCGATCAGTAGCAGTCTTCAGTGCAAATTTTGCATTGAGTTTGTTTTGTTTGGTTTTGGGGCTCCCCCTTTTAGACCTGACGTCCCTTTTGCTTCTCTGAAAAATTGGTTAATTTTTTTGTCATAATGATGACGCACTGGCCTATTAAACTTTCTTTTATACTTTGATGTCATGATGGTATTCCAATTTCTGCATGTATATATATATATAGGCCCTACTACTGACTGCAATTTTTGTGACCTTGATTTTGATGCCACGTTGGAACCTGCGACGTTTAAAATATCGGACAGTGCATGACTGAGGATATCCCCTTCCAGAACGTCATCAGTAGGACCCATTGATCACTACAGGCTATTGATTTCGAAATGACAGCCTATCATGGCTAATCTATTTTTCGATGGTTGTTGTGTGTCACAACTTGAGTATGTACGAAATCAACTGTATTCTAATTAACCGAACTCCGAATTTAGGCCTACTGCTGTTTCTACATGTAATATGACTTTCAACCACTGAATAATAACGATTATACCCATTATGGATCCAAACGACATACTGGGTACTGATCTCTATCAGTATATCAGTGAATACTGAGGTATTTGGATCTGAGGGTTATTCCACACTCGTGCTCATTGTGGGGGCCGAGGCCGGGGCCGGGCCCCGGGTTAGGGCAGCTTGGAGAGAGAGAAATCATCGGAGTTTCTAATTTTGTAATTAAATAGGAAAGAACGTTGTGGTTATATAAAGGGTCTAAAAGCAGGTGGTGTAAAGACGCAGTGGCGAATTTACATAGGAGGGAAACCGGCCCGTGTTCCCCTTGAAACCCAACTGTCATACTTCAGTATAGACAATAAATTTGCCTTTATTGTGTACCTTTACGGCATTCAGTGCCCCTCTTTTACAAAATCCTGGATCCTTCCCTGTAAAGAGATCCGGGCCCTTGCCAAAGGATGGGGGGGGGGGGGGGGGGGGGGGGGGGTGACCGATGTCCACTGTCTTGACTGTCCTGAGGTAACTTATTTTACTTTTTAAAAAGGGGGAGGCTGTCGCCTGTGATATGGATGATGTGAAAAATATTATATAGCCCAATTAAGTCAATGAGAATTGCGATGTAATTTTTTGTAAGGTACTAAGCAACGAAATGATGGCTTGAATGTCATAAGCTATGCCAGTTTTTATGTGAGGAAAGATGAGAAAATTGTTTGTATCCATTAATTTTGTTTTTCAGTTTTGATAATAATCCAAAGATTAGTCTACCACACCAGACCAAGATTTCGTGTTTTTGTCAGCTGATTGCCACGTCGTATTCAAATGACGTCACCTCTGTCCAATGGCTACACCCCCTAGTACAGTCGTCGCATCTACGGCGTACGTCCGTACGGTCGTGTCAGCTGAACGCGCACGTACGAACAATTTGTGTACAAAATGAATGTGATTCGCGTAATGTACAGGCAGCCATATTGAAACTTCCTCGATTGAAAAAGCCGGTGTAATCACAATTATTCACTTATTTATTTCTATCTTCATTGTAATTAACAGTATTTTCTAACATACGTGGATCTACCCTGTCATGTCCACAATGAATCCGGAATAGTAAGTATCGATAAAATGAACAGAGTAACCTTTATTTTGTTTCATTGTGATGAGTTGCGTATTGTGATTATGATTGTGAGTGTGAATGACTGAGCTGTGAGAGGAAATCCTGAATGCCATGATTTTTCAATAGGATTTGTCATGTCTGTCTGTGCAGTGGGCATGACGGCTATGTTACCGGTTTTTCATTTGTGATGAGGCCATCGGTATCAAATGGCCGGGGTAGAAAAGGACTAAAGTACAGACTAGGCCTAGTTAATTTTTTATCAAGGTTCAGCGATATCTGGATATCATGAAATAAGTCCCCCCTCACTATCTATTGCGTGCATTGCTTATAAAATATTATTATGGGGATTTTGTTCCCCTCAATTAGCACACTGAATGACTGACATGACTGAATGAGAGGGGACTTATTCCACGAATAGGCCCAAGGTAAAGGTTGAAAGTGAAAAAACGAAAAACAGCACCGGCTGATTTAGATCTAGATCTAGATCTAAGTTAGTGTTCAAGAATCTGAATTATGAATGAGACCTAAAATGTAAAAGTAGAAAGATGATCTCTCATGCTCATTCATTCTCTGCACAGTACACTAGCATTTTTAGCAATCGTGGCAATACTGCATTCGGCAGGCAGCAGCGTGTAATGTTTTGTGTCACTACAACAAGGACATTAAATTTATTACTACTTCAAGCATGTCGTGTACGCATGCACTAAATGAGTGGTTTCCTAAAAAATACAGCTCATGATGCTGTGGCTACGCTGATTTGAAAAAAAGACTCGAGTCTAAGCTAAGCTAACCATGCATTGCATTGGATCTTGATAAATTGAAAGGTGATTGAATTGAGTGTGAATAGATCTAACATAATATTTTTAGGATTTGATTTTGGAAATGGTTTTTCATGCATGTATATGAATACATCTCAAGCAATTAATCAAATTAATTCATTGGAGCGCATGGGCAAATTGTCATGTACATGTACACAGGTAGCGGAGCACACACAGCAGCTGGCGCTAGCAGCGATGACGATGAAACCACAGATTAGTTGATCAAACCCTTGATGTAATGCTTATTTGAACACACACTTCTGCCTCATCATTGGAGATAGTACTGAAGCCAAGTGAGGATTTTAAAATTGGGTGATCAGATAAAGAGGATGTCTATTAAAGGGCAATCCAACCTTGGTAATAAGGTGATTTGTATGAAAGCAGAAAAATAAAAACAGGATGGTGAAAGTTTGAAAGAAATCGGACAAGGAATAAGAAAGTTATGGATGTTTGGAAAATGCGAGAAAATTTCCAAACCCCGAAATATTCCACGTTTACAGTACTCAAAATATATTGCAGATAGCATATTGTTATAGGTCCTCATGAAAGAAAAGGATCTTACTGAGTAATACATTTTGAGAAAAAATGCCATTTTATTCATTTTGTGTGTTGGAGCAAATAATGGAGTTGTCCACAACTTCATCACAGGGACATTACCTATTTAGCCAATTTGAAATTCCCATACGTATAGTGATTACAACTTTCAAAAATTCATAACTTTCTTATTGCTTGTCCGATTTCGTTCAAAATTTTACCAATGTGCTTCTCTGATTTGTCCTCTTTCTTTCAGAGCAACTTGCCATTAAGGTTGGATTTCCCTTTAAATGATGTGGTTTTAAAAAAATTAAGCAAATTGTCTTCCTCACAGCTAAAATCCTACAAAATCAGCATTTCCAACACATCCTGGTTGACTCACAAAATCTCATTTCAGATGATTTAAAAAAACACAGGCTCATACTGAAATGTTTTATACGCATAGATGAGAAATTATTTGAACAAGAGCGTTCAAGCATCAATACATGTGAAGAAAGCAACATGAATTAAGATAGCTCTGATGAATTAGACTCACAAGAAATGCCTCTCATACATCACTCAGACTCACACATATGCGAGGTTATTATAGATAACCTTGCCCTCCATACCTTCATACCACAGAGAATTGCCTCCCATAGAAGGTGTGTAATCTCCAGCACATATGTGTGTTTGAAGGAGCAAAATCACCGGACAAAAATAGCCTGAAAATTTCACTTGATCAAGGTGATGAAGATCTTATTGAAGAATTTAGCATGAAATCTGCTTTTCTATCCTAAATCGTAGAAGGCAGTATTTTCTCAAAATTTTGCCTATTATATTGGTGTTTTCACCTCTTCAACTTAAAGGTCGCAACCGCAGCCGAAATTGGCACAGCCCCACAAAGTGATGGTTCCGTGAGCGCTCATACATGTAATACATGTAATACAATATAATACAATATATCTGCTACTTCTTAATCAGAAGTTGCTATTGATCACCAAAAGCTTGCCATAGGTTTTCCCAGCATAGCAACAAGTAACTTGCAAGTCCGATTCCATATTTTTTATACAAATAATATCATACATCGTGGGTTAATTGGAATAGTTCTTCACCAAGGATTCTTTGAAGAATAAAGAAAATAAGAAACATTCATGAATATAAATACCGTAGTAAACAAGTGGATTTATTAAAAATTGTGAAAGTGAAAAAATCTTGATTTTTGGTTCGAGGCGGCAGAGAATCGCGCACTTTTTATGAAAGACGCAAGAAGTCATTAGAGGTTTCTGTAGAGCATAGTTATACATGTATACAAAAATATTGAGTTCATTGTCAAAATGATTGCTACTTACATCCAACGTACATGTATAAGGATCCCAGTGGTCTCCATGACACTAGTAAAGCACCTTTCCAAATGTGGCGCTGAATGAAATGCTTTGGTCTACCAAGTCACAGTCTTATTCGAATACCATCAAAATTAAAGGGGGAGTCTACCCTGGGGGGGTGGGGGTATTCTGAAAACTGTTATCTTTTATGTCAAGGAAAACTATGTTAATTGTCATAACAAACTGAATTCCGCGCAATAAACACTCATCATTGGTGCTTGCGCAGATGTCTCTGTTAACTTTATGCGAGCACAACCATCTTTGCGTAATTATTAACCAATGACTTGTCCTGATTTTGATTTGTTATGACAATTAACATCGTTTCACTAACATAAAAGATAACACCGTTTTCAGAATACTGCCCCTGGTGATTAATTGATTTTAATAAAAGCAGATAAAGGAAAGTTTGAGCAAAATGTGATAAGAAATAACAAAGTTATGAATTTCTCAAGTTGTAATCAATCAACACAAATTGGCAACTCTGTGATGTATCTTGCAAGCTCCTTTCCCATTTGCTTTGTACAGAAAATTTCATATGTCTTCATTTTTCTAGTTGTTGATGAAGGAATAGAATTGTTTTCATACAGGTTTTGTGGAAAAATATACGTGCAATGATTATATCTAGGTTGCATGTATGATTAAATATTTTCTTTGGAGAAAATGACAATTTATGATTTTTATGTAAGTATATGGCAAATGGGAGAGGAATTGTGTTTGATTGATTTAACTTCAAAAATTCATAATTTTCTCATTTCTTTTGGATTTTGCTCAAACTTTCATTGATTTGATTCTTTAAAAACTAACTTGATATCAGGTTGGACTTCCCTTTAATGATCACTCCAAGAAGAAGATAAAAAAAAAATAAAGTCTTAACATATTGCAACATTGGGATACCAGTATTTTTTTAGTCATTTTGATCGCATAGTAAATGACTGGTTAAGACCATGATTCATGTTTGAATTACCTTTGTGGACATGGGTTTTGACTTTCATGAGCAGGTCAGTTATACCTTCAATTTACATTAATCATCCATTATGGATTTATGGATACATACTTTTTGCTTGTGCTGGCCTGGAGTAGTGGAGAACAAAAAATGAATGCTGAGTGCAGGAGTTGAATAAGCAGAATGTCTTTGGTATTGTCCAGTGAGGAGTGAGCAGTTGAATGAATTTTAACCAGCTGATCCAAATAAACTATGATCATGCTTTGATCAGTCCAAATATAAACAAATGATCAGTGAAGTTGCTACAGATTCATAAATTTTAGACTTTCAAGGTCTTTATACTATACTTGGTGTGCTTTCTCAGCATAATCAGATTATAATACCCATTACTTGTTTTGCAAGGTGTTAGGACCGTCACCCATGGGGTTTGAATTAGGGATTGCCAATGCGCGTGTGGGTGTGTGTGTGTGTTTGTGTATGGTATCTCTTAAACTGAACTGATCTTAAATCTTTCAGACCCCTCTTTAAATAGAAATATAAATAGCAAGACTTACAATATAATATAAACAATATCAACACATTACCGGTACATGTGTGCACAGTGCATGGCGATATGTCATTTTTCAATACACTGCGGTGTCTACATGTACATGCATACAATGTACTTGTGAATGTGCTGATGCTACATGTTGTTGTGTGTATTGGCTACATGGCTGGTTGGAACTCATTGAGGTGAATGAGCTATTTTTTATTTGGATACTTGTGAGTCACAAGGTCATGATAAATTAAGCATCCCATCCTACATTTCAATATTATGGTATCCTCTCTATATCAGTCTAAGCAATAATCTTTGCAAAAGAAGGGTGAAGAGGTTATATTAAATATAGTTGTAGAACATACTGAAAATGAAATATTAGCATATTTGCATAGAAATCCTTTCCTTTCCATTCATGTATTGTAAGTGTAATGTGTATCTACCCTCATTTCTCATTTCTATGTGCAATTGTAAAAGCAAGGTCAAAATCATCATGGAAAATGCAATTGTTTTGATTGCTGGCTCGCATTTAATGCATACCTACATGTACACTATTTGATATTCAAGAGCATTTTGAATTCAGTGAATTTAGTCACACTGTCTATTTATGTCTATGTACATTTAGTGGTGCAAGCTTTCTACAATGTACATGTATCTTTGTTCATGTAAGAATGTGTGGTTTTGTGCTTTCTGTGACAGGAGATTGGTTAAGAGGTCATAGGTCGTGTTCATCTTAAAGCCAGAAAGCTGTGGATTTCATCACTTTTATTTTGTGAACTTAACATACATCAACATGGTATAAATTGATAAAGACCATTGCAATATCTTTTTAGATATAATTTTACATGTACTTCCTCTTTTCTTAGAATATAAGAAAAATCAAGCAATTGTAAACACTGCATTAGGACATGGAGAAGGAAATTACTACAAACAAACAGTTACAGAAACACATAACATGTCATATGCATTATGTAAATCCCCATAGGAGAGGAATTTGTGGTAACATGCTTTGCACAATATGTAGAGAATTAGAATGTGTACTTTAATGTAGTTTCCCTTTCTATTTTGTCTCTTTTTACTTGCAGTGACTACCTGTTCAAACTTCTTTTAATTGGTGATTCAGGTGTTGGCAAATCATGTCTTCTCTTAAGATTTGCAGTAAGTATCACTTCATATGTTAAGTTGAAAATCATGTGTACCAAATGATAAATGATTCATTGAAAATTAAGCCTAATTGAAAGTCTGAGTCTGTCATTGATTTATGCATCTCTTCTTTCTTAAAAGCTTATATACATGTTTACCACATCAACCTTCAGATACTTATTGTGTGACCAGGAACATAGCAAAATCAGATCTTCTTTTTATAAGAGACTATCATTATATTGTATCATTTGTCTTAGAGTTTGTAGTCTATGCTGTAGAGGCAGTGGCACCTCTTATTTTGGTAGGAATAATAGATTTGAAAACTATGAATTGTATTAAGTGAAACTATTAGTATGTTTTTTTCTCTCTCTCTCTTTTCGGGGGTGTTAAATGAACATATGATATTGAAAAAGTACTCAAATTGTGGTGCTTTATTTCTAGTAAAGGAAATGAAATAGGTCAATAAGCAATTGATACTAATGTAGATTGGTGATGTGATACCTGGTTGTTTATTTATTTTCTCTATTTATCTACAGGATGATACATACACAGAAAGCTACATCAGTACAATTGGGGTAGATTTTGTAAGTTGATCAGTTGAGTGTTATGAGATTAATGCCAAAATGCACAGCTGTCTGTTTGATTAGTTCTGCTTGGGCTATACTGCCACAGTAATTTTCATATACAGTATATCCATGTTATAAACCAGTTATAAACCAATCAGTTGTCTGATTTGAAATTGAATAGTTTCACAATTTTAATGATTATTTTATGCAAAAATATCCTCCTTTTCTAAGTAAAATCACTCTTGTAATAATCCATAATCCACCAAAATTCTACTATTAACACATCATATCAGGATTATTTCAGTATAGTATTGATATTTGATTGTCATTTATTGCTTTTATTTGTTTCACTTCTTTGTGTACAAAAGGTTAATGGGGTAGCCATTTTGTTTGTACAGTATAAAATTGCCACGATAAATGTACAACTCTTGTATGTACAACAAAAGAGAGAAAATTTAAGAATTACTGCAAATGGCAGGCCGTCTAATGGTATTTCTTCTATCTTTTATTCTTTGACCGTTATTGATCAAGACCATGGAAATACATTATTCGTGCTCCGTGTAGCCCCTTTAAAAGTTTCTGCATTGTGGTTTTCTGTTGAATATTTGATGCAGTCGGACTGGGGTGTGAGTAGTGTAACACACAACAGGTGCACTTAATAGACTTGCACAGTGTTCACTAGCATCAGTTACATTTTACCAAACAGTTTATATTAGATCAATTTATCCTGACGGTAAAATATACAGACATTCAACAACCCGAGACATTTGGACACTTAGATGTACTTAGTTGCTGCATGGATGGATGCTGTTTGCATATGTTTAAAATTGTTATTAAAAGAAGCTCAGGGAATATAGGATTTCCATTGCTTTTTGAAATACAAATTATGAGGAAAAGCAGTTTGATAATATTTAGCATGAACACAATGTGCAATATGTAAACAATGCAATTATCAGAAATGTATGATGTGCATTACATGTAAATGTAGTTATTTATGAAGATGATACATGTAAGCGTATTAAGCTTGTTCTAGTTTTCTAGTTATGAGATGTGATAATCTAACTTAAAGGTATTTTCATTAGAGAATAGGGGACATGGAAAAGAATGGTTTTCCAATTTTCGATACATTGAATCCTTAGTCTGGACTTTGATATTGCTGTAATAGTTAATTGAATTACCTGTTTTCCACTTTAAAACAGAAATTCATTTTGTGATTCTACTTTCATCGCTATTTTGGAGAGTTGGCAACTCTGAGAAGATGAAATATTAGAATGCTCATTTTATTTTGATAACAAACATGAAATTTAATGGCTGTCAAAAACGTGTGAATCAATAGTGTCACTGTAGTGTGTGGGACCTGTGTTAATGACTTGATTGGTTAGCACTGCTAAACTAAGGAAATTGTTAGTGATTTGGTAACTTTGTAGAGGCTTGATAAAATCTGAGCTGCCTGGCACTTCAAAATCATCATATCCTTCACAAATGTAAACATATGGAAGTGACCGGAAATGCCACACTCATTTTCCCCCTTAGACTCAGTGTTAGACTTAAGTGTATGGCCATATGCTTTTGTAAATGGGAGTATTCAGTCATACATGTAGATATCATAATAATAGCATTATATATTTGAAAACCTTTCTATGCCTGGCTATTTATTTATCCTTCAGAACATCATTATACAAGACAGATATCAAAATTCAACACTTTATTAAAACAAGCCTCCACAGAGTTACCGAATCCCTTTAAATTTGAAAGAAATGTACAACTTTAAAAAGGAAGTGTTTTTAATCATGATGTATGTAGGTTTGATGAAGTGCATGTATATCACATTTTCCATTTTTTTTTCCCGCAGAAAATACGAACGATTGAGCTAGACGGCAAAGTAATCAAACTTCAAATAGTAAGTAGCAATTTATTATGTTTATAGTGATAACTTTGCAGAATTTATTTGTTGTTCCTCTTAAAAAGAACCTTTTAGATGTATTTATAATTTTTTGCCTGTTATTTTATGAGTTAAGATTCCAAATAATGAAAACCCTCAGGTAGACTGCACAATAGACGTAATCATGCCATTTGGATTATTCAGGGCACTTAACTGAGAGTAATCTTGAGTTGCTTTCTCTTATGAATCCCGAGTTTCTTCTCCCTTTCTTATGAATTCATAAGATTATTGTAGTGACAAAATTACCATGGATACTTGATATTACATAACATACATTGTGAATATTGAAAGGAAATTCTATTCCTTGTATTCTTTGCATTGTGCTTTTCTTTCGAGCACTCAAATTATGATAATGAATGTCAAGAACTTCTGTAACATGTAAAGACCGAGACTAAACCACAAACACATTAATACTGAAAGTGATACCAATCATACCAACCCTTGAAGTAGTTTGACCAGCGCACTAATTGAAGCGTTAAAACTGTTTTGATAAGAGCACTGTTTTGATATTCTTATCATGGTACATACATGCGTAGGTAGTCTATGTGTGGGTACTTGTAAAGAAGGAACTTTCTCACATGACTTGTTTCTACATGTATACTGGTCGTACACGTACATGCATACTTTATAGGTTCAGTCTGATTAGAGCACTGAGGGCAACCCTTGATAAATGCTTTTGTTTTGAAGGGGATTTACATAATGAGAAGCCCAATTTAAATCTGATTATTTTAATGCTGGTGGGGAACACAGAAAAAGGCTAATATTTCCTGTTATACATGTACCTCTTTATTTGATGCGTTGCAAAATTGCAATAATGTTGAGGGGTACAGTTCAATTTTTTTTTTTCTGTACATTAACCAGATTGATTGACCTATTAAAGTGGAGATTACTCTCACAGAATCATGTACATTGTGACTGTCATGCATTAATGTGTATGTTATTGTCAATGTCATAGTGTCTGCTATACTGCTACCATTATGTGGAGTAATAGGGCATTGCTTTATAGTCTATTCAAATTTATGCTTCATTCTCTCTAACTCTAAGTTCCTGATCTACATTTGGCTAGGATCTGTTCATGATATGACTTTTACAATGCACTTTGGTTTCGTGTTTATATAAAAATGAAACAAACAAATTTCATGTGTCAATTAAGGAAATAATATGATTTGAAAGCAAACACTGAAAAGGACGAGGGAATTACCTGACAATGTATATTGCATGTAGGATTTAAATTATACAGATATTTCATGATCAACAGTCTCTAAAAATACATGTCGTTCACCTTCAATGCAGAAGAATTATGACACACACACACACACACACACACACACACAGTTCCAGCACACCCACACAACCACAACTCTCCCACATTGAATTACACACAATCACAAACCATAGAATATGAAGTACTCTACATGTACTTCACCACTGAAACTAAATTCAGCCAGTTGTTTTCTTTGAAAGTAGTCATTTGCTATTTCCTATTACCTGTACATGCATCAATGATTTGATAGAATGAGTCATTACTGGACTACATGTATTTTACCTGAAGTGTATAACTCCATATGTTAAGTATAGTAGTAAAACTTTATACCATAGGTTTTCTACAATTCCATGTAGAACACTAATCATGGTTATTTGCTGTATACATAGAGTGACGTATGTTTAGTTTTTGCTTATTTGTAATCTTTACCTTTGCAACTGCATTTTGTTGAAATTGGAAGGGAACTGTGGAAATTTAAAAATATTTCCTGTTACTACTCAAATAATGATTTGCAAAAACATACCGACTATGTTGACTGTACATTGCTATTTCCTATTACCTTCATTAAGTGGAGGTGTCGTGGTTCAGTAGATACGTCACCGGACTGTGGATCTCATGGTTCGCGGTTCGAGTCCCGCCGCGGTGCTAATGTCCTTTGGCAAGACATTAATCTACATTTGCCACTCTCCACCCAGGTGTAGTAAATGGGTACCTGGTAGGAATTTATTCCTTGAAATGCTTTGAGCGCCTTATAGGGCAGCTCGGCTAAAGCCAGGGTAATATTGGAGCGCCTTGAGCACCATTGGTGGATACGAGCGCTATATAAATACCTAATATTATTATTATTATTATGTATGTTTCATTCTTGTGCAGTTGATTGTACGGTAGTATACCTGTATATGGTATATTAAGAATTCGAAGTAAATACATGGTCCCACATATGTAATGTACATCAAATCAGTGCTGTAGTCTTCTTGTTACAATGGTTTCCAGAACATAAATTTATATATACAAAGATAAGAGTGCCCATATTTGAAGACTTGCCAATGGCAAGGTTCTTCCTACATGTACTTTTTTAGAATACAAGGAAATCCTATTTCCAACAGACAGTACATGTACTTGTGATTTCTACAAGGGCTGTACATGTAGGTCTAGCCTTCTCCTCAAGCTGTCGAATACTCAGCCCTACATGTGTAGATTACTTGGGCCACTGAGGCACTACAGTACATGTAGGCAAGTACCTCCGTGCTTGGGTTGGAATCCATGGAAAATAAAATACCAAAAAATAGAATCATATTCAGCCTTTTGAAATGTGCTATGTTGCATGACTGACATGTACACATATTTTACACTATTGTGAAGGTAGGGGTCATACTGTAAATCTGATTTTTAATATATGTCTGCCAACCTGACATATGTTCAAGCCAAGCTATTGATTTCTATTCATTTAACGCAGTTTAATGTACATGCCCCTACATGTAGATGTGTATTCTGTGTTATAAAGGTCAAGTGTACTCTATTATCATACATGTGTATGCATACATTGTATGATTGTGAACTTTTTCCTGGTACATGACATTGAAGTAATGGCTGTTGAAAAGTAGGTCATATCCTGAGATAGAAAACTTTATTTTTAACACTGTCCAGAGTGAAGTTTATCAATTAGGAGAAATGGAATTTATTTGGCAAAAAACAAAACAAAATAAGACAAGCACATGCACATGTATGTTAAAAACTTGTTGATTGATGATATACGCCCTGTGCAGAAGAATTGCCTACTGCTCTATGTAGTAAACCCAATTAGAAAAGCATTTATCAAGAAAATCTCACAAAGAAGAATTTTTGAGTTGTCACTGTGTTCAGAGGAAAAAAAGGTTTATCAGTTATTAAAAGTCAATATGTAAATTCTATTTATTTGCAGATCTATATCAATATTAGCAGCAAAAATTTTATGGGAGCTGAGCACAAGTTTAGTAATTTGCCTGCTAAACTCTTTATAAAGCTACCATAATTGAACAAAATAAGAGCCACTTATAAATAAAACCTTCTGTGAATGAGTTGTAATGCATAAAATCTGTAAACACAATACATGTAGTGTGACATAAGATAGCCTTCACAAGTAACGGTACAAGTTGTGTATCCTGGAACATTAGGTTTAAGGTACATGTACCAGCCATATGGTGCAAGCACTGTACTAGGCTGTGATACTTTAGTTTTACCAGTGGAAGTGGCTGAGACTTGGCGGGTTTTTAGAGTTTAAAGCAACAGTAGTATGTTGTGTTGAAAAATTTCTCCACTTTTCCTCTACTTGTATGTAGAGAAAATAGTTGGACCTTTCACTGATCCTATGTCTTATATTTATTTCTATTTATAGTGGGACACAGCAGGTCAAGAGAGGTTCAGAACTATCACATCAAGTTACTACAGGGGAGCACATGGAATCATAGTAGTATACGACGTCACAGATCAGGTGATTATCTCAATAGCTTTACATGTATTTCTTATTTGCATAGCTAAATTTCACTGTTGATGCTAGTTACAATGGCACAGTGTATTATCTCTTCTGAAAAGTGTATACAATTGAATGCAATGCAGCCTGGTTGATTCATTTATATCTATGAATGTGGTTGAGTCTGGGATGAAGAGAGTAATGTTCCGGATATTTACAGATTATATTGGGGCTTGCAGCAGAACACTGAAGAACTTTTAAATACAGCTAGATCTACACAGTGACATAGTTTTTGTTACTAGTATAGTGCTTTTAAATAAAATCAGCATTTGGGAACAGAAATAAACATACAACCTGAACTCCTCTAATCTTACATGTTGGTTCTATTTCTCAGGAATCATTCAACAATGTCAAACAATGGCTACAAGAAATCGACCGATATGCATCAGAAAATGTCAACAAGCTACTGGTAGGCAACAAATGTGATCTAACAACAAAGAAGGTTGTAGACTACACAACGGCAAAGGTAAGTACCCTGCTTCAAAAGAATTGCAATGTTATGTAATCTTGCTGTCTTCTTGTCCATTAAATTATAGTCGTGAATAGTGAGGAATTGAGAAATTTTTTTCACAAGAAAGTTGGCTGCTTACAAGGTATGATACTACCGGTACCTCATTGTCAATGGAAATATTAATCTTGATTAAGCAAGATGATTTTTTTTTTGTCTGATAGATTCTGCTCTAGATTAAAAGGGGCAATTCAAAGAGAAAGTGAAATGTATAAACTGGTATCGTCAAAGGAACAAATTTAAAAAAAGTGCATTCTTTAGAATTTTTAATTTTTTTTACTTTGTATTCATCTTGAACCCACAAAATATTGAATAAAACATTTTTGAAATGTGAAATTTTTAAAAAGTTTTTGAAGTACTAGCTATTAAGGTAGAAGCTTTGTTTCAGTTTCCATGATGTTTTACTTTCTGTAACCCCATCCTTCCCGTATCTCATCCCAGGAATACGCAGACCAACTGGAGATCCCCTTCCTCGAGACAAGCGCAAAGAATGCCACCAATGTGGAACAAGCTTTCATGACAATGGCCGCTGAGATCAAGAACAGGATGGGACCAGGCAGCGTACCCTCGGGGAGTTCACATGACAAGATTAATCCTAGCACCACACCAGTCAAACCTAGTGGAGGTGGATGCTGTTCTTAATAGATCTAGCAGTATTTTATTATTTTTCTTTTAATTAGCTTTATAACACAGGTTATAATTATTTTGTGTCCGCTTGGAGTGGGCAGTAATAATGATTAAAATCCCAATAGATTTAATATCTCACCTCGTTTTCTTTTTTTCTTTTTTTTCCGTATTTTTTATTTAACCACTTTTTGTTGAAAAATGAGAAATCCTAAGATTGAATCAACTGGCACAGTACAAATTATTGCTCTACCCAGGCTACACTTTTCTGTCAGTGGAGGCATGATTGTGTGTTTTTCCATAAACACAAGTGCTAGCATTAGCAGAAAGTTAGGTGTTCTGGAGGCATAGACCATCTTTTGTCATGCTCACAGAACCTGGGAGCAGGCATCCTGCTGTGATCGATAACCATGGGGGGAACATATGGGACTAAACTGGTCCCATCATGAGGGTGTGAGGTTTGAGGAAATGAATGAACATTGTGTATGATCATACTGGTTTACTCTTCTGATGGTAGACACATGTCTTGTGTTGCTCATGTAAAGACCAGCCTCTTATCTTTTCCCCTTTTTAGACACCTTTGGTTCCCCAAAGATCTGCTCCCGACTTGTGGTTGGAAAGTCCATCTGCACTTTTAATATGATGGTTTATTTCAGCTTTTCCTTCTGGATCTTTACTATCATCCCCCATAGATTATAGCAAATTATTTATAGTCTTGTGGCAAATTATAATCAGTTTCATGTGCCAGAAACTGGGCAATTCCGGTTATTTCCTGCTTTCAAATAGTGATGGGCTCCCTAATATATTGGAAATACACAAAAGAAAATGTACATGTGTTGTAAATGTAATTATGATGGACTGTGGATGATACAAACACCTAAACATGTGCACATCAGCATCTTTGTATAAATACACTTTATTATATATATACTTATACCAGTAATTCATTATCAATCATTGCTTTTTATTTGTTCATCTTTTTAGTCTTTGCTTCAGTGACATTTTTTTGGATATATTTGTACCATTCCATGAGAAAGATGATATTTGTTTGTTTTTTGGAAGCATGTGGCCTGAAATTTTTTCTTCTAATACTCTTCTAACTGTCTTATTTGTTGAAATTTGCTGCTTGATATAGAGGGATCTTGTACCAGAATTGGTTATATTTCAGTCTGGGGTGATGTCTATTTTTTAAAACCAGATCAATATTGTGAATGCTTTAGAGGACTGAAGATCTTTTTGTCTTTCTCAGCCAGTGTGAACCCATTGAAGACAGAGGTACAGAATTCTTGCGGTCAGTCCCATTAAATTTTTTTTTGGGTTTTGACATGAAATTGTCCTAAATGGACTAAGCCCTTTGGGGTTTGAGATCCTGGCTGTGTAGCCCAAAGTACATGTAAAGGATTGTACACTACTCGTCAAATTAAGCGTGCAGTAACATTTTAATGGCGGAGCTAAGGATTGAAATTCAAGTTAATTCAAATCAATGGAATCTATATATATTTAATGCTTTACTAGCTTTGTTGCATGTACACATGTAATCGTTAAAGGGACTCTTTTGTACTTTATGTAGGCCAATTCTATCAGGTTCGCTTACCTGAGCAAAGTGTATTGTGGATTTTGTGTTTTCAGAATGTACAGATTGTGCTCAAGACCAAACTGTTTCAAAGTTGAACACATATTTATAACAATAAGCAGTCAGTCTTCACTATATTTCCTTCTTTATTGTAACAGCAAACAAAAATCAAATAGATTATAGAATATTCACAATATATTGTGCTATGTGTTTTAAGTTCAAAGTGTACAAATGATTGAATGAGATGCTTTATACAAGGTCGTTTATTAATTAAAAGATACAAATGCCACGTGGTTTTAATTTATCAGTAAAGAGTAGATTTGTATTTATATCTCTCTTCATTCTTTTTTTACAGATGAATTTATTGCTTTTTTTTTGTCTCTCAATGTGGAAGTCAATTCTTATTTTTTATTTTTTATTTCTATTTTTTTTTGTAGATAAGCAGTGGAATTTGATACTTACCATTAGACATACCATTAGACAGCTTGTTACATATGGGTGAATGAACTGTGGCCCTTATTGTGGTGTATGTCTGTGTACATAACATTTTCTGGTATACTTGTTACATCTTCTGTGTGTTGAACTATTTAATAAGGCTATTATCTCAGAAACTTACAATGTTAATAGAGTCTGCCTTTAAACGCACCCGTTTGCTTGTAAATCGGAAAGAGGTTTGGTCCAACTCTGTGGTCTCCCAGTCTAAGATTTCCATTTTAAAAAGAATTGTATGGATGTATGCAGAACAGGAAACTCTGCTGACTGTTGGTTTAACCTGATGCATCTGTTATCATGTTTTGCCCCTATTGCATTTGGTTTTGAGGGCATAATCTCATCATGTAACCCTCCACTTACTTCCTGAAAAGCCAATTCAATCACTATTAATCTCAGAACTTTGCTTGTCAAGTCAAACTCCCTCACTATGTGCAGAGATTGAAAACTAACTGATGTGGGCTTCCAAGTTAATGATATTGGTAGCTATGCTTTGATAATTATTTCATTCTTGGTATTATTGGTAATACTTCTTTTTCGTCCCATCATATGTTTTGTCCTCCTGGACCTCTTCAGTGTAATCAAGACAAAGACCTTTCAATTTAATGGCTACTCATAGTACTGAGGTATGGGGGATGGCATAGCAATATACAAATAAGAATATTTCGGTAGAACTTAAATTTTTATCAAATTTGGTAGATTCCCCCTTCAATAATCAATTTTGTTCAGTCACCGCCAACACTATTTGTGTTGAGTTGGGAAAACAGAAAAGGTTGCACATGTATCTAGGTGTTGGGAATTTTTCCCAAAGTACATACATGTAGTGTGAGAACATGATGTTCTTATGTACTTATATAGTGAATTTCCATAGGTTTTAAAACTTTCACCATGGCAGTAGGAAAAACACTTATATAGAAGGGAATAGCGATTCGTGTTGTAGCCTCCTTCACCAATAGAAAAATTATGGTTGCGACAAAGTAAAGGAGCATTTTTCAAAGGTTGGATAATGATGAAATGAATCTGGTGTAATTTATGGCCCCTTGTTTGTCTCCACACACAATTTTTCTTCCTTCCTTTGGTCGACATCCCCAGATTAATCAGTAAGCCCTATGAAAGTGATTCAAATAGTATGTATACGCAAAATATTATTTGTGTACAATAACCGCTTTTATCACTTGACTTTCCTACTATATATATGCTGTTAATATATATAACATGATATAGATAATTATTTACTGCATTTGTGTAATAGTAATCATAGTTTATATTCCATAATTTGCCACAAAAATTGTGATGATACATGTAGATTTCTGGATATAGATTTTCTTGTCTTTTTTATGCTTTAATTTCCCTGAATACACTGAAGTTAGTTAGAATTCTTGTATGAGCATTTGATAGGGATATGTGTATTAGGAAACCTGTATTTTGTTGGTACAGTACAGCTTTGTGTGGACGAGTTGGTCACAAATTCACCGTGCACCAGAATTGCTGGCTTTTAGTTTTATTCTGTGTGTTAATAGATTTGTATAAAAGAGATAAGAGAGTACAAAGTCATAGCCAGATTTATACCAAAATGTAGAATGAAGAGATTAATTGAAAGTCAGCAATTTTGAGTGATGTGTACTGACAAGTGTGTTATTTTTTTTCCATCTGGGGAATTTTACTCTGGTGTATTTTGTTTGTTAATTATTATTCACTACTATGTCAATTATATCTGTACAGACATGTTCTCTGCATTTGCATAAAAATTGTCAAAAATCGCTTCATTATGATGAACATTTTTCCAGAAAAAAATATGTGTAGCGTACTGATTTAAAAATGTTATATGTATGTAAGGTCTCTTATTAACAGATTCAGTCAGAAACTTTAAAGGAAGTGTTGGAGATAATAAAATGGTAGATTTTTTGATGGAGAAGTAAAGATTAAGAATTAAATCTTGAACTTGTCATGTGACATCCATCCAGTACAAGCTGCTGATGTAATTAATGGCCGTTTATTTCCAGGTTAACAGAAATAAACGCAACACATGATGTGGCATCTCTAGCAACAAGTCTGTTTTATTTCTTACTGTTGTGTGGATTTGACTGTCGTATGTTTTGAGGAATTAACAATATGTGATTAAATACATGTCTCCAGTTCTGGTAATGTGCAAAAATAAACTCCAGGATTTCATGAGAGGTTCGGTTGCATTTTGGAAACACTCCAAAAATGAAATAAAATAGATAAACAATAACCTGCCAAACAAATTTGAAAGAAATTTTATATGTGACCCTCTACCACAAAACGACCAATAAATCGCAATGGGAGTTTTAGATTCAGCTGAAAAGGTGGTTTGGGGTGGAAATTTGGATTTTAACTTTTTTGTATTTTCTGAAACTACATTTATGTACCATCTGACAAAATTCCAGGTTAAAATACCTTGTTATGCCTCCGCCCACCGTAGGTGGTGCCGGAGGCATTATGTTTTCGGGTTGTCCGTCCGTCCGTCCCCTTTTCGTTCTCGCGATATTAAACTTCAAAACCGTTTTATGGGATCAGTTTGTAACTTGGCCCATGTATGCATATGGAAGGGACGATGAACTGGTTAGATTTTAGGGTCTCAAGGTCAAAGGTCACAGAGGTCATGTACATAAAAATGGTTCGTTCTCGCAATTACTTCAGAACTGTTTGACGGATCAGCTTCTAACTTGGCCCATGTATGTATATGTGAGGGACGATGAACTGATTAGATTTTAGGGTCAAAGTTCAAAGGTCATAGAGGTCATTATATACATAAAAATGGTTAGTTCGCGATAACTGAAGAACTGTTTGACAGATCAGCTTCTAACCTGGCCCATGTTTGCATATGGGAGGGACGATGAATGGATTAGATTTTAGGGTCTCAAGGTCAAAGGTCAAAGGTCATAGAGGTCATTATATACATAAAAATGGTTTGTGATGTATGGAGTCTAGGCCTACCTATTTTAGAAATTTCAAGGGTACAGTGGTCTATTTGCTATAAAATATGTATTTCCTTGGTGTATTTGATGATTGTACATGTAAGTCATCAATGGTAAGTTTATTATTTGTATGGGATGAAAATGAAATGAAATAAATTTTCTGTCTCCTGTGCTTTTTAAGTGAAAAGATTTGTAATTTTGTTGGACCAATCCTTTTTAGAGTGTACATGTATGCCATACATTTCCAATCTGGTGATGGCAGAGGCATAAATTCCGACCGCGTGCGGTCGAAGATTCATCTAGTTGAAATATGTTTTTACTCCTTCAAAATGACCATGTTTTCCTGGACATTCACTTGCTGGGATTGTACTTCACATTGCTTTTCTGGTATAGCTTAAAAACTATGCTCTGTCTGATAATCAAAATCTAAAGAAACAAAGAAATACATGTGTATCTATTCTGAAGGTATGGAAAGTTTCAACCCAATCCAAGTAGTACTTCACCGTGTATGCTAGGGAGTTTTGACTAGACCTTTTGTGAGACAAACTATGGGAAGAATAAGTGCTCTTAAATGGTCACTCTTATTTAGAGCCCGTTTTCTCTATTGTTTTGGTCATTAGCCTGTCTGACACGTTGACATTTTCATTGTAATTTACCAGGGTTTGCTTAGTCCATACAAGACAAGTTATATCTCATTTTAAAGCTTAGAGTCTAAGCTTTCAAACTGTTGACATTTTAAAAACCCAGATTTCTGACTTATTGGTTGTTTTGTGGTGGAGGGTCACATATAAGATGAGAAACTTGACATCAACATCATTGTTAGTCCAAATGACCACAAAGGGTACTAGGACTTGTGATCACCAACAGTCTCAAAATGACACATTATTTCTCTCAAAGTCACTATCGCACGAAATTCGATAAGATTCTTTGTACACTCTTAAATGAAAACAACACACAACTTTGGTTACTTAGCAAAAATTAAGCTATGTGACTTTATTTCTATCATAGTTAATTTTTTGCAGCTGATGTGCAGTCAACTACCGCATGTACACAGTAAATGAGACAAAGTCAAACCCTAGGACATCTAGGTACACTACAAGTGGTATCAATGAATAAAGTCATTAACATTGCATAATCAAACAATATTTTGATCCTGAAATCAATTCAGTGAGAAGTACATCTATGAGGAAGATATCAAGTACACAAACAGCAGACTATCATTTGGATTAGAAAACTAAAGACAATCCTGCAACTACACTGACAAAAGCACCGCTCAAGGAAGTGGGATGCTGTCAAAGCAATTTCCCAGCATCAAAATGCTTAGTCGGTTATATGAAGAGGAGCTTTGGGGCTAATTCCATGAAATATGTCTTGCACATCATGTTTCCTTTATCTTTTATTTTATCATAAAAATGCGACGGAAAAAAAAAAATGCAATTTTTATGACCAAACGTTTCTTTCAGAGACCACCATGCAATGACCATGAAACAAATTTTCATCAAATATGTGTACAGCCGGTAGGCTTGAAATGAATTGCTTTTCATACTTATCGGATGACATATTCCCATTCCCATCCCCCCCCCCCCCCCCTGCCCTGGTTTATATGTTTGTTAATCTCTTCAGGGAAAATGAGTGCTCCTTAACTTGTTAGCGGCAAGGTAAGTCAACTTCACTGTTGATGGCCGAATAAAGAAGGAAATGAATTATTGGAAATCAGAGCAGCTGCTGCTTATTGTGACATAAAGTATATCTCACTGTGACCACCCCCCCCCCCCCCCCCACTTTTATTACTGCTTAATTAGTTCATACACTCTCAAACCACAATTATCACATTAACTAGTCAATATTCAAACTAATTCCTGATTTTCTACAGACATGTTCCTCTGTCTTCTCTACATGTATGACACAAGTGCAGCAAAATTCACAGGTTTTAAGGCATCTGGGTTTTAAAAGGGGTGTGGGAGCTACCAAGCTCAGAAATACACATTTTTTGCGATTAAAAAAATGGAATGATTTCATTGTCATCTCAAATTAATTACATTCTTCTTCGAAACATTACTTCCTACTGCTTCTATTACTGTTCCACTTCAAGTGTATTGCAAATGATGTGACAGATAATCATGTGTGTGAGTGATGATTTATCTAATTTTCTTCTCATTAATTCATCATCCAGATTTTACAAAAAAATTTGATTTTAAGCAACTTCTAAAAATTGAACTTTGTTCCTCAGTAGGTCTGGGTTCCTTACAATAAGTGTAGTAATAGTCTTGATCTCTAAAATATCCACCATACCGGTACCTCTATGATTTCCTTTGGTTTTCCATCTTTATTAATTCATTCCTCACAAATGTACTTGCATACAACTTACAAACATACATGTAAGTTCACAAAATTTCAACTTTACAAGTGGAATAAAAAATTGTGATCAACAAGTGAATATGAAATGAATTTTTATAAAGTAGTAGTAGTTATCATGGTTAGTAGTGATTTTTTATTTTTTGGTGAAAATACAATATATATAAAATGTTCTCTCAGAAATAACCTTCCAAAATCGTGTTCGGATTAGACAAACAAGGAAGACAAATTTCTGCACACCAGAATTATTAATTCCTCCAAACTTCTTCTATAAAAACGTACAAAGACACAGAGTGTAACATGTTCAATATACATATCATTCTAAATAAATGGGAGGAGTTTATAGCTATGATACAAAGCTGTGCTACGTTGGCTACAATATGGCCTGATTCTACAGTACAAATCAACTAGCTATATATATCGCCACATATCATTTTACTAATAAATTTGCTTTTTTCATTATAAAGATTTCTCTTTTGGATAGAAATGATGACTTTCAAGTCAATCTTTCATTTCTATATATTTTAATTACCTCTTTGATGTCCATAGAACAAATTTTATCTATATTTGAAACAGACATACATATTTTTGCATGTGCTTCTTTTATACATCTTCATTCTAATACTTTTTATAGTTCTCTAAACAACCAGTGAACCTAATACATAATCTTTCGTTGGTTGGAAATTGAGGCCTGCTTCAAAAATCCTTTCAACACCACCCTTCAAATTAAAGAAAAATATTTATTCAAACATAATCGAGCAATGTATGTTACAAAAACAATTCGATTATTAAAGCAGTTTGAACATTTCTTTGATTTGATATTTGACTGTCAATGTTCAATTATGTTTCAAGATATACTTTTAACAAAGGTTCAGGACAATAAAGAGACAAAAGTTCTTTCCCTTATCAGAGGAATATTAAATGAAATATTTTATTCACATCAGAAATATTCAATTTGGCGGATACAATAAGAGGAATATATAATTCATAACTATGCAACTCTTTACACCATAATTTCATTTTTTTTTAAAGAAAAAAGGCGGCTTTACAAAATCCAATCACATTTTCACCAGCATAGATACCTCTACAAACTCACAATCATCAAACATAAACATATACACATCATAATTACCATGAAAACAGAATAATGACTGGCTCATATTTATACATAATTAGTATTGCTCAGATATATGCCAAGAAAATATGTTCCAAAGAATAGAAGCAAAAGTGATAGTTTGTAAAATGCATGATTAAATGTACAAATGAGTTATATAGTAATATAGGCAACTTATTCCCAATGAAACAAAACTTGTCTCATGTGTTGCATAAATAAATACAAGACATATACAATTTTCTCATTAAAATTTTATTTCTTAATAATAAAAAAAACCTTCCCCTCTCTTCCTTCTTACGTGCAAATATTATGCTCTTAACTTTCTTTGCAAACCGTCACCAGTCTGATTAACACAAAAGTAACATTCACAGAATTTATTTGGTTTCCACATTGAATATAATTTCATATTTTCATTCTCATATTTTCCCATCTACTATAGAATCGAAGTGGATGTAATAACGATGGTTTCAATACATAGGCACCTTTTTAAAATAAAGTATAATGGATTACATTTCCTTACAAAAAGAAAAAAAAATCCTTCACAAACAGTGCAATTGAGATTTAATTGCTTCACTTTTTATTAGTTGGTTACTACAAAATGAGATCACATTTTGTGAAACCTAAAGAAATATACTTAAATTACTCAATAAATGTGTTTGGAATCACACTACATCTATGAAATTTATGAACGTGTTGAGAAAAAGAATAATGTAGGAGAACCATTGATACCTATACATATCTAAGTTAATGGTAATGCTCAATCCATCCATGAATCGAATATTTAAAAAAATGAATTAGCGATTTCAAAGATGCAAAATCAATTAATCTATCCCTAACTTAACCCTTTTGGGATCACACTGCATAAATAATGAACCAACACATTGACTTTACTCATACACACAGTGCTAAACACACACAGTGAAGGAACTTTATCTAATAAGAATAAATGTGCTGATGACAAATCAGCAGTATGACTGTTAGAAAACAGAGCTCAAAATATTTGTAAGAACTTCCTTGATCATTTAGTGGTGAAAAATACTTTACTGTATGAAAATAAGAGTTCAGCTGGATTTATCATAACAACCCTGCGAACGCCATATATTCAATGAAATCGTGATCACTACCTGATGATTCAGCTTTATAACATAACTCTTCTCCACAAAAAGAAATATGATAATATACAAGAGATATGGAGAGCAAATTCAATCGTACTTTAATAAAATGCTGCAAAATTTCTTTGATAGAATCGACATCATGATGGAAAGTAGTGACTAGTGAAGATAAAGATATGCATTTGTGTAAGATATAAATCTGCAAAAGAAATTCTCCAGCCTGAACCTGGAACTCGGATAGTTCGCTTCAAACTATCTCATCTCCAACACCTCCAGGATTGTTCTTTCTGCCGGTATAGAGTGTAAAATCTGCTAGAGTCTTGTTAAATCAATGTTGACAAGTTCACAATTGAAACATCCCGCACACATTCCCATGATGTGGGACTGTTAGGTCCATGAGTTCACCAAAGTCTTGTCTTCTCTGTTGGACTGGGCTTTATCATCATCTTATGGTCATCAAGTGTGACGCGAAAGACCAAGTGTGGACGATAAAATAGGAAGGGACTGGATGTAAATCAGAAGCTGGCTTGCTTTACCTTCGACTCAACTCCAATTTTATAGCTGGATGTGGACAGATAGGAGAGGAAATAAAGATAAAAAATTGAAAGTGAGTGTCAATACCAAGTGTTTGAAATCCTAGAACAAACACCATTGGTAAACTGGTTGCAATATTGCAATAAAAGAAATGTGCTTTACCTTTAATAAATCTAAAATTTTCAAGTTGTGATTTTTGCGTTTTTAGTAGCCGAAACAAGAAAAAAAATAACTTCTTGAAAAAAAAACACATAATAATTTCTTTGGTACTGGTGATATTATTTTTTCACATTCTTGAACCTTGCTCTATTCTCAAACAGAACCAGAAAATACAATAACAATTAAAAAAAATGAAAGTCCCTCCTGCATGTGCAGTAGAAGTTTGAGAAGTATGAAGATGGCATCATGATCAAGTTGGTATTACGGTTATCAACACTTACAAATTAGTATTCACCATTCCTTTCTAAGGTCCATTCAATCTATTGCATAAATGACGAGTTGTGCCCAATGAAAATACAATTTTAGTACTTTTCTTCTTACCATCTATGATTTCTTGTTTGGTCTTTTGTAATTCTTTCCTCATCTCTGTCAGGATCTCTTGCTTAAGTTTCTCATAATCCAGCGAGTTTTCACCTCCTCCTCCTCCTCCTCCTCCATTGCCATTGATGGCAGGTTGTGATGGTCTACGTCTATAGAGGGAGATATCATCAATAAAAGAAAGGAAAGTCAGAAAGATTGCCTTTCATGCCATACAAAAACTTGATAACAATGTCTGTACTTAAATTAATTTGATATCTTTCTTTGCTAATTAGAAATTTATTACAATTGCCAAAACGATAAAATAGTTCCTGCTTTTTGAAATCATAGATGCTTTATAAATCACAACAGCTCTGTAACTTTAAAAGGGGTTTGCATAAGCAGAAGGGTGGGAAGGGGGGGGGGGGGGGGGGGGGGGGGAGGGGTAAAATTTCACAAGCAAGTAGAGCTTCATTCGTTTCATCTCTCAATCTAGAAGGTATTTAACATGTTATCAACAAGACTTTTAATGGGAAGCAAAGTTGGGTAGTGCACACACAAAAAAAACAATATTTTCTTATGTTCCGAAACTCAGAAGTTGAGTTGAAATGCTTTCTTTGATAAGGTACAGGATTTGAGGGTTGAAGTTTGTTGCTTGGTTATCATTCATATTCAAATTTTGGGTTTAAAGTGGACTGCTGAGGACAACTAGAATGATTTAAAATGAGGTTTAGACAGTCCAAAGTCTTAAATGAAATAAAAAGAACCAAGCACACTACTACATCATTTGGTCTTTAAAACTGTTGATTTAAATGACTTTTAGTGTAAACAGACATTTTCTATTTATTGCAAAAGTTGCACTTTCTTCAAATGGTCAAATATCCCCCAATTTTTTTCACATTATAAGAATTTATTTGAAAAAAGAATATCATGCAAAATCTAAAAAAATGCTGTGCAAAAAATGAAACACTTTAAAGATTTGCAACGATTTAGGCCTGTAACCTTTCTCCTTGTTGAAGATCAGTCTTTCAAAATAAAGGGGATTGTTCTAAACCTAATCAAAGGGTCATGTTTGTTGGTCTAATCACAGTTTAATTATCAAACTGCAATATCTTGAAAAGAAAATGAATCTGTCACCTGTCAACCACAGTGTAACATGTCAACATCAGATCTAATGTAAATTTGGCAGATTTTAAATATCAAAGTAATCACTCTTTTGTTCCCATAAATTCCTTTTCATTTTTTTCTGTAAATGTCTTTTCCTGATAATAGTAACAGAAAACATGTTGCTAGAAAATAATTACTTCTGCAAGGGAGGTACATGTTTGTATTGTAGTGGTATTACTATAACCATTTGTTCTTCTGCCAAATAAAATTATCCGAATTCATATTACTGGAAAGTAAATAAAAAAGTGAGCTTTTCATTGCATTATTATTTTTCTTACATGTGGTGGCTGGAAAAAAATAGGAGCATTTGTGATATGCATGTAAAGGTTTAGTTTGTCGGTGAATGTTATCTCTATTGGAAGCGCATTAATGTGATATTTTATGAATAAACTGGTTTAATAGACCTTTTAAACATCTGAAAATGAATAAACATTGTAACACTAGTTGGAATAATAGTTTTCAAGCCAAATTTTCAAAACCCTCATTGTAGAGAAGTTATCATAAAAAGAACTATAACCACTTGTGTATTTTCTCAAATTATATTTGAAGTTTAAGGCAATGCAAACATTCTTAATCACGTCACTAAAAGATTTTTTTTTAAATCGAATCGATTGGTTCAGGTGATGCAAAATCAGTAGATACTATACGCTATTGTTGTCTGAGTTCTGAAAATTTGTAGTCTTTAGATTTCTCTTGTGTTAATAATGTAAGCAATGGTAAATGTCAAACCTACAATGTTCAATATTACTGGTAAATGATTGATATTTTAGTCTGCACATTTCTACATTAAATTACGATAAATTATCTACATTAGTTTTCATTGAATCAGAAATATGGGTTGGGAAGGCTAGTCAATATCAATACTACATGTATTACATAATAGCCATTGTGTGTACATATTAATATTTAAAAGAATCAAAATAAGTAATTATGTATCTATTTATGTGTTGTGTGTGTAAATATTGCGTGTGGGTATTATACTTGCAGTGGCATATGAGTGGACTGTATTATTGTAATATCTCCTAGATACTTTATTGCAATTCTCTTGGAAAATATCAGCAAATTCAAAAGTGAATTGAAAGAAACTGAATTTCATGCAAAAACATAGAAAATTAAGAAGTACCGGTAGTAATGATAAATCATTCTTAGATATTCATATGATAGGAATCCCCAAGAAATAAAGTTAAAATTTATTTTAAAGAAAAAAATTTGGACAGATAAATGAAAACAAAGTATAATTCTCAAGAGGTTTGCTGTGGGCTCAACTACACCAAATTCATAAAAAACAAATCAATCATTGAAAAATTGAAATTTGCATAGCAGAAGATCAACATAGGATCCCAAGCTGTCTCAAAGAAATAAAAAGCATATAAACAAAGACACAAAAAACAAAATGAAATAACTTTGTGATTACAACTGTATCAAATATAAAATTAATATATAGTCCCATCAACACCTCAAAATGTCAGTATATTTTGTCCAATGAACAGCCCCTTCATAAATGCATGCACACCAATAATGTACAATACACCTTGGAGTGCTCACTTGAATTTTTCTTTAAAGAGTTATGTCCTGCACAGAACATAATTATATTTGAGGTCATGTGAACAACTGTGAGCAAAATGACATGCAGAATCTAGTGTGCAGGTGGAGAAGAGCTTTCACACAAGGTCTGGGTTCTACATAATCATTCACCTCTTGCATCCAGATCACAGCAAAGCCAAATTACCCAATATAGCTTTACAAAAAAAATTAAAGTTCAAACAACTTTTGTACAGGATAAAGTAAAATAACTGACAATCATGTACAGGAGTAAGTTCTCAAAAAGTGAAATCAATAGGGAATTATCAAATATATTCCAATTTTCACGTACATCTTGTCTTTCTATTCCTTTCTTTTTCTAACAATGAATTGATGCAAAGTGTGTTTAAATATAAACCAGACCACAGTGAAGCTATCTCAAGGCATATATTCACTTAGAAAAAAACATGGCAATGAAATCGTGTTCAATTAGATTTAGCAAAACATTTCAGTCCAAAATTGCACAAGATCCTACATAACAGTTCTCACAAGTGAGCATTTCCCAGGTAGACGATACTGGTTTTCACTGCCATGCCCCATCCAATATGAATACTGGCCTACATGACCACCACATAGTATGGGTTAGGTGAGTGCAAGGGAGCCAACATGAGCATTAGCTAGTGGGTATAGCATGCAGAGGACTCGTCTTACCCGGCAAGCCTGGGGGACTGACTCCCAGGCGAGGGGCTGGTAGGTGGAGGTCGCATGCCATGCGGACGACTTAATAAGGGAATGGAACATGAATGCACAACAAACCAAAGAACATGAGACAACAAGTTTTCACAAGCAAAAGAACAATAGGTATACAAATAAATATACAACATAAATATTGACAATTCTGCTAATCTGGTTACGGACGACACAGCAATGCAAAAAGATGTTGCATAGTTTCCATCTTCTTTCCTGTAATCCTACTCAACAAATTTACAAAGAATTAAAAAAAATTATCTGAATAATTAAACTCAGAGATGAAAATGAATTATGCAAAATTGTCCACATTTATGACTAGTCCAGTACAATATAATGCAAGTATAAGGCATGTTCCACAAAAGCATATAATACAATCATCTTTCATGAAATTAGATAATAATTATGTGAAAGCTTGTAAAGGCATGTTTTCATAAACAATAATATATAAGTATATAACACTGGAAACTTTATACAATTTTGTTGACACAAAACTTTCTTCCCAATATACTGCATTGAATATCAACAATGATAGACTGTAAATACATTGACAATGGCAATGCAAATGATTCATATGTTTTGAGAGCTGGGATTACATACATAAAGCTACAAAAATGCTCAGTAAAATATAAAAAGTAGTGCCACTGACTGATTTTAAGTTTAAAAAATAATAACAACATGCTTCACATCTATGAGCATGGTTAGTCAGATTTTTATTATATTTTTATTTGGTTTTCATTTAAAAAAAACCTCCACCTCCCCTCAGTAAAATGCTTGGTTACGGTACCCGTTATTCAGTCCTAGAAGATAACATTCTGCACAACATGGTTTATTATACCGATAGTCTCTGATAGGTGCATGACATCCAATGAAGGCAAATTATATCATAATAATGTCTAACAATGGCACTACCTTTCATGACTTTAATTTCCTTGAAAGCAACAAAAAAGGGGGATGTGCACATCAGTGAATAGTTGCATTGCTATTATAGTCCAATTCACATTAGAATCAATGTTCTTCAATTTTCCACCTCCATCTCCAATACTGTATCCTGAAATTGATGTTATTGATTAAATGGTTATATTGTTTTTTTCATCCTGAAAAAGAAATACAAGACTTATAAATAAATCTTAATTTCCATGGTTATTTTGTCTTCATCTTTTCTAATTTTTGCAAAGAGATAAGGCAAGTTCTGATACTTTGATGCTTTGTCCGTTGGAAGTATTCATTTGCCAATTTTTCTTGAAGTGTTTTAAAATTTCATGAATTTAGCTGATTCATGTCATTGTTAGAAATGTGAACTGGTCTATTAAAACCAAAGGTTTAGCAAAGCTTAGATGGGTGAGAGGTGCAAGCATATATGGGATTAATAATCGTCTTCCACAAAAAAAAAGGGGGTTCTCAATTCATCGTATTACATTTTCCATGATAACATAAAGTTAGCAGCAGGGTAAAATCAAATAAATGAATAAAAAAGTTTTACATAGTAAACCTTCATTCCTTGCAGTTTCCCTTCCCACTTTTCGCTTCATCCAAAACAAGCAGCTATAAAAATGGCACCTATCTAATCACATGCACTGAACTTTGTTCACAAAGCAGAACTCTTCAATAATGGTACAATATAAGTAGTAAGGAACAACACTCACTTTTATATGAAAGAATCATGGCAAAGAATTAGGATATTTAAGTCCTGCTTTATCTCTGTTTATGAACAGATTTTTTTCTTTTTAAATGGGGATGGGGCATTTTTAATTGGGCCTTCTTGGTGCCGAGCCCTGCAGTAATGCATGAATATTCAGCATATGCCTTGATCATTTCTACCAGAGGAGTACGGTCATGTTTCCACAAACAGACTTAAAATATGGACTGAACAGATGAAACATTTTTTATAAGGAATTCTTAATTCTGCGCCTGGCAATCTTTGATTACAAATACACAGTGAAGAACATTTAACAAACGATAACTTCACTTAACCTATTGATGAGCCCAATGAAAACCTTCTATTTTGAAATCAATTGCCTCAAAACTGTTCCTAGTTCCCTGTAATTCTCCCCACCACCTTATCCCATCACCTTCTCTACCAACGCCATCACCATCTCCTCTACTATACCAACTCCCAATACCTCTGTCAAACGACCTCTTACCCTCCTGAAAATCCTGGAGATGTAGGGGTGTTGGGCGGATGTTGATCAACTCCCGACGGGGGTCTCATGATCCTAACCCCATCCACACTATTTCGGTTGGACACCGGAGGAGGACTACATTGGTATACCGAGAGGGTGATGAGGGGGCACAAGGATGATGATGATGATGATGATGATGAGGATGATGAGGACAGTGATCATTGGAGGAGATCAAGTACAAGAGTGTGAAATTTGTGGAGGTTGATAAGGAAGAAGATGAAAGTGAAAACAGTTACCATAGATGAGGTAGTGATTTTCAAGAGAAAAATGAGATACAAAGACAATGTAGTGATGACAATATGATGATGATGAAGGTTGTGACGATGATAATGATGATGATGATGATGATGATGATGATGATGATGATGATAATGATGATAATGATGATGATGATAATGATGACGATGGTGGTTGTAGTGGTAGTGGTGTTTTCATGATGGTGGTAATGATGAAATTGATGATTCTCATGATGACGATGAATAATGTCATGATGATGATGGTGATGATGATGATGATGATTAAGATGATGGTAGTGGTAACAACAATTATTATAGTAAAGAGAGATGGGTTAATTACATCAGACCATGATAAAGATGACAACAACAATGACCATTATATAGATGATGTTAAAGAAGGTGCAATAAAAGGAGAAGATATTTCAATAAGAAAAACACATGTGTCGATAACCAAAATAAAAAGTGATGATACATGAGAAAACCTGACAACTATTAGATTAAAGATGTAAACAGAAAAAATGGAAGAAAACAGAACAGAAAATGTATTAAAAAAAAAAAATCATGCTTTACAGCACATCATGCAATGATGATGCTTATCCTATATATCTTTGAATGAAATAACATGAGATTATTAAGGTGACAACACATATACGCTTTTCGTATATGAATGATAAGATATGAAACCTTTTTGCACTATAAAGGAGAAAGATACATATTTTTGTTTAATATGGAGAAACAGAAACGACACAACAACCAAAATTAGATTCACACATCAAATCTAAGAGTTCTATCATTCCAATACAGTGTAGCATGCAAATCCAATCAAATCCTATTTGAAGCAAGGAAGATATATGAACCCTTAGTCCCTTACCGATTCAGTTGAGGGGAGGCACTTGAAGTGGAACTATCAACGCCATTAGTTTTTCTTTCCCATGGTTTGGAAGTAGCTGAAACACAGAATCAAGTCAAACTTTAGTATTCCAAACAAGAGAAGGCAATATGAAAATTACTAGTTACTCAGTGGACATATATTCAGAGTTATACCAATTATTATAGATTTCTCTCTCAGGGTGTACTTGAGTATCTCTAATAGATGACGCTGTAGAATGTAGAATGATCAGTTATAAAAAGCTGTAGGCTATCCTAAATGATGACAAACACTGGTTAGGTTACCATTATTGGACATAATGTATAAACATTTCAAGCTAAATCAACTAAAATAATATAAGCTTCAGGAAGAGACCTCCTACAACTGTATAAATTCATACTATATTAAAAACCTGGGTTACCCAATTTCATTTTTTCATACTCACTGCATTTGGATTGTGGCCATCATTTGCCTTCTAATCCAAACTAAATACATTTACAGTGAAATCTGTCTATAAAGACCACTCAAGGGAGACAAGAAAAGTGTTCTTTATGAGTAGGTGGTCTTTATGGACAGGTTCCTTTAATACATGTTTCAATGAATAATGATCTTCAAGGGAAACAAAAATTGTGGTCTTTATAGACGGGTGGTCTTTCTATACAGGTGGTCGCTAAAGCAGGTTGGACTGTATTACATTCACTCTATTTCACATGAATACTCTCTCTCTATATTCAACGACAGTGAAAACTGTCTTAGTAGTCACCTCTTTATAAAGGTCAACTGTCTGCAGTGGTCACTTTTAATGTCTTCCCCTTATAGGTGACATTCATAGACAGGTTCAACTGTATTTCAAATGTCTGTACCCGGACTAAATAAAGGTTAGCATGCCTACCTCTTGGAGCTCCTGGGGGTGATGTTCTACCTGATGGCTTACTGCTTGATTCTGATGACGGATTCTCCTGAAAGGTATACACAAAACATCTCATCATTAGTTTCTCTCTTACACAACTATCCGGTTGAACGCACCTAACCTAAGCATGGTTTTTCCATCTTATGTAAATTTTTCTTGAGCATACGTGAAAAGATCAAAGACGATGTGTGTGTGTAATTGGGTTTTTACAGACGTGTATCAATCAGATATGATTATTTACGTTTGGGGACGGACCTTTAACGTCACCATCAGAAAGACGTGACTCAGTATCGAATCTGGTTCCGTTGATTGAAGGGTATGTCCAAAGATATCTTTTCTGTGTGATGTAAATAATTGGTTAATGAATTCGACTAGCAGGAAGGGTCACTCCCCCTTGATCTATCAGATTCATTCATAATAACAAAAGTGTAATATGAAACAGGACATGAATAAACTAAAAATTTGAGGACTTTTTCCTACCAATTCCTCTCACTCGGTTAGAAGTAGTGTGTTTGACATCATTTTTCCATTCAGTTTGTATTTCAGAAGTCACATGCCCACTGCCAAGTTCATCAAATTTTAATCCACTCTTCAAAGTGGTTCAACTGCACCCTAAAGGATATCACTTGTCACAATATTGCCATTACTAAATATGAACTGGGTAACAACAGCACTAAAATAATACATTCACATGATCTACAGAAAATAAAGCGATGAACAAGAATATTTGGTTATGAAATTCAGAGTGGAAAAGGGCTGGGGGAGGGGGGATTATAGAATGCACAAAACTTACAGAAGCTTGGCGACGTTTATTTAGTTTCTGCTGTAAGGAGCTCATGAAGTCACCACCTCCACCACCACCGGCAGGTGGCCTGCTGCTACCACCGCCACCTCCACTGCTACCTGCACTATCACTGCCTTCATTCTGCAATGGGAAACAGAAGGTGACATGAAAATAATCCATCTTAAGGCATGTTTCATTGGAGCTGCTATATCAGTCACTCTCAGCTATATGAAAATATAGTCATCTATAAAGTCTCAATTCATGCTGTAACTTTGTGAGATTCTTATAGCAAAATGGAACTTGATAAATGTCTTTATCTATAAATTAGATTACACTGGATACTATGCCTGAGGTATCAAAATCAGATTTATCCAACAGTTAGTTGCGCTAGACTTAATTTGAGCTGTATATTTTTATTTTTTGTTAGATTCTTACATCCAAATGGCGTGTCAGAGATTTTAGAATAATAAGAGCCAAATTTGGTTTTCAACAAATTGAGGCTAAACCTACATTGGAATAATTTCACCCAAGATGAACCTCCAAGAACTTGTTAAAGTCATTAGTATTCCCTCAATTAAATTACTTTCAAATCACAAGTAGGAGTAAAGTGCTGCTAGGGATGTAATTCTTAAATGCAATGTCTCTATGTTTTGAGTTACATACCCTGACGACCTTTTTTAATTTAGCTCCAGCTAATGCTGCTGCCAATCCTCCTGCTGCTGGTGCAGCTCCGCCTCCGCCTCCACCTCCACCGCCTCCCCCAGCAGCAGCGGGACCACCCATGGGTGGTGGTGGTGGTGGAGGGGGTGGGCCTCCACCTCCTCCTGCTGGTGGTGCTGGTGGAGCAGGGGGAGCTGCTGGCGCAGCTGGGGCGGGTGGAGCAGCGGGTGGAGCAGCAGGTGGAGCGGGTGGAGCTGGAGCTGGAGGTGCTGCTGGTGCTGCTGGAGGCTGAGGTGGAGCTGGAGGGGCTGCTGGAGGGGGTCTGGATACAGCAGGAGGGCCTGGTGGTTCTGGTGGACTTGGTCTGGTTGCTGCAAAAGAAGAAGAAAAGCCCAAATGATTGACAACAGCATCAATTATTTTATTCACACTACTTGTGGGCATTTCCACGGTAACGGAAGGACATTCAGATACAGTTTGTGTCTGAATGTCCTTCCATTACCGTGGAATTGCCCTTGTACTTAGTGAAGTATCAGCGATCCTTTTTTTTCATGGTGGAGAAACTGAATTGTAACTTAAGTTTAAGGGTTACACCATGTAATCTTTCAAGGAATAAGAACCCTAAAAAGTGCTGGTGAGCTCCGCTAAGAGCTCTTTGGTTCTCAACGCTTGTATGCTCCGATTGCCTTCAGAGGAATGACTAGAACATTGTCCAGTGGAGACTATTTATTGCCTACGAAGGGATTGGATATGTAGAATGTTCATTTCTGACTGGCGCCCATGAAAGATTCCATGGTGTAACCCTGAACACTGAAGTTACAACTACTTGTACTGCAGGAAAAAAAATATGTTTAAGAAAAACTACAGCACATGCATACAAAAACAATTAATATACTTTTTGTTTGTGGAACTCCTTTAAAATTGGAATGGAAAGTTGAGATGATTTAATTGATATTTCCTCAAGGCAATACAATACATTTTCCTGACCTTCCCAGAGCAATAGAGTAAACTGATTTATGATCACTTGCATTTCTTTTTGTTAAATAATTTTAATGAAGTATAATTTAGCACATCAATATAAAAATTATAAAGTTTTTTAATGAATTTTGTGACTTCTCATACCCTCTTGAACTATTGCTCATGACATCACAGTATTTTCCATGCATGGAATATCCCAAGGCAAGAGGTCATCCTAGAGAATTTCAATTCTACTTAAAGTAAAGATGACAAGTACACCATCTGTTATCCACTCTTGTGCCACTAACAATTTTCATGACTGAACTTTCAAGGCTCAAATTTCAAGTTTCAATCCATTTTTATTCATTTTTTATTGTTCAGTAAGGCACAAAATAGCTTTCATAAGAACATAACTTTAGAAATGGATTTACCATTTTTTGTTTAGGGAAGAAAACATTTTTTTAGTCTGAATCCAAACTACAACATTTGAAGCCATGGGTGGGATTTGCCGCCCAGGGCATGGGAATGGTTATAGGACTACTGGCTACACTCAAGATGCATTTGTCAGCCTGTGTCAAAAGCGGTCAGCACGTCGTCCATCACCTAATTTCAAAGGATAGGGATTACGTTGACCAACAATAACACGCAATTAAAACAGGGCTGTTCCCAAACAGTTGTAGCAGTCAGCTGTCCCAACGAAGAAACTAGGATTTATAAGTAGGTAAGGGGCATATCACCTATAGTTACCCTCTCTCAGACATGTCTTATTTGCAGTAGCTACGGTAGATCATAATTTGGGTTCTCAGGGAGACCATTGTAGGTTTGAGGAACTGCCTGTAATATTCCATTGCTGCTGTAAAATGTACAGTGCGGGTACGAGGCATAAACTGTGCAGTTTATGAAAAGATATTTCAGTATTTGGAAGGAAAAATATTTGCTACACCATTATTAGTACTATGGACTGAGCAATAAATATATTGATTTTAAGTGATATATGTGCATTGAATTGAATTGAATTCTTCAATAATGGATCCCTATAATGTACACAAGAACTGTGCAACTTTTCAGAAAGATATCCTCTTGAACCCAACTCTTATTCTCCTCTGAAAAGATGTCCATACTTAGGTTTGTTACATGCTAACATATCAGATATCTACATCAGGATAATGTCATAGGGACACTGAGGAAGGCTTTCTTGGCTATACCATACTTAATTTCCTGTTAAAGAAGACCCAACTGTTCCTGAAGTTCTCAAGATGTTTTTACAATGATGAGTAAGAAAATAGCCTGCCAAGGACTCTGGCAATCTGCATTTAAATTTCAATCGCTTTCATTTCCTACAATAGTTCAGAAGTCCTTAGCCTACATAATCCTGATGTATCAAACTAAATCTAAATCGTACTTTCACAGCTCATATTCATTATTGTCTTTTGGTATCTAATTTTAATATCTGTCTTTTGTTATCTAGTTTCCTTCAATTTTATTCAATGGTTTAATATGAAGGAAAAAAATGGGACAATGATTCATGGACTTAGTTTGTATTTAAATACGAAAGCTGACACAGAAAAGGACTACTCCTAACTTAAAGGGAAAGTCCACCCTGATCACAAGTTGATTTCAAAAGAAGCAGAAAACTTAAAGAAACAGATCAGTGACGGTTTGAGCAAAATGCAATAAGATATAAGAAAGGTATGAATTTTTGAAGTTGTAATCAATCAGACACAAATTGGCAACTCCATGATGTATCTTGCGAGCTCCTCTCCCATTAGTTCTGTACCCCAAAAATCATTAATTTCCATTTTCTCTAAAGAATATATTCATACATACCTTATTATATCACTTTCATATGTTTTTACACAAAACCTGTATGAAACAAATCCATTCCTTCATAAAAAAGAAGAAAATGAAAACTTATGAGATTTTCTGTAATGAGCTAACAGGAGAGGAGCTCGCAAGATACATCATGGAGTCGCCCAATTTGTGTTTGATTGATTACAACTTCAAAAATTCATAACTTTCTTATTTCTTATCGGATTTTGCTCAAACTTTCACTGATCCATTTCTCTGATTTTTCTTCTTTTATTCAAATCAATTTTATCCTAGGGTGGACTTTCCCTTTAAATAATTTCATTACAGAGGGCTGGTTTACAAGTTCCTCAATACGAGTTTTATATTCCTGATACAAAACAAACTGAAAAGTAAGCACAGAAAGACAATGTCATAGTGGACTTGCAAACAAACAC
Source organism: Heliocidaris erythrogramma (assembly GCA_025617745.1). Classification (NCBI taxonomy): domain Eukaryota; kingdom Metazoa; phylum Echinodermata; class Echinoidea; order Camarodonta; family Echinometridae; genus Heliocidaris; species Heliocidaris erythrogramma. The sequence goes on from CM046855.1 coordinate 22,593,657, forward strand.
TTTCTCTAGAATAGATCCTTTCACTCTTTTAGATAGTTTCAAAATACATGAGTTTTAATCAAACTTTCTCACCTGGCATTGAGTTGGTGTCCAAATTTCCACTTCTCCTATTGTCTTGTTGCTGCTGCTGTTGGTTGTACAACCTACACAACAAAGTAACATATCCTCCACCATTATTAACCATTGCAAAATATCCTATTCAGCTACTGAGCTACTATCAAGGCAAATGTTCTATTGAATAGTGATGACACTAAAGAGTCTCAACTTTGTTCAATTTTGCCTCAGGGGGCCTTCCTCAGGGGTAATAATGGTCTATAAATATGTTTGCCTATGTTTCATTATCAGTCATAACTATAATGTAATTCAGGTCTAGTCTGTTTTCAAAAGTTTTGATTCAGAACAATCGTGACACTATTGCCGTTCTGATTGTGTACTTCTGCCAGTCTATAAGTGGGCAGAGGCACAGTGGGGCATTCTTTTTTTATTCTTAGTGTTACAATACATCAATTAAAAGAATAAGAATTTAAATGTTCTTCTCTCCAAGGGTGTAGCACTGTAATATATAAGTACTGCTTTCCATCCAGAGCACAAAATGAAATATAAAATGTGAAAAATAAATAATTTCTGAACAACAGGCTTAAACATGGAATCCAATGTATATTGCAAGATGTACCAGCAATACTGTAATATAGCACATGTTGTACTTCTCATTCAATAACATTTTTTTTAGGCTTCACATCAAATGAGATGGGTGGAAAAGGTCACTAATGCAGTTATCATTAAATCTATCCATTAATCCATCACTAAGATACTTTTGTATTAACAACATTTCTCATATAACGCAAGATCTAGATACCAAGTACATTAGAGATAAATATTACACTATTAACCTTCTCTAACCAAGGAATCTCCTTGCTCTGACCATTTCTGGAGCTACAATCTGACCCAAACAGAATATCATTCCCAAGGCCTACTTGGAGATCAATCTAAATTCTTCCCAAATTGACCATATGCATACCAGTGGTACAAAATAGATTGACTTTGACACTTTATGGAATCATATCTGACTGGAATTTTAAGTTTACAAATATTTTCAATTTCAGGCATGACTAGAAACATCCATATGATACTTAAAAAGAGATCAGCTATCTTTTTGTTAAACTACGTATATAATTAGGCTGTTTGTAGACCCTGTAGCAAATACAAATGGTTGCAATAACATCAGTAAACCAATCAGAAGAGGGAGAAGGAGCTCTTTGAAACACAACTTGCAATGATTGATCTTTAAGTAGGTTTATGACCATCACATCTACATCTGTGACAACTTATGCCATGCCTACAAATATGGAAATTTTTATTATATTAACAACTCTTTGGAATTGGTGAATATTTCATTAAAATAATCATTCCATTTGAATAAAATCTTTTACACAAAACATGAAGAAATCATTTATACCAAGTAAATTTATCTCCTTTCATTTCAATCCTTAAGATTTTACAATATAAGACACTGTATCTTACCTGTCATTTTGTGAAGGTCCATTCTGTGTCTGAGGGGGAGCCGGTGGAGCGATCTGCTGAGGCCTTGCAGGAGCTGTAATACAAAAGGAAAATAAAGAGAATATATTTTTAATTTGATGTAGATGATTAATGCATTATACTTTTTAGAAAGATGGAATAGGTGCTAAAACCATAAATTGAACAAACAATCAAAGTACAAATTAGGATACAGAGAAATAAATATGAGACAAAAATATAGGAAAGAGTAAAAACGCGGATTGGTATTTTAGCAATATCCAGGCATTGACTAGTGTTTTTCTTAGATATTCTAATAGTCCATCTATTCTGTTGCGTATTCATACAATGCATATCAGTTATCATAGCTTTGCCTGGAAATTCATTACATGGATACAATAAGAAGGATATTATGTCAAATAAATTCATCATCACAATCACCATCCCTGCCATCATCATTATCATGATAATCATCACCATTATTATCATTATTATCATCATTATCACCAGCACAACCACCATCATCACCAGCACAACCACCATCATCACCATCAAATCATCAAATCATCAAATCATCATCATCATCATCATCAGAATCAGAATCATCATCATCATCAGAAGCATCATCATAAGAAGCATCATCATCTGCAGGTTTATAAATCAGCCTCTACTTTCATACAATGTGCCTTATCAACTACCTCCACATAATTACTTGGAATGCTTCCCTAATTAAACTTGAGCTTGGCGTGACTATGTTGGTTTATGTTCCAGCAACAACAAAATATCCAGCCTCAAAACACAACCTAAGTTTGCAAGACCTTCAACAAGCCTTATGGTAGAGAGAGAAAGAGAGAAAGAGAGGGAGAGATGGAGAGAGGGAGAGAGGGAGAGAGGGAGAGAGAGGGAGACAGAGAGACAAAGAGGGGGAGAGAGGGAGGGAGAGAGGGAGGGAGAGGGGGAGGGAGAGGGAGAGGGGGAGAGGGAGAGGGGAGGGAGAGGGGGAGAGAGGGAGGGAGAGGGGGAGAGAGAGAGAGGGGAGAGAGGGGGAGAGAGAGAGTGAGTGAGAGAGTGGGAGGGAGAAAGAGAAAGAGAGAAAGAGAGAGAGAGAGAGAGAGAGAGAGATAGAGATTTTCATCTGTTTGGTATTTCTCCTTGATTATCTCTCAAGGATGATCATCCAATCTTCCTCATCTTCTTAAAATGTTTTCCATTCCTGAGATACCAAAGTCTGTGTAAAGACTTAATGTGCACAGAAGGAATAAATGCATGGAGATGGTCTACAAGAGTGAAACAACTCAACATGTTTACCAACAACTTTTTTAATAATATAGTAAAACATATTTATATCTTTCATAAAGTCAAACAAGCTAATAATAGAAATTCATCTTTTTTGCCACATTTTGAGTAGCTCTATCCACATTTATTTTTGTTTAATGCCAGAGTTCATCTTTTCACATTACTTATGTATCTACAGATTGTTCAAGAAAGTCATTTCCTGGATATTACCTTGTTTGGAGGCACACATTGAGCAAATTTAGTTTCATCAATAAGAGAAATTTCCTGTCATGTATCCAAGCCTGAATTCTATGTTGCCTTAAGTCAAAAATAGGACCAGAAAATGCCTGCTCAATAGTTCAACAAAAAACAAAGTTAAGGAGTGATCTGATCCATTAATATAGTTGCACGTCCATAGAAAGTATTTGCTGCTATGTCAGTATTAAAGTGGTCTTGTCTTGGGACAATCATATAGTAAGGAAGGCATACTCTTTATTCCTCAAAATTATGTTGTTTAAAGAGAAAAAGGTCTTCAGGAAATGTCAGTTCAACAGCACATAAACCTTAAACACCAATTTAAACTACTGACTCTATACATGTAACTGCAAGGACATAAACAACACCTACTTAATGAAACTCTGTCAGTCAGACCTCAAACTAAATGGGCAGAAAGAACAGTTTTGCCCCTGTGGCCCTCCCAGTAATCCCTGCATTTTCCTTCAATCTTTTTCTGGAAAATAAGAAAAGGGGCCCTGTAAATGTACAAAATAATATGAGACTTGCTGTCAGTACATAAGAAATAGCAGTTTAGGCATATGTTAAAGGTTTGAACTCCAATGCAAGCCAAGCTACTACAATTCCCTCAGCATGTTTGTCTCGACAATGACATCATGGTCTATATATATAATACCTGTCTACCACACATCACCTTTCCTATCATCTCGTCTTCAAGCATGCACTAAGATGTTGACACAATCTTCAGGCCTACAAAGATAGCCTAGGAACTTGGACTGACTTTTAAGATGCCATAGCATGACTAATAGATGGATGCCCATGCATTCGTGGTATGTGACAGTGTGGTGGCGTAACCAGGAGATGATCTACGGTAGACTATATATTCAATCTGATTAGTTTTCTATTTCGAGAGTGTGTTGTCACAAAGTTTGTCCTGTCATGATACCTTAAATATCGCAAAGTCATAATGATGTTGATGCTAAAGGCAGCGAAAAACAGCTAAAGAGAGTTAAAGACAGCTAAAGTTAAACTGTTTCAAATTGATTACTTTGATGATTAAATCAAACTAATGAATCTAGAGTAATCCGAGCATAGCAATCCTTAGACTTATTTTTTTTTCTTTGCAGTTGATTATTTTTTTCACTTCATATCTACTGAAGACCCTACTGGCTGTAATCTGTTTACTTAATATATAATATTTAATTTTAAGAGAAGACTTCCAAACATGTTTAAAATTTATCAAAATATATGTTGGTCTGATTCTCTAGTGGGGGAATTTTGTGTAAGCCTACTGTAAATTATAATTTTCTTTTATTTCATATCTACTGAAGACATACATGTATGTGTAAGTACACTTTAGGCATACAGCTATTATTCAACATATTAGCAAGTCTGCATGGTTGAATCTTCTATACCAGCATAATATATAGGAAAGAACATATTGAAATTCTTCCCACAAAGTAACTATCGGTATGTGAGTAACTTGTTTTCTCCCATTCATTAGTGAAAGCAGTATGAAACTTGCTGTAATATTACATTTATCTATTTCCTTTGATATTTGTCTACCCGTGATTTCACTTTCAACTATTTCAAATGTTAACAAAAGTTATTTATCATGATGCAATACTCAAATATTTTTAAAATTTTTAAATTAAAAGGACTATTTGTCATGATACATTAACTCATGAATTATCTCAGAATGTTCTCAAATAAAGTCACATGATTAGAAAATAACAATGCAAATTAGAATGTGACTCATTCATCTACGCTATTCATTATTACAAATCAATATCTATGCATAATCACCAATAAAAGGAAAAACAATCCCACTTTTGGTCACAAAATGCCAGAATCTTATGCCAAGATTTGTTTCATAAGGCATTTCCTGTCACTTAAACAGCTAATTAAAAATACATAAAAGCTGATGAACATCATTCACTGCCTTACTACACAAACGAGGCACTTTGTCTTCAGATGGATAACTACAGCACTTCCATAAATATAGTTCCTCCATAAGCATTATATTCTTGTCACTCGCCATCGTTAATAAAGGTTTAATCCTTCTTAATTAGGCATCATCCTGCACACAAGACACAAGAGTACCAGAGCAAAGTTACACAAAAAGTTCAGCAAGATGTCATCCATGCAATGGGGTCTAGAATCAGAGCTCTGTCAAAACTTTCATAATCTCACTGTCAACGATGGTTTCATGGATTTACAGGAGTGATAATTAAGGATGTGCTTTGCCGACACGTTAAAAATAGATTAGTTTGCTTTGATTATGTTAAATACAATAAAAATAATTCAAGGCTCGGGTGTGGTGGTCCAGTGGACAAGTCACCGGACTGAAGATCACAAGGTACAGGGTTCGAATCCCAGCCCGACACTAACATCCTTTGCCAAGACATTAATCTACATTTGCCACTCTCGACCCAGGTGAAGTTAATGGGTATCGATAGGAATTTATTCCTTGAAGCTTCAGCACCTTCATTTAGGGCACCCAGGCTGAGCTGGGGTAATAATCCAAAGCTCTTTGGACGCGCATAGAGACATTGATAAAAAATTATTATGCGCTATACAAGAACCGAGTATTATTATTACTATATGCAAGACATGACTGTGATATTTGCAGTAAAGTCTGTTCAAAGCCAGAAGGGCATTAACTCAGCTACTATTACACATAGTTAATGCCCTTCTGGATCTCAAAAGACAATACATCAAGTTCAAAATATCTGTTCGAGGTCAAACATAGATGGGTCTGCTTTGGACAGTTCAGTGTGTGCATGGCAGAAGGATGTAAGCAGAGGAATTCCTAATAGATTAGTGTATTGCAGATTTGCCTACTAATAACCTTCTGCTGGAAGCACATGAACTCTGCTTTTCATAGATTGATAGAAAAATTTTCGCAAGATAATACAGCAGAATAGAGGGTTACCATATTTCAGCATCCTTAGATCTAGAAGACCTCCCAGGGATTCAACATTAGTAGCTACGACAGCCAAATGATTTTCCATACCGAGGTTCACCATTCACATATCTTTCAGAAATCTATATCATATGTGGTTCAGGAAATTAAAGGCCGTCATTCCATCTAGCTTTGTCGAAGCTCGTGAGGAATTCTTTGTCTTCGGGGAAGATCATCGGCAGGGTCTTAACTAACCACAGCCTCCTGAGAATGACCTGCAGGATACACCTAAATTTGGAGACTGGAAAAGAGTAGTGTTGAATCAGGTCAGAAGGAATTGTTTCCTTCCAATCATATGCTATCACTTATAATAGATGGATATGTATTTTTAATTTTAATTAGGAAGATCCAGTTTGGATGTCAGATTGGAAGTCGAAGTCTGTGGAATCTGGATGAGATAACTAGAAAAAGTATCCTTAAAAGCAGACATAAAACACAACATTGAAAAATACTCATAGATGTCAACACCTGCAATTATTTAATAATAAGTTCAAGAAAAATCCTTCAAGTTTTAATTGAGGGTAGAGAAAAAAATGCAATTTCTTCAGTTTTTAGGATGTATAAATGCAATGTTCTAGGAGAGAGGTAATGCATTCCTTGGAAAAGCAAACCTTTCCTCAAAGAGCAAATATAAAGTTATCATATTTAACCTATCCTTCAAGACTTTTCTATCACTATCCCCCTCAAACACAGATGTGTATTCAACTATTCTTTTCTCAATAAGAAATAATGATAATCTGAGTAAAACAATGTTGTCTTCCTTTGCAGGTAGGTTAAAATATAAATCTACATGTTTCTACATGTATTAATATCCAAGTAACAAAACAGTTGCTTTAAAGTTTGACGTCTCTCCTAAATTCTAACCAAAAGGTCAAACAAGTTCTGGAACATTCAATAATACTGCAGATACAATAATACTGCACGTACACGAATATCTATTTCATGTATTTCCTGCTGGTAAGCAGTATTAGAGATACATGCTTATCAAGCAATCAAGAACTTGGATCTAATATGGCGTATCATTTTCTCTGCAGTATCCGTTTCAGACCAAGCCCATTAGCATGAGTCATGTGCCGATGCATGTACTCAGACATTTATTTGAAAATCATATTTTTCATTTGATATAAAGAAAATATTAAAATAATACAGATCTGGATGAGTTTGAACCAGTTCAGTCAAAATTCATATAAGCTGGATCATAAAAAAGACAAGCAAAGGGATTCATACATACATACATAGAATAATACTACTTCGCCACTTAGAAACATTGTATTAAGCGCAATATAAATGTTATGCATTATTATTATTATTATACATGAGTATGGATGATGATGGAAACAAAAATTAGAGTTTGGGAAGACAGAATGTTGAGAACACTCTGTTATTGCTATTTGCCTATGAAAGGCACTATGAATATCATAACAAACATGATCTCAAAATCACTGAAGAAAATAGGTAAGAGCTGAATATCCAAGCAACATGTAAAAATTTACTGACATCTGCAGAGAATAGCAGACAACATAACAGATACATACCAGCACTAAGCAGCAACATCATTGACCTTAGCGATCTCCTTCCAAACTTTGTCATCTTGTCATTAACTCCTCTCCAAAAAACAGATCTCAGAAAAAACAGATCAACTTGTGACACACAAAAACCAATCACTGGAATACCGTTCACAAGCACAAAATCTTTCCCCAAATTTTCTCTTCACTCTTTCAAATTACCAATGAATTTGACAAAGAAAAAAAGGCCCCATCTGAAAAAAAGTCATCAATAAGGTTAAAAAGGGGCTCATTTTGTAGGTCGCAGATCGAGCCAAAGCAGCTGCATTTCCTCCAATGTGATGTGAATTCTTTTGGAAGCCATTCAAATTGGGTTCAAAGTAAATCAAATAAAACTAATTGAGTCCAGGGATCCAAATGATTTCAAACGTATATAGGCCTATCAATCCTGACATTGTGTCACTTACATATGCTGCCAAATAAGTTTGAAAACACATGTACATAATGTGTAGCATGAGAGGGGCGATGATTTGGGTTGTTCCTATGCATAGGGTCTTTCCAGAATATGCACTGAAATTTCTCATTCATGGATTCATTGATTGCAATTATGAATTTTGTATTTCAGGAGTTAATTCAATTATCTTAACTTGTGTGAGAGAGAGAGAGAGAGAGAGAGGAAGAGACAGCTAATCACTTTTAAGTGTGACATACAATGTATTCAAGGAAATACAGGAGCAAGCCTGCAAAGTGTGCAATAGATACAAGTCTCACTGTATTCGCATAATAGAATGAGAGAAGGTCCTAATTCTAAACACTGTGATAAATTTTCTGATATTGTGCACTATTAAGACTGCATTTGTTTTTTCCCCTTTGATATGTTTGAAGTAATGTGAGAAATCATCTCTCTTGTTTTCATAAATCTTAAAATTACAGTAAACTGTAAAACCAGAAATTTGCATGTATGAAAATTTGGTAAATTTCGAGAGCGGTCAGTATTTGCAAAAGCTTCTTCCTGCAAAGACGCTGTCACTAAATATTCATTTTAAAAAGTTCTTTTCAGATTAGCACTCTTTTGAGAGTTTAAAATTTTGAAAGTGGTTTCAATCACAGAGATATATACATACAATATAATTTTTGCAAAATCAACACAATAATAACAGTCACAGTACATTGACATTTAATAGCTAAAACCGAACCCTAATGCAGAAAATGTCACTTATTGTACAAGATATTTGGATGCACACACACACACAAACACATACATGCTCTTTTGGGGAACTTTATTGTTTTCTCCTATTGTATTTTGTACCCCGCAAGCACTTCTATTGTATTATGTACCCCACAAGCATGACGGAATAAAGGCCATCATTGTGCTCTTTTGTTCTCTGTACCCCACAACTGAATATACATGTATGTAAAAGCACACACACACACAAACACACACATACCGCTCTACATCTTGTATTATTTTTATTGTTCCTCGTCCTCGGACAGTCGACGGAATAAAGCACAAATTCATTGTTCAACGTTCGAGGACTATTGTCCGGCTTCCGAGGACCATTGTTGCATGATTTTTTTTTTGTTCTCTGTCCGAAAATGTCCTCGGACATACTGCTAAACAGACCCACACACATATACAAGAAAAATATTTATCATATGGTCTCCAAGAAAAACAAAATGTCCTTGTCATGTCATTTTCTGCACTTATGCCTTCACAGCTTAGTTGTCGGAAAGAAACTTATCCTTCTTCAAAATTAAAAAAAATCTGTAATTATATATTTCTAGAACAAAATGATACATACCTTCTGCAATATCGTTCTGCTGGTATTCAATTTGATTTTCAACATGGTTATCCTTCCCAATGGGAGCTTCTCCTCCTTCGGTAAAATCAGTGGGACCCACTCCTAACACAATACTCGCTGTAGCGACAGCCGCAACATCAACGCCTGCACTGCTGGCTGCTTCAGGTACGTCCATCTTTTCTGGTGATGATGAGGCTACAGCTATCGGCATTTGATGGGAGGATGATGACACGTTTGTGTTTGACAGATCAAGATGATCATCTGTCTTGGCCGGTGACCTTGGTTCCTCCGTGATAGGCGATAATGGAATCTGCGTCATCCCTATCTCTGCCGATGATGCTGCTGTTGTTGTTAGAGATGGGGTCGATTCGCCCTCATCATGCATGTTGTTATCTTGGCTATCATTCAGCTGGTCTTGTTTTACATCATCTTGAACTTCTGTACTCTCACTTCCTTCCTTTTCTTCATCTTTTCTTTCTGTGTCAAGGACTTCCACCGACTGTTTGGTAACTTTGGTGATTTCTGCATCATCATTGATTGGGGAATCATCAGCACCATTTTCCTTTTCTTTTAAATTATCTTCTTTATCTTCACAGACTCCATGATTAGCATCATGCTCACTGCTCATAACATCTGTAACATCACTTTCAACTTCTTTTTTGTCATTAACCTCACCTTCAGTTTTGCCTTCTTTTTTGGTTGCATCTTCTGTAAGCGTACTTTGTTGCTCCTCAGTCATGGCTGGAGGTGCAGGCGAAGGGGGGAGGAGGGTGTCACTGACAACTCCTTCAGCAACTTCTGTAACATCACTTTGAATTTCTTTTGTGTCAATCATCTCACCTCCTGTTTTGTCTTCTTTCTTGTCAGTGTCTTCATTAAGTTTGATTTCTTGTTCATCTGTTACAGCTACCAGTGCAGGCGGAGCAGTCAGGAGAGTGTCACTAACGATTTGCTCTTGACTCTCAGGTGCAGCCTGTTCAGGAGTTTCCATCAAAGAAGGTGGTGATGGGTGCATCCCGTTGCTCATTTCTTCCACTTCAGGTAGGCAGTCAATTATATCAACGGGGAATAGAATTTGGGGAGAGGGCAAGAACTCTTGTACCTCACCATGTCCCTCAGGCAATGGAGGTGGTGGCAGAGCATCCTCAGCTTGTGGTCCAGGTGCTTCATCAAGATGTTTAGGTACAACTTTAGCTGGCTTTGGAGGCACTGGTGGCAACTGTGTGTTATTGTTGGCATTCACATTATTGAATACAGAGTCATTATTCAAAAGTACTGACTTACTTTTCATTGATACTTCATTTGCATTTGCATCTTGCAAAGTGGTTGATTTTTCTTGGAGAGCAGTGATCTCATCATTACCGGTATTCATATTGCCAGTTACCTCCATGAAATTGAATTTACCCTCAGGATTGTTGATGGATTGGTTTGTGGTTATTGGTTCATTCTCATGGCACTGGTTGGTATCTCCCATACTAGTTTGTTCAAAAGAGTCCATCTTCGTGTTACTAAATGATCCTGTGGCTTCGTCACTCACTATCTTAGCTGCTGCCTCTGTCACTGATAATACAAGCTGTGATGCTAAAGCTTTCTCAATGGCTCCTATGGCTAAAGCTCTAGCTTTCTCTTCAGCTCCCACAGGGCCGGAATCACCGTTTGTAATAACAGGTTCCTTGAACTGCACCTCGCTTACATTTGAAAAGTTAATGGAACCTGAATCCCCTTCATGGACAGAATTACCATTTAAGACTGGAGGGTGGAGCCCATTGGATTCAATGTCAGGATACATGACAGACGCTTCTGGAAAAGGGGCAACGGGACCTTGGTCTAATGCTGGCAATTGATTGTCCCTAACTGACATGGCGTTCATGTTGTCTGTTGACATACTATCGGTCTGACAGGATCCCAGCTCATTAACACATTTCTCGTGATCCCCGAGTGGCATGATTAATCCCCCTTCCTGACTCTGACTACCACTTCCACCCTCAGCTCCGCCCCATGAACAGCCAATGTCTGCCACAAAATTATTGCCCGACTTTGGAGCTACTGGCAGGAAGTTGCTGCTGCTGCCTGTGGCGTCGATGTCACCTCCCTGTTCATTGATTTGATTTATGCCAAACCGGACTTGCTTTCCTTGATTTATTGGTCTAGCATCCTGAGGTCCACTTGTTGCTACGTTCCTGTTGCTTCTGCCGAGTTGAACAGTAAGCTTTGACACTGTCTTGCCCACACCAGCTCCACTTCCATTAAAAGGATTAAAACATTCCTGTCCTCGGTACGCCATGTTCTATTTCTTGTAATACCGGTAAATCAAATCAGCAGTCATGCGAAGCAGTGTTGAAAAGGTGATGAAAAGTTTCCAACCTTCACCTCTTAAAGAATGCTCTCCCTCTCTGTCAACCGCCACTCCACGGATGACACTATGGCTCTAAACACAAAAGCGAGTCATTAATAAGCCATCAGCTATGATGAGTAAGAGTTTATGATAACATCACTCAGTCTGCTCTTTGAATACCTCAGTAGTCAGATCACGAGACAGAAGTAACAAACTCTGCGGACGGGTTCACTTCTACATCAAACCGGAGCACTGTCATCGCAGACTGAGCGTAGACAGAGCCCCATCCATGCGCATGGGTATCTACCTCTATTAAATCAAGTATTTAGAAAAGAAACGCACGCATGCTCCCCATTCCTGATGGGTCACCAAGACCCCTTTCTTCTCGGAATGTCACAGCAGCACTGCAAACATCACTGTCATCACCATCTTCATACAATCTAGCACTCACTGTCTTCTGATGAGCCCCATCTCATTCATAGTGGTGACAGGATTTCACTTAATACTTGGCATCATTCCTCCCCTATCTCCTCAACCATACCATACGCATACTCCCTGCAGAAAGGGATACTTCTCCAGACCACAGTTGATCTCATGTCCACATGAGTGACCCATAAATAACTTCATTCCAATAGATGGTCATGGTCAATTTAGTTTACTCAATGGACACTCCAGATATAAAACATTCATTCTCTAATGAAAGAATGAAAGAGTTATATCCTCCCATACAAAAAATTGTGACCACAACTTTAAACAGAGTACTTTACTCATGGTGATGATACATGAACATGAAATATTTTTAGATATGTAACGAGGTACTTTAATGCGCAATGCTTATTTGGGGGAGACAAAGCTATTAAATGAGCTAAATTCATCTATCAATAATCAATCATTCATACAATGAATTTCCCATCGGAAATAAGGGGAAGCAATGAAAAAAACCAGCTCATTTCCTTCATAAGCTCCTGACATGTTAAACTTGTTAAGCTCAGAGATAAAAATCAGAAAACCCTATACATAAAAGCAAATGTATTGATTCAATATTTCCTTCCTAACTCTATAACATTGTCTAGACATAGTTACAAGCCCTGATGTGTATCTCCATGTATAAGTTTCACAAAACAAGTCACATCTGAGCATGTTGTAAGAGATATGTGAGGGGAAAGCAGAGATTTAGATCTAGCGCCACAGAATTTAAGTCCATAATTCCCTCCTGTAAAACCTTTTTTTTTCACAACGAGAAATATGAGAATTTCAGAAGGGAATGCTGAATTTCTATTATGGTTTAGAAAGTTGTACGCATGCCGAGTCATTTTAAAGAGTCGTGTTCGATATATTATGAATAGATTTTGTAACTTTATTTGTGGTCCACAAGGAATTCGCGAGTTCAGGGTTAGCGCATGGTACAAATGACCCCAAATATCCACAGATATTTTAGACATGGAGGGTCCCTTTATGTGCACTTCAGAAAAATAACTCTGGGAGTGATAGAGGTGCCTCATGAATAGCTTTTGTTTCCCCTTTAAAAAGAATACTTCCACCTGGATATCATGGAATGCACCATTAGTGCATAATTGAATAATGATTACATGACATTCATGAGCACATGTCGAATATTATTGTCAGTGGGTTTTAGAATTTGGTACAGATGACCTTTATCTGCTCATGCTCAGATTGCATCTCCGAAGTGGCTTATTTGAAATTTGTTTTGTACAAAACTATATCATTAACAGTAATTTGTATGAATGCTAAATTAAGAGATCAAAAATTTGAAAAAGAAAAATAGGTGTGGAATAGGATCCAGGACAGAATGGAGGGGGGGGGGGGATAAAAAAGAAATAATGGATTAATAAGCATACGGTATACAATAATGCAGAAAACTAAAAGAAAAAGAGAGGAGATGGAGAGCAAGAGACAGGGCAGAAGAAAAGAAGGGGGGGGGAAGGGGGGAAGGAGGGGGGGGAAGGGGGGAAGGGGGGAAGGAGGGGGGGGGAAGGAGGGGGGGGAAGGGGGGGGGGGGGAAGGGGGGGAAGGGGGGGAAGGGGGGGAAGGAGGGGGGAGGGGGGGAAGGAGGGGGGGGGGGACGGAGGGGGGGGGGGGGACAGAGAGAGAGAAAGATGGGGAGAGAGAAAGAAAGAGATAACCACGTAAATGATAGCCATCTGGAATACGAGAAACAATTGGCAGACTATCAGATGTGGACGTGTAAGCCCACAAATCACTCCAACATATGATCCCATGGCCCTCAGATCACTTTCATAGATTAAAAAAAAAAGTTCCTTCCTCTTTTTCAATAAGTTCATGTGATGAGTGCAAAATTATTCAGGCCATTCTTGCTGCAACATTACTCATTGCAATGAAATCATTTGTAGTAGTAGCAGTCTTTCCTAATCACTGTATTGTCATCAATTTTTTTATACAAAAAAAAAAGATCTTTATTCAAATACTTTGATTTTTTAACTTGCAGCAGGTATGAAATGAATATATATAAATTTAAGACAAAGAGAGAACAGATATGGTACTTCCCTAATCATATTTTGTGGCACAGAAATTAAATGTCAAAAATTTATTCCTTCTATTAATGAAAAGAGAGGAATTTGTGCAACTTTCAATAAGTTACAAGATGATACCATTACAAAAGGGTAGAAGACAAGGAGAGAAAGGTCGAAGAACCATTGGTAAGGGGTTGGTATCAACCGATTCCAATATCCACCTCTGAGTTTCTAGGAATCTCTCCAAGTTCCATAGCGATGAAAGCAGCGAGATGAAATTCAGTCTGACCATATGACATAACTTTGAAATGCATCACTGGTGACTGTACGTGACTTGCCTCCTTATGTCTACTTGAGCTATTGTGAAAGGCAGCCAGTCTACATATATCTGGGCCACAGAACTACAACATTACACAATCGCCCAACTGGGCAAATAGGTCATTTACAGTATTTGCTTTAACTTAATTCCTATACTTGCCCATTAAAATTCTCCCATTTTAAAGGAAATATCTTAGTAGAACTATACAATTACCATTTTTTCTGGTAAGTCTGCATAATATGCTATTTTGCTTTAAATAAAATGAAATTAAAAATATGAACACAAAGATGGCTTGGCACTATTTTTTCTGTCGTAATCATATTGAAATATAAATTTTCCGGTCGGTTAAAAACTGAGAATACTACTAATTCTAAATACTACTCTAATCCTCATGATACATGTAGCGCCACAGGCCAAATACAATGAAAGAAGTAATTAATGTGACAATGCTACACATACAAGAAGTGTTAGACAGCTCAAGAGATTATAACTGTGAAATGTGAAATCAGACCATATCTGTAGTGCATCCAATATCAGAAAAATTTCCTCAAAATAATTCTCAACTGAACATCTAATATTAAGGAAATAATTACCGTTGGTGAAGGTGATGGGACAAACTATCACTTCCGAGGCAATTTGTATGTAGCTATCTTTCCGAAGCGAACCTGAGAAAAGATAGCGTATACATTCAGATCGCAGAGGAAGGGATGGTACGTCTCATCGCCTGAAATCAAAAGGTGATTATTTGCTTTATATTCCGCATCTGAAACATTTAACTGGTTAAGACAATTATTCTCTACTTCTCGAAAAAGACATTTATGATTTAGGCCCGAATAATTCACAAAAGATGTTAAAACCACCATTAACCCCCATAAAACCGTACCCCTACCTGGGTGCGCACACTTGTTTTATCATTTTAAGCGCGCGATTATGCAATGCGCGCTTATTTTAGTACGCCTATGGAGCTATTCGTAAAGGTCACGCACTTTTCATTTTGACTATTCGTAGAGGTCACACACTTTTCAATTGACTATTCGTAGAGGTCACGCACTTTCATTTCGCGCGTACCCAGATATTGATAACGCATTGTGACTCTGTAATGGACTGAAGAGATCAGCGAAACACATAAGTACTATTCCGTCGAGGTCACAAACTTTTCTTCTCGGGTCGATTGATATGGGGAAAACTACGTTTTATCACATGATTACCTTTTGACCAATCTAACAGCAAGATTCTTAGTATGTGGAATATAATTCACAATATCCTACAAGGGAACATTATACAATGAATGTAAACCAATACTTTTTGCGCACTGTAGCTATAGCACAAAAACTGTTCAACTATAAACTTAGAAAATGAATCAAACAGACTGATTATGAAAGAAGCTTTAAAATTGGAAACCTTGTATCTTGAAGCACAAAGAAGTATGAACTTAAAATATGAATCGTACAAACTCATTATGGTCCTCTATCAATACATCACTGTGTTTAAATACTGGCAACATGTACGAGTTTCACAGTAACAGGTGCATACATGTAGGTCTATCACCTAGTATGTCTCTCACTATATGATAAGATGAGATGCTACATTAATTAAGTACTTGTCTAACATCCCATCCTGCTCAGGGCTAAGAAATCTTATCAGCTGGAAGGACATCATGAGTTATACTGAAGAAAGTCTGAAATTAAGTGGACTGGAATGGACAAAAAAAAGTAGAACATTTTTAAAACTTAGAAATTAGATATACATGTAATAATGAAAGGCAAAGAATAAGATTTTAAAACATTTTTCTTTGATTTGCACATATGACTACAAACAAAATGTTGAAAAGTATCGTACTGACAGTTTTAAAATATAAGATAAAGGTTTAATGTAGTCCAATAATGCAAATCTTGCTTATGTTTTCTGAAATATTGTTTACAAAAACTCAATTTAAAACAAAATATATTTGCCATGAACACCATTATAAAAATATATATTTTCTAAGAAAAACATTCAAAGTATGTTTTTGCTATCTAATAATTTTGGATGATTATTTATGCCATAGTTCCCAAATGTGTATCTTTAAAATAGTTCCCACTCTCAAAATCACACACACATACATAGCAACAAAGATAAAGATGAATTTAACACAATACTAAAATAGCTTTTGAGTGCTGGTTGGGGCAAGCAGAGATTTCAAGTTGGGTTGGTAAATAATCATTTTACCCTGCATTTAATGGGAAGAACTTAAAAGGGTCTATTCTATCTGCAAAATTATTTCCAACATAATTCTAACATAATCAGAAATTAGGAATCATATTCAGAAAAAAGGTTTGCGGTACAACCATGTGAGTTGGAATCATATTGTTCTTTTGTCATATATCATTTCATATATCATTTCATCATGCACGAACACATTCTTGGTGTGTCCCTGTCAGTGATCTCAGGTTTTAAATTCACCTTCCCAGAAAGCGATTGGGTGATGAGAGAAACAGCTGCATCCACCATGTACATGGTTTACATGCCTGGAGGATTTCAGAATTAAAGACAATCAAAAACATTCTTGAGAACATTTCAAAGTGTGAGACAAGGGGAGATTCTTGACGGAAGCGTTCACTACATAACATCCGATCCCTTATCATGAAATATAAAGATAGAATATGATGCAAGCATAGAGACAGCAAGGGATAAAGACTAGGAAGACATTAATAGAAGACATTAATACTTAGAGGGTAAATACATGTAAAGAGAGAAAGAGAGAAAGAGAGAAAGAGAGAAAGAGAGAGAGAGAGAGAAAGGGAGAGAGAGAGAAAGGGAGAGAGAGAGAGAGAGAGAGAGAGAGAGGGAGAGAAGGAAACAAAAATTGGTAAAGAAATTATTTTCTAAACTATTCTATCCCAGCACCTTAACTGAATAAATCTAGTAAGTTGTTTCTAGCAAATACAAAATACAATCCAACTAATTTGTTCGTAGATGCAATTTGAGCATGAGCAGATAAAGGTCATCTGTGACAAATTTTAAAACCCACTGACACAAATAATTGATATGCGCTCATGAATGTAATGTAATAATTATTCATTTATGCCTCAATGGTGCAATCCGTGATATCCAGGTGGAAGTATTCTTTTTAAAGAAGGAAACAAAAGTTATTCATGAGGCATCTCTATCACTCCCAGGGTGATTTTTCTAAAGTGCACAAAAAGGGGACCCTCCATGTTTAAAATATCTGTGGATATTTGGGGTCATTTGGGACATGTGCTAACTACGAACTGGTCTATTCAGAAGAGATTTTAAGTGAGAGGTACTGATATAAGTTGTTTGAATCCAACTTAAACCAATATTATACTATATCAAGAATGAAATATAGATTTATATTTATAATCTTAAAACTTGTCAACCAATTCATGAGTCATCAATTTTAATCAACATAAGATATTTTTACAAAAATATTAAGTGGCTTGCAGGAAGAATGCTATATGATAGTGCATGGTAAAACAGGAATTAGAATTTTATATTATGTCTTCCATAACAACATAAGGGGCCTTGGCAGACCTATCTCATAACAGGAATCAATGTTGTCACATAATGCAACCACAGTTGGAATATTAATTTCTTGGTGTAAAGGGACCTCGGAAAACATCCCCAGACTGTCACGAGTGTTATTAGAGGGTGATAATTGAAGACAAAGGGAACTTGGTGCTATTTAAAATTAAAGGACCCAGACTACTATATGTTTCATTCAGTAAAAGGTTTAAGTCGATCAATTCCTTTTTTTTGTCAGGCAAACGAAAGCTTATTTAAAAACTGTTTAATTTGTACATGTATTTTCTGGCGAGCAAAGTTTGCTCAGCTAGTTTTCATTTGGTCTTTTAAAGACACCGTAACTATGTATGCAAATTTGTTCCTAAGTTATGCAGGTTAATTAATGCAAAGACCGCACCCGAGATATCGCCAACTGAAAAAAGGGTGCAATCTTCTCAGTGGAAAGAAGCCAGGGAAGTTTTGCAGGGGCAAATATGTCTTCAGTCATTCTATCAGTTCCATGTTTTGTCCTGTCAAGAAGTAAGTGTTACGGTAAATAAGAAATAATGGCTTTGGAGTCAACTATAAATTCAATGTCGGTTATAGAAGTTTTTGAGTTGCAAACTAAACTTTCACTTACCTGAAAGTAAGTATTTGGGACTGGTGTGTGTGTATGTGTCGCAGGAACGTATATTAGTATACACTATATCGATAACTGGACATTCATGAGAAATAAGTAGATTTTATATTGATTATTATAGTTTTGGTCAGGAAACTATTTTGAGATACAATTTCAGGCATTATAAGATTTAGTGTCAGTAAATAGGTAAAAAAAGAGAAAGTAATGAAAATACAACAAAGTTGGAAGGAACGATGTGTTGTTGATTTGTCACGTGATAGCCCATTTGTACGTGTACGTTCATTGATGCATAAAGCAGGTAGTTTAAGAAGATTCATTATTTGGGAAAAGATTTATTAAAGGGGAAAGGATAAAGAGATACAATTTGAGGAAGGATAGAATTTAGATTAGTGCATCCTTATTTTTATAAGGATAGTTGTGGTATATTGGTTAATGTGTATGAATATTTGTAACAAGACGAGTGTTCATTGAGAGTTATAGAAAGCTTTGAAGTATTTTCTCTATTAGTATTCAACCTTTTTCTCAGCCAATCAGGCTATTGAAAATTGCTTCTTAGCTTATATAGCATTATATTACGAATCTGTTTGATGCAATGTTTCTTTCATAATATTTATGTGAACACATAAACCAGTCAACTTTATATCTTGTTGATGCTATGTCAGACAAAGCATTCATTGCTGTAAACTTATATAACATATATTCAATACACTGATGAAGAAAGAGGCTATTTACACACTATGTCTCAAGCACTTGTTCGACATTGTTGTAACGATGAGGTATGGTTATTATGTATTGAATAAGCGAGTAAAGACTATTGTTTACAATCTTGGATTCAACGTTTATATTTTGCAGATTGAATAAACTGGAATTATACAATTCCCCCAGGACTCAACATGAAAGGGTGACTGACTCAATTCTTGACAATCCACTACTATATGAGTGGCATGTCAATATAGGTAAAGCATTCTAGCCAAGATGTTATTAGTTTTTATATTAATTATTGAAATAAGATCCTCATCCTTCTATTAATTTGATGCAGTCGAGTCAAAAAACAAAAGAAAACAAAAGAAAAAAAAACAACTTCATCATACTGTCCGAGTTCTGAGCCAAACTATGAACATTTAAAACTATCAGTGGAACTATTATTTAGAAATAATTCAATTTATATCTTTGTGGAGGGTATATAGGCAAAGGATAATTTTTATAAGGATAATTTTTTAAAGGATATAATTAATGGGTGCATACAGCCTGCGACCCAAATTGCATTTTTCTGATGATCTATGTACTACATCTTTAAAATTTGACCCCTGTTACACATACCTCTGAAAGTGGACTGAGGCCGCCTCCAGGGCTCGACGTATGTGTAACATCAACTTTTTTTAAAAGCCGGACTGAAGCCGGCCTCACGCTGGACTCAGTCCCGCAATCAGTATGTGTAACACCAAAGTGGACTCGGCGCCGGCATTTAAGCGGAAGTTACGTAACCCGTAAGAGCTGTGCATGCGCGGACCGTTCGCGATGTCGATGAGATAGTACAGCACCTGCAGTGCGAGTGTGCGAACCGCGCAAACTTTTTTACATGGAGTGCGCCCCAACGTCAGCTCGTGAAAAGGCGACGTGAAGCCGGCCTATGTGTAGACACAAAATTGCGGGCCCGAGGTATGTGTAACAGGGGTTTTAATGGTCTCGAGGCGGCTTCAAATTGCAGGTGTGAAGCCGGCTCCAGGGCCGCCTTTGAAAGCCGACGCATGTGTAACAGGGGTCTATCACTTTGCAAGCCTAAAGTCTGGAGGTCTATGCACTACTAGGCAGCATAACTTCATTATTTTTTTTTTACACATTGTTAAATGTCCATATGGTCCATTATGTATTATTCTATCAAAAAAATTGCTGGTGGTTTTCTTCTCTTTAAAACGAAATATAATTTGACAAGTTTCGATGAAAAACTTCTGAATGTTCCCATATAAAAATGTAACTTGATGAATGGCCATTTTTGCCTGCAGGTAAGGCAGGCAAATTCAAAGAATACCAAACAGGAACAGTTAAAAGTTTGAAAGACATGGATTAAAAAACTAACATAAATGGCAGAAAAACTGATAACTCGCCAGGAAAGAGGTATAAGACTGTATGTCCCTACAATACCAATGCACTAAACTCCTTCTGGCTCTAACCACAAGCTATCTCACTAAGATGTGGACATAGTCCCCTATTGTAAAACTTCCACAACTCACACCACACCCCTAAACATAAATCTTCAAAGGAATGCAGGATTGAAGTGAACAACCCTAAAAATCACAATGATATCTATTTCTTCAAAGAAAAAAAAATCATCAGTCAAACGGCTTTTGCAAGCAGTAACCTCTATAAGTAATAAATCAGTCATCTGGCATTTATGGAACCATAGAGCCTCTTTGGTCCCATAAGTGATGAAATGTGTATCTACTTGAACCAGCATGATGGGTGTCACCAATTCATTGACAAGAATTTTAAAAACTTAATATATCTCCATACAATACCCCTTGAAAAGGGTATATTCCTTACAAAAGTACAATGAAATCAATCTTTACTCTGGTGTTGCTAGCTATAAATACAGTATCCACATAAATGAAAAGTGACCCAGAAGGAAGGGTAAAGCACATTAACAGCAAATGTTAATTGGTGTACTTACCTAAGGAAATAGAAACAGCTGATCTTCTCATTATGGCCCGACAGATGTGTTACCAGACTCAAAATCGAAAGTACATCAAAATAACAGAACAGAAGTACCCAAATCGTCCAACAATGAAACCGGTAAAATAGAAGTATGGTTTGATGGGGGGCCTGTCAAGCTCACTACATCGGTCAAGTTTTTGTTCCCTAAATGGACAATGATGGAATGGTGATGATGGATGTTGATGGAAAGTTCAAATTATCAACCCTAATTTGGTCCCTGTAATGAGGATTGAAATTGGATGGAGGCAGACACACACACTGAAATGGAATGTTGTTGCTATGCCAGCTGGTTGGAGATTGCATGGAGGCAATGCAGAGAAGTCGATCTTGGATGCTGTGGTGTGTACATGAGTTGGTTGGTGTACTGGGGCGGTGATGATGATAATAAAAAACCCCGATATAGCCAGGCTTGCTCCATCACCCCTTGGGCCTATAACATTCCATCCTATTTCGGAGGTATTTTATAGGAGTGTGTGTGAGTGTGTGTTGTGCTTACTCGAATGGAGGGATGGGTGGGGTTCTTTTGGAGGATGGTAAACACTTGGAAATGCGGCATATCTCAGGAGACATGGGAAAGAGAATTAGTAAAGGGAAAGAAAAAGATGTAGTGGGAAGTGAAGCCACAACCTAAGTATTTTATTAAGGTAGCTGTCAAACTTAACTGGACTTGGCTTTCATGTTCAAGGATGTTTGGGTTGGGGCAAATTGCCCTAAGCCTCCATCAACAGAGAAAAAATAAAGGAAAAATATTGTAGTAGGAAAATGGCAAGGGAAAAAATGTAAAGAGATTAAAAAAGTATTTATGATATTCAGGGACATATCATTTTTTATCAACTATACATGCACCTCATCTCTTCGAATCCTGATAAATCATATTTTGAAAGATCGTCTCCCAAATGACATAACAGGATTTAGAGGAATAGCATGTTTCCACAGGATATGATCACTGTTACAAATTTGTTTACCTTGATATCCTCTCCAATTTACACTACCCTAATAGCTATTATCTAACCTTATCCTACCCATCAAAAACAAATAATCTCGACTTGCCAAACTCAATGATAACAATATACCTGGATTACATCATTCATCATACCAGATCAAAATGACATCAGCACTAAAGGAGAGAGCAGTTGCCAAGAGCATCAGATCATATGATTGAATCAAAACTGTTTGGGGTAACGATCTCGGAGAGCCTAACAGGATATTTTAGGACTGGCTCAATTTTTTTATAACCCTGACGTCATCCGCTGGGCGGCACAGCTGTGTCTGTTTGTAATTGGGCGCGTGCCCCCACATCCAAAGCAGCACAGAGGGAGGCTCCCAAAACAAAAGTAGTGATTCGACACGAGTGTGCATGTGGGGGGAGGGGGGGGGGGGTGAAGAGTGACAGAGTATCACAATAAAGAATAGGATATAAGATGAGCTTTGTTAGAAGAACATGAAAGCCTCTACATGAAGCTTACAATAATACTTGACAATAATTGTATTTGGGCCCAAACATGAATGGATGTACTTGGTGCTTGGAAATAAGGTTTTCATATGTCTATAGCTATGGGGCAAGCTACATGTACTTTTAGCATTTAGTTGATCTGTTTTGGTTTCCAACCACAGATATAAACTGTAAACTAGTGATGTCAGCTAAGTCTAATATTTCACAGAGGGCACTGATATAGAATGCAGAGCTAGCGGTAGGTAGGCCATGGCCGTTGGCTTCGCGACCAAATACCAGACATTTCTTGACAATGGTTCAGAAAATTTGTTAGAAAACAACACAATACAGTGGATGATATGCTACAGCTGTAAGAAAAAAATATTCCCTTTGTGTCTTAAAATATGGTTTAAAAATTCAAGCTGTCTTTCCAAAAAGAATGCATGCTACTTGATAATAAAAGAATTTTTCTTCATCATGCTTCTTGATTATAAAAGGATTTTACTTCATCACACACAAGGACAAGAAGTAAAAGATATGTTATCCTGATGGGGAAATATATAAAACTTACATAATGGCATTTGAACAATTGAAAGAAAATTTCTGTAATAAACAATTCAGCTAAAACAATTTGACAATAAAGAAGTGACATGCTTCTCAGAGAATGCACAATATTACAATAGTCATTCAGTCTGAAACTTGAAAGTATTTTATTTTCAATAGATCGAGTGAATCATTTGACACATTCATCACAGCATATATCTGATTTGAAAACAATCCCTTTTTGTATCATTAAGACCTATAGAATCAATAGCAAACTTCACTAATATTATGAATAATATATACAGGAAGAAATGAGGTTAAGAACAACCTTTGAATGAAGGTATACATTATTGTGAACAATGACTCTGAAAATAAATGTTCAATAAGCGAAAGTTTTTATTCATAATATAGATAATATGAGCACATATTATGAGTCTTTATTGGTACGTAAAACACTAACAGCCTACATCAATCATTTTATACATGGTTAATGATGTTTAATTGACATTTGATGCTTTGTTTTTACATCAGGAAATCACAGTCAAAAGGAAAAATCTGCCAGGGCTTTGACACTGATTGCTTATGAAAGTTAATATTTAAAGTCTCTAGCCAATATTCTACAAAGCATATGAATCATCTAAGGCCATTATATAGAAGGAAAATACAGCAAATGAAATAGAAATGATTGATTAAATCAAATAATTTTGCTCCCAGAATTGATTGTCGTTGCCATCTGAAAACTAAAATTTGATACAATTATGTTATTCTGTACAAGGCATTGTAAGGAAGTTGGCAATTATCATTATTAATGAGTTTTTTAGTAGTGGTTTCCATTTGGAGATGGGAAAAAACAATAATTTTCAAATGACATCCTTTGACAGACGAGCTGTGAGTGTGATTGAAACCAAATAATAAAATCATCACTTCTATTATATCTACTCTCACCACTTGAGCACTCCAGTAGCTAGCTATATTATATGAAAAGATTTGTGAAATTAGTATCATCCTACATCATAATAATCAACAGACAGCTTGTAAGACTATTTGAAAGAAAGTGTACATTATCTAGAAGGACAAAATTGTGTAAAATGTTTGTTTTTAAAGGAGAATTAACCTCAAACAATAAAGACGATAGTGTTCAAAGGTGTTATTTATTCCTACTTGTTAGACTATATGGCTTCGCGTCAAAATATACGAGATCGATACGAATCAAGATTTTCTGAGCAAAATTTATCATCTGCTAGCAATATGTATCGTCTGCTAGCAATACATGGGGCTGCCATTTTTTTTATGTGTACAAGAAGATTTTCTTAATCCAAATGCCCAATTGCCTTTTTCAAAATTAAAAACCCATTTGAGATTAAAAATATAGAATAGATACCGGTATGTCAATTTATTTTTAAACTGAAGATTTCCTTATATATTTCTGTTGAAAATCGATATTCGCTTAATATAAATCTATTTTCTAGATACTGTGACGCAATGGACGGAGCAAATTAATTCAAATTTTATGGATGCTTCTTCCCTGAGCATCTATAGCGGCAAACTATGCATTCACCTGCTTTCGGATAATGGGACTTGAAAAGTCAGAATGCATGCTGCATATATTATGTTCTGCTCTGTTTGGCAAACCCAAGAAAATAGATTTTTGTTAAGCAAAACCAGACAATTTAAAAGTATCATTATAAAGATTTAATTTTTATAAATCATGTAAACACCCACTTTATATTTTTCGTCACATATGGGATTTTAGGTAATGAAGAAAATCAATTTAGGTCTTGGATTCAAAATATCTTCCTGACCGGAACATTTCTCAATGGTTCATGTACAAATCCAAATCAGCAAGAAAATGGCAGCCCCCATGTAAATGAGTAGTAGACGATACCGGGTGTTGGAATATCTTTATTATACCCTTTTCTGATATCTTATTGGAAAATGATTTAGGCCAATAAGTAGGAATATACTACACCTTTCAATATAAGTAAATTTGTACTCAGGGGTTAATTCTCCTTTAAATATCCATATTGTGATGATTTTTTTAACCATAAAATTAAAGTCTCTAATACAGTAATTGCTGATGTTGGAGGAATATCAAGTGGATACTCAACCGCAGATTGTGGACGTTTTTATGCCTGATCGTTACCTGGTCATGCCGTTGCCCGCGGGGCACAAACTTTGGAAAGACTGGTCGCCGCGCATCATGTACACTCCGCCTGAGCTCGAGCAAGATTTGGTCAGCTTCGTGCAGTCGGAAATGTAATCCCAGTAGTCAGACGGACGCGTTTGATGCACAAACTTTGTGTACAAGTGAATGGGCTTACACAAGCCTGACTTTCCCCACGGCCGCCTGGTGGGGTATCCCTTTAACCCTTTGCCTACGGGACCCGGGTAGTCCCTGTACTAAGCCTATGGGAATGAGAGAATTCAGTAGTCAACGGGTTATCATGTAAATGGTGTGTGTTTCAGCTGGGCTCTGTTCAACATCACTCAATAAGACTCACATTGATACCTTAATTGACATCCAGTATAGTGACTGCTTACCCCACCCCCATTCTCCCCCCCCCCGCATCATAATAATTTCTTTGAATAATCTTCCATAATCATTACAATAAGCAACAAAAAATGCAATGTTTTGAATTGTATGCTGTCAACATACAATGTAGTCCTAATTATCCGATTGAAGGAAACCATCAAGACGATAGAGATTAGGGGAAAACCACAGACAAAATCATAGAGGGCAACCGCCCTACCATGTGCTCTGATGCTCTATCCTAACATCCTGTCCAAGTCATGTGCACACAACAGACTTAAATCACCTGGGCTAAAGCAGGCTTTAAGGTTGATCAAGAAGGTATGGGAGATCTATATCAAACACAAACAGCCTTCTTGAGAATGGAATGGATCATGAGGAAAAGGAAGTTGTACCATCTACTTCATAGCACGTTACCATTATTGTTATCAATATTTTTCATTCAAGAAAAATAAACACAATACAGGAAATTAAGCTTAGACATAATTAAACACTATACAGGAAATTAAGACAATAATTTGATAAGTTAGCAGGAATGAGGCAGGCAAATTTACATCACCACAACCTTAAGGTCCCATGTTCTATTCTAGTCATCATTAACATCGTCATCATTAACATCGTCATCAACTTCAAAATATATTCCCAATTTTTGGCCCACATATGGTCGTTGTTGATTCTTTAGATTGTGATTTTCTATGAATCGAGTAGGATTTTTTTGGGGGGGCTTCTTATTTTTTTACAATTTTACTCCCATAGCTTTTGAGCCCTCTAGCAGTTTCACTACTATTTACTCTCACAAAAAAACTGACATGAGCAGTTTTACATCCCTGTTCACATATATTTTGCTCCACCTTAAAACAAATGAACATACTGTGAAGCACACAGTCAAAAGCAATTAGAGGTGCACATTTACAATAGGACAACTGCTTCCAATCAATCAATGACCTTTGCAAAGCCATCAACAAATTCTTTAAGAAGGCTGCCCTCTATATGCACAGACATTATAATTTGGGTGTCCAACTAGGCTCCTTTGTTTCATAAAAAATTGATTTATACATGTATATTTATGTATGGAAGACTTGTAATGTTAACGTTAACAAGAGATTTGGAAATTTGATTTTCTTCTTGATGCAGTTTCATTTTTAGTAAGATACTCTTTCAGTTTTTACAGAAAAATCTAATAAGACATGCTTTAATCCAAGGATATATTCATATAATCCTGTAGTCATCAAATCATATACTTCAAGCCTATAACTCTGTATGATACAAATTTCAATATGTCTTTGACTATACCCAAGCATCACTGAAAATAAATACACATAAAGTGTACCTATATATTGGGATTTAAATATCATGATCAGGTTTTACCAGTTCTCTAAATGTCAACATTTGAATTCCAATTACAATGGTTGACGGCCCACCCATTTTCTTATTCAACAAGAAGCATACAGACATGTAATCAACAATGTAGGTCAGGGTATACATTTTTTCAAGTATTTCCTCAGAAAGTAGAGCATCCAGAAGTATAAATAGCTCAGAAGGAACTCTATTTTCCTATTTTCACCTGGATATTGACCTGTCTATCAAGATCATGTTCCACTCCCTGCAGAGATGTGACCCGAAAATCCTCTTTGAAATAACAGACTTGGCCTTCTTTAACCTTTCCAAAAAGTTATTATTATCCTCCAAAAACGAAACCAAATTACTTGACGCACTTTGAAACTTTAGGCCTAAACTGTCACAGGTTTGAAGCTT
Source organism: Heliocidaris erythrogramma (assembly GCA_025617745.1). Lineage (NCBI taxonomy): Eukaryota > Metazoa > Echinodermata > Echinoidea > Camarodonta > Echinometridae > Heliocidaris > Heliocidaris erythrogramma. The sequence goes on from CM046855.1 coordinate 22,621,215, forward strand.
ATCTGAACTAAAAGCTTAGCATTTCAAGCCGTTTTCTAATTTTTACTAGACCAGTGAAGAGAAAATCCTATTGCATTTTATTTACATGTATATCTGGCAATTAGATATCATGAAGTCAATCACGGTTGGGTGACAAAATGACAGAAGCTTGTAATTTACCTACATATATTCTCTGAGACAACATACTTGTACAGAGAAAACTTCAGTGCTACATATACTTCACCATTTGATTTAGAGCAGCCAGAAATATACATAATTTGAAGGTAGACAACATTCTGTTCTTGAAAGTTTATTGAATCAACAATGAAGCTGCTGCTGCTTCTGCTCTCACATGCTGTTCGAGCAAGATGCTCTACTGCCCTCTCTTGTTCAGAGACAGGCAACTACCTAACACCAAATTGAATAGTGGCTTCAAAAGCACTCAACTGCAAGAAACCTTCTGTTCCTTTATCTATATCCTACTTCCTAGTCTACTTTTAAAGTCCAAGAAGAATGATGTGGGAAAACGCAATTTCTATAAAATACATTTCTAAATTTCATATTTACTTTCATAACATAATAGCCATTAGGCATTAGAGGCTGAAAAGGCTCATATCTTCACCCCGACTCCCCACCCCTTTGTGAAACCAAGCAGGAACTTTCATTCAACCTTACAGCTAAATCAAAGCACTTCACACAACATACAGAGTCGGGACAAATCTCCTTTCATTTGGACAATCCTCATACAACATCACAGGCTCTGATCACAAAACAACCCTCACATATACGTACCTGCTTGTTGTAATGTGTCTAGCGCCCCCATCATGGCAGTAGCAAAGTTGTCGGCATCGTCTGGACTCTGGAAGTTGAGACCATAGACATGTCGACTGTCCCTCCATTGGTGGAACGTGGGTGTAGCCTGGTTGTACTTGAGACCTTTTAAAATGGCGGAATTGATGACAACCTGTTAGGCGACAAAGACGGAGAGAGAGAGAGAGAGAGAATGAGAGAAAATATATTTTTTTAAAATAAATGCATGGGACAGAGATGAAGAAATATTAAAACAATTAAAACAAAGCTTATCACATGTAAAACAGACTTATTCACATGACCATTATAAACTATTCATACCTCATCTGCTGTGAGTCAAAAGGGTATACAGTGCTATCAATTTGTAGCTCTCAATACATCACATGTTCAAGTAACACATGTGTATTGATTAACTAATACCCCTTTCAGATTGCCAAAGCGCTTTTCATTCAGATATTGATTCCGCTGTCATTCCGCCTTCCTTGGAAGCGCTTCGCATCGCTTTGCTTTCACATCAAGCAGAAGATACCGCTATTTCATGGAAGTGGAATAGAGCGTGATGTTTAGAGCGAAAGTACGTCATGTGCACAATGCTTCATTTTTTTTTGCCCTTCATTCCGCTTTATTTTTATTTGGTGCGACTGTTCACATAAAAAACTGAAGTTTTATCAATTCCGCTTTTTGCTACCTCTCAAGTTTGTCATAGACCTCCCATGTCAATAGCGGAATATCCGACTTACTACCCTTTCACATCAAAGCGCTTTTGATTCTGCTATATTGGCTCAATATGAAAGGGGTATAAATGTTTTTTCTTCATTCTTGAGTCCTTGTTGATCCGGCACAATGTTGTAAATATATCTGATGATCTACACTTCTATCAAAAACAGACAAGTTGCCAAATCCAATATTCAGATTTATCAATATTTCAGATGTAGCCAACATTTCTTCCACACTACCCTTACAGGATAAGACCTTGTGTGTTGAAGTGGGGTTGCTTTTCATCAAACAATCTCAATTCCAGTATCAAAAGTGACAACTCCTGAGAAAAAATATAAACACACGACTCCCCAGATTATTAATTCAATAATGTGGATATGGGCACAGAATTCTTATGTGTACAATTACGTTAGCTTTCTACACAGAAAAAAATAACAAGCTTTTTCTCTGAAAGACTACAAAACAGTCTCATTACATTACTAATCTTACACTTGAAATCTATTGTGCATTTCATACATATACACTTTAGAAATATCCCATATGCATTAGCTGAGAAGATGATACTTACCACTCAAGTTTATATCTGCTAAATGTGCTTTTGTGTCGCAATTACTTATTTTTCTTTAATTGTAAATTGCTGTCCTCCTTTCATTTTGTATTTAGGAGAATTGAACTTTAAAAGCAATAACGGTAAATCTCATTAATCTTTTTTAAAATGAAATTCAAGGTAAAGGGAAAACATGCAGATCAATGACAACGCAATACAAAATAACGGTATATGATTTCTATGAAGTCGTCAGCTCAGTAAGAGAAATAATGTCCTCTTTTTATTAAACAAGGAAGTGAATTTGTAAACAAATTTTTTCAGAACTTCTGACTTGTGTTTTTCATTACAGATCGAGCATACGATCTTTAACACTGGGAGTAAAATGCCTAAAAAATTTGTTTACAAATTAAATTCCTCCCATCAAGCTTCTTTGTTTACTAAGGAAGTGAATTGTTTAAAAAGACCTAAAAAAAGGGCCAGGTTGACTATGCATGGCTTATCCTTTCAATAGATTTTTCTTCGAAACTGACCTGGAAATTCCATGAGAAACCTAGTGGATGAATTAGGCTGAAATGTATTAAGATTGATGATGCACAGTTTGGGTCAGGATTATAGAACTTGGTTAAAATATGTATTTCCTAGAATCCGGGGGCCATCCGGTATCTTCAACATCTGATGTTTGCTTGCAGGGATGCCACTTACAATTGATAAAAAAGTAGGAAAATCATCTAGAAATGGGCCCTTGTGTACATAAAAAGTGGTTTTCTATGGCTAAAAATATGTTGAAAAAGTAGGAATTCCTACTTTTGTCTGAAAAATGGCATCCCTGTGGTTGTGTAATAAATACAGACTTAATGACAGTGTAGTTGCTATTGATTACTTTCATTAATTATTCAAATTTTAACTACTTAGGAAACTGAGACACAATCATTAAATAGTTTCCCATTCTAATTAATGCTCTCATTATTGATATCATATCATGACAAGCTTGTTATGGTTTCAGGGGGTAGCACTGATTTGCAAATGGGATGTCACTAATCTCCAATTTCATCTATCATCTTAAAAACCCATGTTCCTACAGCACAGTATTATTCCTCTTTGACAATGGGTTAAATACAAGAAAATCATAATTCATAACCTGGGGCGGTATTCTGAAAACTATGTTATCTTTTATGTTAAGGAAAACTATGTTAATTGTCATAACAAACTGAAATTGCACACAATAAACACTAACTTGCGCAGATGTCCGTTAACTTTACGAGAGCACAGCAATCTTTGCGCAATCATTAGCCAATGACTTGTCTTGATTTGGATTTGTTATGACAATTAACATCGTTTTACTAACATAACAGATAACATCGTTTTCAGAATATGGCCCCTGAATATGATTCATTACCCCTTAATAAAATGTATTATGTTATGACACTATCATTTCTATCGACTGTCGAATCTTAACTCAATGTATTTCAGGTTTTCAGATTGTATTGTTTAGAAAACATAATGAACTGCAGAATACAGTATTTCATTTGCCATAACTATTCATCGCCTTTAAACAGGATATGCAAAAGGGAAGTCCACTCTAATATTAAGTTGCTTTAAATAGAGGCAGGAAAATTAAGGAAACAGATCAGTGAAAGTTTGAGCAAAATTAGGTGAAAAAAAGAAGAAGTTGTGAATGTTTGAAGTTGTAATAGATCATATATGAATCAGCAACTTTAAAGAAAATGTTTGATTACTTATGCACTACAGATATTACTATTGCACATACACATAAATACCCCTGTATGAAACAAATCTATTACCTTCATCCACAATCAAGAAAATGGAAATTTATAAATAAATTATTAAAAAATTGATTGAATATCAGGGTAGACTTTCCCTTCAAGAAATCATCTGTACTGTTGTTTCATCTCAGGAAGAGGCAGGGACCAACTCATATGTACAGGGATTTGTCTATGAATGTTTGAAGATTTACCACATTAAGACAATCCAGTCATGCTTTCTACCCACATGAAAGTGTATACTAAACTTCCGGGTAGGCAGTCATCTACAAGGAAATGTAACTTCTTTCATTTAGTCATAAGTTCCCTCTTGACGAGCGGCACTTCAGAAATATAAATAGGGGAAGATGGTATGCTATTAATAATACATAGGCCTATACACACATACACATGTAGATTGTGGATGATTATATATTGGAGACGGTCTAAATATTGTCTTTTGAGAACCACAAGGGTGTTAATTCCCACTGAGTTAACGTCCTTACGGCTCTCAGCACATGATATATCAATACTCTTTGTGAAATTAATTATAAATCATTGACATGGCATATGCATGCATGCACTACATCTTATTTTCCCCCCAAGTTAGTAAATAAACCTCAATTTCACATGTGCTGTATTGATCAGATCAACAATGGCTGTAAAAGACCGAAATTTGTTAATAATTAGGAAACTTGTAATTCAACAAGCAAAATGTGACTGTTGGAATCATACTTTCCTGAACTGGCCTACATGTGATAAAAGAGTGCTTCTACACCAATTTTTACTTATCTATTACATGTAGGTTCGAAACTACTAAGATATACAATTTATAAATGTACCTCATAAAATTTTTTTGTTGTTTATTTGCTGACTTTCTAATCGATAAGTTTACTCAATCTGATAATGGGTAAAATCTAATCAAATCTTTTTAAGAAACTGGGGTGGTATTCTGAAAACTGTTGTAACTTTTATCTTCAGTATTTCGATGTTAATTGTCACAGCAAATCAAAATTAGGACAATTCATTGGTTCATATCTGGGCACAGCTCTCTGCGTTCACGTAATGTTGAAAAAGACATCTGCGCAGGCACCAATGATGAGTGTTTATTCCGCGCAATTTCAATTTGTTCTGACAATCAACATCGACATACTTCAGATAAAAGTTACAAAGATTTTCAGAATACCACCCCTGGATATCATCATTGGTTGTGAGATGAGGTTCAGGATATCAGATTCCAGTTCATTAAATGTTTATACATGTATGTTTAAAATTCATGGAGGACGTAGAGTGACTTGTTCATCAATTCCACAGCTTCTCATCAATTCCACAGCTTCTCATCAAAAGGTGTGCTCCATGTGGAGATCGCTTTTGGATGAAAATGAATCCCAGAGAACTATACAGTAACACATGTTGAGGGCTTACAGGGTTTTTTTGTAACCAGCAAATTAAAATGTATAGAAAAATGAATATTCACAAATAATTTAATTGATCTTTTTGCATTGAATATCCCATGCCTGTCCACACAACAGCCACCCACAAAGCAAACTGTACATTTTTTCAAACTTAATAATGGACAATGATGCAATATAAAATTGCCTTTTAGATTCTGTCATAACATGACATAAAGGGAAGTATTTCTTTTAAAGGAGAATTAATCTCAAAAAATAAAGACGATAGTGTTCAAAGGTGTTATTTATTCCTACTTGTTAGACTATATGGCTTCTCGTCAAAATATACGAGATCGATACGAATCAAGATTTTTTGAGCAAAATTTATCATCTGCTAGCAATATGTATCGTCTGCTAGCAGTACATGGGGGCTGCCATATATTTTATTTGTACATGAAGATTTTCTTAATCCAAATTCCCAATTGACTTTTTCAAAATTAAAAACCCATTTGAGATTAAAAATATAGAATAGATATGTCAATTTATTTTTAAACTGAAGATTTTCTTATATATTTCTGTTGAAAATCGATATTCGCTTAATAGAAATCTATTTTCTCGATACTGTGACGTATGGGACGGAGCAAATTAATTCAAATTCTATGGATGCTTCTTCCCTGAGCATCTATAGCGGCAAACTATGCATTCACCTGCTTTCGGATAATGGACTTGAAAAGTCAGAATGCATGCTGCATATATTATGTTCTGCTCTGTTTGGCAAACCCACGAAAATAGATTTTTGTTAAACAAAACCAGACAATTTAAAAATATCATTATAAAGATTTAATTTTTATAATACATGTAAACACCCACTTTATATTTTTCGTCACATATGGGATTTTAGGTAATGAAGAAAAGCAATTTAGGTCTTGGATTCAAAATATCTTCCTGACTGGAACATTTCTCAATGGTTCATGTACAACTCCAAATCAGCAAGAAAATGGCAGCCCCCATGTAAATGAGTAGGAGACGATACCGGGTGTTGGAATATCTTTATTTATACCCTTTTCTGATATCTTATTAGAAAATGGTTTAGCCCAATAAGTAGGAATATATTACACCTTCCAATATAAGTAAATTTGTATTTAAGGGTTAATTCTCCTTTAAATGTTCACTAATATTTGTATCCACCAAGAAACAGTTAATCCCCACTGTCACAAGGATGCTCGCATCTCTCAACATTGCTGAGTGGAAACGATGCAAAGTTTAATGTGTGTGAACGAACTTCTCTCTCTCTATATATATATATATCATCAGAGGAACGGTCATGGGGGGGGGGGGGGGGCAGGTAGGAAATGGATCAAATTCAATTATGCAACATTCAAACTAGATTAGCATGTAAAATACCCAAAGAACTCATCAGAACGGGGCAACAAGTAATAATCTATGTCTGTCAACATGTATCTATTTAGAATAAATCAAATGGTATTTAAAATACATGTTATCACTTAAGTCCCCCCCCCCAACCCCCAAGAAAAGATAATTGAAATTATCCAAACAAAACATAATGAGAGTGAAGGGAAGAGCTAAAAGTGAATAAAGTCCTTATACAAGAGCTCATCCCTGATGTATATTAATGAAAATAGAAATTAACTGTACTGTTGGAGGCATAATATTTAAACAATACAATTTTTTTTAAGTAGAGAGCCTGTTTAGTTATTGCACATTGTAAAATTCAATTAAAATATATTTTATACTTTTTCTTAAAAAGTTTGAAGACTTTGTCAATGTCTAACAATAATATCAATGGGAATGGAATTCCAAATTTTTTAATCATCAAAGGAAACTGATCTTTTCATTAATTTGTGGTAGGTGGTTATTAGATGCATTTCTAGTTTCATATTTATGGAAACTTAAATTCAATTTAAAATACCTTAGAAGTGCACATGGTAATAATTCATTATGACACAAGTACATAAAGACTGTAATATGATACTTACAGATATCAAATACATTAAGAAATTTCAATTTGTAAAATAAAGGTTTCGTATGAGCTCTGTAATGGGATTTTGATGTTAATTGGATGGATTTCTTTTGTATTCTCAGTATTGTTTCGATTGGTTTGACTTGTCATTGCCCAAACTTCAGCACACTAACATAAATGAGGTAGAATCAGCCCTTAAATTTAAGAAATTTTAATGTTCTGTATGTATACATCACTCTATATTTAGTTTTTATTAACTTAATGCTTTGTTTTCTTGTTATTTCATATAAAGGATTTTTGCAATTAGGTTACCTAATTTTTGTGTAGTTTAGTGGCATTAACTCCCTTCCTATCATACAAACCATATACTCCATGTCTGATATGACTACAGGTGTGATCAATTAACTTCCAATGCCATCAAATGTCTTATTCTATTATCTTTTATTAACTGTCAGCACATCTGAGTGGTCAAGGTGTTTTCAAGCCAGGAAGTGGATGAAATTGAGTTATGACATTGTCAAAAACAATGAATGAACATGATCAAAGACGTCAAGAGAAAGCAGCAGTGACATATGGAGGTGTTTACATCTACATTCTAGACTTATTTGTCTGCATTTGTGGCTACCATATGAGAAACTGATCATAAGCATCATAAATTCTACTCTATACATCCTCATTTGTTGGGTAAACTCTCATAATAAATGTCATATTTCACTATTCCAACATTAATTCTATCATTCAAAATCTGCACACATAGCAGAGAATATTAGCAAAGGGCATACCAACCTCATAAAATCAGGGATATAGAGATATATTATAAAGAGATATTCAAATGTTTCTAAAGTCATAAATCAACAGTTTCTATGGGATATGAAAATGAAATCAAAAGTGACGTCGGTCATAATAGCATAAACACGTCAAGAATGGGAACACATCTCATTTAGTCTTCCTTATAAATGATACTCCAATGATAAAAAATAAATAAAAATCTGTAGATCTACATCTACTTAAGATGTGGACAAACAGATCTCACATCTACTCATTAGAATAATAAAAGATTAGAAGTATAACAGATATGCTATCTCTTAATTATATATGGATTTATAGCTATTTGTTTGTAAACCATTATGTTGGTACAGCAAACCCTTATCTGCAATTATCTCTAAAAAATAAGATACTGCCTGCTAAAGTGTTGAGCATTCATGATTGGTTTACATTGTGTCTTAACATTAATAAAATCAGAATTATTTTCTTGTAAACATTAATTTCCAATGGATTTCATCCGTGCACACTGAGCTTTATCAGGGAAAATCTCCATAGCACTTACATAAATATTGAAAGATCTGGAATAGCCGAGATATAATCTGCTCTGGAGGTTATTTTATTCTAAATTAAATCAAATAAATTTTCCCCAATTCTTTCAATAGGAGAGTGTTTGCAAGGAGTTGACTAGTATTACCCTGCATGCTAGAATCAAAAGTCATTTGATAGATGAAGTGTAAAGAGAGACTAGTCATGCTGATATCCACAGCAGGACAGTGTTACACCTGAACACTAGAATTGCAATCGTATCAGAACGATGTGCATAGATTGACGTCTGTATTTTGCATGTCCTGGAACAATAAAATAAAAAGCATCTCTTAAACTATATATAGCAATTTGTTTGAAGTCTGTAGCATCTGGAATAGTGGAGATAGGCATAATCGAACATAAGGTACGAAACACGAACAAAATGGCGCCTGGACGGTCATGCATGAGTGATTTTGGAAGATGAAGAGTTCTGTGCATTACATGGCATGCCAAGGAACATACATACGAAATTTGAATCGAAATGGACAAGGGGAAAGGACCTAGACAGTGATCACAAGCACTGCATGCAAAACAAATTGGCCACAATGGAAATCTGGCCCGGATGGCATGCCATAGTTCCTAGGTAGTTGTATCTGTGCAGGATATAAAATTGCGATTAAAACAAAGCGCTTGATAGATATTAAAAATCTGGCTTTGAGAGTCTCTTCATTTTGCCTCGAGGCATGTACCTGCAAAATTTCAAGAAAAATAAAAATCGTTCAGGGGCCAAATGCGGGAAACCGATTTGCCCCATAGACAATACATGTAATACATGTGCAGGATCCGTATAATGACCCGACTTCAATCGCGATTTACTCAAAATATTCTGTGAGACCATATATCTTTTTTTGCATCCCTGACAAGGGAATTTCATTGCGGTCATTGTGAGCCAACTGCAACTAGCGCGCCATTTAAAATAAGCATATTATGCAATATTATGTAATGCATAGTAAATTAAGGTTTTTACGTAATATCTTCGCGATGACGTCATCGATTTCAACGAAATTAAGTTAACAGTTGTCAAATACACAAATACACATACCCACCAAATTTCAAAGACGTACGATGAATGTTCACAAAATTAGAGCAATTTGTCTTTTTTTCGGCATTTATGCAAATATTGTGATTTTCTAGTGCAATTTTCTCAAAGTCGGTCAGTGATGAGGTATATATTTTTTTATTTAACTGAAAAGGGTATATCTTGAAGTATCTAAATCCAAAAAAGGGTACGGGTTTACCCAGGCATGACGGAGATACGGCCACACAAAGAGAGCCATTTTGAAAACTTTAGAGGGCGCTGTTTATATAATGCGTAATCGGAAATGCATGAAATCTGGCAGAAATGTGTGCAACGCCAAGACCAAGACAAGGTAAAAGTTTGAGACAAAAATCAATTGATATGACAAAGTTATAAGAATTTTTAATATTCGGGAGTGAAAATTTCAAGAAATTTAGCGTTTTTCAATATGGCCGATTGCGGACTTAAATTTACAGTGTGAAGACGGCATTTTTCGTATTAATTTTTTTATTAGAATATAAAGAGCAACTCTTTGACTATCTACAGAAATTTGTTAGAAGTCTGTAGGATGTCGGATAGCTGAGATAGGCAAGGAGAACAAAAGGCATGAAAATGGCCCCAAAACGGCCCCAAAACGGACAAAATGGCGCCTGGACGGTCATGCATGAATGATTTCGAAAAACGAAGACCTCAATGCACAACTAGACATGCCAATGAACATGCATACAAAATTTGAAATGAAATGGACAAGGGGAAAGGACCTAGACAGAGCTCACAAACACCCTGTGCAAAACGAATGGGGTCTGAGGCTAAAGAAGAAGAAAAAGAAGAAGAAGAATAAGAATGCAAAACGTGAACAAGAATAGAAGATTGACTTTACGTCAATCTAATTAGGCAAACACCAAGGACAAAGCAGATCACATTACATAGACTACACTGAAAGAGTCTTTCTTCTGCAGGCTTCTTCTACTCCGTAGATGGAAGGACAGGACAAAGGATTTGAATTAGGAGTAGGCCTAGATAAGGAAAGCAAAGACGGGGTAGATAGAGACTCTAGAGAGAAAAAAAAAGATAATCAAAGGTGAAAAACAACACTCTGTGATAACTCCTTTGTGAACTATGAAGAATTACTTTCTTCACATTATCTTTCACAGAAGATTCCCTAACATATTTTAATGGGGAGGAATGAAAAGAGCAACATTAAAAAAAACGGAGGAATGGAGAAATGGAGGTAGGCGGCAAAGGCAATCTAAATTATAAATTTATAAAATCATTATTTCAATCAATATACAATGAATAAGATAAAAAGAATCACCTGAACTCAAGAAAAATGAGAAGATGACAACACATATGAATTAAAGTAGGCCTTTGTTTGAACGGGGGTTAACTGATTCATCTCCCATAATATTGCAATGATGAGAAATGGATGAGGCTCTTATGTCCTGATGTTTGTAAGCTACTTCTAGTGATCGCATGGTCCTACAAACACTGTAAAGTAGAATGTTTAGTCCATATACACTCAGCTCTGTACCGATTACAATGTAACCTGAGACGGGAAGCAATCAGTACGTGAGCAGGAGCTTCAATCATACCATTGGGGTATCATCATCCCTACATGATTCATTCAGAACTCATGGACTGGTACATCACACCAAGTACCAGCATGGGACCTATCATTGCTCCTTTAGACTCCTCCACATCAGCTATTCATGCTCAAAGATATTCTATTACAGCCATCTTCCTCATGGACATATACAGCCATGGAAAAAATTATTAGACCAAGAATGGTTACTGTTATTTTTGTGGTAAGAAGGAAATAAAATATCATAAAAGCAAGGTATAATTGCTGGAATTTGGTATTCATTCAATGAAATACAAAGACAAATCATTTTTATAATTTTGTTTGCATATTATAGTATCCTTATTACAGGGCTGTAGGCCTATATATGCATAAATTGTAAGAAATTGATTTGTTTGGCTCAAAGGAAAAATAATCAAGTAAACAAATAAACGTTGCAAAATCCAAAAATTTATCTTCACCTTACTTTCCATTGGTAGATTAGTACATTATTTGATTTCTGAAACAGATTTGCCGTATTTTTCTATACCTGAAAATGTATACGCAAGAAACTGTGGGTTATTTTATCGATGCATGGGTACAGTTCAATATACATGTATCTATGTGGGTTCCTTTTTCTATATACATGAAATTCCATCTTATTAAACATTAACACATGTCATGTCGTATTTCCAGTATTATAGAAACAAAATCACAATTATTAACCTATACGAAAGAGCAGTGATTTAAAGACTTAGCATAATGAACTTCTTCCAGGGCAAACCTGGGCACTGTTTCTTCCCCCAGTTGAAGTAAATGAGCACAAGCTAGAGAAACTTCTTTCAACCACTGCAACACCACCCTGATAAAGACATGCAGATCTCTGACAGTTATTGGGCAGTCATTTTTATAGTGGTGAATGTTAGGACCCACTCGCTACTACAGATAACAAGCACGACAGAAAAAAAAATTGCGAGAGAATTGAAGATAGTCTAAATTGGTTTGTTAAGTTCACGTGTCATGTTACCCAGGTGCTCTCATACATCTACCACGTGTATCTGCTTATTCTATTTCCACAAGAGGAACAGACTTTTCCCAGGAGAGGATACATGGTAGATTACTATCCAAATGACAGAGGTGAAACAGTTTTTTTCCTCACTGTACTTTCCATTTTCATAAGCAGATAAATGGACATGTACGGGAACATACGATCAAGATGAAAACAAAGTTCTGTAGAATTGATACAGAACTTCCTGATAACTCTATTATGTTACTAATTTCTATTTTTGTCAACATGCTATCGTCTATTAAAATCGGTTCTCCCACTTTATGAATGGACAGGCTTATAGAACCTCAACGTCTTGTTTGATCAGTTTTCAGAGGTTACACATGTAGTAGTCCAGTAAAGTATTAATGTCCTTTGGCAATGTACTCATCTACATTTGCCCTTCTCCATCCATGTGTAGTAAATGGAGTTTTGAACTGTGAAATACATTCTGATAAGGAGGAAAATAACAACAATAAAGAAACAAAATAAATATAATAGTTGGAAGTAAGATGATCAGTGAGCAAGAAATATGTTACTGGAATAGTGCAAAGAGTTATCACTTATGTTACCAGATAAAAAAATATATATATTCCGCCCTTTAACTCTGCCTCTTCCCAATCTTCTGCGCTCCCCGCCCCCCCCCCCCCCCAAAAAAAGGGGACGGAGTATAATTTTTTTAATGCTAAAAACATTTTCACACATCCATCAAGGAAACTGTAAAGTTTATGAAAATAATCTGGCAACCATTATAAACATGATTCATGCCAAACATGACTATTTATAAAATTTGATGAATATATGAAATATCAGTAAACAAATGCGTGACCTTTACATCTATTTTTTAAAGTTTTTTTTCCAAACTGGACTGATGACACGAAATACTGTTTTTAAAGCATGACACACACTGAAATGAATCTTTCATCATTTGATCAAAACATGACTTCTAAGTCCTAGATGAGGCATGATTGAGAGCAAAAGTGGTTAAAAATAAAGTATCAAAAGCGCAAAACCAGAGTCTCCATCTTAAAGATAAAGTTGAGTTCGGGTCATGTGATTACATTGTGAAAGAAACTGTGTTGAAGCAATTGGGAAAGGTTGATCATGTCTAAATAAGAAGTGATGTATACTGTGAGCTTTTGGAATCATATCAGAGTGATAAGAAATCAACCGAAAATTGCTCAAAAGCACAAAAGAAATGGGTGTATGGGACTGCACACACATGTGCCATGAAGGTTCTGCCCGAACACTTCATCTATTTTTCGTCATCTTTTGAATCTAAGGGCATCTGAAGAGAAATCCTTTTCAGGGGACATTTCTACTATGATGTTCTTCCAAACTGATATAAAAGGAATGAGAAAGCTCACAAATTATTTTTCACCTTTCCCAGAACTCACGATTCCCTTTAAGCCAAAATTCTGCGTCCCTTATAAATCTTGTAACTTTTCATGAACAAATACCTGCCTCCAATGATAAAGATTTCTGAAACTACCCTTAGATTACACATATTTTTAAAGCTGGTTGGGTTATTTCAATCTTTTGGTAACAACCTATTACTTTTATCATCCCATAATTACTTTTTAAAGGTAAAATGAATACAAAATAGTTGAGATATGGTGATTAAAAAAAAACATATCCCTCTGGCACCACCTTTGGTGGGCTGAGGCATAAAAATCAATGCATTTGTGGGATATTAAAGCACATGTCTTAACACAAACACCATAGCTTTCACATTTGTCACTTCCTCATGTCATCATACTGATGAAAACATTAAAGATACCAGAGTACACCACAGTATAATTGCAGCCAGAACAGTTCAAAATTTCATATCCACAAGTACTTTTAATTTCCCTTTTGAAAACTCATTCTCCAATCACATTCAGTTTTCATGATGAAAGTATTGTTATTGTTGTCTCACTCCTACTTACACAGCCACTCCCACATGCGACAAACAAACAATAACCCACCAGAAATGATTTCATTTTCCTTTTTAACATATATACATTTCAAATCTTGAGAGTTTAGTATGTAAAAGGTAAAAGAGATGCTTTCACTTTGTTTGAAGTATGTATTGCAACTAATGGGTGAGAACTCAAGCTGTTACTAATAATTGTCGTAGTTGTGATCTAAAGAACACTGAAATAGAAATATGGGATGCATGTCAGCATGTTTCCGGTTTATTGAAGTTTCCTTCAAAGTAATATTGGGCAACATGAAAGTGAAGCACAAAATGATGGAAGGGTGATGTTCTTTTATTATTTTTCTAATGATATGAAATATTGAAACCATGATGGTAATGCCATTAAACCAGCCATTAATTACATTGATTAGGTATGTATTGGTATTTTGTATAGATTAAAAGACTCGCTTCCGCCTTCTGCTTTAATACTATTATATAATTCATTTATGCTCTCATACCTAAATTACTGTGTTGCTGTTTGGGGCAATTGTAGTCGAACTAAATTAGATAAATTATTTAAATTACAGAAAAAGGCCCTTCGCATATGCCTGGGATGTCCTTATCGTTCCCCTTCTGCCCCATTGTTCAAAAAATTGAAATCTCTTAATATTTTTGATTTGTACTATTACTCCCTTGCTCTCCTTGGTTTCTTTTACTTTCAAAATAAATTACCCTCAAACATTTCTCAAATGTTCACTTTTAATTACCAGATACATAATCATAATACCCGTTTTAAGGATTCTTTTCACTTATGGCCAGTTAAAACAAATAGTGCCATGAAATCAGTACGACATAATTTCCCTGTAATTTGGAACTCAATCCCCAAATATATTTCTAATTGCAATACAATCACTTCTTTCAAAAAAAAGTTGAAGCATTTTCTTACCCTTAAATATGTATAGTTATTTTTATTTTTCTCTGTTATCTATATTTTATATTTGTATTTATATTTATTTTTATTTATATTTATTTATATGTATATTTTTAGTATTTATATTTTTAGTTTTTGTTTTTTATTTCTATTTGTTGTCTATATAAATTTCACAATATTTGTAGGGAACTATGCTTGTACAAGGCCCAAGGTCTTTATTTATGTAATTCCCCATTTCATTTTCTAATTTCGATTATGACATATTTTGTATTTGTTTTGAATGTACTTTTTAATTGAAAATGAAATAAATGAGAAAAAAAACAAACAAACAAACAAATGTTTGAAGTTACAATGTTTATTGCAATGTTTCACCTCTAATAAAAACTAACGCAATCCATCTCGTGTACAAGTAATTAAACCTAAGTAAGCGGAAAATTCCGGGTCTGCTTGCCAATTATAAAGGACCGCAATTCATCTAGTCACGTTATGGATACCGGTCCTTATGAATAGCGGTCATTTATGACTAGCACTCCAGTCCTTATGACTAGCGAGGTTACAAAAAAAATCTTCTTTCAGAGGTAGGAAAGTAACTTAAAAAGTGCATGGGAAAGGTACAGATTTAAATCATCTACAAATTTTTCTTTATTTTCTGGAGAATTGCTTCATCTGTCTATAACGTTATGAAGGCGCCAACTGGAGGTTACAAAAAAAATCTTCTTTCAGAGGTAGGAAAGTAACTTAAAAAGTGCATGAGGAAGGTACAGATTTAAATCATCTACAAATTTTTCTTTATTTTCTGGAGAATTGCTTCATCTGTCTATAAGGTTATGAAGGCGCCAACTGGATATGTTTGCAGTATAAATGCCAATAATCTGATTCCTGTCGTTAATCTTCAAAGAATAAGCCAGTTCGTAATTACAATTTGCGCATGAGAACATAAAGGTTATTTGTACCGAGGGTCATGATAGCAGGGGAAAATTTTTTTTTTTATTACGGGGGTTACTTTTTAATGTCTTTTAACAATTTGGGGGGCTATTTTTTTAATTTCCAGGGCTACTTTTTAAGTTTTGGGGGCTTCCAATTTTGACAGCTCTTTTCTCAAATTTTGAGGGCTACTTCACTGTTTAGCATTCACAACTTTACACCACACATTGTTAATTTCAATTAATTAAGCAGGTTTTCCTCCCTGGTGTGCGCTCACACTACAGTCTCTTCATTCTCATGCCTAAGTTCAGCTGGTCAGCATTATGGCAAGCAGATTGCAAAAATTTTATTTGATATCAGCCACTCTCTTGAATCTCTCTCAGTCACACTCTCATGACCAGTCAGTCTCACTGTCTCACATAGGGGCAGGGCTCTCACATGAATAGTCAAATACAATTCACATTTAATACACAACACAACACTAACAGAATGGCGAAGGGCTGAGAATGTTTTGGTGTTGGTTGTGCCATTGATGAAGCTAGGGATCATTGGACACGACCCCGCGGTTGTTCAGCAAGGGGTTGTTCAGCAAGGTCTTGGGCATCAACTGCTTGCATGCCAGGCAGTATATGACGAGGGAGCCACCCTCACTCTTCCGCGAAGCAAGCCAGTCAAGCCCCCATGATTTGATGGTAGATTCCTTGCTCATTGGCTTCTTCCGTTTCTTCTGAGCAATTTGGGAAGAAGAAGCGTTCGCGTTCGGGCCCATGCAGGTCCCTGCTCGAATATCGGTAACGGGGGTAAGAAACTTATCCATGGCCAGATCAACAACGAGTACGAGTACGAGTATACATCGACGGTCGTACGTAAACAATCACAGAAAAATCGCGCTAGCGTGATAGTCCTCCGTGCCTAATTGATCTTCGCTTTCCACGTAGATGAAGGCAGCAGCGAACGCAATGCACTATGAAAGTGTTGCTTATTTCAGTTATTGGAAAGAACGTTGCTCTCGCGGAACCATACATTTACACATGCTGAAGTTATCCCTAATCTGTTTATTCTCAATTTGAAGGGTGTATTTGCCGCACAGCGCAAGTACCGATACTCATTACATGTACATTACATAATGATTAATGCGGCGATTTTTTATCTTCAAATTGGCTTCGAGAGTGCTGCTTGCGCTTGCTCAGCCAGCTTACGGTATGTATATTCGTGTTGGCTTGTCGATAACGTATGAGATCGGGCAGCCCAATACGGGGATGACTTATTCGGATATTGTCGCCCTGAAAATCTTTGATTTTTCAGAATTTCGGGGGCTGTTTCGGTCATTTCGGAGGCGAATCGCCCGCAGCCCCCGTGTATGTTTTCCCTGCATGTTAGGGTCATTTGTACCATATACTAATTACAAAATGGCTTATTAATAAAACTTGTTGCTAGAAGACAAGCTTTGATTTTCATCATAAAACACTTTATTCAGCCGGCACTGGAGTCCCATTACCAATGAAAACCCCACAGGTAATATGGATACGAACTGGTTTCATAGGCATGACCAAGAACTAAATCCAATTGGTACAGTTATCAGTGGTAGGAAAGCACTACCAATATTTGCCAAGATGTGCTCTCAAATATCAATCTCATCAACTGTAGCTGCATACAACTTTTCTATCATATAGAACTTGAGAAAAGTAATAAAATATCATGGGATCCAAAGTGATAACCACACACATAATCCATGCAGTCAAATTCCATAGACATATTTTCTCAATGAATTCTTTGATGACATTTCAAAACTTCAAATAAAATCTTTAATTACTTAAGATCGTCCGGATATCATACAGTGGGCTTAATGAAACAAGAACTGGTTTCATAAGCATGGTCAATGTCTGAGTGTCACATGGCACATGACTAAGAAGATATTCAGGCAATGTCTGAGTGTCACATTGCACATGAATAAGAAGATATTCAGGCAATGTCCAGACATACATAGATTTTGAATCACTTTGCTGTCCTTATCGTGAATTGTATCACTATGATCGAGATCTGACACATTATACGACAAAATGACATGGCATTTTGCTGCCCAAACAGTGTCACATACACGGGCGTAGACACGCATAATTATCCATTGTTAGTGGGGGGATGATCTATTCATCATACTAACAATAACAATAACAATAGAAAGCGTGTTCATGTCTATGCCACTGGTCACATACATGTATTTAAGATGTCACAAAGCTTTTCTTAGCAACAAAGATATATTACATTGTATGGTCAGTAACATAACAATCATTTAAAAATATAAATGGGAATAACATTGTCAGAATCATTGCTAACACCATTAGGCTTACATGTAAATCGTGCCCTTACATCACCAGGATGTAACAAGAATTTGGCAGATCAAATTAAAGGAAGTACATATTCTATTTCTAATCGTCATTCTACCTGCAATAACTACAGAGATCAAATTGACACTTGAAAGTGTAGATGTAGATGTATGTTGTCTAGATAAAAAAGTGCAGAAATATTATTCTAGTGATGATAGTTCTGTAACATAAAGTTTATCAATCTTTTGAGAAGGAATCAACCCTAATGCCACAGTCACAATTTAACGTACAGCCATGACTTTCCATGACTTTATGTGACCCATTTGTGCCTTTTCCATTACCAGATAAGTGCCTATTCCATTACCAGATAAGTACCATTTCGGTAATAATACCATGCAGTGATATATTTTATTTCATGTTTGTAACGGAAAGCTGCAATAGCCACACCCGGCCCATGCTGATGATCAACATCCATGACTTTCCATGACTTGGGGAGATTTTTATGCATTTTCCACGACTTCCCAGAAGAATTTATTTTTCCATGACTTCCCAGGTTTTTCCATGACCGTGGGAATCCTGTTTTCATTTAGTATAACTCGGGCCAATTTGAAATAACTGGTTCTATCTTTTCATTGTAGTCTACCTGAACTAAAAGAAAATGAATCCAAAAAGTACTAGGATATTTAAAGATTACAAATCTGAAATAAATTTGGTTGGGTTTTCCAATATGTTTAGAATTACGAGAGCTATGTACTGTAATTACTTCCTCAATTCAAATGCATTCAGGAAATATTTCGCAAAAGGGAATACCACTCCTTATCATTCTTTTTCTATTGAAACAGAAAGTAACAGAACAGTAGACACATACAGTTCAGGCATTTTACCTTCAGAAATGTTTCAGAATATATTCCCCTTTATTTTTTCTGGATAACTTTCATATTATCTGATTCTAAAAATAACCAATGGACATAAAAAGTTAGCTATCATATCTTATTTTTCATTTTACAGGAATGAAGACTTCCCTTTTGGAACCCCTATTCTGCAACCAGAACAAGTCCAAGATTAGTTTCGGAAGTACTTATATAGAACATGTGCATCCCAGCACGCTGCAAGGAACCAAAACCTTTAGCAATACCAAAATTCTGTAAAGCAATTAAAAACTTTAAATCATTAAGATTTGAGATGAGAGTACACAGGTTGATACCAAGTCCAAAAGTCCCATCCAAGATCTAAATCTTCCAAACCTTAGCCAATCATGAAACAGACAGTGGAAGTCTTAGGTGTGATAATTCCTTCAGGATTCGAAGGGCTAAAAAACATGATAAAAACCCAGAAAATGCTGGAATCTCAAAGATTTCAAAATCAGATCCTTCAGGTACTATCTGGAGTTTGGGACAGAGTCCTCAAGAATTGTGAACCAGTAATCACTGTGTTGTCCAGCACTATCCTCCCTACAATGTCCAACATATGGCACCCTCATACATGTAAATCCCAAAATCAGGTCCTTCAAAATTCTACATGGACTCTGAGAACAAGTCCTCAAGAAATGTTTTCCACTGCGGATTTTGCATGACTTCTTTATCAGAGCATACTTACTGTGTTATCTTGTAATATCCTCCCTACAACTCTGTAGGTGTTGTTCTGTTGGTGTTGGTAGATTTGAACTCTTGCTACTCCTTGCATTCCTTCTGCAGCCATCCACTTCCGTGCCTGATCATCATAGATCATCACTTGCGCATGTGCTGAACACACCGGCTTCTCCATGCTGGCAAAGAAAAACAAAAACAATGTCTTATTATAAAAAGTTTCACAGAAAATCACTCAGTATTCACAACAACTGAGGAATTTATATTGTCATACAGTATATGAGTAGTTAATAATTCAGAAGGGATTAGGTGAACATACTGGTGACCAGTCCTTATACTAATTGTTACTTTAAGACTACAGGGCAATGTACTGAATTATACATATTTACTAATTCCATAAAATGTAAAGTACCTTTATCATGGCTAAGCTCATATTTGCTAAAACATACACATTCACATGCATTCTCTTTTGTGTCCATTATGGACTTCCTCGTACAAGAAAACTGTTCATCAACGGAAAAAAAGAATAAGAAGGCGGTTCATTATCTCGAACCAGAAATCCACCAATGATTGCATGCATTCATGAACCAAACTGCCTGGGAGTCCTGAATCAAGGAATAATCTGAAAAAATGAAAAATGAAATAGTTGATTGATGATGTGCTTTTTCTGAAGGAAACATTGTAATGGATATCTTCTGTTGAGAGTCAGAAGGGAATTAACTCATCATTTTATATAGTATAGAGAGTTAAAGTAGAACAGTATTGATATGAATAAGGTTAAATTTCATATCATTGTAAAGGTTATGGTTCATAGAACCGTCTTAAACTATTGTTCAGTTTGGAAAAGTAGTTGGGACGCCATAAATTACTTATACAAATTGATAAAATCTCACCGCGATATTGTATCTGAAACACTAATCTGAAATGCGTGTTTGATGATGACATCATCGTTGGGTCGTTCAACAATGTGCTGGCGCGCGCGGGTGGTGAGAAAGCTGTACAAACGCTAGGCATACGCTATTTGGATATATCAGTATCACCACAAATATGGACGAGATTCAGTTAGATTTAGACTCTGAAATCGAAAGCGACCAAGAGGAAGAAGGAGATGTTGATAGTGTATCAGACAGTGACAATGATAGTGGTGAATTAGGCGAGGGCGAGGAGATAGAAGGAGAAGAAGTTGCCGAGCATGAGCGTCATCCCGGAGCCCGACCATATCTCCATGAGCCTGAACCAGCCATATTCCCTTCCCTCTACTTCACCAACATCCAACAAACCCTTGATTCGATTCACACACTCACAAAATTAAATATATAACTGAAATATGTAAGAATTAGCCACCCTAAATCGCAATTCCGGAGACGAAACAGCAGCACCAGCATTCAGCAATTCCGTCAGTCATGCATGCACGTACGTAAACAACAACGCTATCCACGTACGAGCTGAGTGATACCGAGATCTGCACCTGAGCTGAGACGACATTTATTTTTGTACCGGAAATGTTCACATTTATTTACTATAATTTCACCTTGCGTTCTTTTAAAAATTATATGCAATATAAATATTTTTAAATAGAATCTGACATTGACATTTGCAGTAAATAAGTGCGTTAAAAACACAAATAAATCTCGTTTGCAGGAACAAATCAGTGACGAACAATTCTTCACCGGTACGGGCCCGTACACGGAACTATATACATGTACATATGCGCGAAATTCGCTTTCTGCTGAAATCAAATAAGTTTCTTCGACACTTCATCCAGAGAGAATGTGAGTTATATCAGTTTTCAGAAGAAGCAATTATAGATGACAATATGCCACCATACACGTAGCTTTATCAAATAAGGGGAATTTAGAAGTAAGGCCCAGTATAACAAAATCAAACTCAGTATCGACACGTCTGGAGCTCGGGCCGCGTCTGGAGATGAAGTCTCAGGTCGTGACTTTGGACGTTCTTTTTCTTCAAACAATTACACTCCAAAAGTCCCACAGCCATTTCCATGAGAACTGAATTATATAAGAAATGTGTGAATCGTTTCTTTTAAGTAGTTATGCCATTAGTAGTTTCATAATTAGAGATCTAACAAGCTATCACCCCGATGATATACACTCTCACGCCCATCCAATATAAGCGCTGGCATGCGCGCCATCCAAACGACCCAACGATGACGTCATCAATAAACACTCCGTTCGCAAACGCCAATTCGCAATTCGTCCCCGTCTGAGACGGGCTGATAAAATGTGTTTTTACGTTGATATAATGATATTTATATTGGCAGTAATGAACACCAACGTATTCAATACACATCCTGCTTTACATTCATATGTAAATAACCATATTTTGTGATCGCCAATACTGTTCTACTTTAACACCCATCTGGCTCTAATCAGATGATCTCATCATTTTATATAGTATAGAGAGTTAACACCCATCTGGCTCTCAGCAGATGATATCATCATTTCTCCAGTTTCAGGTGAGCTGCCATAATCAGGCACTACAGCACTCAAGGAATTTCTTCCCACCAGGTACATGTACCTATTTACTTCACCTGGGTATAGAGTAGCATATGCAGATTAATGTCTTCCCAAGGAGGGACATACAATGGTTACCTGAGTGAACGGTTGCATCCTCTTCGTATACTAGATTTTCTTATACTTGCGAAAGACATAATGACGGAGCAACAAATGTTCTCATGCTGCTTGCAAGAATGCACAGATTACCGTAACAATGTTTCTCTTTTCAGAACAAGTTCAACACAAACATTGAAATATTCCATATTAAAGACATCCAAGGTATGAGATGAACACAATTTTATCCAAATGAGCACAGAAGTTATAGGTGGCCTGGTGAAAGCATAATCATTCTCATGATTTGGCTTGCAAATCCAAGATGGCTCTCTTGACAAAATATTTGTTAGAAGGAAATATGAAAACATACAGCATTTCTACCTACATGTACTACAAGCTTTACGCTATACAAATACTGTAAGTGGTTTCTATCCGATGCAGGTATTATATCAATCCATTTAAGGAAGAATCTTTGCTTTTAAAACACAGTAACCTGATATCAGGAAGATCATTTCAACAACTAAACAGCATCCTGTAAGCAGAAATGTAATGTTTCTGATGGAGTGCTTCAGTTTGACGTATTTCTTCATATAAAGGGACACAGTGAAATAGAAAGAATTATTTTATTCATGAAGTAAGTTAGAAAGCACTTATCAATATTTATCTATTCAGGGCTCTATATGGAGGTCCGGCAAAAATTCTTCAAATTCAAAATGACCAAAATGACATAATATATAAAAGACTTTATTACAAAGAAAAGCTAATATGTACTTCTTTGAATAGTTCTATCTTACATGGACGGTGCGTGTAAGTTCTGCACACGTTAACGATTATAATACATTTCACTTCCACATACTTTTGCTGGCAGTTCTTACAAACTCTTTTTGTTTTAGATAATCCATCTCAGAACTAAAACTGGGACAATGCCTGTTATACAATTGTCCACTCAGTGTGAATGAAACCAAGTGGATGGTAGTCATACAGGTGCTGTGGATATACTGGTAGGAGGTTTATCGATATCATGTTTAATGAATTACACAAAGGTATAATTCTAGTCTACTTGACTATCAACAAATACAGTATGGAACAAACTTCCATGTCAGATGCGCTCCAGTGCATCCGTGGAGTTGTTTAAGAAATGTCTTAAAACATACCTATTTAATAATTAATTTGTATTGCGCATCCATTTATGTACATGTGTCTAGGCTTTAATGTATTGGCTATAATCATATACATGTATTTATGTTATATTACAGTATAAGTTGTTAGTATTAATTGATTTATGTAATTTGTAAACCGCTTTGATCAGTTTGAATTGGATATGTCGCTAAAAGAAACTATTATTATTATTATTACTAAAACATGATTACTGAAAACCACAAACTTTCGTGAATTGTTAACGACCGCCAATTAAGCTGCAAGAAACCTTCGTGATTTGCAATTATTTTATGTTGTTCTAATTATGATTTGATTATTTCGCGGCATAAAACTATCACGAATCTCGACCACTCGCGAAAGTATCATTTTACATTACATAAACATTTGAAACAGAAAATTCAATCAAGTGTTCCATATATTTGGCGCTATATAAGTTACATTTTATTATTATTATTATTATATTTAAAACAAATTAGGGACAGCATACATATATGGTGAGAAAAGAGAGAAATGTCTTTTGCCTTCAAATGAAGACGAAACAAATTTTGCAAACACCAGCATTGTACATACAGTAACAGCACAATTTTAAGCAGTTAAGGATTATTTTTTTATGTGGCCTAATTAGTTAGGATGATCTCATTGATACTATCATTAATCTGGCTTATCAGGCACTATTCCCATGTTAGTGAGCATGATTTGTCATTTATCACAAAATTTTAGCATCAACAGTAGCATTGTCCTGCTTAACTGCCCCAAATTTGGTGGAATAAAATACTGTATATTGTTGATAAACCAATAAGTGTTTCATGTATACATTATTCTCTTTAAAACTTTTGTCAGATTTGTTTACTTTCCTTTTGTGAATTTTGCAGTTGTGAGCTTTGAATCCTCAAAACTGATAATCGACCATTCTTGTAAGTAAACCAAATAACCACACATGTATCCGTGTATACATAGCAATGTCCCAATTAAAGATGACCTAAATCATACACATGTCACCTATCTCACTTACAATCCCCAATTAGAGAAGATATCATAGAATGATTCATCATCTTCATCTGATTTCAATCGTCACATTGACTCAGGAGAGAGAGCTTGTCCACCTTGAAACAGGTAAACAAAGGGAGATCTAGTCTCTATAACAAGACCCCAGGATTCTCAAAGGTTGCCCACCTTGAGAGAGGTAAACACAGGGAGATCTAGTCTCTATTACAAGACCACTGTCATCTCTATATTCTCAAAGCTAGTCCATTTTCAAACATAGGGAGATCTAGTCTCTATAACAAGATCCCAAGATCCTCAAAGGTTGCCCACCTTGATACTGGTAAAAATAGGGAGATCTAGGTAGCGTTTCATCAAACGGTCATAAGTATAGGTTCGCCAACATCCCATTGAAACATGTGTATTAAAATCAACATGCGTTTCAATGGGAAGTCGGCGAACTTGTACTTATGACGGTTTGATGAAACGATGCCCATGTCTCCATTACAAGACCAATATATTCTCAAAGCTAATCCATTTTGAAACAGGTGAACAAAGGGAGATCTAGTCTCTATAACAATACCTCCAGATTCTCAAAGGCTGCACACCTTGATACAGGAAAACATAGTGAGATCTAGTCTCTATAACTAGACCCTGACATTTGGAGAGAAATTTTTGTCTATAATGGAACAGGTAATCAAAGGAACATAGTTTATTTAACAAGACTCTGAGAGAGAGCCATAGCCTAACTTGGACCAGGTAAACTATGGGATACAGTCTCTTTTTCCAGACCAGAACTTTTTAAAAAATATTTGAGAGAGAGAAAATCATCGCAAAGAGCCAGGATGCCTACTCCTAAGCTGGTTGTAGAATAGATATATTACAGAAGTCTGTCTATACTGTTACAGTGCTTTAAATATAATGTACACTGTACATCTAATCAATTTGTTATAATAAATTAGTTTTAGATTTTTAAATCAGTTCAGATTTGCAGATAATTTCATAATCCATTCACTCTTCTATGAAAAACCACAGTCACTGGACATCAGCAAACTTTATTAGGCAAATTTTCTATTGATCAAACCACGGTGCAATTTTCATGCATGATTATGATGTTCATAATCATTACATAATTCATCATTATGATGCATCGTTTTTTATGGCATCAATAAAATTTGGGAGTTCCTTCTTAAATTGGAAACATGTATGCCTATTTAACTAGTCTCTGTATCAGACAAAGGAACAATACCAATATGCCTTCAAGTTCAAACCAAAATGGTATCGTGTCTAAGCCTCAGTATTCATAACATATGAGATGACAAGAATTGCATGCCTCGGATACATGCATGCTACAAGATGTCAACATACAATCTACTGTTTACATCTCTTCATTCAAATCACCAAG
Organism: Heliocidaris erythrogramma; assembly: GCA_025617745.1. Classification (NCBI taxonomy): domain Eukaryota; kingdom Metazoa; phylum Echinodermata; class Echinoidea; order Camarodonta; family Echinometridae; genus Heliocidaris; species Heliocidaris erythrogramma. Next base: position 22,647,150 of record CM046855.1, read on the forward strand.
GCAACACAATGCATGGTTCACCTGAGAAGGACTGGTCAGTTAGACTAGAGACAAAAAGCCTAATTAGACTTTGTATTGCGATAAACATTGAGTCATCATTGATTACTTTCATGCCTAGATTATACGGCATCCAGGCTGCCGTGCCAGCTTGTGGCACGTGTGATTCATTGACAGAAACTCACGACTGACATGCACTGACCGCACATGCATCACTGCTCATAAATATCATTTGCTCCTTCAGTACTATTCATTATTCCTGACAATATTGCAGTTTAATTTCACAAGGATATTCAAAATATCAGTACATGCAAGATCACCAGCAAAATTCATGTACACTCTTGTGAAACTATCTGATTTTTTTCTATCATGACAAATGTTCTACAGAAGGCTGTTTCAATGATAAACATCGGTATCCGTACATTCGTGTAAATCTAGCTGACATTTTGTGAGAAAGATGAAAATCTTTCATGGTCATAATATATTACCCACATTCATGGATGCACTGTTCATTGTAACTATGAATGGTATCACTTTCACTGTTAAAGCTCTACTACCCAAGTAGATTACATCTAGAAATGATACATAATTAATGCACAGTATGGATCTGAAACATACATGTATGAAGGCAATAACAAAATCAAACTACAAGAGAAGTCAATCTGAGACACTATATTTCATACATCAGCTTTCAATAAGCATTCATATCAAAGATAAAATTCTCTACAGAAAATGGATAATGGATTAATTTTCAAGATATACGTCCTCAATCAATACATAATTACAAATGTAATTTAGTACATCTTTTCATGACGTATGTATACTACTATCTTGTTCTACCATTCATTCATATTATGCCTTCACATAGACCTAATATATACATACATACCTAGATTCTACTAAAAGGCGATTTTTTTTTTTTATTGTATACACGTATATCATCGCAAAAAAGACGTTACAGAGAATTCATGGATTTAAAATGTTAGTATATATGTTCAGAATTAATTTGATTCAATTTGCATTTATGGCATAACTACCTTTTGTGTGCGATAAGGTATTTTTAGTAATTCCCCAAACTATTGATATAATCCAGAAAAACAGACCTCGCCCTAAGTCCAAGTTAGGACGTTAGATACCCAGGAGTTATACATATATAGATATTCCATGTTATATTATACGAAAATGAGTTCTTCCTAACAAACAAACCTTTGTAGTAATTTAAGTAATTTGGCGCTGTCTACGTTTATATCGATAGAATGCCTCCTACCCCTACGGAAATGGGAAAAAACAGTGCCGGAAACGTTGAGGCGAATCAAAAAATTCGACTGAACGTCAGCTTCCCCCTTCCGTCGAATATTTCGCAAAAAAAATTGCCTTAAGTAGGAATTATGTATATCTATCTCAAGATATGATTTATTATTTCCATGTCGCATATCCCCATACCACTAAAAAATGGTGACCACCTCAAAGATTTATTACTTCCATACAAGTCATATGATTCATTACCAAAATATTCAAAATTTGTCTTTGTCATCTTTTGTGGTTTATTTACATCATTCCCAGATGTTGTTGATTGCAACTGTACTATATTAAAATGGCATTAAACTGGCAAAACAGCGCCACCTTACAGTAACTGCTAAATTGAGATTATAATTTGAAAATTAATTGCATTTTATTTTGGATTTCAACAAACAACTGTTTGGAAAAAAGGCACATTTTATATTTCAAACTATTATTTTTGATTTTACACATGTGGAAAATTGCCTACAGATACATTCTAAGCTTCTACAAACTAGAATGGGGCATGATGGGAAAATTAGAGGCACAGACACTTATCAAATGCTGTTGAAAGAAGGCACTATTAGGAGCTTCAATTTATTGTCACTTTAATAAATTCCCTCATTTCTTTGCAACCTTATATATAGAGTAGATTTTTTTTAATGTTAAAAGTTAATACATTTAGAACAGTGTATGTTTAGCTAAATGAAAATAAAAACTAAAAAGACAATGATTTAAGAGAATCAGATAAATAAAAATACTTTCCCCTTTCTTCTTTTGACTTTCATCACAAGGAAATAATGACTTCAACCATTGTTATTGTAAATGTATAGGTGAAAACAAATTCTAAAATTGTATTCAAAACAGGCTTTTGCTATGGATGATCCTGTTGATTTGAACCAGGAAGAAAACACTCAAAATACTTTCTAGGTATTGCCGCTTGTAATTATAAAAAAACAATGTCATGAGGATCCTTAATAAAGAATGAAACTAATAACGTAATTTACTGATATCACCAAAATAACTTTTTGTTAAAAGATGTTTTTTTTGTGCATACAGTCTTGGACCACAATGATAATTATTTCTTTAAAACCTGAACAGAGCTTTCAATAGCCTTAACCCAAATCAGATTATCAGAATCATTTTCCTACTGAACAACAGGATTTCCTTCGTAAATTTCTGTTTCTGTTTTGATTTTTTTTCCTCACAATTTCTCAATTTGTTCAGCCTTTTGAAATGCTTGTTCCTTGTGCATTAATTATTAATCCTTTTTATCCCTATCCCATGCATGAATACATGTGATTTCTTGAAGGAAATGTCCACCCTGGTATTTAACTGATTTAAATAATAGCAGATAAATGAGAGACACAGACTAGTGAAAGTTTGAGTAAAATCCGATTTGAAGTTGTAATCAATCATGGTTTGGGGGGTACAGAGCAAATGGGGGAGAAGCTCGCAAGATACATCACGGGGTAGCCAATTTGTGTTTGATTGATTACAACTTCAAAAATTCATAACTTTCTTACTTTTTATCATATTTTGCTCAAACCTTCACTGATCTGTTTCTTCAAATTTCTACTTCTTTTAAAACTAACTTGTAATCAGGGTGGACTTTCCTTTAAAGAAAAATGAATGCACAAATGTTGATGCATAGCACCCACATAATAAAAAAAAAATTGATTCATATTTTTTGCTGGTATATACTCCTGTGAGTTTAAAGCATGCGTCACATTATCCTTATTGGACAAATGTCACCCATGCTTTATTTAGAAATGTTAACCCCTTGGCCACTGAATTCTCTCATTATCATAGGTTTTTCTTACAGGAACCACATGGATCCCGTAGTCAATGGGTTAATTTCTAGGGCCTACCTTTTTAACCCTTTCAGGACAGGAATTATTCAAGGGCTAAACTGATCACATTTCGTTCTTCAAATTGGCAACACTAATACATTTTCTTTTAGTGCTACTTGGTTCTAATAAGGTGTAATGTCTTTGAAAACAATATAACGGGGCTACAAATTTTGTCGACAAGTTGAAAATATTGCCAATTGTGATAAAAAACAATGATTTTGAACCTCTCAATATGTTGCCTATTTAAGGATTTTAAAGCTTATTCTCGTTTTTAAAATTCCTGGCATCAAACACAATATGGTCTTGCAACAAAAATGGACATAATATATGTAGAAATTTCTGCTCTTTCCACTCATGCATCTGGTATATTTTTTAGAGCTCTGAATAAAAAGTTATTGAGCCAAACCACAAAATGTGGTCAATTGTCTTGAAAGGGTTTGATGAAGAATGTATGTCAGAGGTGAACAGGATAATGAAGATTACAGAACACAAAAATCCTGGTCATATACTAAAGGTAAACCGGTCACTGTGATGCAGGTCATTATTACGGTGGGTATCATAATCTCTGTCTTGAGACTAACAGCTTTTTTTTGTATGTACATTCCATAAAGAAAATTAACTTTAATTGAACAATTTACTGCTCATTGAAGCCCATCTATAAAACATATATACATGTAGAACCAGAAGAATATTACTGCCTTTCTGGTCCAAATGTTCATATTTTTGTAATGTCCTTCCTATTCAAATTTATATAACCTATATTGCAATTCCCATTTTGTTATGGAATAGAATTATCGCTGAAAACAGTAGAACTGGATCCACAAGATTAACTTTGTAAAATCATATCCTACAAATTCAGCCAGTGTACTTCTGCATAGTTCTGGTTCTTACCAAGATATATAGGCCTACAACACGAAGGAAGGTACAGCTGACTGATTTGCTATTGCCATGACTCAATCATATATTTATTTAGACTGATACTGTCAGTGCTATAATAAACATCTGAAAATAAGACAAAAGTCTATAGTCCAGGCATGTATGAATACTGTTCCCGCAGGAGGGAAAAAACAGTCTGCAGAAGTCTTGTGGGTTGGCTCTATATGCAGCAATGTGGAGGAGGTTCAAGGGCGAGTCACCAAGGCCTCATTACAATCTGCAAATACACATTGGCTTCACACCGATTCAAAAGTTCTACTTTTTAGGCACTCAATCTTTGCATTATTTCATGCACTACTGCCAATGGACATGCCACAGTGCTTCCCAAAATGGAATAAATCTAGAAATGTTCAACTTCATGAAACTAATATGCATGATTGATAATATCCACTGTATAACCAACATGTAGTAGAAGGGAAATTTACCTAAATATTTCAGTAAAGATGACCACCTCATCAAAAACATTGAAGGAGCTCAATCTAATCATATTAAATGTTCATTACTATACATGGAACAATGGTCATGAACTATTCACATACAGATGGAAAAGAAATTGGACACTTTGATACTTCTCGAGAAGTACAAGTAGCTGAGTACATCAAATGGAGATAAAAACTGAAATTCTTATTATGTTCCTGTATCAAGCTGAAAAAAAGAGTCATCAAGCAATGTTCAGATTACACTTTCTGCTTTCATTTTTATCTCATGTCTCTGTAGGCCCACATGAATGATTGTTTCTTATTGCAGTTTAAGTGATTAAATTTGTTAACATAATACTGAATATAATTCTATTAAACCCGACTATCATTAGATCATTCAATGTTTTGCATGGACGGCCTAAAGCTCACTAAACGCTTAGGGGATGGAGGAATGTGAAAGATAGGGACATTAACCAGTCATTGCATTTAATTACAACATAGCTGAAATACCCGCATGGATTGGGCAACTGGATTGGGCAATGGGGGCAGCACTGTCATAATTGGCTTAAATGTGATCCACATCTGGATGCCATCCTCACTCTAACTCAAGGTTGAAGATGACAGAACAGTCCCAAATAAGAAGCAGATTTCTGAAGCCTTACAAAGCTTTTACCCTTTTTTCATATTTTTTCTTCTGATCTCTGTCCAACTTTTATACTGAAACAAAATATCAATACACAATCTTTATTATAACCATACGACTTACAATACAAATGAGTAAGGACATAGGTAGCATTCTTAAAAAATAGAATGATCACTTTATGTGAAATTTTAGCTTTAGTAAGCTCCAATGAATGCCGAGCTTGTAAAGCATTCCAGACTTGCATGTTAAAAGGTGAAGAAAGAGGAAGTTGCACTCACAATTAACAGAAATATTCATTTAGGTTAAGTCCCTGCTAACTTGAGGAAATACAACATAATTTCTTAAGGCATATGTATTATATACTAGGGCCTACGATCCCTGTAATACAAAGACACCATGGCCTATCATTGTACGTCTAACATGACTTAATCAATGATGCGAAACAATTAATTCACATGTTGCACAATGCATGCCCTGATCGTCCCCCGTCTTCACTTTGTAGCCATTCTGAAAACATATTTACCCCATTATGGTCTGTGTATCCTTTTATCAGTCCAAGGTATAGAACGTTTCACAGCTTCTCCACAGCTACAGTACCCTTCTGCCTCCCTGCTTCAAAACCTGATCAAAACAGGCCTTGTCAAAAAAACAGAATGCAGCAATTATGTGCAATCACTTAGCCAAAGTTCAACAGGAGTCCCCAAATTGAATAGTATGCGTGAAAAGAAAATATGCATCCAAACATTGAAGTTCCAGCCCCAGTGAAAAAAAGAAGTGAAGCCAGAGACGACCTCTGGAACTCTACATGCAGCACAAGAGACTACCTGTTTTACTCCTACATGTAGCACATCAACACATTCAATACTTACTGGAAAAGGAAGTGAAAGAGTTTAAACTGCAACCTAACTTTGCGAGGTAATTAACAGACAAATAAAATGGACTTCGGTCTCGCCTTCAAAAAGAGTAAACACACTCTCAATAACTCATGTTCATTGGATACTTTGATCAGCTTCCAAGGTCTGTTTATTAGTAGAATACCAACAAATGAATTTAAACAAGAATGTACTTGTGACTTGTGACAAACTGCACACTAATTTCAATGGAATTGGAACAGCTTTCAAAGAAATTGTCTGATTAAAAAAAGAAAATGCATAGTGGAACTGAGAGCAACTTTTAGGGCAAAATATCTTTGTCACAGAATATGGAAGGGGGGGGGTGGGTTCCTAGTTCCCAAATTCTGTAACAAAGTCTGTTAAAATCACTCTTTTTGTTATATTCCACTTCCTTGTACATTGCCTGAAAGGCAAAACCAGGCTACATTCATTCGCATTTATGTTGATTATTCATGTCTTGTGTAATACAACATGATTAACCTTCTCACAAACCACTTGCATTATAGGCCTATTATATCTTCAATATTTATTTGACCAACATTTCCTCTGACCAATTGTTTCACTGTTCCAAGAATCTAGCTTAATGCCTAAAATCAAAGATGTATATATGTACATGTACATCATGTCACTTTTTCAAAGCACAAATACTATTTCAATTAAAATGCACTTAGAACCTATTAACAACATATTAGTTGAAACATTTCTACAAATCTCTATCAAATCCCTTAATTTTGTCACTTGTAGTGATTTTCATACAGACCCAAGGAACAGGTTACAAAGCAACATATTCCCCTTGATCCCAATGTGTCAGCTTTGGTCCATAAGATAAAGGACCAAGGATTACTACACACAGAGTCAAAGGGCAATTCTAATGCCCTCATAAGTCCCACCTACTAACTTTAGTGCTGGAATGTCAATGGGCTATCTTATGAAGACAGCTGATATAAAAGTGTGGCTGGCAGTTTATCTGCAGGATCATGACACACTATCCCTGCACTTGTTGCTCATAAGGAACTTCATGTCAAAAATTTGACACAGGTGAATAACAATCTCAGTCTCTCAATAATATTTGTTCATTGCAAAACATAATTGCATCATGTAATAAAACCAGCAGTATCATATATACAGGAAATTTCTCTTCTACAATTTGGACTGCAGTCAACAGTACTCACGCTAAATAATCAATTCCTGATGTCCACATCCCACTTAGCAAGTTTACCCAATTCAAGATTATTTTACCAAGAACTGCAGATGTTTTAAGTGTTCCCATCAAATAGTACACAATTTACAAAATAATTTTGTATTTGAGAGTTACATGTATCTTACGTAGACTTACAAGTCCTGTAAGTCTGTAATTCATCAAATAATTTCCAACCTCTGTATTTGTTTGTAGAAACAATTACAAAAACTTTTTTAAAAACTATTTCTTCAGGAATCCCCTTTTTGACTGAAGTCTGCAATGCAAAGTAACATTAACCTGACATGCTGTAACACAACAAATGACCCAGGCTGATACAAACCTAACTTTCGGCACCCCGTATTTCGTGCCATTATGCTTTATCGTGTAGAAACCATACTTTTGTTCCCGATTGTCCCCTTTTCCATTGCAATGCTTGGAACGGTCATAATCCAGGTAAAGATCCAAAGGCTGTTCCTCCTTTCGTGGCATCCTGGATAAGAATGGTCATTTGATGAGGTCAGTGATATACAATCGCAAGTGTTTCTCCCACAAAGACCATGCCAACACGACTATCGTCCCATCTCAAAAGCAAGTATCCAAGGATTGAACTCTGCAAGTTATTTTGTTTTCGTCTACTCTGATCTAATTCAGGGGGGTTCTATCGAGAGTGTTGCCAGTTGTGCGGAATCAAATAATCCCATACTGGAGCCATGACAGATTGCTGACACTAAATAGCATTCCACATTTTGACAAGTCACAAAGCACTGGTTTAATAAAGTGGAACGTGTTGATGCCTTAGCACCATTCGTTGTTTAAACGCTAAATATCGTCAGCGTTTCGTCATTTCATTGATTGGTTTTGGGTGAGTCCAGGGTGACTGCATATGAACTCTTTTGTCACTTGCCTATATCATTTATGCAAATGAGCAATTAGTACACTGATGAAGAAGAGGTTTTGCCAGCCACGCATGCATCTATAATGTGCTAATTAGTATGCGACACCATTGACCTGACGACAGCTTGTGCTTCATGGTTCAACCTCAGATTTGAAACATAACTGAGTCACAGGAGCTGAGTCACAGGAGCAAGTGTATGCACATGTAAATGCATGTATGTACACATATCAAATTAATTCGCTGCCTGCCAGACAAAACAAATACAAAATTTGTTTTTCTTAGAATTTGTTTTTCTTAGAAAACATTATTTACATATAGTTGACAACTTTTATGCAATAATGATACACAATTTGTGGGGAGAGACCTGAGCTCACAGATTTTTTATTGCGAATTTTCACATCCAAATCATGAAACAACTTTTGCATTCAGTGTTTATTACCATAATATCATGAATTCATTTTTTGTGATACTGAAATTTGTATCACAAAAAACATATTGTTAACAACTTTCATGCAATCTTGATACACAATTTGAGGGGGGGGGGGGGTTCTTTGGCATATTGAACCGTAATACAACCTTGGTTAAATATATTTCTAAATATGACATGAGAGCTGATCTCATACTGTAGATTTATTGCATATAAACTTCTTTCATTTTCACATGCAAATCATGAAGCAACTTTCGCATTCAGTATAAAAATCACAAATATATCATAAATTCTCTTTCTGTGATACTGAAATTTGAAATACATGTACAGTGTGTAAGATCCATATACCCTACACAGAAAGTAATACTCGGGTTGAATTAACGTCTGCTACCATATGTAGGTTGCCTCAAACCCTTGACAAGTTCGACGACGCAGGACTCCATGACTCATCCGCAAGATGACGGCCAGTCATGTTTGGAGGAATTTCAAGCCCATCTGCTTTTATATGATCAAATGTCACTGTTACTAACACAACCAGAGTAAGGGATTCCAAACATATGACTACAAAACTTTCGTTTCAATATGGATTTTATTTCATAACTTTTCCTGGAGGAGATGGGTGGATCTTAATACAGGTTATGACACACTACACTCATTAATTCTTTTCCTATTAGTTTGTTAATTTTAACTCACAAAGAAATGGGGGAATTATATACCATACAACTTTCAGAGGATATTTTAAGTACAAATGAACTTCAAATTGTCGTATTTCTTTCTCATCATAATAACTACATTTTAATAGTGATGTTTTGAATACATGTAAAAAAAATTAATATTGATATTGATAAATCAATATTTTTGAGCTCTCGTCTAAGCATGAAGCTTCATGGTCTCAGCCAGTTATCATGTAAAACAGTCACTGTATAGAACACACACACAAAAATGGTTTCCTAAAGAATAGCTTGGAATATGATAGGGCCAACAGTGTATGCGAGTAATATCCAGCCTAATGGCTAATCCATGTAAACTTAAAATAGCTAGGTTCCACGAATGACAAGCCCAAAAAACAGTTTTAATGACAAATCAAAGATTGGATCATATTGCTGCAAGAATACTTGTGCCATATATGAATCTCAAACCTTTATTTTTTGTTCATGCCCATGTGTTATAATTAATAATAATAATTCCTACCAGGTACTCAGTTACATGTGCAAATACTTTTCAGATCTAGGTGTTGGTTTGTAAGAAAAGGAAGTAAGTATTGGACTAGTCCAAGGATGCATGATTTAAGAGGGTACAGGTCACACGGCAGGATGTTAATATCTTAAAGTTAATGCAAGGAATATATTTTCTTTTATCCTTCAAAACAGCCATATAAACAGGATGAACATTAATGAGCAGACCACTGAACTACATGTTTAAAATGTAACCACCCTACCATCTGTTAAGAGCCAGTAGGACGTCAACTTGTATCATTCTGCATAGAGCTTGCCACCAGCCTTCTAGCTCTCACGAGACAATTTGTCTATTAAACACCCATTAAGAATATTAATATTTTTTTTAAATTTACATCACAACCTATATACAAAAACATATCATTAAAATATGAAATAAGGCATATCGCTGCCTCCTATTTTACACTCTAGAAAAGAAAATTCTGAATAAAAATAAAAATAAAGGAAAAAAGTATGTAACAACAAACAGATGTATGCCAAATATATACATGTAGCAATTTCACAGACATTAAGCATGAAATTATGTACAAAGTTAATTACAGTTGTGGTTAGCTCGTAAGTCAATTATAAATACCTCAGAAGTTACAGCTTAATCTGTGTATTACCAGTAAATCCAGTTGATATTTCCACAGAGACAGCAAATAGATCAAATGTAATTACCAACAGATATTGGTGTAATCACACAAATAGCTGAAGAACGATATCAAGTGTGTACTCTGAGCACCCTACAATATTACACACACAATATCCTCTAAAAGTCAGTCATAATCTACAGCAAAAATGGAATATTTGGATCCCTAATCAACAAAAACCACACCACAGCCAAAATATTGCTCCACACAAAACTGTTATTATCATTTCCTTCTCACTTGGCCCAGCTGAACTTCATATTTCATCTTTTGGGGGCGGGAGGTGTATACCAGTCAGACACGTGCCAAAATATACTTTGCCCAATCAGGGAAGGAAGAGAGGGGAAAAAAAGAATGGCAAAACAAAGTTCTCCATTCATAACCACAGAAGCCATAGTCAACAGGCAGATCTAGTTAGAGGACAGTTGATGTTGATGTGAAAAACAGGAACCAAAGGCATACCACAGGCCTCGGTCAATTTCAGCTGGAAGTTCATCCTATGTGGTGGTAGAACCGCTGGTGTATGTTACAAGTAGTAGGCCTACTACTGTTATGTATGCAAATGGAATTACTATTCTGATAAACACTCCATGATAGGGAAAATACCTACTAGTAAAAAAGGGTAGATTTAATACATCAGAAGGCTTAGTAAATGATAGAGGTCTTCAAAAATACAAAATACATTTACATGTACTTCATCACATCATCAACCCATGCAACACAAATATTTGAAGATAAAAAGGTTAACTTCTTTGTATGAAGTTCACACACACAGATGTGCAAGGTGATCCCCATAAAACTAAGTCAAAATGCACACTGAATAGGCCCTGTGTAAAAAAAAAATTTAATCAAATTATGGAAACCTCGTCATGTAGTAGGGTGACTTACGTGTTTTCAAAAAGGATCATTTCATTGCTTTATACCCAACATTAATGGAAAATGTTTTCAATAGCCAAAGCTTTTCTGTATTAATTTCCCTTATGTTTATACAGGAACAATAAAAATACTATTCTACAAAACTTAAATATAAAAATGAAATATTCCAGTGAACAGTGATTAAGATTAAATAAATATAGCTTACATCAAGGCTTAATAATTTATAAATGTTCCTTCCAAATCAAATGCCATTCTTCAATTATCAACACAGATAACAATCTAGGTTAAACTAAATATTACATAAGCCTTATTCCATGTTATACAACTGTTTGGAGTATGGCAGGTTTTGCATACCTACATGTATCTCTTAAAATGTAAGAAGTTGAATGACCTAGGAAATAGGAGATGAAGCTGGAACGTGCAGAGACTGTACTTTGTTGTAAACACATTAACAAAAGTGTAAACTAATGTATCTCTACAAGACACTATAACTGAAGCCTTGCATTACTCATAGTTGTAGAGTCCTTCATTAATATTGAATACCCTTCTGAAGAATGAATTTAAGCACAGGTGTACAGGTAAATCATGACACATAGATAGACAGCACATTGATAAGGGCAACCACAGTATCAACCTCTTTCTCTAATCCTTCTTGACTTCTGTGGTTGCCTATTAATCCTGTACAATTAGCTATGTCTACTTGTATGCAAAAATGAAGACATTCACCTCATGGTTTCTTTCACTTCCCTGCTCTTCAATTCCTTTGCAATCTGCTGCCAGCTGTCCTGGGTTTGAGGATAATCTTGTTGGGGGGGCAATGCTATTCCTCGTCTTTTGTTGTACCACTCCCGATCATAGACTGGCCTGCATATAGATGTCATGTGAGGAGGCATTGGTGCAACGGCAGGGTAGATGTGCCTCTGGTTTCCTTTATGATGTTCACAAGGCCTCTGGTTTCCTTGATGATGTTCACAAGGGATTCCTATCCTGGAAGATGATGATGGAGACAGAGGTGATGCTGCAACCACCTCAGAGTTTGAGGCAGGTTCGTGCTGTCCTTCCCCTTCATGGAATCCTACTGCCAGAGGCACTGCAGAGGTATTAAGGAAGTCAGAGCTGCCGCAACTTACCCCAGAGCTACTTTCACTGGCACTACTAACCCCATCACCCCCTACTCCTTCTCCTTCAATCATCTCCAGGACAGGCCTCGATCGCAGCAATTCCTCTCGCATTCTGCCAAATTGCAGCGAAATGGTTATTTCTGCAGTCCAACCAGACATATCTGCAGGATGAAGGCTACCAAAAACCCCCACACAAACTCTGCAAACTGCAATCGCAACTTTACAATTTAAATATAAAATCTGGCAGCTGTGCAATCGTGTTCAGCACAAATCGCAAACATACTACCCACTTTCCTGCATGTGACGAAAGCTTTTCATGCAGCTCAGTACAAATAGTCATACAGAGAGTTCCACAGGTGGAAGAGGGTGTCAAGCATGCTCTGATTGCCAAAGGAAAACAGAGGGGCCTGAGCTGTTCATAGGGGAGGGGGTATAGAGGAAGTGATTACTTACAACCTTGCCCCCTAGATGCTGACAATTTGCCAGCAGATTCCTTCACTTCTTCTCGTCCTACGCAGAAAAAGGGAAGACGAGCTAATGGTAGGGGAAGCGGAAATGAGGCACAGGAGTATAAAGCTTGCTCATGGTCCACAGTGCTACAGTTTCAGAACAACAAGTGAATAATGTTGTTTTGCATTCTCCACAACAACAAATTCTTCAAAGGCAACTTGCTGTCTCCCATGAGTATCTACAACTATCTGATGTACTCTCATTTCTAATCAATAAGGAATTTACTTAATTGACGGGAAACAAGACAAATGGTTTTTAAAAATTCATGTCCACTTCTGACCTGTGAGTATCTCTTTGCCTCAGACAGGGATCAGGCTAGAAAATCCCCATGCAGCACTGGCATTAAAATTTTATCCAAATTCTACCTCGAATCTCCCAAATATCTAATCTAATGGGGCTATTAACAGGATAATTTTGCAATGGCAGCCACAGACAAGGACATCTTCTGTCAAAATATAGCCAATGCAATTATTTGAATTAATAATATTTACATTAGAGATCTAAATGATGAAAAATATAACACCTAAAAACATGAGCCTGGCTTCCAGACTAGGTGATATTTTATTCCTCTCTACAAATCTACTTTCAACTGTGTCTGAACTGATGCTTTATAATGTATTCTATCTGTCTGTGATTTAAGGAAAGGAAAGTGGAAGGAGATGGCCTGTATGAAGGGGATAATCTTTTTTGCAGGCCTAAAATATATATTTGTCAATATAAATAGACAGGTAGACAAAAATACTGTTCGAGAACCTTCCTCAGAATGCAGGGGCTGGAAACAAGCTTTCCATGCAATTATTGATAGATTTCACATTTATGTCATCATGACCTTCTACATGCGTGGAACCGCTTGACCATGTTGCATTCATTCACAGGTTTCCAACATTATACATGTATATCACTATGCTCGGCACTGAGGTCAGTGCGCAGGGCCATGATAGTGCCACTTTGGCTGAACTTCACAATATTAATTTTATTATTTTTCATAGAAATGTTACGGCACATAAACGCTTTTGTTCAATCTGTCTGGCCAACCCTAACCATTCATCACTGATTTCGCAAACCAATCAATGTGCACTGCCAAAGTCTGATGCAACTGCTAATAATGGTCATTTAATGCAATCAAATTTATCGTTTTATGCAGAACAGAATTTAAAAAAAAAATAGATCATACATGTACATACACCAAATATGATGCATATTTTTTATACATATACATGTATTTTGCTGTGAACATTTTAAAGTTGCCGTAATAACCACAAAAGTAGGACATTTAGGTCACCTAACAAGATTTTAGGTGGTAAAATGGCACCAAGGCATTTGCAAATTTGAGCCCTCCTCAATGTCAACATTCTAACATACTACAGTATATGCTGGAAAACCTGTTACGAAGAACGAAACATGCAAAAATTTTACCACATTATACAATGTCACCCTAGAAAAAAAAAATTTCACTGCTGCCACTACACTTAAAACTAATTTTGCTTCTTCGTTTCAATTTATTTTGAAATAGTCCCTTTAAGGCATCCATGGTTTGAATGTGGTATTGATTTGCCATTAGCTTTACACACCTACGTACATAAGCTCTACTACATAAATTGAACTATAATGCAATAGAGGCATAATGATGAAATGAAAGTGCTGTCTAGCTCATCACATTCCCCATTCCTTGCAGTCATCCCTAATTTGAAAGCCTGCTCGATAATAGTTTCAGCAGATCGAGCGCCAGCTCATGGCTAAGAGGTTAAGTTTCCTTCGATAGCATTTCCTGTGAGGATATCGTCTAAGTTCACATCCCACTCCACACATGTACTGTACCATGCTTTATGCAAAACAGAAAAACTACTCAACTTATTACACATAACACAAATCATGTCTGAAGACTGTAAAATTAAAATGCAAAACTGATAATGAATTTAAGAGTAATATGATTTTTTTTTAAATACTGTAGTTTGTAATGCTCAAAACATCTATTTCTGATGTTTAAATCAGTGCTAATCAAATAATAATAAGTCAAAGTGGACCATTCTATGGCTATTACCATGTTTGTTAATAACACTAAATCAGTGCCATATATAAAGCACCTCTTTTATAAAGTAACACTAAGATATACATGTAAACAAAATAATCAAGTCAAAACAAAAGCAAGAGAAGGTGTGCATAGGCATATTGAATACAAAAAAGAAAGTTTTGGTCTAGATTAGGAGGGTTCCCTCTGAATGAGAAATATGTACATGGGGTCAAACAAAAATTTATATCATAGAGTACAAAATGGGTATAGATATCCTTCAAAATCAAACAAGATGGCAAAGAACAGTAGAGAGGATAGAATAGTGAGAAAGATAAAACATTCATCTGCAATCTATGGACAAGGATAGTTAGAGAAGTATAACACACATCCAAAATATGAGATACTGAAGGCAAGAATAGTAAGAGAGCATCCATCTATAAAACTTGGAAAATAGGAGATGGGTAAGAATAGTAAGAGATCATCCATTTTTAATATGAGATGGGTAGGAATAAAGAAGGCTACTGCATATCCACTACACTTCGCATACATCCAACAAGGAAGTGAGAGGGTTAATGGAGAGTTATACAGGGGAACAATACAATACAGCTGCAGCTGTTTGGTCATGTTCATGTAACTAGGTGGAAGAATAGCTTGGCAAACACCATCTTGCAAAGAGGAACCAATGGCAGAAGAAAATGGGGCAGACCAACTAAGACCTGGATTGATAACATAAAGCAGTGGACAGGAATGTCTTTTGAGCAGCTAACTAGAACACCTGAAGAGAGAAAGTTTTGCAGAACCTGTGTCTCACACTGTCGACCCAAAGGGTTCCAATCTATGGGACAAAGATAGATAGAAAGATAGGATTAAAGAAAGGATGTTGAGAGATATAACATCGATCTACAATAAGATGATTAGAAGATTGGTAAGAATAGTAAGAGAGCATCTAACTTCAATATTAGATGAGTGAGAATAGTAAGATAGCATCCATGTTCAGTATGAGATGGTAACAGTGGTAAGATAGCATCCATCTTCAATATAAGATGGGTAAGAATAGTAAGAGAACTTCTATCTTCAATATGAGATGGGTAAGAATAGTAAGAGGTCATCCAACTTCAATACAAGTTGGGCAAGAATAGTAAGAGAACTTTTATCTTCATGAGATAGATAAGAATAGTAAGATAGCATCCATCTTCAATACAAGATGGGTAAGAATAGTAAGATAGCATCCATCTTCAATATAAGATGGGTAAGAATAGTAAGATAGCATCCATCTTCAATATAAGATGGGTAAGAATAGTAAGATAGCATCCATCTTCAATATAAGATGGGCAAGAATAGTAAGATAGCATCCATCTTCAATATAAGATGGGTAAGAATAGTAAAATAGCATCCATCTTCAATATGAGATAGGTAAGAATAGTAAGATAGCATCCATCTTCAATATAAGATGGGCAAGAATAGTAAGAGAACTTTTATCTTCAATATGAAATAGGTAAGAATAGTAAGATAGCATCCATCTTCAATACAATATGGGTAAGAATAGTAAGATAGTATCCATCTTCAATATAAGATGGGTAAGAATAGTAAGAGGTCATCCAAGTTCAATACAAATTGGGCAAGAGTAGTAAGGGAACTTCTATCTTCAATATGAGATAGGTAAGAATAGTAAGATAGCATCCATCTTCAATACAAGATGGGTAAGAATAGTAAGAGACCATCCATCTCCAATATAAGATGGATAAGAATAGTAAGAGAATGTCTATCTTCAATATCAGATAGGTAAGAATAGTTAGAGAGCATCCATCTTCAATATTAGATGGGTAAGAATAGTAGTAAGAAAGCATAGATCTATCTACAATATGAGATGGGTATAGATAGCATCCATCTGCAATATGAGATGAGTAAGAATAGTAAGATAACATCCATCTACAATATGAGATGGGTAAGAGTAGTAAGATAGCATCCATCTACAATATGAGATGGGTAAGAATAGTAAGATAGCATCCATCTACAATATGAGATGGGTAAGAGTAGTAAGATAGCATCCATCTACAATATGAGATGGGTAAGAGTAGTAAGATAGCATCCATCTTCAATATAAGATGGGTAAGAGTAGTAAGATAGCATCCATCTACAATATGAGATGGGTAAGAATAGTAAGATAGCATCCATCTAAAATATGAGATGGGCAGGAATAGTTAGATAGCATCCATCTACATGTAAATGTACAAGTGTACAATGTGAGATGAGTAAGAATAGAAAGAACATTCATAAGAATTTTCCAGATTATAATCATTTAACATGACAGACCTGCACATTCTGCTACATATTCTGAATACAAAGGCAAAAGCCTATTTAACTTATATTATACACTGTATGTCAACCAAAGAATCTGTTTGCAATCCCAAAGCCATAAATGATGTCTAAATATACATGTAGATTACGGAACTATACAAGGGCTTTCATGTCCAAGCTAAAATCTACTGAAACCTACATGTACAGTTTGTATCTTCTTGCTACAAAATCCCTACAACAAGCTTGAATATATTCTTGCCTGCACACATGGCCATGAACATGAAATTCATGAAAGGAGTAGAGTTTAGAGAAACCTGATATGGACAACCCTAAGGCCTTTGTTGTTGTTAGGGTGCATGCAGACTCCACACAGAGTGAGTGACAGATAGTAGTTATGTTCACACGGTGGGAGCTAAACTGTAAGTAGGGGGGGGGGGTTCACGTAAAATTTCCGGGTCATACCCTTCGCGCGAATTATTAACACAGGATCTGTATATATGTACTGTACACACAATCGGCAGTATCTACGTCCAGGGTTAACCACTAAGCTCGCTCGGCTTGTAGTTTGAGCTCGTTGTTTCAGGTTCGTGTGAACCTTCGCTGCGGTAAGGGACTTGTGGTTTCGTAACTTAAAGTTTCGCTAACTTAACGTTTTGAAACCACAAGTCCCGTATGAACGCAGCTAGTATCACAGAAAGGTATGCTGTGTCCAGATGTACGAGTATAAATGTGTATGAATAAACCCACACACTACACTAGCAAAATACTCGCACAAACGCGTTTCAATAAACCATCAAACTCCTCTGAAACCCTTGTAGCTACAAATAAATACTACCTGCATACAGGAATCAAATGAATAAAATGTTGAAAAGAAAAAAAAAACAGTTTGAAATTGTGCCGAGTGTGAGTCTTTTCACAATGTAATACATGTACAACACATGGAAGCCAAGATGCAAGTGGTCATAAAACCAACATTTCACTTTAAAAACACCTAAAACATGGTGATCCAGATAGCAATTAGCATACATGTACATTGCATGATTGTTTAAACTGCAAATTTTGAGCCAAACAGACAAATGGTAAATTCCTGTATGTAAATTTACTGAAGAATACCTATCAAACTCCCTTTTGACGTGCTCTTGAAGACAGAGTCACTCTGCTACTCATGACTTCCTGTTACAAGGCAAGACAGTAGTCCTATTAAAAATATCTGCTTCAAACAAGGAAGTGTTTTAAATCTGTAAGTATGTACAGGGTTTAATATGATGTACATGTAGTTTGAGTTTATTTCAAGAAGCAATCAAAATTCAGTAAAATATCAAAGTAAGATGGATATCATATACAAAAAATATACAAATTATTAAAACTTCATTGAATTAACATCATTGCGCATATTTCTTCAGCATTCCTAGTGTACATTTAACACATTACAGTATTCATGCATTCATTATATTTGGCTTAGCTGGAAAACGGGTGAAGTGGGTCACGCTTGCTGAGAAATGTTATGATCTAATGTACACTCATCACTAAATTACACAGGTGTAATATAGGTAGGAGGATGATTTATCTGCTCTCGACTAAGGAGACAATAGGGTCAGCATGTCTACATGGGGTTCATCGTCAAAAACATATTGCTACTTTTGTCGTTTACAACCTGCTGTGGTGTGTTAGCAGTATACCAGTAGTCCAAAGTGACAACCATGACATTTTCTATGTTGCTTCCCGCCGTTCTTGGTTGAGTCACAGTCCAAATATGAATACAGAAGGCTTGCCTTTTAAAGGTAATCTGCAGACACTTTCTACATTAAAAGTAATTTGAAATAATGAATCTGTGGAACTTAACTTTTTGAGATGTCAAACATTAAACCTGTCCTACTGTCTTATCAATTGCCGAGTCCCCAATATTGGTTATTTATTTCATTTTAAGCAGTAACACTGATCATGGTCATACAACATGCTGTACTTATTCTCAAAAGACCAAATTCAATCAGATTTTTCTTCTCAATAACACTGTTTATTAAAAGCAAAATTCATTTTTTCAAGGATTTGCACAAGTTGATATTATTAAGGAATGACATAAGCAAATGAAAGAAAGAGTAATTACCAAATTATACATTTATTTATATTCAACTTCAGGTGATGTGCCAATTGAAAGAATTGATAAGTTAGCTTTAACAAGAATTATTATAGGTCTATCATCAATCAGGCTTTGAATGACTTCTTGCAAACTGAAAATAAGAAAATTACATGTCTACTTCATATGTAATTCTAGCTTTAAATAAACGATATTTGCTGTCATTTAATTACAAATTGTGAGAAAATGATGGCATGTATTTTTCATTTATAGAAGTGTGAAACATTTTCTTTTGTGTCCTACATTGTAAATGTTAATTGATCAGCCTAATTCCCATTATCAATAGAAAGTGAGAGTAAATGCTAACTCATGGTCCTCATAGATCATAAACATCAACCAGTATGTGACAGGTACAATGTATCTTGAGTTCTAAAGGATGATAAAAAGAAGAAAAGGACAGAAAAATAAAAGAAAAGTGCATTTCTCAAAGACAGTTTATGACAGGAAGAGGGTAACAGGAATCATTCAAGCAGCTACTAAAACCATTTTATGAAGAAATATGTACTAATCATTTTTCTTCATAACATCCCCTCCCACAGAAAATACACCAAATATTTCACTGACCTACAACACGGATATTGAGAATGGGACAACAAATGTTTTCTCTGACAAATATGCCTACTACATCCTCCCATTCAAACCTACTTTAAGAAGCACTTGCTATACAGCATAGAAGGAATGGGGAGAATGCACCTTTCGCCATCTCTGGGCTGAACACTTGTGACAAGATAAACGGCGGAAGAGTTCGCTTGACTGCCGAACGGAAAACGCTTTCTGACAGACTGAATTAGCTCTGTGTGTAATGAATCAGAGACAATTGGACTGACGATGCCAAACCATCTGATGCTGGTGTATGTCAGTAACAAAATTAGCCCAACGTATCGGTATTTAACAAGTGTACCGTAAGCAGTGGCTACATACATTTTTATGGCCTTTGTTGTTCAGTTCTACCTATCACAACAGTGTGTATCTCATATTAATGAATTCAGAGGATGTTAGAATTATCAAAGTGCTTTTTACAGTGATGGATCTACATACATGTAGGAGGAAAATTGGCCCATGCCCCCCCCCCCCGAAACCCAACTGGCATACATAAAGTACACAATATAAAAAATGTCCTCTTTATTGTGTATTTTTACGGCATTGTGCCCCCTCTTTTGAAACATTCTGTATCCGCCCCTGCATGAAAATTAGAATAAGATTCTGAATGTATTTTTACCCACACTCCCTCTTCAAACTGCCATCCCTTCCCAAAAACACAATCACAACTATGAAGTATGAATTTTGGGAAAGCTAAATAAAAAATCAAATCAAATTCTCTGAGCAGTAACAATGATGAACATCATGTACATGTTCATAACCTTATACATAAAGGCCAATTATTTGGAAGCATCAATGAGGAAGAGAAAGTTAAGGATAGCTTTCACACTCTAATACTGACATGTATACACTTAACAAATATAATCCTTGTCTGTTCCTGTTACGGTTCAACAAAACTTAAACATTTAGAAAATGATTTGAGAAATGTCCTTTCAGACCTATATGTACCATGGACCTACAGTGACCAAGGAGTTATCCTTGCAGTGACTAATATTTGATGTACCGGTATGTTTTCCAACTTGATTTAAAAGGGACGTCAACAAGTTTTCATTAAACTTGCTATAACTACATGTATATTAGATGTATTATCTACAAGTAGTAGTACCTTTGATGTAGGCCTAAAAGGCTTCATTCATACACGCATCATAAACTTGACTCAGCCTAACCCAGTCACACACATTTCATTCAATTTTTACTCTGCCTTCAATTGACTGTAGTATATATGTTTATTTTGTCCTCATAGCAACCTTAAAATTTATGGTGCATTAACAAGTAATAAAAATCAGTCAAATGTCGTGATGTGGAAAATGAGCCAGGCAGGAACAAAAGAGGGAAGAACAAACTGCATAATTGCTCATCTTTTGGATAATCTAATTGCTTTTTTCCCATACAAAATACAACTTCACACAAAATCTGAGTTCCCTTGTGCAAATTCGGATTTTAGTAATATACAATATTCTGGATAGCGCCTAATACATGTTCATCTACGATGTCTCTAAGCGCTTTACAAATTACTTTACAAATCTCCAAAATTTTCAGAAGGCCTACCATTACGTAAGTTCTGAAGAATTTTCATTGAACATCTCTAGGCGAAATTTCTTCGAGTATGAAATCTTCGAGACCATAGAGGTGGCCAGTGTGAACGAGACCAATGCCTCCTTATATCACACGCTATTCAAAGCAGGAAAAGAAGGCAGGTTACCTTGAAATGGTGATGTGTGCTCAGGTGAATAATTACGCCGATTTTCCGGATCTGTAAATTTCGAGCTGCCCCTCTGACTTCCTTTCTCTCTGCTCTTCTGAAGTGCTGCAGCCAACCAAGTAGATCTATGGGAGAATCAAAGGAAATAACACATTAAATTAGCAGTGTTACAACTTACCATACATGAGCAATAGAAAATGAAATCTAACCGGTTTTAAAAGATCAATTTCTTTGATAATGGGTCCAAAAATGGTCCTTTAAAGTGTTTGGCAAATTTAATCTTTCAAAACATGAGATAATTTGCAAATATCGAACAAATATAATGGAAGTTTATGCACAGTTCCAAAGCACGATGCAAAAGAAATTACTTGACATTTCTCATCAATATCAAAGATGCATGATGTGGCAAATGGAGATGACAAAAGCAGTTGCTCTTGTCCAATTTTAATCTCTGACTGATTTTGTCAAGATCAATGTCTTGAACTGCTGTTGAAAATGATGAATGTTCATCCTTAAACTTTCCCCAAGTAGAGTCATAATAACTTATTTCTTTGCCACCGTTTGGAATAATGACAACACACCTACAATGTCTTAGTGCAGGGAGAGAGGAGAAACTTGTTTACTGAGCAGTGCACGGTAGGCATCAATTCACTTCATGCTGCAGCTACACAGTGCACACTGAGAGTACCGTACAGAGTATCAGGTTGCATGTCTACTACAAGCAAAAAGTGTATGTGAGAACTGGGTGCATTGTGAGCCTCATTTATCATTATTATTCATATAATTATCAATATATCAATAATATGTATGTACAGAGCTATTTTTTTATTAAGAATTTTTTTATTAAGAAACTACTGTATAACAATGTACATTGGATATTACATTAAGAAAACATTTAGTGAAAAGACAATCATTAGTGTAAATGTAAAAACCAACAACAATGTATAATATACAGATCAGAGAATGCTCACGATTTAATTTACAATGTGAGCATATAACAGCCTCAAAAAAGATTATCATAATTTTAATAAAAAATCATTTCCTGATTTTAAATTATTAAAGATCCATTGAAAAATGACAACAATGACATGAATAATGGGAAATTAATTTGGCAACCATTCAAACTGTTAATTTGATAAAGAATAATAGTTTCCATAGCTTGTAAGACTTGATTCATGACACATCAATTGATTTATATTACAAGTTAGACAGATATATCAATGAATAGATGTGTTGTGGATCATTTGAATGGTACAATATAATACCTCACAGCAATAGTTTCATTTCTTTTGTTTACAAAAGTCAATCAATTCTGATAATTCAAATTTTGTTTAAATCTTCAGGCTTATATACTGACATCCTCCCCAACAAATTGCAATTTCAAGAATCATGAAAATTACTCTGGCAAACAGTCAACCTATACTAATTGAATTATTCCTTTCAGATTTCTTTCTTTTCTTTTTTTTTTGGTGAAGCCCTTCTTAAAACTCTACAATACCTTAGAAATTATAGTTGTAATACTGTAAGAGAAAATGATGCATTGGGACAGGTATTAGCTGACGACTATATCTAGATTTCGTCTAAGAAACGTAACAATTGTACAAGTTTTCACAGTTATTACAGTGCTCACAGAATCTCTCGCTGGAAGCCAGACAGTCAGGTCCAGTGGGCATATGCTACATGTGATCAGTACCTGAGAACATTTCACCAGACTGACAGCATGTATACCTGAAAGCATTTCACAAGATCCACAGTGACAGATATGTCATGATAAACTGAGGCTGTGAGCATGAACTCTACATTGCTTCACGCCCTATGGATTGCAGTCACCCAACGTTACAAACCGATCCATCAGAGCTAAAGGGCTTGATATCTTTTTAATGAGGCCTAATCTAGCCTAGATCTTCAATTAGGACCCGATTAGCAAGGATGTTACTTGTACTCAACCATGGTTACAGCGAGAGCATTTGGTGATTAATTATAAATGTAGGCCTACTACATTTTTACATGTATATGTACATGTAGGCCTACATATGCCATGACATTTTACAGGCCTATTCATTGAATACTTGGGGGTAGCTTTCTGCATGAGCTAATAATGATCAAAACACTACATACCAGTATGTGTTAAGGTGAAACAATGTATTGCTGGTAGGTACATGTATATGTACATGCTGCACATTTCCTTTTTAGACCTACATGTACATTGTATATATGACAAAATAAATCAATAAAATAGTGAAACACTAAACCCCATCTTTCTGAAGCACATGTAAACATCCCTAGCAGAAATCCTCTTGATATTTTTCAGGGATGTAAAATACGATCGATTCTGTAACATTTTCAACACGTCATCTTTTCATATATATTGAGAATTTGATATCATATACCCTGATATAAGTTTTATGATGGAAATAATGTGAATTGTTGTACTAGTATAGTGTTTATGTACCATTTATGAGAAACATAAAAGTCTTGTTCTCCTGTTTTAGACTCACAGTCGTTACAGTTTGGAAGTGGATTTCAAATATAAACCATTTCTATACCTAAGTACACTATACATGCCTATAAACGTGTTTTGTACATGTTTGTTGAGACAGAGGCCAGGGTGTTAACTTACCCCTTTACAAAGAGTTAGGCCTACACAGTGAAACGCCCTCCACGCACTCAATTACCTTCCCACTGAGGGCAAGAAAGACACTAACTTATCACTGAACGTACAGAGCCAGAACGGTGCACAAAGATTGACACGGTGGAGTACAATGCCCTTCTAGTTCTCACTGTATGATATGAACTCCAAGCAAACCCACCCCAAATTACCCTCCTACTGTAAAATGTCTGACTGTATCTGGAGGCTAGCCCTGTCCATTCCATGTTACATTCCATCATGTCCCACATTCAATCAGCTGGTATATTACCTTTCCATGAATCTAGAACACAGAGACAAAATAACCCACACATTGTACACAAACACACACATCACATTACTAATGTGACCTCCTGCTTGAGTTGTGTGTGTGTTGGGTTATAAATGCATACATGTACTTTGTGACATGTTATGCATTCATGATTATGTAATTAATTGTAAAACCCTCTTTAGTGTGAACCACATACAGTATGTCCATATACATAAATGCTAACATACATGTACAAACAAAGAAAGGGGCATTTGTCATGTTTGAGTTTGGTGATAATCACAGCACAACACTTTTTTGCCTTGAATTTTATTCTTTCTTTTCAAGTATGTCTGCAACTGAATAAGCCACAAACATGGATACCTTACAAATGTATACATGTACATGTACAACAAGTGCTGAAACAGATCCCTAATTTGTTTTCTTCTTTCTCTCTCTCTCTCTCTCTTTAAAGATCTGTAAAAAATTTCAGCACATATGAAAAAAATGTGAAGAAGGAGAAATTTGAAAATTAGCCATGGCCAAATTTCTGTGAAATGGTACAATAACATATCATACCAACTTCCTTCTATAGAATGGATTGCATCAATGTGCATGCATACTGTAGGCCTACTTTTTCCACAAATCTGCACTTGACATTCCAAATATCTCTCTTTTATCTTTCATCCATGAAAAGAGACACCAAGAATACCCTCCAGACAAACAAACTTATAAATACAAAACAACTCCCAATAATATGCCACTGCCACTGCTCGAAAATCATGACCCCATACCTAGACTGTCAAAAGCAATTTATCCTCTGCAAAATATCAAAAACGTAATCTGTGACATGGAATGGTAAACACAATAAAATCAGAAACCTAAATGCAGCAGTGTGTCCCTTTTTGTCCCTTTTTGTACTCAGCTGTGAGTGTGTAAAGAAACTTGACTACACATGAATGCACATCCAGGTAACAGGCATCTGGGCTGAAGTAAAAAAACACTTTACACAAAGTTGAGCTACAGAGCATGTTTATTTTTCTTTCAGTAAATGTCACACAGGTTGTATGAGGTGAACTTGCTACATGTACAGTACATAGGCTCCATGAACATCAATGATTCACATTATTCTTTGCATGTCCTCTCTTTACAATGTATTTTGGGAAAAGCAGGATATGCAGAACACACACACCAAAAAGAAATATGTGTGAACAACTAAAACAAGTAAAACATTAAACATACATGTAACAGACACGGTAGCACAACAGTGAACAACCATGTCAATACTGATTAATCGAGCATAAAGGCAATGTACATATATGTAGGACCCTACTGTACGGTAAGTACTGTAAATGTACTGATTTCTATCTCAGGTAGAGATTATGTTTATTAAACCAAGGACATGAAAGATAATCTTTAGGCCAAATTAATTTCATACTTATTTTCTAATAACCATCTTCTTCTTCTGGTATTTCTTCCTCCGCTGAACAGTACCGGTATTTGAAAATCAGTAGCAAAACTACAGTGTGCACTGTACAGAAATCTTGAAAATTTGGGGAGAAAGTATATTACATGCATGCAGACAGAGGCAAGGGAAGAATGAATTTGGACTTTAAGTGGTAGGTATTTAAGGCAAGTTTATTGGAAAAGATTTCTTGATTCAATGGTTATTGAGACCTGTGGGATAAAAAGAAGAGACTTCATCGACATAATATGTATATGTAGATAGTTGCAGTAGCTCGTGATCTAAACTCACTGTTTGTGAGCTGTATATTTTGTAGGGCCGATGGTTTAGGAGCAAGCACAGGACAATAGGCCGCTTCAGTAATGTAAGCAAATTTTATGCATACCTTTCAAACAAAGGTTGTTCTTGACAACCTGAAAGCTTGCCGGACAAAGCAACAAATAATGTATGCAAACTGGATTCCAAGCATTGAGGCTCATTTATAAAAAGCAGGTTCATGGAATAGCTCGTCACTAGGTGCTCAGAGAATATATGTGCATAAATTTGTATACATTACAGAAGCGGTCTATTTGCAAAAGTGTGGATGATGTCCTCCATCTTATGAATTCACGTTTGGCTCTTGCTTGAAGAATTTACCCTGAGCAAACTTTCTTAGGCTGCATATCAAAGAAGTTGGTTCTTGATGATGATGGCTTGCCAAAGTAGACAAGTTACTTTCAGTACATACAAGCATGTGGGATACAATTGTTAACGGTAAATCACAGTTACAAAAAGACATTTTAATAGTGAAACAGTTGACTTTATTATTGAATTTGACTCTGTCTCACAAATAGTTCTCCCTTACTATAAATCAGATTTTTCTTAGAGATAGGAAAATACAGATATTGAGAGATTAACTACATGTCGATGAGGCACTTAACGTAACTAAAGCATCATCCACAGTAAAGCAATAACAGCACAAGATGACAGGAAAGGGACTGGCAGAAAGTTATTGCACAGGAATTTACTGGTTACAACCAGGAATTTCCTATTTCCTGGACTAAGTAGCACTTAAGATTGACAGATTTTCTTGCCTAAGTTGTGGATGAGACTAGTAAAAGAAAATATCATTTGCTGCTCTTACAAATAATGTATCTACAGTGTCATGCTTCACTCCAGTTTATTTTTCATGAAGCTAACTAAAGTAACATCTATTGACAGTTGACAAACACAATTTCCACATTAAAGATATAAGTTCTAAGACTTCTTTCAGAAAAATTTTAATTTAATAAAGTACCTTGATCACTGATGATGATTAAACATATTGTACCAGTATTTGCGGTATACGTATGAATACGAGACATAATATTTAACACTAATCATTCCCTGAAATTTTGCAGTTTTCCTTTCAAAGTTGTTGGTGCATTCTTTTTTTTTTTGGTTTATGCAAATCTATATGAATAAAAGAGTCCTAATATCAGTACACATATTTCCATGTATATAAGTATGATGCAAAAATGAAGCTAAATTTCCTTTGCTCTGATTCAAGCCTTAACAGAAATACACATCTTGAAGCACATTAACAGAAACTTAATCAACACACAGAATGGAATTACTTCAGGACTCCACTCTCAGGAAAAATTCAATGATAAAATCAGGTAAAGATGAGGTCAGCTTGATTAACCCATGGTTTTTAATGAGGTTATCATTACTGAAAGGAAGTTATTCAAAATCTTATCAATTGAATGAAAATTCAATGGATGATATTTTAAGGAACAAATTTCAAATGGTTGCTGGAGCAAACAAACTTTGCAATAAAGAAATAGTTTACTTCATGACCACACTTAAGTACAAAAAGTAGACAAATGCTTCATATATAATGTATTTTGATCACCATTTATCTGTTTTTTTTTGTCAACAACTCCAAAATTCTATAAATGATCATTGGACTACAAGCACCTGTATGTCATGTGATGCATCACATACCAGTAAATGATTCTAGTATTTACTAATTGTTAACAAATAAAAGTGCTACAAAATAGTAAAATATTTGGCATATAACCTCAAATTTTCAGCGTTTTAGCCCATCCCAATGACCTAGTTTTGTACGAGGTCAAGTCCCAGCAAGATACTTGGTTATTCTGTGTTCTTTATATTTGGTCTGATCCCAGCAAGAGCAGGGAGGTGTTTCATAAAGTTGTTTGTAAAGTTATGCATGACTTTACACGAACGATTTGAATTGAAGTGCCAGATAGGATGCCCAAAGTTTTTCCTGATCTTTTAACAAAGTGTGACTGTATTTCCAATAACCTTAATTAAATTATGGCAAAAAATATACCTTGCATTATTATTTTTTTTAATCATAAGAATGTTAATCTAAATCTGCACAGATCAGCTTTAGTTGATGCAGTTGAAACTGATTGAGCATCCCATTTGGCTTGTCATATTTAAGTCATTCGTAAAGTCATGCGTAACTTTAAGAACAGCAATATGAAACACCCCCAGCTGGGGGGTGTTTCATAAAGCTGTTCGTAAAGTTAGGAATGACTTTACGAATGACTGGAACATCTTCTTGGGGGCTATACTAATCAGATTCTCAATCATTTAGCACAAGAACTGATCACCAGTCATGCGTAAAGTTGTGCGTAACTTACGAACAGCTTTATGAAACGCCCCCAGGGCTATCAACTTATTGCAATCATCAGGTATACTAAAATACTAAGAAGTGGTCGGAAATGTATAGGACAAAATACCTTGAAAGTACTTGCCCATCAACCGACAGCCAAATAAAAAAAAATCATTCTCTCGTCTGAACTTTATTAAAAAAGGAGGATGAAGGCACTTTAACCAAATTTCAAATAAAAAATCATAGCACTTTGAGATTCAACAGCTTAACATATATGGGTAATTTCCAACAAGGAACTTAATAGACTTTTATCATCGGATTTTATAGCATATGGTGGTGACCTACATAGTTTGCGCACAGAGCAATTTCTAAAAAAACCACAAAAGATTTTCAAAAATCTGGTCGCACCATTGGATAGAAGATCTAAAATTACCTGGGAACAATAGTTTCTTTTAATTTGGGTGAAAAATTATGAAGATATTGACAAAAGATCAGCTACTTTTTGCATCACTTTCCGAAAAATATGAAATTACCGACAAGAGTCTAGAAATCCTCATTTTGAGAGAAAATGTCATCAAACTTGTAAGTTAAACGTGATACCAAATGATTGTACGATATTTTGTCTTACGAATGATGCAATTATCTTACTTTTGATGGATTGCTACATTGGATAACTTACATGTAAACTCAAGTGCGTGAACTTGGGTCTCATGGTTTTTATGCCCGTTTTTTCAGTTCCAGTGCATTTTGATCTGACACCGGAAATTCTTCATCGATTAATTTTCCTGGAAGCACTTTTAGTCCAGAAATTTGCTTTCCGTTTGGTATAAAGCCATCTTAATAAATTTATTGTAGAATATGCGATATCATTGATTGAATATCAAATTCCTAAAAAAATGGTTTATGTAAGTGAAATACGGTCACCCCATACATGTACATGTACCTATATTAAAAAATGTTAAAGACTCCATGTACTAATTATGACACTTTGGAAGACTGCAATTTAAGAGATAATTATGATTTGGAAGAAAGTCCAGATTGTGAAAATCAATTGGATTTCTCCCATTTTTAATCTTTTATTCCAGAGATTAAAAAAAAAACCTATTATGTGGCTACTGAAATGGATGTGCAGAAATCGCATTTCGGACCGCAAAGCGCAAAGGGTATTTGTATTTTGTATTTAATTTGTTTCATCACGGCAAAAGACCTGCCATCAGGTAAAAGCTGCTTTTCAGCAAGGCCGTGAACATAACGATAACATAACGATGAATAAATAAAATACAAAATTATGTTCAAAAGAAATCACAATATTAAAAGAATACAAAGAAGTAAGACCCAAAGGCAAAGTTTGGCTGTTTTACTTTTTTTTTAGCATGTTCATTTGAACGAAAAATAAACAAGATGGGTGGAAGGGGTTCCATCAAAGTAATTAGTGACTGTAAGTGTAACTGTGTGAAAATGCATGTTAATTTGAGTGTGTTTTAATCGTTTTGTGATAGTGGTATCACTTTCTACATATTTTCATTGTTGAAATTCATGCAATCAAATTATCATTTGCTGCAAAAGTGGGGAAGAGTTCCTTTTGCGACAGCCACCCAAAATGAAAAAAAAATATATAAATGTGCAAAATGTCTATAGATATAGGGTTAGGGTTAGGGTTAGGGTATACATGTATGTTTTGAACACCTTCGACGTCAACTCGTTCTCGCAGGTACATCGTAAGTCGGAGGACTGGCAATATCGAGGACCCAGGTTCGATACCCAGCTTTGTCATTTGTCGTTTGTTTCATTTGTTACTAACCAATGTTTTCTCTCTACACTACAGAATTACAGATATACTATGGAAAAGGCTGAGGAGACAGAGAAACAGAGACAGAGAGATTTTACTCAACCCCCATCAAAAATTTTAGGTGGCTGTCTCAAAAGGAACTCTTTTCCCAAAAGTGCAAGTTCATAATACCGTACATCAATCATGATTATACTATAGTGATCAGTGTGTAGTCTCCATCTTATTTTACAATCTTCGTCGCCAAGTTCTTGCTCAACATTCATCACAGTCATTGCTGCATGCTCATGATGCTGCAGTCACAATCACAAGCACAACACATATGAAATTCATGAAGTTCAATCAAGACAAGTCTCCCTGAAATTGAACTTTGAAGTTAAACTTACATTTGTTGACTGTTGTAATTACTTAATTTACTATCTCAATTCTCAGTCATGTCAGTATCTGACTATTAATGTATTACTATTATTAATATTAATAATTAGGCCTAAGTTAAGTAAGTTAGGCCTAACTTAGATTTCATTTTCAGATGCAAAGTCAAATTTTTGATCAACTTAAAAAATCTACTTAACTATACAAAACAGGAAATGTACCAGACAGAATAAAATAACATATAAAGAACCATACGTACGATCAAAGCAAAGACAATTAATGATTATCCTTCCCTTCGACAGCAATTTCTTGCTGGACTCTGTTTATATATAAATTCAGCGGCTTCCAGCCGGGTACCGGTAGCTAGCTGTATGATGATCTTCGCTTCACTTATGCACGTATTAAGTTGAGGCGGCCGTTGGGTCGCGCCGATGCCTACTTCCGCAATCAATGTACACAGGTAATATTACGGTACGGGCATGGCAGCGGCTTCCCTGTTTACGGGAAATCAATGTATGTCAGCAGATAGGCTGTCTGGTCCGGCTCGTTCGTTATTATTGTATTTTGATTCGTATATTTTTGTATTTATTTTAAAAAATTCGTTTTCTTTTGAATATTGATAAATTAATCTAAATAATATTTCTTATTAAAATAAATATAAGAATTATTTAATTTTTTTCAGAGGAAAAATTTATTCATTATCTAGTGCTATTATTGAATTAATTAATTAGGTCCGTGCTGTCGACTGCTTTTTCTTCGCTTTGTATCTTGTTACAGAGCGTAAGTATGGAATTTTAGAATGATATATACTTATATGTTTTGAACGCTTTACAAAAGATATGAATTAGATGTCAACTGATTACTTTTGATATTTTTAATAATGAATTTTATGTATTTTAATTTGACTTTAGTTTGTTCATGTTGTGTGAGCATGGTGAGGGTGACGTGAGTAGGTCCCGTGTGTAGATATTTGTGTGAGTAACTTAAAGGAGAATTAACACTAGAAAAGTAGAATATTAACACTAGAATGTTCAAAGCACTCATGGCTACATTACTGTAAAATAGTTGGTATTTTCTGTCGCATGTACTAAAGGTATGGGGGGGGGGGGAAATAAGATAAATATTTTAAATACCTTGCTTTCAGTTTCAAATTCAGCCCTTAAAAATCTCACTCCCATCCACTCATAGGTACACGCCATTGCCGACTGTGTAGTAACGCAGCCAACACACATCCCATACCTAAACTGCATCACTGTGCATTTTTGGCTATATTTAATTGAATATAATATATTACAGTTTACTTATATCCAAAGAATTATATTGAATAATAGATGATTAAAACTTACCAGGTTGTTTTGTGACCTTTGAAGAGGGTTTCCTGAAATTTTGGGTCCTTTTTGTCGATAACTGCTATCGAGACTGTCCCGTCAGCATCCAGTTTGTATTTTTCACGATTATGATGAAGGGAGCCCTCAGCGCTCGTAGTAGTACCGGCGCGATGGGTTCGTCGATCTCCTACGAAGACCTGAAAGGGCCAAACTGACGACGTAAAAAAAGAAAAAATATTACGTACGTACGTAATAATTACTACCACTCATAGGTACATTCCTATACTTCGTGTGTATAATGTAGGCAGTCATACACCTCAACTTTTTAAAACACCACTGCACAAAAGTCACAAACATTCACTCAAAATCGGCATTTAATTTACAAAAACCGACCACTAAATATCCAAGAAATACAATAAATTCAACTCACCGATGTTGGAAAAGATATTTCCAAAAATCAAATCCGTAATTTACTGTTGATTCTCGCGAAACGAGCTATCGGAGTCATTGTGTACATTTACTGGTCGCCGCGGGCGCTGACATCTCCCAAAAGAGTTTTGTCCTTAAAAATTCGGTCCCTATGTGGCATACACGGAAAGTTCCGATTTTCTGTGTGCGCGATCATAAAGATCTATGTGCGCTTGCGATCCCGAGTTTCTTCGTGGACAAAAATTGTATTGGCCGATTTTAGTCTAAGACATCGGCAGTTTGTAAACAACACGCGATCGCGAAACAAATCGGCGGGGATTTCTCCGGTTTTGGACAAGATTTTGACTTTGGATTTTGCTGAAAATATAAAAAGTTCTTCCTAACGGCCATTTGAGGTAGGAGTGAGATTTTTAAGGGCTGAATTTGAAAGCAAGTATTTAAAATATTTATCTTATTTTTTCCCCCATACCTTTAGTACATGCGACAGAAAATACCAACTATTTTACAGAAATGTACCCGGGAGTGATTACTACGTACGTACGTACGTAATATTTTTTATTTTTTTACGTCGTCAGTTTGGCCCTTTCAGGTCTTCGTAGAATAGCTTGTGTGCGTAACATTCTGCGTACGTATCAACGGTGCGTAACCATGTAGAGCGGCCTCACTAGTGCGCAACATATTGAGAGCAATCGTGATCCGTATGCAGGTGTGGGTAACAAGTTCCAAAAAGAGAGCTGTAAATGTAAGTTTTTATAACTTTCTACATTTTGTATCTTAACGAACTGATAACTTAAACTCTAAAGAATGATACTTAAGTATTAGTTTGCCCACAAAAACATCCATTTGAAACAAAATTACATCTGTATCCCCAATACCCAGTATACACACATGTATATGATTCTAATGGTCAATATGACCATTGCTTGCTGATGTGCTCCCATCCACACCACTCACGGGTACATTTCTGTAAAATAGTTGGTATTTTCTGTCGCATGTACTAAAGGTATGGGGGAAAAATAAGATAAATATTTTAAATACCTTGCTTTCAAATTCAGCCCTTAAAAATCTCACTCCTACATCAAATGGCCGTTAGGAAGAACTTTTGATGTATAAAAAATTATACACACGAAGTATAGGAATGTAGCTATGAGTGATCCACACCACTCATAGCTACATTCCTATACTTCGTGTGTATAATGTAGGCAATCATACACCTCATCTTTTTAAAACACCACTGCACAAAAGTCACCAATATTCACTCAAAATCGGCATTTAATTTTCAAAAACTGACCCCAAAATATCCAAGAAATACAATAAATTCAACTCACCAATGTTGGAAAAGATATTTCCAGAAATGAAATCCGTAATTTACTGTTGATTCTCGCGAAACGAGCTATCGGAGTCATTGTGTACATTTCCTGGTCGCCGCGGGCGCTGACATCTCCCCAAAAGAGTTTTGTCATCAAAAATTCGGTCCCTATGGCATACACGGAAAAGTTCCGATTTTCTGTGTGCGCGATCGTAAAGATCGATGTGCGCTTGCGATCCCGAGTTTCTTCGTGGACAAAAATTGTATTGGCCGATTTTAGTCTAAGACATCGGCAGTTTGTAAACAACACGCGATCGCGAAACAAATCGGCGGGGATTTCTCCGGTTTTGGACAAGATTTTGACTTTGGATTTTGCTGAAAATATCAAAAGTTCTTCCTAACGGCCATTTGAGGTAGGAGTGAGATTTTTAAGGGCTGAATTTGAAAGCAAGTATTTAAAATATTTATCTTATTTTTCCCCATACCTTTAGTACATGCGACAGAAAATACCAACTATTTTACAGAAATGTACCCGGGAGTGATCCACACCACTCATAGCTACATTCCTATACTTCGTGTGTATAATGTAGGCAGTCATACACCTCAACTTTTTAAAACACCACTGCACAAAAGTCACAAACATTCACTCAAAATCGGCATTTAATTTACAAAAACCGACCACTAAATATCCAAGAAATACAATAAATTCAACTCACCGATGTTGGAAAAGATATTTCCAAAAATCAAATCCGTAATTTACTGTTGATTCTCGCGAAACGAGCTATCGGAGTCATTGTGTACATTTCCTGGTCGCCGCGGGCGCTGACATCTCCCCAAAAGAGTTTTGTCCTTAAAACTTCGGTCTCTATGTGGCATACACGGAAAGTCCCGATTTTCTGTGTGCGCGATCGTAAAGATCGATGTGCGCTTGCGATCCCGAGTTTCTTCGTGGACAAAAATTTTATTGGCCGATTTTAGTCTAAGACATCGGCAGTATGTAAACAACACGCGATCGCGAAACAAATCGGCGGGGATTTCTCCGGTTTTGGACAAGATTTTGACTTTGGATTTTGCTGAAAATATCAAAAGTTCTTCCTAACGGCCATTTGAGGTAGGAGTGAGATTTTTAAGGGCTGAATTTGAAAGCAAGGTATTTAAAATATTTATCTTATTTTCCCCCCATACCTTTAGTACATGCGACAGAAAATACCAACTATTTTACAGGAATGTACCGTGAGTGGTCGCCGCGGGCGCTGACATCTCCCCAAAAGAGTTTTGTCCTCAAAAATTCGGTCCCTATGGCGTACACGGAAAAGTTCTGATTTTCTGTGTGCGCGATCGTAAAGATCGATGTGCGCTTGCGATCCCGAGTTTCTTCGTGGACAAAAATTTTATTGGCCGATTTTAGTCTAAGACATCGGCAGTTTGTAAACAACACGCGATCGCGAAACAAATCGGCGGGGATTTCTCCGGTTTTGGACACTCATAGCTACATTCCTATACTTCGTGTGTATAATGTAGGCAGTCATACACCTCAACTTTTTAAAACACCACTGCACAAAAGTCACAAACATTCACTCAAAATCGGCATTTAATTTACAAAAACCGACCACTAAATATCCAAGAAATACAATAAATTCAAGTCACCGATGTTGGAAAAGATATTTCCAAAAATCAAATCCGTAATTTACTGTTGATTCTCGCGAAACGAGCTATCGGAGTCATTGTGTACATTTCCTGGTCGCCGCGGGCGCTGACATCTCCCCAAAAGAGTTTTGTCCTTAAAACTTCGGTCTCTATGTGGCATACACGGAAAGTCCCGATTTTCTGTGTGCGCGATCGTAAAGATCGATGTGCGCTTGCGATCCCGAGTTTCTTCGTGGACAAAAATTTTATTGGCCGATTTTAGTCTAAGACATCGGCAGTATGTAAACAACACGCGATCGCGAAACAAATCGGCGGGGATTTCTCCGGTTTTGGACAAGATTTTGACTTTGGATTTTGCTGAAAATATCAAAAGTTCTTCCTAACGGCCATTTGAGGTAGGAGTGAGATTTTTAAGGGCTGAATTTGAAAGCAAGGTATTTAAAATATTTATCTTATTTTCCCCCCATACCTTTAGTACATGCGACAGAAAATACCAACTATTTTACAGGAATGTACCCGTGAGTGGTCGCCGCGGGCGCTGACATCTCCCCAAAAGAGTTTTGTCCTCAAAAATTCGGTCCCTATGGCGTACACGGAAAAGTTCTGATTTTCTGTGTGCGCGATCGTAAAGATCGATGTGCGCTTGCGATCCCGAGTTTCTTCGTGGACAAAAATTATATTGGCCGATTTTAGTCTAAGACATCGGCAGTTTGTAAACAACACGCGATCGCGAAACAAATCGGCGGGGATTTCTCCGGTTTTGGACACTCATAGCTACATTCCTATACTTCGTGTGTATAATGTAGGCAGTCATACACCTCAACTTTTTAAAACACCACTGCACAAAAGTCACAAACATTCACTCAAAATCGGCATTTAATTTACAAAAACCGACCACAAAATATCCAAGAAATACAATAAATTCAACTCACCGATGTTGGAAAAGATATTTCCAAAATCAAATCCGTAATTTACTGTTGATTCTCGCGAAACGAGCTATCGGAGTCATTGTGTACATTTCCTGGTCGCCGCGGGCGCTGACATCTCCCCAAAAGAGTTTTGTCCTTAAAAATTCGGTCCCTATGTGGCATACACGGAAAGTCCCGATTTTCTGTGTGCGCGATCGTAAAGATCGATGTGCGCTTGCGATCCCGAGTTTCTCCGTGGACAAAAATTTTATTGGCCGATTTTAGTCTAAGACATCGGCAGTATGTAAACAACACGCGATCGCGAAACAAATCGGCGGGGATTTCTCCGGTTTTGGACAAGATTTTGACTTTGGATTTTGCTGAAAATATCAAAAGTCCTATCTCACAGCCATTTGAGGTAGGAGTGAGATTTTTAAGGGCTGAATTTGAAAGCAAGTATTTAAAATATTTATCTTATTTTCCCCCCATACCTTTACTACACGCGACAGAAAATACCAACTATTTTTGCATTTTGTATTCGTAGTGGTCAATATGACCACTATTCGTGGTGTGGTTTTGGACAAGATTTTGACTTTGGATTTTGCTGAAAATATCAAAAGTTCTTCCTAACGGCTATTTGAGGTAGGAGTGAGATTTTTAAGGGCTGAATTTGAAAGCAAGTATTTAAAATATTTATCTTATTTTCCCCCCCCCCCATACCTTTAGTACATGCGACAGAAAATACCAACTATTTTACAGTAATGTACCCGTGAGTGCCTCAAATGGCCGTTAGGAAGAACTTTTGATATTTTCAGCAAAATCCAAAGTCAAAATCTTGTCCAAAACCGGAGAAATCCCCGCCGATTTGTTTCGCGATCGCGTGTTGTTTACATACTGCCGATGTCTTAGACTAAAATCGGCCAATACAATTTTTGTCCACGAAGAAACTCGGGATCGCAAGCGCACATCGATCTTTACGATCGCGCACACAGAAAATCGGGACTTTTCCGTGTATGCCACAGGGACCGAATTTTTAAGGACAAAACGCTTTTGGGGAGATGTCAGCGCCCGCGGCGACCAGGAAATGTACACATTGACTCCGATAGCTCGTTTCGCGAGAATCAACAGTAAATTACGGATTTGATTTTTGGAAATATCTTTTCCAACATCGGTGAGTTGAATTTATTGTATTTCTTGGATATTTTGTTGTCGGTTTTTCTAAATTAAATGCCGATTTTGAGTGAATGTTTGTGACTTTTGTGCAGTGGTGTTTTAAAAAGTTGAGGTGTATGACTGCCTACATTATACACACGAAGTATAGGAATGTAGCTATGAGTGCTCCCGTCCACTCATAGCTACATTCCTATACTTCGTGTGTATAATGTAGGCAGTCATACACCTCAACTTTTTAAAACACCACTGCACAATAGCCACAAACATTCACTCAAAATCGGCATTTAATTTACAAAAACCGACCACTAAATATCCAAGAAATACAATAAATTCAACTCACCGATGTTGGAAAAGATATTTCCAAAAATCAAATCCGTAATTTACTGTTGGTTCTCGCGAAACGAGCTATCGGAGTCATTGTGTACATTTCCTGGTCGCCGCGGGCGCTGACATCTCCCCAAAAGAGTTTTGTCCTTAAAAATTCGGTCCCTATGTGGCATACACGGAAAGTCCCGATTTTCTGTGTGCGCGATCGTAAAGATCGATGTGCGCTTGCGATCCCGAGTTTCTTCGTGGACAAAAATTTTATTGGCCGATTTTAGTCTAAGACATCGGCAGTATGTAAACAACACGCGATCGCGAAACAAATCGGCGGGGATTTCTCCGGTTTTGGACAAGATTTTGACTTTGGATTTTGCTGAAAATATCAAAAGTTCTTTCTAACGGCCATTTGAGGTAGGAGTGAGATTTTTAAGGGCTGAATTTGAAAGCAAGTATTTAAAATATTTATCTTATTTTCCCCCCATACCTTTACTACACGCGACAGAAAATAACTATTTTTGCATTTTGTATTCGTAGTGGTCAATATGACCACTATTCGTGGTGTGACACCACTCATACTAGGCACACGCCATTGGCATTGCCGACTGTGTAGGAACGCAGGCAATAGTCAGTACGGTACTAATATGTATCACTGTGCATTTTTGGCTATATTTAAGTGAAACCCATATATTGAAATGTACTGAAAGATAGCTAATTATGGTGAATAATAGATGATTAAAACTTACCACTTTGTTTTGTCACTTTTGAACACTCATAGCTACATTCCTATACTTCGTGTGTATAATGTAGGCAGTCATACACCTCAACTTTTTAAAACACCACTGCACAAAAGTCACCAACATTCACTCAAAATCAGCATTTAATTTACAAAACCGACCCCAAAATATTCAAGAAATACAATAAATTCAACTCACCGATGTTGGATTCTTGGAAAATATATTTCCAAAAATGAAACCCGTAATTTACTGTCGATTCTCGCGAAACGAGCTATCGGAGTCATTGTGTACATTTCCTTGTCGCCGCGGGCGCTGACATCTCCCCAAAAGAGTTTTGTCCTTAAAAATTCGGTCCCTATATGGCATACACGGAAAAGTCACGATTTTCTGTGTGCGCGATCGTAAAGATCGATGTGTGCTTGCGATCCCGAGTTTTTTCGTGGACAAAAATTTTATTGGCCGATTTTAGTCTAAGACATCGGCAGTATGTAAACAACACGCGATCGCGAAACAAATCGGCGGGGATTTCTCCGGTTTTGGACAAGATTTTGACTTTGGATTTTGCTGAAAATATCAAAAGTTCTTTCTAACGGCCATTTCAGGTAGGAGTGAGATTTTTAAGGGCTGAATTTGAAAGCAAGTATTTAAAATATTTATCTTATTTTCCCCCCATACCTTTACTACACGCGACAGAAAATAACTATTTTTGCATTTTGTATTCGTAGTGGTCAATATGACCACTATTCGTGGTGTGACACCACTCATACTAGGCACACGCCATTGGCATTGCCGACTGTGTAGGAACGCAGGCAATAGTCAGTACGGTACTAATATGTATCACTGTGCATTTTTGGCTATATTTAAGTGAAACCCATATATTGAAATGTACTGAAAGATAGCTAATTATGGTGAATAATAGATGATTAAAACTTACCACTTTGTTTTGTCACTTTTGAACACTCATAGCTACATTTCTATACTTCGTGTGTATAATGTAGGCAGTCATACACCTCAACTTTTTAAAACACCACTGCACAAAAGTCACCAACATTCACTCAAAATCAGCATTTAATTTACAAAAACCGACCCCAAAATATTCAAGAAATACAATAAATTCAACTCACCGATGTTGGATTCTTGGAAAATATATTTCCAAAAATGAAACCCGTAATTTACTGTCGATTCTCGCGAAACGAGCTATCGGAGTCATTGTGTACATTTCCTTGTCGCCGCGGGCACTGACATCTCCCCAAAAGAGTTTTGTCCTTAAAAATTCGGTCCCTATATGGCATACACGGAAAAGTCACGATTTTCTGTGTGCGCGATCGTAAAGATCGATGTGTGCTTGCGATCCCGAGTTGTTTCGTGGACAAAAATTTTATTGGCCGATTTTAGTCTAAGACATCGAGAGTATGTAAACAACACGCGATCGCGAAACAAATCGGCGGGGATTTCTCCGGTTTTGGACAAGATTTTGACTTTGGATTTTGCTGAAAATATCAAAAGTCCTATTTCACAGCCATTTGAGGTAGGAGTGAGATTTTTAAGGGCTGAATTTGAAAGCAAGTATTTAAAATATTTATCTTATTTTCCCCCCATACCTTTACTACACGCGACAGAAAATACCAACTATTTTTGCATTTTGTATTCGTAGTGGTCAATATGACCACTATTCGTGGTGTGGTTTTGGACAAGATTTTGACTTTGGATTTTGCTGAAAATATCAAAAGTTCTTCCTAACGGCTATTTGAGGTAGGAGTGAGATTTTTAAGGGCTGAATTTGAAAGCAAGTATTTAAAATATTTATCTTATTTTCCCCCCCATACCTTTAGTACATGCGACAGAAAATACCAACTATTTTACAGTAATGTACCCGTGAGTGCCTCAAATGGCCGTTAGGAAGAACTTTTGATATTTTCAGCAAAATCCAAAGTCAAAATCTTGTCCAAAACCGGAGAAATCCCCGCCGATTTGTTTCGCGATCGCGTGTTGTTTACATACTGCCGATGTCTTAGACTAAAATCGGCCAATAAAATTTTTGTCCACGAAGAAACTCGGGATCGCAAGCGCACATCGATCTTTACGATCGCGCACACAGAAAATCGGGACTTTTCCGTGTATGCCACAGGGACCGAATTTTTAAGGACAAAACTCTTTTGGGGAGATGTCAGCGCCCGCGGCGACCAGGAAATGTACACATTGACTCCGATAGCTCGTTTCGCGAGAATCAACAGTAAATTACGGATTTGATTTTTGGAAATATCTTTTCCAACATCGGTGAGTTGAATTTATTGTATTTCTTGGATATTTAGTGGTCGGTTTTTGTAAATTAAATGCCGATTTTGAGTGAATGTTTGTGACTTTTGTGCAGTGGTGTTTTAAAAAGTTGAGGTGTATGACTGCCTACATTATACACACGAAGTATAGGAATGTAGGCAGTCATACACCTCAACTTTTTAAAACACCACTGCACAAAAGTCACAAACATTCACTCAAAATCGGCATTTAATTTACAAAAACCGACCACTAAATATCCAAGAAATACAATAAATTCAACTCACCGATGTTGGAAAAGATATTTCCAAAAATCAAATCCGTAATTTACTGTTGATTCTCGCGAAACGAGCTATCGGAGTCATTGTGTACATTTCCTGGTCGCCGCGGGCGCTGACATCTCCCCAAAAGAGTTTTGTCCTTAAAAATTCGGTCCCTATGTGGCATACACGGAAAGTCCCGATTTTCTGTGTGCGCGATCGTAAAGATCGATGTGCGCTTGCGATCCCGAGTTTCTTCGTGGACAAAAATTTTAGTCTAAGACATCGGCAGTATGTAAACAACACGCGATCGCGAAACAAATCGGCGGGGATTTCTCCGGTTTTGGACAAGATTTTGACTTTGGATTTTGCTGAAAATATCAAAAGTTCTTTCTAACGGCCATTTGAGGTAGGAGTGAGATTTTTAAGGGCTGAATTTGAAAGCAAGTATTTAAAATATTTATCTTATTTTCCCCCCAATACCTTTACTACACGCGACAGAAAATACCAACTATTTTTGCATTTTGTATTCGTAGTGGTCAATATGACCACTATTCGTGGTGTGCTCCCATCACTCATAGCTACATTCCTATACTTCGTGTGTATAATGTAGGCAGTCATACACCTCAACTTTTTAAAACACCACTGCACAAAAGTCACAAACATTCACTCAAAATCGGCATTTAATTTACAAAAACGGACCACTAAATATCCAAGAAATACAATAAATTCAACTCACGGATTTGGAAAAGATATTTCCAAAAATCAAATCCGTAATTTACTGTTGATTCTCGCGAAACGAGCTATCGGAGTCATTGTGTACATTTCCTGGTCGCCGCGGGCGCTGACATCTCCCCAAAAGAGTTTTGTCCTTAAAAATTCGGTCCCTATGTGGCATACACGGAAAGTCCTGATTTTCTGTGTGCGCGATCGTAAAGATCGATGTGCGCTTGCGATCCCGAGTTTCTTCGTGGACAAAAATTTTATTGGCCGATTTTAGTCTAAGACATCGGCAGTATGTAAACAACACGCGATCGCGAAACAAATCGGCGGGATTTCTCCGGTTTTGGACAAGATTTTGACTTTGGATTTTGCTGAAAATATCAAAAGTTCTTTCTAACGGCCATTTGAGGTAGGAGTGAGATTTTTAAGGGCTGAATTTGAAAGCAAGTATTTAAAATATTTATCTTATTTTCCCCCCATACCTTTACTACACGCGACAGAAAATAACTATTTTTGCATTTTGTATTCGTAGTGGTCAATATGACCACTATTCGTGGTGTGACACCACTCATACTAGGCACACGCCATTGGCATTGCCGACTGTGTAGGAACGCAGGCAATAGTCAGTACGGTACTAATATGTATCACTGTGCATTTTTGGCTATATTTAAGTGAAACCCATATATTGAAATGTACTGAAAGATAGCTAATTATGGTGAATAATAGATGATTAAAACTTACCACTTTGTTTTGTCACTTTTGAACACTCATAGCTACATTCCTATACTTCGTGTGTATAATGTAGGCAGTCATACACCTCAACTTTTTAAAACACCACTGCACAAAAGTCACCAACATTCACTCAAAATCAGCATTTAATTTACAAAAACCGACCCCAAAATATTCAAGAAATACAATAAATTCAACTCACCGATGTTGGATTCTTGGAAAATATATTTCCAAAAATGAAACCCGTAATTTACTGTCGATTCTCGCGAAACGAGCTATCGGAGTCATTGTGTACATTTCCTTGTCGCCGCGGGCGCTGACATCTCCCCAAAAGAGTTTTGTCCTTAAAAATTCGGTCCCTATATGGCATACACGGAAAAGTCACGATTTTCTGTGTGCGCGATCGTAAAGATCGATGTGTGCTTGCGATCCCGAGTTTTTTCGTGGACAAAAATTTTATTGGCCGATTTTAGTCTAAGACATCGGCAGTATGTAAACAACACGCGATCGCGAAACAAATCGGCGGGGATTTCTCCGGTTTTGGACAAGATTTTGACTTTGGATTTTGCTGAAAATATCAAAAGTTCTTTCTAACGGCCATTTCAGGTAGGAGTGAGATTTTTAAGGGCTGAATTTGAAAGCAAGTATTTAAAATATTTATCTTATTTTCCCCCCATACCTTTACTACACGCGACAGAAAATAACTATTTTTGCATTTTGTATTCGTAGTGGTCAATATGACCACTATTCGTGGTGTGACACCACTCATACTAGGCACACGCCATTGGCATTGCCGACTGTGTAGGAACGCAGGCAATAGTCAGTACGGTACTAATATGTATCACTGTGCATTTTTGGCTATATTTAAGTGAAACCCATATATTGAAATGTACTGAAAGATAGCTAATTATGGTGAATAATAGATGATTAAAACTTACCACTTTGTTTTGTCACTTTTGAACACTCATAGCTACATTCCTATACTTCGTGTGTATAATGTAGGCAGTCATACACCTCAACTTTTTAAAACACCACTGCACAAAAGTCACCAACATTCACTCAAAATCAGCATTTAATTTACAAAAACCGACCCCAAAATATTCAAGAAATACAATAAATTCAACTCACCGATGTTGGATTCTTGGAAAATATATTTCCAAAAATGAAACCCGTAATTTACTGTCGATTCTCGCGAAACGAGCTATCGGAGTCATTGTGTACATTTCCTTGTCGCCGCGGGCGCTGACATCTCCCCAAAAGAGTTTTGTCCTTAAAAATTCGGTCCCTATATGGCATACACGGAAAAGTCACGATTTTCTGTGTGCGCGATCGTAAAGATCGATGTGTGCTTGCGATCCCGAGTTTTTTCGTGGACAAAAATTTTATTGGCCGATTTTAGTCTAAGACATCGGCAGTATGTAAACAACACGCGATCGCGAAACAAATCGGCGGGGATTTCTCCGGTTTTGGACAAGATTTTGACTTTGGATTTTGCTGAAAATATCAAAAGTTCTTTCTAACGGCCATTTCAGGTAGGAGTGAGATTTTTAAGGGCTGAATTTGAAAGCAAGTATTTAAAATATTTATCTTATTTTCCCCCCATACCTTTACTACACGCGACAGAAAATAACTATTTTTGCATTTTGTATTCGTAGTGGTCAATATGACCACTATTCGTGGTGTGACACCACTCATACTAGGCACACGCCATTGGCATTGCCGACTGTGTAGGAACGCAGGCAATAGTCAGTACGGTACTAATATGTATCACTGTGCATTTTTGGCTATATTTAAGTGAAACCCATATATTGAAATGTACTGAAAGATAGCTAATTATGGTGAATAATAGATGATTAAAACTTACCACTTTGTTTTGTCACTTTTGAACACTCATAGCTACATTCCTATACTTCGTGTGTATAATGTAGGCAGT
The DNA here is from genome assembly GCA_025617745.1 of Heliocidaris erythrogramma. Taxonomy (NCBI): domain Eukaryota; kingdom Metazoa; phylum Echinodermata; class Echinoidea; order Camarodonta; family Echinometridae; genus Heliocidaris; species Heliocidaris erythrogramma. The sequence goes on from CM046855.1 coordinate 22,691,680, forward strand.
CATACACCTCAACTTTTTAAAACACCACTGCACAAAAGTCACCAACATTCACTCAAAATCAGCATTTAATTTACAAAAACCGACCCCAAAATATTCAAGAAATACAATAAATTCAACTCACCGATGTTGGATTCTTGGAAAATATATTTCCAAAAATGAAACCCGTAATTTACTGTCGATTCTCGCGAAACGAGCTATCGGAGTCATTGTGTACATTTCCTTGTCGCCGCGGGCGCTGACATCTCCCCAAAAGAGTTTTGTCCTTAAAAATTCGGTCCCTATATGGCATACACGGAAAAGTCACGATTTTCTGTGTGCGCGATCGTAAAGATCGATGTGTGCTTGCGATCCCGAGTTTTTTCGTGGACAAAAATTTTATTGGCCGATTTTAGTCTAAGACATCGAGAGTATGTAAACAACACGCGATCGCGAAACAAATCGGCGGGGATTTCTCCGGTTTTGGACAAGATTTTGACTTTGGATTTTGCTGAAAATATCAAAAGTCCTATCTCACAGCCATTTGAGGTAGGAGTGAGATTTTTAAGGGCTGAATTTGAAAGCAAGTATTTAAAATATTTATCTTATTTTCCCCCCATACCTTTACTACACGCGACAGAAAATACCAACTATTTTTGCATTTTGTATTCGTAGTGGTCAATATGACCACTATTCGTGGTGTGGTTTTGGACAAGATTTTGACTTTGGATTTTGCTGAAAATATCAAAAGTTCTTCCTAACGGCTATTTGAGGTAGGAGTGAGATTTTTAAGGGCTGAATTTGAAAGCAAGTATTTAAAATATTTATCTTATTTTCCCCCCCCCCCATACCTTTAGTACATGCGACAGAAAATACCAACTATTTTACAGTAATGTACCCGTGAGTGCCTCAAATGGCCGTTAGGAAGAACTTTTGATATTTTCAGCAAAATCCAAAGTCAAAATCTTGTCCAAAACCGGAGAAATCCCCGCCGATTTGTTTCGCGATCGCGTGTTGTTTACATACTGCCGATGTCTTAGACTAAAATCGGCCAATAAAATTTTTGTCCACGAAGAAACTCGGGATCGCAAGCGCACATCGATCTTTACGATCGCGCACACAGAAAATCGGGACTTTTCCGTGTATGCCACAGGGACCGAATTTTTAAGGACAAAACTCTTTTGGGGAGATGTCAGCGCCCGCGGCGACCAGGAAATGTACACATTGACTCCGATAGCTCGTTTCGCGAGAATCAACAGTAAATTACGGATTTGATTTTTGGAAATATCTTTTCCAACATCGGTGAGTTGAATTTATTGTATTTCTTGGATATTTAGTGGTCGGTTTTTGTAAATTAAATGCCGATTTTGAGTGAATGTTTGTGGCTTTTGTGCAGTGGTGTTTTAAAAAGTTGAGGTGTATGACTGCCTACATTATACACACGAAGTATAGGAATGTAGCTATGAGTGCTCCCATCCACTCATAGCTACATTCCTATACTTCGTGTGTATAATGTAGGCAGTCATACACCTCAACTTTTTAAAACACCACTGCACAAAAGTCACAAACATTCACTCAAAATCGGCATTTAATTTACAAAAACCGACCACTAAATATCCAAGAAATACAATAAATTCAACTCACCGATGTTGGAAAAGATATTTCCAAAAATCAAATCCGTAATTTACTGTTGGTTCTCGCGAAACGAGCTATCGGAGTCATTGTGTACATTTCCTGGTCGCCGCGGGCGCTGACATCTCCCCAAAAGAGTTTTGTCCTTAAAAATTCGGTCCCTATGTGGCATACACGGAAAGTCCCGATTTTCTGTGTGCGCGATCGTAAAGATCGACGTGCGCTTGCGATCCCGAGTTTCTTCGTGGACAAAAATTTTAGTCTAAGACATCGGCAGTATGTAAACAACACGCGATCGCGAAACAAATCGGCGGGGATTTCTCCGGTTTTGGACAAGATTTTGACTTTGGATTTTGCTGAAAATATCAAAAGTTCTTTCTAACGGCCATTTGAGGTAGGAGTGAGATTTTTAAGGGCTGAATTTGAAAGCAAGTATTTAAAATATTTATCTTATTTTCCCCCAATACCTTTACTACACGCGACAGAAAATACGAACTATTTTTGCATTTTGTATTCGTAGTGGTCAATATGACCACTATTCGTGGTGTGGTCCCATCACTCATAGCTACATTCCTATACTTCGTGTGTATAATGTAGGCAGTCATACAAGTCAACTTTTTAAAACACCACTGCACAAAAGTCACAAACATTCACTCAAAATCGGCATTTAATTTACAAAAACCGACCACTAAATATCCAAGAAATACAATAAATTCAACTCACCGATGTTGGAAAAGATATTTCCAAAAATCAAATCCGTAATTTACTGTTGATTCTCGCGAAACGAGCTATCGGAGTCATTGTGTACATTTCCTGGTCGCCGCGGGCGCTGACATCTCCCCAAAAGAGTTTTGTCCTTAAAAATTCGGTCCCTATGTGGCATACACGGAAAGTCCCGATTTTCTGTGTGCGCGATCGTAAAGATCGATGTGCGCTTGCGATCCCGAGTTTCTTCGTGGACAAAAATTTTATTGGCCGATTTTAGTCTAAGACATCGGCAGTATGTAAACAACACGCGATCGCGAAACAAATCGGCGGGGATTTCTCCGGTTTTGGACAAGATTTTGACTTTGGATTTTGCTGAAAATATCAAAAGTTCTTCCTAACGGCCATTTGAGGTAGGAGTGAGATTTTTAAGGGCTGAATTTGAAAGCAAGTATTTAAAATATTTATCTTATTTTCCCCCCATACCTTTACTACACGCGACAGAAAATACGAACTATTTTTGCATTTTGTATTCGTAGTGGTCAATATGACCACTATTCGTGGTGTGACACCACTCATACTAGGCACACGCCATTGGCATTGCCGACTGTGTAGGAACGCAGGCAATAGTCAGTACGGTACTAATATGTATCACTGTGCATTTTTGGCTATATTTAAGTGAAACCCATATATTGAAATGTACTGAAAGATAGCTAATTATGGTGAATAATAGATGATTAAAACTTACCACTTTGTTTTGTCACTTTTGAACACTCATAGCTACATTCCTATACTTCGTGTGTATAATGTAGGCAGTCATACACCTCAACTTTTTAAAACACCACTGCACAAAAGTCACCAACATTCACTCAAAATCAGCATTTAATTTACAAAAACCGACCCCAAAATATTCAAGAAATACAATAAATTCAACTCACCGATGTTGGATTCTTGGAAAATATATTTCCAAAAATGAAACCCGTAATTTACTGTCGATTCTCGCGAAACGAGCTATCGGAGTCATTGTGTACATTTCCTTGTCGCCGCGGGCGCTGACATCTCCCCAAAAGAGTTTTGTCCTTAAAAATTCGGTCCCTATATGGCATACACGGAAAAGTCACGATTTTCTGTGTGCGCGATCGTAAAGATCGATGTGTGCTTGCGATCCCGAGTTTTTTCGTGGACAAAAATTTTATTGGCCGATTTTAGTCTAAGACATCGGCAGTATGTAAACAACACGCGATCGCGAAACAAATCGGCGGGGATTTCTCCGGTTTTGGACAAGATTTTGACTTTGGATTTTGCTGAAAATATCAAAAGTTCTTTCTAACGGCCATTTCAGGTAGGAGTGAGATTTTTAAGGGCTGAATTTGAAAGCAAGTATTTAAAATATTTATCTTATTTTCCCCCCATACCTTTACTACACGCGACAGAAAATAACTATTTTTGCATTTTGTATTCGTAGTGGTCAATATGACCACTATTCGTGGTGTGACACCACTCATACTAGGCACACGCCATTGGCATTGCCGACTGTGTAGGAACGCAGGCAATAGTCAGTACGGTACTAATATGTATCACTGTGCATTTTTGGCTATATTTAAGTGAAACCCATATATTGAAATGTACTGAAAGATAGCTAATTATGGTGAATAATAGATGATTAAAACTTACCACTTTGTTTTGTCACTTTTGAACACTCATAGCTACATTCCTATACTTCGTGTGTATAATGTAGGCAGTCATACACCTCAACTTTTTAAAACACCACTGCACAAAAGTCACCAACATTCACTCAAAATCAGCATTTAATTTACAAAAACCGACCCCAAAATATTCAAGAAATACAATAAATTCAACTCACCGATGTTGGATTCTTGGAAAATATATTTCCAAAAATGAAACCCGTAATTTACTGTCGATTCTCGCGAAACGAGCTATCGGAGTCATTGTGTACATTTCCTTGTCGCCGCGGGCGCTGACATCTCCCCAAAAGAGTTTTGTCCTTAAAAATTCGGTCCCTATATGGCATACACGGAAAAGTCACGATTTTCTGTGTGCGCGATCGTAAAGATCGATGTGTGCTTGCGATCCCGAGTTTTTTCGTGGACAAAAATTTTATTGGCCGATTTTAGTCTAAGACATCGAGAGTATGTAAACAACACGCGATCGCGAAACAAATCGGCGGGGATTTCTCCGGTTTTGGACAAGATTTTGACTTTGGATTTTGCTGAAAATATCAAAAGTTCTTCCTAACGGCCATTTGAGGTAGGAGTGAGATTTTTAAGGGCTGAATTTGAAAGCAAGGTATTTAAAATATTTATCTTATTTTCCCCCCATACCTTTAGTACATGCGACAGAAAATACCAACTATTTTACAGTAATGTAGCCATGAGTGCTTTTGAAGAGGGTTTCCTGAAATTTTGGGGAATTTCTTGCGAAATCACCTATCGAGATCCGGTCAGAGCATCCATTTTGTATTTTTCACGATTATGATGAAGGGAGCCCTCAGCGCTCGTAGTGGTACCGGCGCGATCGGATCATCGATCTCCACCTCGTTTTAAGACAGCTTGGGGGTTGTTAATGAGTTTAGTCTAGCGATAAGGCTTCTCATCGTGCATTCTCTACATTCTGTATTCCTTCGTGCAAGGATATTAAGCAAAGTGCTTTAACGGCGAGGAGCAATAATTGAAAAAGTCTTTGGGAGAGAACGGCCACCCGTCGTAATATCGACCTTGTCCGTATAGCTTGTGTGCGTAACATTCTGTGTACGTATCTATGGTGCGTAACCATATAGAGCAGCCTCACTAGTGCGCAACATATTGAGAGCAGTCGTCATACGGATGTATGTGACAAGTTGGAAAAGGAAGGCTGTAAATGTAAGTTTTTATAACTTTCTACATTTTGTATCTTAACGAAGTTATAAATTAATATGTATAGACTAAAACTAAAGTATCAGTTTGCCCACAAAAACCTCCATTTCAAACAAAATTACATCTGTATCCCCAATACCCAGTATACACACATGTGTATTTCCTAATGGTCAATATGACCATTGCTTGCTGATGTGCCTCAAATGGCCGTTAGGAACACTCATGGCTACATTACTGTAAAATAGTTGGTATTTCCTGTCGCATGTATTAAAGGTATGGGGGGAAAATAAGATAAATATTTTAAATACCTTGCTTTCAAATACAGCCCTTAAAAATCTCACTCCTACATCAAATGGCCGTTAGGAAGAACTTTCCATATTTCCAGCAAAATCCAAAGTCAAAATCATGCCCAAAACCGAAGAAATCCCCGCCGATTTGTTTCGTGATCGCGTGTTGTTTACATACCGCCGATGTCTTAGACTAAAATCGGCCAATAAATTTTTTGTCCACGAAGAAACTCGGGATCGCAAGCGCACATCGTTCTCTACGATCGCGCACACAGAAAATGGGGACTTTTCATTGTACGGGATAGGGACCAAATTTTTAACGAAAAAATTCTTTTGGGGAGATGTCAGCGCCCACAGCGACCAGGAAATGTACACAATGACTCCGATAGCTCGTTTCGCGAGAATCGACCATAAATTACGGATTTCATTTTTGGAATCATCTTTTCCAACATCGGTGAGTTGAATTTATTGTATTTCTTGGATATATTGGGGGTCGGTTTTTGTAAATTAAATGCCGATTTTGAGTAAATGTTGGTGACTTTTGTGCAGTGGTGTTTTAAACTGTTGAGGTGTATGACTGCCTACATTCTACACACGAAGTTGGTTCACAGGTAAAATTCAAGAAGCACAGAATACCATTTGGTGGAGTTCCTTAAACTGACCTTCGCGTGTGTACTGACATGTATACGTGTTTCACAACCATCTCTCTCGATACGCTGTTACTTAAAATCTTATCGATACCTATATCAAATTGGCCATTGCGCATGTGCCAGTTTGATTCTCCATTTCTTCAGAAAATTTTCAACAGGGTACAATCTTTTGATTTCTTGTACAATAATTCTACATAATGAATTTTGTGATGTCAACAAAAAGTCATTCTCGTATCTTATTCTGTTATATACTTTATAAAATATTGTATGATTCTGATGAAATGAAAATAAAATTGAATTGAATTGAATTGAATTGACTGGCATAGTACTCGCTATCGTAAACGCGAGGAGCAGGAAAAAGCCCAACAAAGTACAATTTTCAGGATTTGGAATCACAAGTCAAGGAATAACAAGCGAATGAAGAAGGATACCTCCAAAACTTTGATTAATGATGAGTAAATTCAATGTATAATTGCATTGCCACTACATTTGTCAATTTGACGATGTAGTAAAGCTCACGTATGGGCCTATGAGTGGTGTGCAGAATCTATGCACCAGTGGCAACATTTCTAACAAAGTTATACCTCCTGTGTACACTCGGACTATGTCACACACCCCAACACTTTCAAACACCACAGTACAAATCACCAACATTCACACAAAATCGGCTTTCGATTTACAAATACTGACACCAACATGTAAATGAAATACAATAAATTCAACTCACCGATGTTGGAAAAGATAATTCCACAAATAAAATCTGTTCAGTTCTGGTGAGGTGGTGTACAGTAGTCGTGTACATTTCTTGGTCGGCACGAGCGCTAACTCTCAGAGAGAAAAATATTTGGTCTTTTAAAATTCAGTCCATATCTCATAATGTAATGCACACGTAAAAACATATATAGACCAAGTTTTCGGGGGTCAAATTTGTTTCATTTTGTTTTGGTCGAGTTCGATTTGCGAACGCTAGAGAGGCAAGACGCAACGGAGAGAAAGCAGTGATTATTTCATCAGTGTTATACATAATTTTGAGCTTGAAATCCGATGGAAATTACAGAACTGCTTCAGTTTGGCCATTAACATATTTTTAAAATATTTTTATGCCTCCGCCCACCCTAGGTGGTAGCCGGAGGCATTATGTTTTCGGGTCGTCCGTCCGCCCATCCCCTTTTCGCTCTCGCGAAAACTGATTTTTGGATCAGTTTGTAACTTGGCCCATGTATGCATATGGGAGGGACGATGAACCAATTAGATTTTGGGGTCTCAAGGTCAAATGTCAAAGGTCACAGAGGTAATTATGTACATAAAAATGGTTCGTTCTCGCAATAACTTCAGAACTGTTTGGCGGATCAGCTTCTTGGCCCATGTATTCATATGGGAGGGACGATGAACTGATTAGATTTTGGGGTCTCAAGGTCAAAGGTCAAAGGTCATAGAGGTAATTATGTACATAAAAATGGTTAGTTCTCGCGATAACTGAAGAACTGTTTGACAGATCAGCTTCTAACCTTGCCCATGTTTGCATATGGGAGGGACGATGAACTGATTAGATTTTAGGGTCTCAAGGTCAGAGGCGTCATTATGTCCATAAAAATGGTTCGTTCTCGCAATAACTTCAGAACTGTTTGACGGATCAATCTTTAACTTGGCCCATGTATGCATATGTGAGGGACGATGAACTGATTAGATTTTAGGGTCTCAAGGCCATAGAGGTCATTATACATAAAAATGGATCGTGATGTATGGAGTCTAGGCCTACCTATTTTAGAAATTTCAAGGGGAGAGTGGTCTATTTGCTATAAAATATCTATTTCCTTTGTGTATTTGATGATTGTAAGTCATCAATGGTAAGATTTTTATTTGTACGGGATGAAAATGAAATGAAATCAATTTTCTTCATCCTGTGCTTTTTAAGTGAAAAGATTTGTAATTTTGTTGGACCAATCCTTTTTAGAGTGTACATGTATGCCATACATTTCCAGTCTGGTAATGGCGGAGGCGTAAATTCTGACCGCGTGCGGTCGAAGATTCATCTAGTTTTATATTTGTCCCTATTTACTTCATACATGTGTGTGAAAAGTACATGTGCTCTCCAGCAATTAATTGAGCATGAGGTCAATACTGTTTACAGTTAGATGCATTGCAGGAGTGAGTCTATGTAGGGGGAAGAGAAAACGCACTTGCCTCTCTAGCGTTCGCGAATCGCTTAAAGTTTCAACCAAAACAAATGAAAAAAAAATTGACCGCCAAAAAATAGATCTATATATCGCACACGCAAAAATGTATATGTTTTTATGTGTGCGCTACATTGCAAGATATGGACCAAATTTTTTTTCCGGTGATTCAGCACTCATGGCGACCAAGAAATGTACATAGTGACTCTGATACACTGGTGTGCCAGAACTGACAGTAAATTACGGATTTCATTTTTGGAAAATCTTTTCCAATATCAGTGAGTTGAATTTATTGTGTTTTATGTACATGTATATGTTGGTAAATCTATGCCGACTTTGAGTAAATGGTGGTGACTTTTGTGCAGTGGTGTTGGAAAGTGTTGGCGTGTGTGACATAGTCTGAGTGTACACACAAGTATAGAAATGTCACTATTAGTGAGGAAACCAATGCGTGTGACATAAAGAAGTACTTATGTGAAGAGTGAATGGTGGTTTCCTCAACCACGATAATGCTGAATAATAATAGTTTCAAGAAACTGGCTCTAGAATTCCATCTGGGGGCTTGATTCTCGAAACTGTTTCACAAGATCAGCGACATCTCAACGCTGTCACTCAACTCAACTTGTCCGCTAAGTGTTTCACAAAGCTGTCTTTTCCAAGACCAGCAAGAATTTCCCTGAAAAGTGACTTGTCACTATTCCAAACCTGACATAAGTTTTTAGAATGCCATCACAAGTCACCTTTTAATTTTTAATCTATTGGCAGTGCAAACTGCAAAATTATAACTGCAAATTTATAGAAAATTTACTTCCTTTTCTCTAACCACTTCCCTTAATCGATTAGTTTCTATCAATGTTGATATTAAATATTGTACAAATGCACAATATGTTTTTATGGTGTTTTGACCACCTAACAAGTAAGTGATATTAATATTATTTGTCCTCACATCCGTCTACCATAGAAACAGCATTGAAGATGAATCAGTCTTTATTTGCAGACCCATGTGAACAACAACAATTTGTCATGTATATTATTTCCCTATATTTTTCCATTTTCAAGCATTGATACAAATATTGTTAAATATATTTTTGATGAATAAGCATTAAAATTGGGTCATATAGTATCTTAATTTCGTTATTTTCTCAAACGTGAACAAAACTGGGTTCTTCTTTTGATAATTTGTCAACTACAATGTATGGTATCCTCTTACTTACAAATCTAGATTATCACTTTACAAAGTCAACCTTGAGTTTTAAAAAGATTTCAACAAAATGAGTTCAAATACATGATTAGACAAGTACTACAAGTGGTAAACAACAGTAAAATAAATAATAAATTCAAATCCTTACAAGAATGATAGAATTTAATTCCAGGTTTTCGACTTTCAAAGTTTGTTTTACCTCTTTTGGTTTCCGAAAAAGTAAAGAATTAACTATATGGTATTGAACTTAGAGGGCGCTGGACCACTATGAATCTCAAGACTGTGATTCAGCTACATACATGTAGTGCTCTGTAGATCATAAGCATAAAATCTGGTGGGGAAACAGACAATTAGAGTCCAAAATGATGGAAAATAAACATCATACAGGAAGATTTTATAAGTGTTTGAAGATTAATTGCTATTGATTACTGATATCACTTGTAACAATTACAAATTAAATGGGTTTTAAGCCACTTTTAGAACTCTTTCCTCACGATCAGTCCCTCAAGTTAAAATCTTTGTATTTTCGGGAAACGGACTTCCAGTATTTTGACCCGGGCCCCGCAGCTTTCAGGCCCGACCCGAATTCCCGGATTTTAGTCCCAGCCCTAGTTTTAATATATATTTTTTTGTTGTCGCTTGTTTCAGATTTTTAAAGATATTGTGGTATCCCCCTAGGAAAATGACTTTGGATCTGCTACTTTATATGTTTGCCTTCTGAGGGAGAAAATAATTTTACTTTTAAAAATTCAATGACTGATTGGAGGGCCCTCATGGTGAACTGTATTAATACTGATGAGGCTATCCTGGGTAAACAAGACATACGTGTATTAATCTTCTGACTACTAAAATATATAATTCCCATAGGCTTAGTACAAAGACAATCCAGTTTCCATAGGCAATGGATTAATACTATTATTTTTATTATAAACATTTTGATTTCAGCTGTGGAATAATGGCCCAAATTAGTTCATCAAAAGCAGACATTAAGAGAAGAGAAAGAACAACAGAAGAACCTGCAGTTAGTCAAGAAGAGGATTCCAGAGAGAAAAAGACAGCTCCACCATGTCAAGGGTCAAGTCCTCGACTACCTCCATTGGAACTCCTGCTTTATGCATTGGTTGTTACAGTTGTTTATAGCTATGCCACATACCAGCTGTATAAGGCATCACAAGGTAATCAGCACTTAAACATTACAAGGTTATATGAAATAACCTTGTACTCCTACATGTATATGAATTCATACAATAGGCTTTGTGTGCATTAGGCTGGATTAGTCCAGGGTATGTCATATATGAGGAAGGGGAAAATACCAATATAAATACTTCATGTTCATCTGGGAAACCTCTAATTTGTTGAAGAGTCCGTGAATCAGGTAATCTATCAAATGCAAATACTGTATAAGTAACTTAAACCCTACTTCTATTGATTTTGGTGTTTCTTGTACACTAGTGCAGCAGTGAACATGCCCACAGTGTTTTGGCCTATGAGTGAGTAATCATATACTGGACCGGGTACTATTGCAGTTCAGTAATAATGACACAGTGAAGAATCAGTTTATCCAAAATATTATGTGACAGCAAGATAACAATAACTGCAATTAGAAGTGGAATAATATTTCTTAGCTATTGTTGTACATATTTGGAAAATTCTAAACTACTTTTGCAGTTCATACAATTTGTCAAACAGACGTAGAAAACAAGGTGTACCAAAAGAAAGCAATACTTCTTAAACGCCCATTCCCAACACATGTTTTAGCACTCTAAATGACAACCTCTTTGCTTGAAACTTTCTATTATGGTTTTCCTCTATTACAGACAAAAATGATAACATCTTCAAGGAGGATACTCTCACATTTTGAAGGTCATGTACTAGCCTCCCACTAAAGGATAATGATTTTTTTAAATGCAGCAAATGAAAAACATTTATTGTATTTGGGTAGAATGAATACAGATTTCCTTGAATTTATTATTTATTGTTTGGGGTGAAAAGTAAGCAAGTGGTTTTGGATAGTGTGTAAGGTTATAACAGATAAAACAGCTAAACGAGGAAACATTATATTCATAAACTACCCCTCCAATCAGAATTAATTTTAATTTTTAAACGAGCACTGTTATTAGATTAAGTTTAATATATCAGAAAGCATTTCATATAAACATTTTTGACCGTGAAAGCAAATAATCTATTTTAACTTTACTCTTGTTTGGAAATCTGTCTGTCATTTTGATGATTGCTCAGTACCCTCCAAAGTCAGTATACTTATTAGAACAGTATACTAGTCTTTCTGTCAAACACTTAAATAAAAGATTTGATGCTTAGATTATTAACAACTGTTTGTTCTTCACAGACTTTCAGAAGCAGACAATAAATGGACGTGGCATGCTACAACCTGGATGGGAGATCTTGGGGAAGAGGTACCAAGTAAGTGTCTATTATCTACTCACTTTGCTCCTTTATCACTAAAAGTTGAAGTGAATAAAAGAATAATACTGCTCCACTTCCAAATTTTTTTTTTGGTCATCTCTTTGAAGTTTGCATTATGTACAATTGGTGGTTCAATTATTGTATCCCCCGGCAGAATGCCGGAGGATACTTTGGATTCAGCAGCGTTCCGCCACCGCCACGTCACATTCTTGTGTGCACTCTAGCGGTCACATTTCTCAAAGGATTTCTTTCAAACTTTATATGGAGGTGTATCTTGGTAAAATCTAGACACCTATAGATTTTGGTGATGCTGCCTCCAGTGTTCCGTCTTTTATAGGGTCAAAGGTCATATTTTGATGTCTTGTGTGCTCTCTGGCGGTCACATTTCTAAACGGATTTCGTTCAAGGTGTCTCTTGATGTTATCTAAAAACCTATAGTTTTTGGTGATGCTGCCACCCGTGTTCCGTCTTTTATAGGGTCAAAGGTCATTTGTCCATTTCTTGCACTCTTCTGCATTTCTTGACAGATTTTGTTCAAATTTTGTATGGAAGTGTATCTTGGTAAAGTCTACGCACTTATAGTTTTTGGTGATGCTGCCACCAGTGTCCCGACTTTTATAGGGTCATAGGTCATACTTTGGAAGATTGCGTGAGTACACTCTGCAGGCCACATTTCGTAATGGATTTCTTTGAAATTTTATATGGAGGTATGTCTTAGTTAAATCTACACATTTTTAGTGTTTGCTGATGCTGCCCCCAGTGTTCCGCTTTTTATAGGGTCAGATGTCATATTTTGGTTGCATGCATTCTGGAGGACACATTTGTTGATTGATTTCTTTCAGGTTTTGTATGGAGGTCCATCATAGATTACTCTCGACTTCTACACTTTTTGGTGATGCTGCCCCCACCAGTGTTCCGTCGTTCATAGGGTCAAATGTCATATTTTAGTGGATATCTTGTGTGCGCTCTGAGGTCACATTTCTTGACAAGATTTCTTTCGAATTTTCTATAGAGATGCATTATACATGTACTCTAATCTACACAAATTGTTTTGGTGATGCAGCTCCTAGTGTTGAAAATAGTCCGCGCCACTGGTGGCAATCTCTTGTTTGAGGGAGGGGAGGTTCTTTGTCCCTCCTTCGAATAGCTGCCAGTGCCGGGAGATACATTTGCATTGGGCGGCAATGGACATTTCTAGTTAGATATTTGTAAATGTCACATTTCTTAATGTATTTCAAGACTAGGTCTTCAATCTTCAGTTGGTATAAACAATTGTGCAGAATTCAAAATGGCCAAAGGTCATTTCTGTTTAGTTTAAAGGGCAATCCAACTTTGATAATAAGATGATTGTGTGAAAGCAGAAAAATAAGAAAAACAGGATCGTGAAAGTTTGAAAGAAATCGCACAAGGATTAAGAAAGTTATGGATGTTTGATAAATGAGATCACTACATCTATGCGAATCTCAAATTGGCAATTTGGTGAGTCGATTGTGACATTTTTGTGGACAACTCTCCTGTTTGTCGTACACAAAAATCATTAATTTGCGGTTTTCTTTGAGGTGCTTTTACCCTTGGGGCAATACTTAAAATATATTGTAGATAGCATGTTGTTATAGGTCCCCATGAAAGAATAATTCCCACTGAGTAATACATTTTGAAAAAAGTGACATTTTAGTATTTTGTGTGTTGGAGCGAATGGGGGAATTGTTCACAGCTACATCACAGTGACATTACCTATTCGATTAAATTCCCACATGTATAGTGATTACAACTTTCAAAAATTCATAACTTTCGTATTGCTTGTCCGATTTTGTTCAAATTTTCACCAGTTTGCTTCTCTGATTTTTCTCAAACTTTCACCAGTTTGCTTCTCTTATTTTTCCTCTTTCTTTCAAAGCAACTTGCTATTAAGGTTGGATTTCCCTTTAAAGTAGAACACTCAAGAAAATCACAAATATGGCAATTAATGTATCACTAGAAATTGGGAAGCTTACAGATGGCAATCGTATAAGTTTTATGTCAACTGCGTATATGATGATTATAAAAACAACATAAATAAAAGCTCTTCTCAGCATGTGGAATATCCGAGGATTCGCCAGAAATATAGCGATGTTTTGATGTCGTCATACGAGGGATCGATCCTGCTTAAGCAGACGACGTCCTATAATGAATGAACGTAATTGCAATGCAATTATTTATCAAATTATAAAGAGTTTGGTACATTTAAACATGACCTTATTTCACACCATTCTAAAAGGGAAAGTGAACTGATTCTGATAACTAAAACCGTTTGATTGTAAATACACAGGAGAAGGGTCAATGATCAATGAAATAAACCCCATTTTCAAATTGAAAAGCCCTGCGAATAATAGCTGGATGGTATTCGTTCCCTCTTGAAACGCCGAACATGCCGCGGTGCAAGCAGCTGAAAATACAATGGCGTCTTATTTTGTTTACAAGTGACTGATTCCTTTATTTTTTTAACGCTGCATTTTTCATCAAAATAATACCATACACGAAGTTAAGAGTGAGGCAACAGACTAACATTAAGACTGACGCTAGTCAAGTAAGAGAAATAAGTGAAGAGGAGATGACAAAACAGGCACTGAAAAATGTGTATAATGTTATGGGACATCGTCTGCTTAGACAGGACTCGCCCCTCTTGTGTCGTCACACATCTCAGCAGCGTTCAAGGAGCTTTTCAGCTGCTATATCGGGGGCTGTATTTTACCGTTTTATAATTGATAATAATCATTAATTCAAATGTTTCCAAGCTTTAAATTTGGATAACCTTGTTTAATTTATGCCATCTATGCAATAATAAGTATTAAGCCAATATTTAAAATCATCAGTGTTCTACTTTAAGGATAGTTTGCTTGTGATATTTGAATTAATTGTGTGACAGAAAGTCAAATCATTTTCTTAAGTCTCTTCATGAATTGTTAGGAGAAGACAAATTTGTTCAAAGAAAAACAAAAGTACATGAGAGCATTTTTAGTCGTGTTTTGCCCAGTAATAGGAAACTCATTCCAGTTGGCATTCACATTCATCTTATGTTACTTCCCAAACTGAGAATGTGTGTTGGCAACCTGATTAGCAATATGGAAATAGCAACCTATCATATCCTGTACAAAACTGCACGACTACTCCATGGCCTTATACACTTCGGATGATAAGTGTTCCTTCCTTGTTCGAATTGAATGACAGGAAACACCTAAAAAGAGGAATTACTTTAACTGTAAGAAGAGAAGACCCTGCATGCAACAGAATGGTCTGTTTCGTTTCAAATATTGAAAGTTGGTTTCTATTCTTTCAAATAGTGTTTATCTGCCAAGTGTAAACAGAGGAAATCATGTGATATGGTCCGGTTTGCAGCATAAACTTGTCCTTCCTTCCTTGTGATTGCTCTGTGCAGATTTCTTGCCAGAGAATAACACACTTGGTGTAAATACCCAGTGTGGGGGTTTTCAGAAAAAAAAATACAGAGGGCACATTCTCGCTGACAGGAGTATTAAATATGTCAGTTCTTACTTTCAACCTGTAAACTTGCTTTGGTCCTCCCAATAACCCCTCCAGGATGTTGCAAGGTCATAGTTCACATGATGGGGACCAAGGGTAGTCAAATTCCTGCTGACCGGTATCTAACCGTTATTGAGGCTAACAAGAAAGGAATGATTTAAAAAAAAAATATTTGTGGCATGTAAAAGGACTGTAAGACCACTATGTCCAGGACTATCACCCTGGACAACTATCCTCCGAAGCCACCCCCTAGGAAAGCTACCTCAGGAAAACTACTATGTATGCTAGGGGTCCCTTAGGTTTGTCAATTTCAAATTGACCATGAAGACATAACTGGGAAGCATGAAAGAAAAGCAGTTTACCTGCATGCAATTATCTTGCAATTATCTTGCAACAGTTGTTTATTTCAGATTCTATATTTTATGGTCCTACTCTTTCATTTTACTGTCATTGTACATAATACCAAATGACATCCCAGATTCTAAATATCATATTGTATAAAAGGCTAGAATCATTTTTTATTAGTCTACTACAAAAATTGTTTTCACTATCGATGAAGAGGCATGTCAAGTTGATGTGATGGAAAATAATTCTACTTACCGATATATGTCAGATAAAAGTACCGGTAAATGCTTTGTGGTAGCCTAAGCCCTTGTATGGCTGACAAAGAAGGGAAATTCTGTTCTTGCCTCTTAGGATATAAAGCCTGGAGAATGGAACCATTGGAAGTTCTTCACCCTTCACCCCATGCCCCTGGCTATCTATGCTGGTCACATGACTGGTGGGTTCTTCACCTCTAAATACCTACCAAATGTAAGTTTAATCATTAGCAAGGTGTATATAATGTAATTACGTTTATACAACATACAATTCTTGTGACATGAAATTCATAGCTGATATTAGCCCTAATTGCAATATTTGTGTTCTTTAGATAATGAAATTTGTACATTATATGTAAAATAAATGATAATGCTGCCCTGAGTGTAAAATATTTGCTTTCTTACTTTCATATTTTGTATTGTTTGATATTCCATATTTCAATATTAATTGCTTCTCTTTATTACATAGAAGGTGCCTATTTTTGTTTCAGGATGAAAACTATAGACCTTAATAGTCCAAAGACATTGTCTGAACACATTGTCTACACATTGTCCAGTACTCAGATTCTTGGATGGGATTTGCTGCTCACAACAAAAAGGTTAAAAAGATATAAATACATCTTTTTTTATTGCATTATACCTATATTATATCTCTAATGTAATCAAACCGAGTGCAGAATGCAAACAAAAAAAAAAGTTCCAACAGATAAACATTGATATCTCATTGTTGTTTTCTAGTTCAGGAAGGGTTTTCTTATCTTTTCATCTCTGATTGGTACTGCAGTCATCGTCAGTCCTCAAGTCTTTGCTCTCCTGCTATTACATGCACTCGCTGCATACCTGATTGCAGTCCTCGGTCGTCGTACCTGGTTAATATGGATAGTGGTTCTCTGTCAGTTGACTATGACTGTAATCGGATCCTTTTCTCGATGGCAGGTACTTCGAAATTTCACTATATAGAAATTAAATGATGGGCTTGACAAATTTATTGAGCATTATGCTGACAAGCAAAACTTTCAACCAAAAGTCAACATCTCTCAGTCTCCCATCAGAGATTGTTTTCTATTTTCAGTTTAATGTACTGTAAAATAACAATGTATGTGTAGCTCATTGAGAAGTATTTACTTAACATTTGCTTGACATTTGCAGGGGCCAAGGGCAAATGACCGTCTATTATTACTCAGGAAGACTACCCCCCCTTCCCCCTTCCCCCTTCCATAAAACAAACATAACACAAACCAAGACCCCCCCCCCCCCCAAAAAAAAAAAAAAAAAACCAACAACAACAACAACAACAACAAACAAACAAGACAAAAAAAAACCAAAAAAAAAACAGTTTCCAGCAAGCAAACTCAGTAATCAATATCTTATATAAAATATAGTATGTACTATGCTGAGTTGTATAAAATGAAAGTTAAACATTTATTTCAGTGACCTGCCTTTAAGAAACTTTATCTAGAATATGTTGCAGGGACTGTTCTATGTATTAGCTTTATGCAGATTTTATTCTTTTGCCTTATTGGCATTAGAATACTTAACTTCAGCTAAAACTATGATGCCATCTTACCAGAATTTACAAGTACATTAATACTTCATTTTCCTTCAAATTTGAACCACTCTATTCCATTTCTACATGTAGCTCTCTGTACTCCCAGGTATCAGGGAATACAGAGTCAAGTTCATCATAGCCATGGCGTTCTGTTGCCTGCGTTTTATTGCTTTCGGTGTGGGCTATCTGAAGCAGCAGAAAGCAAAGGAAGAGAGCAGTAAGGATGAGGGCAAGAAGGACATTGAGGAATCATGGACTGTATGGGATTACCTGTTGTATGTGTTCTACCTCCCTACCAGCACCCATGGTCCCTTCATGTCACCGCAGGGGTTCTTTCGACAAGTATGATTTAAAACTTAAGCTTTTATGTGATACAATCAATCACCTATTTTATCAAACATGGTATGGTATATCATCAGCTGAGATGCACTAGGTTGGAATAATTTTTACACCCTTCTAGTCTTCAACCAAAGATATATTCTCTACTTTTAGTACTACTGTAAAACCAGAAATTTTCATGTGCATGAAACTTTCGTGAATCTCGACCACTTGCAAAATTCACCAGAGTTTCATGCTGTGAAATAATAAAATCATAATTGAAACAACATAAATATATGACAATTCCTGAAAGTTTCTTGCTGCAAAATTGGCTGTCGTTAACAATTCGCAAAAGTTTTGTCGCAAAATTTTCTGGTTTTAAAGTCGTTTGATCTACAAATTCAGCGAATCTTGTAGTATTTGTAAGATTTACATCGGCTTGAGTAACATATTGATCAAAGGCTCTAATGAGCTTTTATTTCATCCTTCGTGCATATGTTATGTACAATATGTAAAAACTTTAGTAATTTTCTGAATGAGCGTAGAAATTAGAATGAATTCACCTTCATTCTTTTTTTACGATGTGTTCTGAAATTGGTGGTCTTAAATAACAGTGTTGTTCTGTTTAATTCTCCTAGATCAAACAGCCCTACCACCCATCCAGCTTTGAAGAAGTCAAATGGGTGTGTCTCCAGTGGCTCCGTCCAATCCTCTGCGCTGTCTTCCTGGAGTTTATACATCATTTCCTCTACATCTCCGGTTTCATGCTGCTACCTCGGTATCTTCAGACAATGCCTCTACTTGCCCTTTGTAAGTATGGCTACGAGTCTCACCAGTGCATAACACCCTTGATGGTGATACCAACCAAGGATGCCAACAAGGGTACTTACAAGGATAGTGAAAATACCAGTTCATACTTTCAGCCCAAAAAAGTGGTTTGATTCTCCCTACCGGTAATCATTCCCCCTGGGGTGTTGCAAGACTATATTTCACCCGCTTTTGACCAAGGGTAAACAATTACCTGCTATTAAGATGATTATACCTGATTTGCCATTTCCATATCATCCAAAGCTCTATGCAGACTACTGTAGAATCAGACACTTTTGCTAATTGCTAATAGATGCTCTTTTCACAGCAAGAAACTTTTGTATTGTAAAATGTCAGTGATGTGATTCATTAAGTCGGCGGCATGATACTGTCGTTAATCTGGACCACTCAACAAATTTGTGAAAGTTCCTTTCACACAAATGGAATATGTGTATTAAAAAGCAAAATCTGTCTTTATCTTAAGCTGACATGACAAACCTGGTGGGATGAAAGATGCCTTACCGAAAGTCCCTGTTTTTCTTTTGTCTCCATTTGTAAAAAAAAAAACATAACCAAGCTTTTATTTGTCCTGCATTAGTACTGGTGGCTGAAGGCTTGACAAAGAAAGATCATACAACATTGTGTGTTTTGTGTCAATACACTCTTTTGGTTGATTTTAGTCAATTTTATTTGTTTCTGTATTCATTGTACAAGATATATACTTGTACAAAATAATAATAATTATTATTAAACATATTGTAAAATAGCATCATGAGTCAAGTTCATATTCCAAAATACTGTCTGATATATTCATGTATGTATAACAAACTGTTTCCAGTAATTGCACAATACATACATTTGTGTAAGAAGCTATTTAGACCAAATTTTATTCAGTAAGAACCCTGGCTTAATCAAAATATTGGGGCGGGGGGGGGGGGATTTCTTTATTTGTTTTCTTTCTTTTGTGATGCTTTGAAAAAGAAATCTTAAAGGGTACCTGAGGCCTGAAGAAATGATTTGTGTATAGTTAGCTTACACAAAATCAACCCCAGAAAACTTAACACGACAATCAACGGTGACATAAGGAGATATTGATTTTTGAAAATAAACTACCCCCCAAAATTGATATAAATAAGACTTGAGCAAAGACTAGTCAATCGATCACGATAACTCACCTAACGATATATCGTATTTACTTTCAATTTTCGATTTGATAAATGAATTTTGCAACTTAGTTCTATTTTATTTGTTGTTTCATTTGGTCTGTAGATTCTTTGTAATGTACATGTATGCGCAAAAACCAATTTTCTTTTCGATTTATACGTTTTGTGTTGAATACTTGATTCATCTATTGGTTTGTTTGAGTCGTAGATTCTCCATAAATTACGCGCCAACTGCATTTTCAGTTCGATAAAAACAGCTTGCGTTGTATACTGCATCCGTTTGATGTTTTATTTGGGTTGTATATTATCCATTAGTCACGTGCCAAATCAACTTCCAATTCGATAAAAAAAACATTTTGCGTTGTATACTGCATTCATTTCATATTTTATTGGGTTGTATATTATCCGTAAGTTAGCGCCAAATCAATTTTTCGATTCGATATATATATTTTGCGTCTAAGTTCTAATTTATTTGTTGTTTCATTTGGTCTGTAGATTCTTTGTAATTTATGCGCCGAACCAATTTTCTATTCGATATAAACATTTTGTGTTGTATACTTCATTCATTTGTTGTTTTATTTGGGGTATAGAATCCCTGTAAGTTACCCCAAGTCAACTTTGATTCTTTAAAAACATGCTCCGTTGTATGACTTC
Source organism: Heliocidaris erythrogramma (assembly GCA_025617745.1). NCBI lineage: Eukaryota > Metazoa > Echinodermata > Echinoidea > Camarodonta > Echinometridae > Heliocidaris > Heliocidaris erythrogramma. The sequence goes on from CM046855.1 coordinate 22,712,211, forward strand.
ATTCATTTGTTGTTTTATTTGGATTGTAGATTATCCATAAAGTTACACAGCAAATCAATTTCCAATTCGATACCGGTAATAACATTTTGCGTTGTATCCTTCATTCATTTGTTGTTTCATTAGGGTCGAATATTATCGGCCCGAGTGCTTGTCAGCCTCGGCACTGCACATAGCAGACGACAAAGCGATAATGCAATTGCGATAATTCCACTATCGCGTCTTGGCGTGCAGGCACGCATTTAAAAAATACACACGCATAGAAAACTACTCGCAAGGAACTCAACTCGAACTCGAGTTGAGTTCCGTGTGTTGATCGTTTACGCTGTCCTTTATTTTCTGCAAACTCCTTCACCGCTAACCTGTAGAATGTCGAGTAAAGTTTATTTGGGGTTAATTTTATACATTCTAACTGTATGCAAATTATTTTGGGGGGCCTCAGAGACCCTTTAATTGTTGTCTTTTACTTCTCCTTCAGTTGCCTTGGGAGAGTGGTGTACCATCATATTTCAGATTCAGTACATGGTTTATTATGGATTTGCAAGAGCTATGGCCATTTTTGATGGGGTTCTGACACCAGGCTTACCAGCATGTATGCAGACTGTAATGACAGCTACCCACGGATGGAGGTGAGTTTTGAAATCATGGCAGGGATCTGCTATTGTAGGTACAGGGTTCAAGCATCACCACAGTCAGGGCTCCACACTATTAAAGGGGAAGTCCACCCTTATATCAAGTTGATTTTAAAAGAAGGAAAATTTTAAATAAACAGAGCAAAATTTGATGGGAGATCAGAAAGTTGTGAGGTCCATTCCCATTTGCCCATTACTAAAAAAAATCATTAAGATCACTTACAAAAAAAGATTTAAGCAACGTAGATGTAATCATTGCACTTATTTTTTTACACAAAACCTGTATGAGACAAATCTATTCCTTCATCAACAACTAAGAAAATAAAAATTCATGAAATTTTCTGTGCATGGGAGAAGAGCTGAGGTGTAAATTTGTGTTTGATTGATTACAATTTCAAAAATGTGTAACTTTCTTAATTCTTGTCAGATTTTGCTCAAACTATCACTAATTTGTTTCTCTCATTTTTCTGCATTTACTCAAATTAACTCAATACCAGGGTGGACTTCTTCTTTAACCCTATTCCTACTGGGGGGGGGGGTCAATTTGACCCCCCCCCTCGACATTTTGCGCGATAATTCTGCAACGCGCAAAGATTTTGCCGCGCCATTTCATGACTTTTTTCTTTGAAGTCTCCCGCATATTTTGAGACCAAATTTGCGATGTCCGGGTAGACCGTTCCGAAATTACATAATGTTTTGTACATGCACGTCGGCCCCAAAACAGCTCAAATTTGTGATTTTGTGTGCAAATCCAATGCAAATTCTGTTTTGGGGTTAAATTGATATTAATAAGATTATTTCAAATTTAAATCATTGAAATTAATTTATTCTAATGTAAATAAGCTTGAAAAACTGTCCCCAACAAATTTCGGCAAAAAAACAATAGAAAACAAAAGATCAAAAAAACAATAAAATACATAAGAAATTAGCAAAACAATAAAAAACATAAGAAATTAATTTTGATTGTGGATTTTTTTTGCAAGGAAATTGTTCAATGTGTCTTGAGGAATACTGACACAAAAAATTAGCGTTCTTTCAGCCTTTTTTATGGAGTTACAGGCAAAAACATAAATTCATGCATAAATTTGCATAATTAATTAATTAAAACTAGAAAATCAATAATTTTCTTAAATTTAACTTTATAATCTTGTAGCTTACATCCGGCTCTATGTTCAGGCAAAATTTCGCGGCAATTGCGCGATCAGCGGCCGAGATCTGAAGGGGGGGTCAGATTGACCCCCCCCCCCCCCAGTAAAAACAGGGGGTCAAATAGCCCAGTTGGAATAGGGTTAAGGTAATTTCAAAGATATTCTCAAAAATAAGATGGTTCCTTGAAAAGAATTAAACTTAAATTAAAGTGAAGCAAGGATGTTGAAAGGTGATCCTGTTCAGTTACATGAGTACAATAAGTAAATAATTCAATATAGGCAGATGCATTTAAAGATACTGTTGAACATGTATTTTGTATAATAAATAAATGCTCAGTTTTGTTCATGAGAAGCACCTGATTTTCCAGACATATGTGGTATCAAACCACAATTATATAATATATAATTTCTGCTGCTGAAAGAATCGAAAGCAATTTTGATTGCAGAAATTTCATTTTTCTCAGCACTTCTGTTTTGCTGTGAACATCATGCGTCATAGACCTAAGCGCTTAATAAGAAGCCACCATCATTATTATTATTATTATTATTGTTATTATTATTACAACATTATTTCCTACGTTAGGGGGAATCCTAACAATGTGGTTTATTCCGTCACAATAGAAATTCGACGTTACAGGGAAAGAAACCGAGCGTTAAGGGGAATGCCAACAATAGGCTGCGATAAAAGGATTCCCCCTAACGCTGGAAAAAGAGTTTATTATTTTTATTATTTTTATTATTATTATTATTAATATAATTATTATTTGAGTACAGGTGAAGACTTTCCTTGCCACCAAGTATATCATTATTGAATTAACCTCATTTGTCAGTGAATAAGGTCATTCAACTTCTCAGGTGAAGATTTGATTCACAGATTGCATATTACACAGGACATAACTCAGGTGTGAAATTCACCTTGTAGGTATGATAGAGAGCTGAAATTAACTTGATGTAAGTTGCAGGAGAGGAGAAATCTGCATGAAATCTACAAGGAATAATTTCTTGGCCAAATTTGTCAACAAGGAGGAATGTGTAATTTACAATGTGTCAGTAAGATTGTAGAGGTTGAAAAACCTCTTGCAGTTTGCGAGGTACAAATATGCTGAAGCAACACTCGAACTGGTAATTTCAAATCTAAATGAAGTTTATTTTTTTAATGTCTTTTTTTTTAATAGAAACATGTTTATTAGATATTGCTCATAACTTTGCAATATACATGTATAACAAAAATTTATTAAGCAATACATGTACAAAATATGAACAATAGAATCAACAAAAAGATAATACTGATTATACAGGGCATAGTAGTAAAACAAATTTACATGTCAGCAAAATAATACTTTTCCTTCTGTTATCAAATGATATGAATTTGTTATTTTTAACATCGATGTAATTTTCAAGAGAACAGTAAAACCATAACATGAATTTAAAGGAATTGACTGATAATATGCTAACATCCTTGTTACTGATAGTTGAACAAGAGATACTACCTCTTACACATTAAAGGAGAATTAACACTAGAATATATAAATGTACTTATGTTCAAAGGTGTAATATATTCTTAATCATTGACCTGTATCACTTTAGAAACTAGAAAGGCCGTCAAAGGCGGCAGACCCACGCCTTAACCCAATAGGTTTTGTTTTGTTGCGATTATTTTTGTAAGCAGTAGCCATTCAAAGGGGATAACAAGAGGCACATCTCCCCCCCCCCCCCCAATAAATTTTGCCATATCCAGGTCATAGCTTTGTGTGTCCCCACCCTTGAAAAAATTCTTCTGAAAAAGGTATTTTATTATTGAAACATCCCTCCCCTAAAAGTAATTGATTAGACATGTCAGAGAGCGTGGCGTGGTGAGAAAAAAAATGTTAGCAATTTGTATTCAGTGTTCAGTCCAAGGCCGTACGCAGAAATTTTTTTCCTGGGGGGGCAAGATGATCGCTTTCAAAGGAACCCATAACTTGAAGTCTAAAACCCGATTTAAAAAAAGTATGATTTTGAAATTTCTGGGGGGGGGGGCAACTGCCCCCCCCCCCTCCCCGCTGCGTACGGCCTTGGTTCAGTCATGTCAGTGTTAGTAAATGTATTCATGTTCTATCTTTACATTGCAATTCGGGTTGTTGTTTTTTTTTTCATCGGGCTTGGATAAAATAAATATGACGACAAAAGAAGTTGGATCTCGACTTGAAAATGACGTGCATGCGAGGCACAGAGCTTACTCACTCAGTACTACAGTAACAGTCAGCCGGCCCCAGGCAATTCGCGACAGTGCTGTGTATAGTTATGTACGTACACTACAGCTACTCAGCCACTCACTCAGATCAACACACGCGAACACTCGCGAGTGCGATAGACTCACTCACGTCGAACAAACGCACCAGATTTTCACCGAAAACAATTAAAATCACGTACTACACGTCCACCAGGATAAAATAAATCACAAAAACTTCCACAACAAAGTGGAAAGAACCAGGGAAAATAAACAGAAATGCACAGAAGATAAGAAATAGGAGAAATTAGACGTGCTAGGCTATACGTATACCGTATACCTAGCCGCTTTCGATTTCGCAACGAGAGTACAGTTCAAGCGCGAAAAATCCCTTGTTGCTGGGATACGTTGGCTTTGAATATTCATTGCAGGCTCGTGCGGATTTGAAGTGAAATAGCAAATAATGGGTCTAAAAGTGTTCTAAAATTCATAAACCTGAAATAGATTTTTGGTGAGACGAAGTAATGAGTGTTTTGATTGACCAAAATATTTCTGCATCGGCAGGCGAAGTTTGGGGTCATCAAACTTTCTAGTTTCTATCCTGTCACTCTCTGAACTGAAGTTCCTATACTTTACTACAGGGTCAAAAGTTCAAGGTCACACAGAATTTGCAGGGGTCAACCAATCATCACCAAAATCTAATCGATTCGTTCCTGTCACTTTCTGAACATTCCCTGAAAATTTGGTGCAAATCCGTTCACCCGTTCTCTTGTTATCTTGTACACAAACAAACAAACAAACAAACAAACAAACATTACATAACCCTGCCGATTTCATCGGCGTGGGTAATAAAATACCAGAAAAGGGTTTAAATCAAGACATTCTAGCTCCTGGTATCATCTGCTATTAGACACCTTACATGGGGGCTGCCATTTTCTTGATGACATGGAGTTGTACATGAACCATTGGAAACCGTTCCGGTCAGGAAGATATTTTTAATCCTCAAGCTAAATTGCTTCTCTTCATTATAAAATATCCCCATATATGATGGAAAATACATAACAGGTGTATACATATATTCTAAAATTCGAAATTTATAGATTTCTTTTTAAATTCTCTGGTTTTGCTAACTAGAAATCGTTTTCTTGGGCTTGCCTGGCAGAGCAGAACATAGTTTATACAACGTGCATTCTTACTTTTGAAGTCCATTATCTCAAAGCAGGTGAATGCATAGTTTGTCGCTATTGACACTCGGGGAAAGTCATCATCCATAAATTTGAATTAATTCGCTCCATCGGGTACGTCATAGTATCAAGAAAATAGATTTATATTTAGTAAAATCGTAATTTTCAAAGAAATATAAAACACATTTTCGTTTTTAGAATATATGTATATATCTGTTAAATATTTTAAATCTCAAATGGGATTTTGTATCAGGAAGAAAGACAATTTTGCATTCGGATTAAAAATATCTTTATGTACACATCAAGAAAATGGCAGCCCCCGGGTATCGCTAGCAGACGATAAATCTTGCTGAGAAAATCTTGATTTATACCCATCTTGTATATTTTAATGCAAAACTACGTAGGACAACAAGAAGGAATAGATTACATCTTTGAATATAAGCACATTTATATTTTGAGGTTAATTCCCCTTTAATAGGTTACACATTAAACTACATTAATTGGTTGTCTGTATGTCCATCTTTACCGCTATCTGTTTGTTATCTGAAGAATCATTAATTTGATAGTGGTATTGATATGTTGCAATTAGGAAATGAGCTAATTGGATTTTTTGAGTCGCTATATGTAGGTAGGTCAAAGTTAATGGAGATTAATGTAGGTTAAAATCGTAATTAATAACTATCATCAATAGATGAAGAACCCTCGTTATAGAGGCAGGAGGAACATAGAAATGGGAACATCACATCCCATGAGATCATATATGAGATCGAGGTTGATTCTCTTGAAAAGATCACTACATTTTCTCCCATCAGGGCAACATCAGGAGAAACATTTGAATGAATTATATACTTGGTGCTAAGTCAATCTGTACGAAAGATTACCTAATCATATTTAAACTAACTCGGACAAAAGTTACTAAAATTAGTATACATGAAAATCTATGGGCTTGTTCATATCTACCTGCATGTATTTGCTTATTTGAAAATGTTAATATCAGCATGTTTCCTACTTAATTTTAAGTAGCATTAACTGTTTTAGAGTTACATGAGTATGGGCAAAAATAATATGATTGAATGTATGCTTGTGGATCAGAGGCATGCTGGAGGCACAGCTTTATATTGTCTGGTTTTCTGGGTCAGAGTATTTCCAAGGCAATACAGATTACATGTATGATCAATCACACAATATTGGACAACCACACCATATCAATTATGAATACTGGCATAACATGAATCTTCTTAAAGCATTTTTCTTACTCAATGCTGGTAGAATTGTGTGTACCCAGTTATCAATGAAATTTCTTTTCCATTTGCTTCATTCAGGTTCATATTCTTCTGAACTCCAGTGCTAACTACAAGTATCCAAGTGGATTTCTTGTTTTCTCTATAATCATTTTAGATATTCTTTGTTTTCTTGAACAGATATTTTGACAGGGGAGAGTACCAGTTTATATTGAGGTAAGTAAGTGAATAATTATCTCCAATATAGTTGTATTCTGAATGTAGTTTTGCTTTCTCAGAATCTCTTAGAGATGTTTGTTGTAAAATACAAAGACAGGTGATATAGATGACAATGCATATATTAATGAAAGTAATGGTATAGATATAGATTGTCTTATATTTCAGCCATCCTTTCATTAAATCCAGTTCTTCTTCATCCATATCTTTCAGTTTGATCCTTTAATGATTTACCTTCCATCCTTCAATAACACATTAACAGAAAAATCGAGAGTGAAAGTGAAAGGCAAAATGAATAAATTTTTAATGGAGAATAATACCCCTGTTGTTAGATTAGAATGGTGCTTATTCATAATGGAGATACATACATGTCAGTTTATAGGCTGTAGCTGAAGGAAAATAGATTTTTTGTAAAACATATAAGTTCCTAGACTTGTCAACTTTTTCAATATGCCAATGACAAATGAGCCTAGTGTTAGGCATTTATATGAATAACATATTAGAGATATATGGTTTACTATAACATCGATAAGTGAAAATCAACTAGCTTCATGACTTACATTTTGTTTCTCTTTATATCTTAATTTGTATTTTTATATTGGTAAGATTGTTTGCTTCATGGCTATAAACATGCCATTTTTATCTCTTACTTTGCCAATGTCCCACATATGTGAAAAATAGACTTGGCCGTGTTTAATCACACATTGTTCTTTATGTGTTTACTAGATAATGCTGTTTTCAGCTTGAATCAAACAGCCTAAATATGTAAGAAAAATTAAGGATAAATGTAGATGTTATGCAAATTATCTTTGTGCATGTTTGATTTACGTAGCAGAAAACAAACGCACCACTGAATTCAAAGTCTACCAATCACCTAAAAAAATTAATTTTGTACTACAGCTAGAATGTACAGTATAAGATCAACCTCAAAACTCACTTCCTGGCCTTCTATGGGTAAACAGTTAAGGAACATAAACATATAACACCCTCACATGGAACCCAACTCCAAGTTCTGTTCCGTGTGAGCCCTTATTCCATGCGAGCGCGTACAGGTCACTGTATTGTTTATTGAGAGTGTATTCAACTTCCAATATCTCTTTATAGAATCAATATTTGAAGCTCACATTTTGAATATAGTATATTGACATAGATTCCCTAACATACAGAACAAAATATTTTTGGATGATTGGTAGACTTTGAAGCATTCATCTTTAACTCGTGTATAATTTACATAGTAGGGAAAAAATGCATCACTGAAGTTCAAGCATTTTCCCTAATTCGTCCCTCAAACGTGAATAAAATATTTCCTAAAACGCAACCCTAATCCCTGTGAAGACCTGAAAAGCAAATTCATAGGGCTGGACTTAGCTTCGATGGCAACGACGGACGTCAAAACATGTGCGAGTTTTTTGGAGTTACTTCATACTACCTACTTCATCCTCCTTATTTCATACATCTTATCAATGTACATGTATTTTGCTTTCAAAGTAAATTTCACTGTGATATGATTATCCAGTTATTTTTATGCAATCTGCTAATTCTTCGTCCGGACGATTTAACAACGTCCGCTGCTGAAGAATCGAACAAGTTCAATGACGATTCACTTCTTCTCACCCTTGCACCACACCTGTGGTCATTCAACCTGCAAATACCTTCCTATATGCAAATAGGGATTAGTCTCGCTCATCTAAGGAAATACATTTATTCCCTAATTCATCCCTCAAACGTGAATAAAATATTTCCTCAAACGCAACCCTAATCCCTGTGAAGACCTGAAAAGCAAATACATATAATATATAAATTAACTTTATATATAGGCCTGGACCTAGCTTCGATGGCAACGCCATCCCCAGGTCAGTCATTTAAGAGCAGGCCTGAAAGCTGAATTTAGCGATTATGACAATCTTTAGCCCATATAATTATATCCCTCATGTATAGTTTTTTGCATTACGATTGTACAGAGCATGAAAAAGGTATAGTTTCACTAGAAATTTGAGTGAGCGGGATAAAATCTACTATTGGGGGTGGTATAGTACATTTCAGAATCCACTTTTTCCCCCGCGATCACCGATATTTCTGCGATCGATATCTAAAATTCTTCAATTTTTGCAATACAGCGCAGCGAGAGCGAAAGCAGCGGCTTGAAGTTTCTTTAGCCGGTACGGTGTGCATAGCCATCGGGAGAGTTCCGGCGCGCTGCAGCTCTAGATAGAATGTATCATGAAAACGTATACGGCCGATGTGCAGATATCTGAGCTGCGCGCACGGTGTGCATATAATAGCACATCATGTGCATGATATACGTGGAATTTAAATTTGATTGTTTACGTTTAAATAGTCCTATACAAAATGAAAAGGCCACCAAAATTATTATGATTGACCATGACAGTGTCATAACAAGGGGACAAGACTTGGACATTGTGAATCTTGTTAATCAGTAGGGAGACAGGGAATGGTGTGTCCACCGCCATACAATAAAGGAAAACCCGGACGATTTCTGATTAGCGGTTAAAGGTAGTTTATTGCCGTGACCGAGTCAGGCCAATCAACATGCATCAGTATCACAAACACTGGTAGTATGGAACGCCATCGTATACACATACAATTAACACATACTGGCGTGACTCCTTTTTCCCTTCCCATAAATATGCAAGTAGTGGTACATGCTCTACATCAACAACTGAAACCAGTATAAAACACCCGAATTATAAAGCCCGATCAACTACTGTATCCAAACTAACGAACAGAAATCTTTTGTATAACTCTACCATATAATGAACATACAAACACGCATCTCACATAAACTGAAACCTCAATGGGCGCTAACATCTCAATGAGCGAACAGGAACTCTCAATTGTAACTGTACTAATGTAGACCTACCGACTAAATATCTCTAACAAATGAAAGTCATATAACTAGTAACACACTAGAAACACCTTGTAACAACTTACTACATAATACAACAAATATTCCTAAACATTTCCTCGGCCAAAACATTTACTCGACTCAAAGTATCTGCAGTTCGGAGTCCAAAAATACATACTCAACTATATAACACTGTATCCGAAATCCCATTATTTCTGGTATGAGGTAATACACTAAACATATCACACTCTGTGTGAATGCCTTCTAACTATTAAATACCAAACAAAATACATTCTATAATAAGAAGCTACTAAACTAACAACCAAATAAGCAGTTCACCTTTTCCCTCTACTCCAAGAAAAGCCGTATTGCCCGCAGGAAAAAACAAACGGAATCAATATAAAAAAATCATTCAGCACATGCGGAAAAACAAGAAAAAGGTAAAAATCGTATTTTATTTCAACAGAGACAAAGAATAAGCAGCAGCACAGCCCAGAAAAAAATGAGCACATATATAGAGATCGACAGAAAACATTGCTTAGAAGAACAAAACAAGAACAATATACCGTACGCATCACCATGGACCAACAAATTTCTCGTTGGCATACACCATAAACATGACTATAGTTACAATAATGATCATCAGGAATTAGCCTGAAGTGAATGTGTAAAAAGCAAACACTGCTTACCCCTAAAATGTAATGTAGCAGTAAAAGCTTGTGTCTAAGTGAATAAAACATAAAAACTCAAACATATACAAAAATAAAACAAAAAGGCACAAATAAATGGGAAAAATCATTCCAGCACTATCACATAGATCCATATATATAGAAATTACACCGTCACTGTCTTTACCCAAAACTTATGCCAAAGAGGACATAATAATGCATCCATGAAATATAAAACAACAAAATTAGGTACGTGTGTTGGAATTTAAACCAAGATCGTCTTTAAATTAACAAACAATCTGAAAGAAATCAATAAGTGGGTTATACATTCATAATAATAAAGGTAAAATCAAGCGACAATCCTGTAAAAATGAAGTACAAAGCACCAAAGTCCAAACGATAGAATTAGCAGTCTCTTAAATCAATCAACTGGGGCTTGCGGGTAGGGCATTACAAGTATATGAGATTCTTGGGGAGGGGGGTCGCTAACCGCGTAGGCAGGGTCAGCGATGACCAGGGAAGATTCGTGATGGTGGACGGGGGCCGTGGGTCCAGAGGAGAAGATTCCAAGTCAGGTAGATGTCATAGCAGGTTGGGCCAACAGAGGGAGGTAGGCCGGTGTCTAGTATGGAATGATTGGCGAGAAAGGCCTGCTGAGAGTGATCCTTAGCCCTGAATTCGCTGGCAACCATGTGACTGATCAATGGAGACAGACCATAGCGAGACTCTGTCGTCGGATAAGAACACTGGCTAATATCCTCGAACGATGGATGACCAGTAGGCCGGAAACCTGTATCCCCTGGAAGAAGTGGACCAAAATGGTCATGGTGGTCTTGATGCCCATAGTTTCGAGGCAAAGCTTGAACAGAATTTGTAGGACAATGTGAATGGTGTGCAGGTGTAGATGTCAAGTTACCCGAATGATCACTGGTGCGACTGGTGTGTCGATGAATAGGCATTGAGGTGTGCCTACTAGTGACGAAAGCGCTTCGACTAGACATTTCTGGAAACGTACTACGCGAATGGTCAACACTACCCTCGCTACGAGTAGTCGAGGCACCTAACGTAACGTTATCGTCAGACGGTTCATGCAAGACGTAGCTGCTATGGCTAGACTTGAATGCTGGTCTATGTACGGCATAGCTACATGTAGAAAGCAATGGATCTGTTGAAGCTTTATGGTCGACAATGAAGCTACTATGGTACGAATCAAATGCTAGTTTGCGACAAGCATAGGTACTATGATACGAATCAGACACCGGGCTGTGCTCAGCATGACTGCCGTGATATGAATAGGATACGGCGTGTTCGGAATGACTACTGTGATACAAATCAGCTACGGGTTTACCTACATGTACATCACTTCTGATAATGGTAGTAGACATATACCGGTTAAGATTAGTCTTACAACCAATTCGAGAGTGACCTTCAAGAAATTGCATCTGATCGCTATGGTGTGCAGGACTAACGCCACACGAAGAACTAACATACTCAGAGCCATGCTCAGAAACGAAAGTAACATCAAGAGGATCCGAAACATTTCCAACATGTTTCTCTTTGTCAGACTGACAATTGACAGCCAAGAAACCAACAGGATTGCTGTTATCATCCGCAAGCGTGTGACGGCGCTCAGTGGGATAGACATTGGACTTACTTGTAACACGAGTCAGTTCAGACTCCATCTCCTGACATGTGCTTGTATCACTTAGATCATGTACGCGCTTAGGCAAGATGTAATTACATGTATTTGTATCGTGTATCATCTCACCCTCTTTCTCGTTATTTACATGTATGTTATTTCCCTTAATTACTCTCTCACCATTCATCTCATGTACATTCATTGTTCCATGTGTGGTGTTGTCACATATTATCATGTCACTCTCACTCTCATGCTCATGATCCTTATCTATCATCTCATCTACATATACATTGACATTATTGGCATTGATCTCTTCATCCTTACTCTCATGTGTGGTCTTTATCACATATCCATCATCATGATTGCCATCTCTAACACTAATGAATGGATCACACTCATGTTCACTTTCAGTCACATCATGAAGGGAGATATTAGACTCATGATGGGGTAACCCACTCAGGCATGTATCCGCAACCGTGTGAGGGCGCTCAGTGGGATAGACATTGGACTTACTTGTAACACGAGTCAGTTCCAACTCCATCTCATGACATGTGCTTGTATCACTTAGATCATGTACGCGCTTAGGCAAGATGTAATTACATGTATTTGTGTCGTGTATCATCTCACCCTCTTTCTCGTTATTTACATGTATGTTATTTCCCTTAATTACTCTCTCACCATTCATCTCGTGTACATTCATTGTTCCATGTGTGGTGTTGTCACATATTATCATGTCACCCTCACTCTCATGCTCATGATCCTTATCTATCATCTCATCTACATATACATTGACATTATTGGCATTGATCTCTTCATCCTTACTCTCATGTGTGGTCTTTATCACATATCCATCATCATGATTGCCATCTCTAACACTAATGAATGGATCACACTCATGTTCACTTTCAGTCACATCATGAAGGGAGATATTAGACTCATGATGGGGTAACCCACTCAGGCATGTATCCGCAACCGTGTGAGGGCGCTCAGTGGGATAGACATTGGACTTACTTGTAACACGAGTCAGTTCCAACTCCATCTCATGACATGTGCTTGTATCACTTAGATCATGTACGCGCTTAGGCAAGATGTAATTACATGTATTTGTGTCGTGTATCATCTCACCCTCTTTCTCGTTATTTACATGTATGTTATTTCCCTTAATTACTCTCTCACCATTCATCTCGTGTACATTCATTGTTCCATGTGTGGTGTTGTCACATATTATCATGTCACCCTCACCGTCATGCTCATGAACCTTATCTATCATCTCATGTACATGTACATTGTCATCATTGGCATTTATCACTTCATCCTTACTCTCATGTGTGGTCTTTATCACATATCCATAATCATGATTGCCATCTCTAACACTAATGAATGGATCACACTCATGTTCACCTTCAGTCACATCATGAAGGGAGATATTAGACTCATGATGGGGTAACCCACTCAGGCATGATGTAATATCACGCGCAATCACACATTCGATCTCAGTCATCTTCTCAAAACACATTGTCTGACTCTCACTGTCATGTCTGTAATTTACTACTTTGTCCTGTGTAAGATCTGTGGGCATATTACGTTTGTGTTCACGTGCATCACAGTAACAGTAATGAATGCCAAAGTCCCCGAATGTTATCATGCCTTTGGAAGGCCTGACAAACACATCATTGTGCTCCATAAATGGTGCACCAACCAGGATTTCACCCTGGAGTTGGAGATCTACCAACGCATCATCTGCGATGACCAAACCATCAAACCACAAGTTGTAATCTCCGTGACACAACAAGCATGAAGTACTACCGATAACACTCGACTGGGGGATGGGGATTCCCCCGATTGAAGGAATGCACCCATCGTTAGACTCAAAATCAAAAACAAAACTGTCATTGTCAACAATATCAATTTCAAGACCGCAATCTTGTGTAACTGACTCACTCACCATGTTAATGGTGCAACCACTCCTAACCTCTACTTCAACTTCCTCCTTCCCCTGCACAACAGCAGGAAAACAAGGGGCTCTAATGCGCCGCTGCGTTGGCGCCTCGCCCATGGGCCCGGTCACAGCAATGGTGCATCGCTTCGTTGATGCAGTAACATACATATTTCAAAGTATGTGGGACTACACTTCACCTAAATCTGAACCAACCTGAAATTATCACGGAAAATGACAACCGAGCGTCCAGTCCCACGTTTTGGATAAAATTCCTTGAAATCTAGGATTCACGCTGCGTCAAATAGGCCTGAGTTCTAGTCCCGACGCTGCCACCACGCCATAAAATGAAGGAAAACCCGGACGATTTCTGATTAGCGGTTAAAGGTAGTTTATTGCCGTGACCGAGTCAGGCCAATCAACATGCATCAGTATCACAAACACTGGTTGTATGGAACGCCATCGTATACACATACAATTAACACATACTGGCGCACGGCACTGTTACGAGGTGAGATGAAATGTGTTTATATGACTAAAAATAATAAGAAGAAATTTGTTTAATCTGTTGCCTTACTTCTTAGCTAAGAAAAAGTGTTTAACGTTTTTAGAATACGGCTAGGCCAAGGGCATATTTCTTAACCTAGACTGTAGTCTAGAGTAGACTAGAGTAGACAAATTATTAGAAATTTTCTTAAACTTAAGAGAAATGTCTTAGAATTTTGTTGAATACGGGCCCTGGTACAGACTTTCTGCGTTTCGGGATTTTTGTAAAAAGCCGATTTTGATGATATTGTGATAAGGAAGCCCTAAAGTCGCTAAACCTTCTATTGCAGTTCTACACTGGAGCTTGATCGGAATCAAAACCATGAAATCGGTAAATGCTAATGCTGTAGGAAAACAATGCAGACTTTGAGATTTAGCCTACTAAGGCATTTCTTGGAGTCATAGTGAGATGCTCATGAGGGATATAAAACAGATATACAATGTCTTTCTTGGCTCTAGCAAACTATGAGCATTCAGAGGCATAAACAGTAACTTTCCCTCGAGGCAAACTTATATCAAATTTACTATTTATGCCTCTTCATTAGCTCATAGTTTTTGCTAGACCCTCGAAAGGTATTGTATATTTGTATACTATCTAATCAAGTAAAGTAAGTGTAAACGAAATCGCAGCAAATATTATCTTCTGCCTTGTGATCCTACAACCGGATCCATCAAAAACTTCCTTATTTCCATAATGTATTTCACTACTGGAATTCTTTCGATATTCCATATTATCTATTTCCCACTTTCGTATAGATTATAATCATTTTAACTATTTCTAAAGATTACTAACTTTCAATTTCTAAGATGATATTATCACCTTCTTTCACTAAAGAATTAAAATACTGGTGGATTTCACTTCTATTCATTACTGGAAATTCCATGGCCTTTGAGAGAAGACTTTTCTTACTTTCCTCATCGGGTTTGTTTGGATTTTGATACCTTGAAGCTTCCCCTCTCTAACTCTTCTATCACACTCAGTCTCACTTCCTGTAGCAAACATATTCAGCAATTTTCTCTTTCCAAAGGGTATCTTTCTTATCACCACATGCTCCCTCATTACATTTCCTTTATTGTTCTAACTGCATCACAAATATGGATTCGTTTGACGAAGGATAGTTTTATTACAAAGCCTGCCTTGTGGAGTCATAAAAAACTTTCAGCTGTGAATATCCATGCAAAGAACCCATACTGGGGTTGCAGAAAAAGTTTAGTTTTCAAGCTACAAGAAATAACATTTTCAATCTAATTGTAATCAACCGCTCTTGATGGCCGAGAGTAACTTTTAAACAGATACCTGTCACTGTGTTGTCTGTGCAATAAGTATACTCTCATCATTTGATTCACATGAAGGAATTCTTTTACCACGTCAGTTATTTCATGTCATAAATGTTCCAAATGCTTGTATATAGGCTGTTCCAATACGGACTTATCAATAAACTCATGACGATACATAAGCCAGAATCTCATATTCTTACCTATACCTGATTAAAATTAACATAAACTACTTTTTAAATGTATTGTCTTTCTATCTTTATGTAAAAAGAATCCAATGAATTGTCATCTTTTAAGAGCAAAAGCACTTCTCTCTAACTTTCTGATGAAACTGCTCATTGACAAATAACTTAATGAACAAATGCAATCAATTTACTTTTTAGTTTATAAGAACTTAGTTAGGAACAGAATGGGGACTGGACTTTTAAGATGAAAATTGTTTCATAATGAAAAGTCTGAACAGGGAAATATCTAAGTTACATTTCCCTAGTCTGAATAATATCAGATGCAAAATGTGGTGGGAAAGAATTTTAATTTCTCAAATACACTTTTCTGTTTAGCCATATAGTTCGAATGTTGTATACATTCTGCGCATATAAGCAAATAAAGTTGTTATATTGAAATATAAAACAAACAGATATAAATACTGGGCAGTGCTCCTGACAGAGTTTTTCCTTATTATGTACCAAAATGCAGTACATAATAAATAAAGCAGGTGGAAATATCCTTTTCAAAGTGGGAAACGTAAGTATTCAGACAACTTTTCTGTCAACTTGGGTGTAAATTTTTATCAGTGGGCAATCACCCATGCGCTAATTCCGAATAGCAATAACCATGCTCCTCTTTAACAAAGGGTTCAGAATCTTCATTCTTACACGATAAAAAAGAATCATTGGTAACATAATTAAGCAATTCCATTCACATTCCATCAATTATTTCTGAAATGCTTTCAACCTTTTAAACAAAGCCCTTGACAACTTCTCCGGCTTGTCAAGAATCCACTGACTATAATTATAAGCAATTAAGTCATTGTAACTATTGCAATGTACACAAGAATATTTTACAGGCGAATATAACACGTAGCAATGCAGTCCGAGAAATGTTGAACCCATGCACATTATGAAGAAAAAATAAATAATTCTTTCACAGAGAGCTTCAGGGTATATATTACAATTAGTGAAAAGGGCAGGTTGCAGCTTTTCAAACTGAAAACGGTCGAAAACCAACACAGTCAATAATTAACATACTGACAATCAAGTTCCTTTACGGAATTTTAGTAACATTCAGATAGCGTATTCATCATGTTCAGTGGCCTCAATTTCGAGTAGGGCAGTATTCTGGAATTGCTGACCCTTATAACCTCTGGGCTTGGATGGCCAGACTCGTGTTTATAAATTTTATACACGTGTAAAATGTGTAGATACTACACTGACACTGTAAATTGAATATACAAGCATGACTATTATCCAGATAATGCGATATTACAGAAATTTTCGGTGGAAATAAGCATCATGTACTAAACTATGCTTAGCACATATACTTCCATCAAATTACATTCACATAAAGCTGTGCCATATTTCTAAGTCAAGAAATTGTATATTTTCGTTCAACTCTAAATGTATAATCTATAAATGTATATCTTCGGCTAATGCTTAACTGATCTAAGGGAACAAAAAACTTGCTGTTTTTACAACCAAATTTCCTCTTTATGCCTCTTTCACGTCTCTCTGACTTATCTGTATTGCATGCATTCGGCATTCATGTTGCACTTCTTCAGATCCGTGAAGCCTCCTCAGTTAAAACTTCTCCTTGCACCGGAAACTATCTGCTATCTCCATATTTCAAATTCAATATCTTGACCTTAATTGTGGTAACTATCCAGCAACCTGTGTTATCAAGCTGGAGGATCTTTGCGAATTATTATGATATATTCTTGGCGAGTCAAAACTAAAATGCATGTAGATTGAGGTTAATTTAACACGGAGCAGATTTAACAACGTCCGCCGCTGAAGAATCGAACAAGGTCAGTGACGATTCACTCTTCTCACCCTTTGCACCACACCTGTGGTCATCCAAGGAAATACATTTCATCTTTAGCTCATTTATAATTTACATAAGATTTTATTGTTCAAGAAATATAAATAGTTCAGATCTTTAGTGTATTTCCTAAGGATATAATTTTCTACAATTAATGTTCGTAACAGTTTGTTTTGCACATAGCACTTTGTAGTGCAGAGCCAAGGCAAAGAGATCAAGTATTTGAAAAGTAAGCATCTCAACATATTCTGTTATAATCTTTAAACAGCAAAACTCCATGGCACATTGAAAATGTTATAGTGGAACCTCGTTATAAAGAACAGTGTTATAACAAACTCTCTTTATAACTCTCTTTATAAGGTGATTTGGCCGGTCCTACTTCTTTGTATTCTATGGTTTTCTAGCCCATATATAACAAGGTTTCAATATAAAGAGGTAATTTCCGTGGTCCGGAGGAGTTTCTCGTAACAAAGTTCCACTGTATTTGAAACATCCAATCAATTCTTGCACATGTACCTGTGTTGTTGTGTAGGAACATCTACATTCCTTTTGGTGGATCTCAACATGGTGGCCTTCGTCGATACCTGGCTCTGATGATCTCCTATTGTTTCACTTGTTTCTGGCATGGTTTTAATCATCATATCATCGTGATGGTGGTCATCTTCTGGGTATTGGTGCAATGGGAAGCTTTCTCACCTGTCATAGCTAGGAAGCTGGGTGTTCAGCAACTGGTAAATATTCATCTAACTTTGGAGATAATGCACAGTGTTGGTAAGAAGAAGGAGTAAAATTACAGATTCCCTCATTATTTGGGTACATGTATGACTATAGCAGAGCTGCCAACCAGTACGGATTTTCCGCAATTGTTACGAAATTCAAACACAATTACGGAAGTACGGATTTCCCCTCGGAATTGAAGAAATCTGATTATGCACTATTCGTCCTATATGTTGTGCACATGTATTTGTTATCACTCAAATTTTCACACTCATATTGTATTTTTTTCGCGGTTCCCGGAACTCTGCACTGTGTATGTACTTAAAAGTGCGTACAGATAGGAGACTGCGAGTACTTTCACCGCACACGCAAACTTTTAGCTCAAGCTATAAGCTCAAGCACTAGTGGTGCGGCTGCTCTAACACACCGAGGCGTTAGGCAAAGCCAGGCAAAGCCAGGCAAAGCCAGGCAAAGCCAGACAGCCTAGCCCGCGGGCGGCGCGGCACAGCTGCCACTTGGTACAAGTGGAGCTTCTCCGTAGTGGAATCGTAGTGGATTCGAAAGGATGAATAGGGAACGTGAATATTTAACTGGTTTTTTAGCTCACCAGAGCCTATGGCTCGAGTGAGCTATTGCGATGGAAATTTGTCCGTCGTCCGTCGTGCGTCGTCCGTTAACTTTTTACATTTTCATCTTCTTCTCCAAAACCCATGATCGGAATTCAACCAAACTTGGTAGGAATCATCCTTAGGGGTAGGGGACCCAAAGTTGCTAAAATGGTACATCTGGCCCCCAGGGGGGCCCAGGGGGGCCCAGGGGGAGGGCCCCCAATTGTAAAAGCTATGTAAATTTCAAACATCTTCTTCTCCAGAACCAGGCATAGCTCAGACTTGGTATTGTGTATGGAGATACCTCTATTGATGAAGAATGAATGTTGTTCATGAAATTTCTCTGAGTGGCCCTATAGGGGCCCTGTGGGGGTAACATACTGGAGGGGGGGCGCTGCCAGGCAAAATGTACATTCTGATCTTCCTCTCCAAAACACATGATCGGAATTCAACCAAACTTGGTAGGAATCATCCTTAAGGGTAGGGGACCCAAAGTTGCTAAAATGGTACATGTGGCCCCCAGGGGGCCCAGGGGAAGGCCCCCAATTGTAAAAGCTATGTAAATTTCAAACATCTTCTTCTCCAGAACCAGGCATAGCTCAGACTTGGTATTGTGTATGGAGATACCTCTATAGATGAAGAATGAATGTTGTTCATGAAATTTCTCTGAGTGGCCCTATAGGGGCCCTGTGGGGGTAACATACTGGAGGGGGGGCGCTGCCAGGCAAAATGTACATTCTGATCTTCTCCAAAACACATGATCGGAATTCAACCAAACTTGGTAGGAATCATCCTTAGGGGTAGAGGACCCAAAGTTGCTAAAATGGTACATGTGGCCCCTAGGGGGGCCCAGGGGGAGGGCCCCCAATTGTAAAAGCTATGTAAATTTCAAACATCTTCTCCAGAACCAGGAATAGCTCAGACTTGGTATTGTGTATGGAGATTTTTTTCTGGGTGGCCCTATAGGCGGTCTGTGGGGGTAACATACTGGAGGGGGGGGGGTGGGGCAAGTTGTCCACCATCCATAAACTTTTTACATTTTCAGCTTCTCCAAAACCCATGATTGGAATTTAACCGAACTTGGTACGAAGCTCAGACTTGGTATTGTGTATGGAGATACCTCTATAGATGAAGAATGAAAGTTGTTCATGTGCTAGAGAGAACATGCACCGGATGTGAATTGATCCACCTCAGGTGAGCGTCGTGCCCCCTGGGGCTCTTGTTTAAGTTTCTAGATCTATATAATTATCCTATTCCCAATGATAATTATTGGGGTGTCATAAAGAGTAATTCTGGGACATTTTTATACCCCCTGCCAAATGAAGTTTGAAGGGGGTATATAGGAATCAGTCAACGGTTGGGCGGGCGGTCGGTCCGTCGGTCGGTCGGTCTTGCGGATCGAACTACTTTCTTAGTTTTCGACCAAAGCTCATGAAATTGGTACACACATTGGTCTTGGTGGGAAGATGTGCAAGACATATTTTTCGGATGAGTCGGAATCTGCGTTGCCATGGTAACGGCATATTTATGGCAGAAAATCAAGGAAACACATTGCGGATCGAACTACTTCCTCAGTTTTTCACCGAAAGTCATGAAATTTGGTACACACATTGGTCTTGGTGGGAAGATGTGCAAGACATATTTTTCGGATGAGTGTCGGAATCTGCGTTGCCATGGTAACGGCATATTTATGGCAGAAAATCAAGGAAACACCTTGCGGATCGAACTACTTCCTCAGTTTTTGACCGAAAGTCATGAAATTTGGTACAGACATTGGTCTTACTGGGAAGATGTGTACAACATATTTTTTGGATGTGTCGGAAGCTGTGTTGCCATGGAAACGGCATATCTATGGCAGTAAATCAGGAAAAAATTTTGCGGATCGAACTACTTCCTCAGTTTTCGACTGAAAGACAAGAAAGGCTGTTGTCCCGGGGCGGGGGTATTAATCATCATCTTCAGTGATATTTCTAGTTAGATCTAACTTTTACAATTTTGGCGGCAGTTGCAGTTTAAAAATTTGCTATTTGATGACTTGCAAAATATTACAGATTCATCGCCAAAATACGATTTTTCAGCTTGACGTGTACAGAAAAGCTTGGCCTGAGGTTGGCAGCTCTGCTATAGAACACAAACCCTTGTTTCAAGAAAGCATATGTTCATTGTTGACTTGTTTCATCTATATAAGCATCAACAAATTATTATTTGTGTCAAGAAAGTATTTGCTTAGTGATAACTTGTTTTTATTCATATTAGCGTTGCCGACAAATAATTTGCATTATCTCCTATATAGTTAGATCTAGCTTCTATATTTGCCTCCTTCTGATACATAATCCATCTTGCAGGTAGAGAAGCTCTCTCCTCTGACCAGACGTAGACTAGGCTGTGTCCTAACAGGAGGGAAGTATCCTATCCTTGTCCTAGCTATGGTCTTCTTCATCAATAACATAGAGGTTGGCAAGATCTTTGTCCAGAGGGTTTTAAGTGGAGAAGGTCAGTAATAAAGGTTTTTTATGATTGAAACTTTTAAAATCTGCCACTGTTGCAAAACCAGAAACCAGAAACTCATGAACTGTGTATGACGGTCATTTTCGCAGCAAGAAACTTTTGCGAATTGTAAAATTCCTCTGTTGTGATTTGCTTGTTTTTCCTCCTGAAACTTTCATGACTCTGGACCACTCAAGAAATAAGCCAGTTTAGTACATGGTACAAATGAGCCTGAAATGACCCCAATTTGTACGTGCACGTGCATTTGTTTTGGTGGACGCGCTAATTGTTTAACAAATAAAAGCATACTGGTGCGCGCATCGTGGTGCATACTTATGGTGCGTACCATAGCCAGAGGGTGCATGCAAAATGACAGCGTATAAATGTCAATTGTACTGGGTACAAATGGCCTTTATCTGCACTTGTGCAAACGTAATTATGAACTTGTTTATTAGCAAAAGTTTCTTGCACTCAAAATTTTCTGGTTTTACAGGACTGGTATAATATTACATTTGTATGAAGCGCAATATAAATGTTACGTATTATTATTATTATTATTTTGAATGTTCCACCTATTTCCCTTTCCTGAGTCACTTCTATTGTACTATGCTTGTTTCCACTTGGTTATGTTTATCATGTATGCTATTGAACTTTACCTGAGCTATACAGGGTGCACCTGTATAGACACTGCTCACAAGTTATTCTTAAGATACTTTCATTTCTTGCTTATAATGTAAGTGTCTTCTCTACACCTACGAGTGCACTTGTTGAGGGTGTCTCTGTTAAACTGTCAAAGCAACCACACGTTACATTTCCATTATTTTCTGCAGGCTCGATGGTGTTTGTATACTTATATTATAGCTAGCCAACTATTTATTAGTTTCCAGCCTTCAACACGACACATTTGTTCCCCACTCATATTGTTTTGTATGTGTAGTTGTTAGATATCTTCACCATATATGCCTCACTGCAACTCATTTGCACTTGGATCATTGCCTACTCATGTGTCTTTGAGAGGATTTCAGTTGAGAAAGACAAGTCGTGATCTAATTCTCTCTAAATTACATTTTTGTAAGAAACATTTCACTGAAGGTTTGATCTTGAGGTGATCTTGCTACCCAAATGATTTTAGACTGATTTAGGTTCATAGCTCAGGACTTTTATGGATTTAAAATGTCTGACACTACTGTTAAAGATAAAGTTGGATTCTGGTCATGTGGTTTACATTGTGAAAGAAACTATCTTAAAGCAATTGGGAAAGGTTGGTCATGTCTACATAAGACTTGGTGTATACTGTGAGGTTTTGGAATCATTAAAATGATAAGAAAATGACCCAATCTTGCTGAAAAGTATGTGCACTGCAAACAGAAATGGTTATATGGGACTGCGCACAAATCTTGCATGAATGTTCGGCCCGAACACTTAAGCTATTTCTCGACATATTTTTGAATATGAGGGCATTTGAAGAGCAACCCTTTTCAGGGGGCATTTCTGCTATGATGTCCTTCCAAACTGACATAAAAGGAATGGGGAAAGCTCACACATTATTTTTCAACTTTCCCAGAACTCAACCTTCTCTTTAAAATCATCTACAGGTAAAGTGGGTTTAGATAAACTAAGTCTGAGATCAGGACTTGTAACTCTTTGCTTCTATAATGTGGGAGATCCAACTACTGAACCAAAGTGTTAACATAGTATGCTATATCTTTCTTTCTGCACAGACTTGTTATCCCTAGTAACATACATGTACCTTTGATTAAAAATCTTTCCCACTGTATTACTGTAACATGTGTGCATTTTATTTGTCTCTACAGGTGCATTGTGGGTAATAGCAGGACTCCTGGGGGTGCACTATTGTCATGTTCAGTTGATAGAGGAATGCTTCAGTCGATGGGGAAAGAAGTATGTGATGGAGAAACACTACATGGCTCCTCCACTGCTCTGAGTGGTAGACGTCATTATCAGATGATGAGGGAATGCATCAGTTGCTAGGGGAAGGAATATAAGATGGAGAAACACTATAATAGCTCCTCCACACATCTGAATGGTAGAAATCATCATCAGATGATGAGGGAATGCATCAGTTGCTAAGGGAAGCAGTATGTGATGGAGAAATTCTACAATGGCTCCTCCACTGCTTTGAGTGGTAGAAATCAGTATCAGATGATGAGGGAATGTATCAGTTGCTAAAGGAAGAAGTACGTGATGGAGATACACTACATGGCTCCTCCACAGCTGTGAGTGGTAGAAATCATTAACAGTTGATAGGAAATACAATTTACCAGATTGTCTTGAATAATGTGCCTTTACATGAACTTGCCTTATTTCTAACAAAGGAATCATAATCTTGCCATTTGAAGTACAAGTAAATTTCATATTTACTTATTGTTACTTTGTAATGCCTTAATATACCACTGCAATGTTGCTTCTACATGTATTTTACCAGAAATGAACAATTCAAAAAAGAAAGAAAGTAAATGAAGCAAACATTGGTTTGGTTATGTTTTTAAAGGGAGAGAGAAGATGACAAGTTAATGTCAATCTTATGCAAAGAACAGTATTTCTTGCTTACTCTGAAATATTTTTTTTTTCAGAGTCAAGAATGTTTTTTACAGAGAGATGGCATTTTTTATTTTGCAGGCATTCCTTTTTGGATGTCTTAAAATGGTGGATATTACCTTTGAAAGGAATAGACCGCTTCGGTAATGTATGCAAATATTATGCATACCTTTGAAACAAAGGTTGTTCTTGACAACATGAAAGCTTGCCGGAAATAGCAACAAATAATGTATGCAAACTGGATTCCGAGCATTGAGGCTCATTTATAAAAAGCAGGTTCATGGAATAGCTCGTCACTAGGTCAGAGAATATAAGTGCATAAATGTGTATACATTACAGAAGCGGTCTATTGCAATATGATTAGATTTAAAATCCAAAATAATGTGAATCCTTACTGATTGAGAGCAAGAATGGTTGGCATTATCGTGGTTGAGGAAACCACCATTCACTCCACACAGAAGCGCTTCATTGCGTTATTTATGTGTGCTTCCTCAACCACGATATAGCCGAATGGTCACATTAATAATATCAAAACTGCAGATTCTTTATAGAGCAAAGGCCCCAGTATTCTTGCCATTGGGCAGTCATGCAACTAGTATCATAGCACCATGATTTTGTAGCTGATCTAGGGGTTTTTCACCAATCCTTCAAAATTGATCTTAAAATTGATGAAGTCATTATTTAAATCTCCAATGGCTGCATTATCAGTAATTCTAACCATACTCCATATTAATTCTATTTAGATCTCTGACTGGCAATGGAAACAACTTCATCTCAGACCCCAAGTTTCAACTAAAATAAAGTCTAACATGTATCTTAAAACTCCACATTTTAACAGTGTCATAATCAACATGTTCATGTTTTTCTCTTTGAAGAAGCAAATTTCCTCCAAGTGGGATTGATTTTCTTTTGTTGTTTTGTTTTTTAATACTCTTTTCTGTCTGCAAGGTTAAGAACTATTTTTTAATTGATATTACATTTCATGCAACCATTCTGGATGAAAAATCATTTTTTTTAGAATTTCCATATCTAATCCAATTCCAATTTCTTCTGAAATCTATCACGATTGGGTTGTAGGGTGTTCAGTGGTGCTCTTAGGTAGTTATGATTTTTTTTCTCTCTCTTTATCTTTCTCTTAACCCTTTCATGACAGGAATTATTTAAGTGCTAAATTGATCACATTTTGTTCTTCAAATTGGCAACAACAATATTTTTCTTTTCATGCTACATGGTTCTTATAAGGTGTAATGTCATTGAAAACAATATACATGATAACAAATTTTGTCGAAAAGTTGAAAATATTGCCAATTTGGATAAAAAAATGATTTTGAACCTCTCAATGTGTTGCCAATTTGAGCATTTTAAAGCTTACTCTCATTTTTAAAATTCCTGGCATTATGGTAATTCAACAAAAATGGACATATGTGCAGAAATTTTTGCTCTTTCTACTCATGCATCTGGTATATTTTGTAGAATCAAGTTATTGAGCCAACCCTCAAAATGTGGTAAATTGTCGTGAAAGGGTTAATGTGTGAAGAGATATGCCATTAACAAACCATCATCTACAGCCATTTTTATTCAGTTGATACATTCCATACTACAAACAGAAATTAAACTTCAGTATCGTGTGTTGAAGAAGCTTTGTCTTTTTATGAATCTTTTGAGACTTCTTATTTTTTAAACAGTAAGAAGATTAGATACTGAATATTATCTACATTGAATTGATACATTCCAACTGTATTTATGATAAAAGCAATCTAGGGAGGCTTATGCTGTTAACATTCTTTCCTTTTCAAAAGGGAGGACAGCTTTGGGGAACTTTGATTTAAGTTACGCAACCATTATTCTCTCATTCCTTTCACATTGTATTTCTTTCCACGAGAGTTGCCAAAGCTGTTATATATATGTTATTTCCTTAGAATTTATCCTAGGACGTACTTATAATACAGACTTCAGAAGCTTATTAGAAACACGACTATCCTTCCTTGATTCTAGGACCCTATTAAATAACTTTTGATATCTACTCTAGAAGAACTGCATGTACATGTACGTCCTAGGATAAGTACCTCCCCTAAACATGGGAATGATTGGGGGAGTTGTCCTGAGGGGGCAGTTTATTCAGAAAGTAAGATTCCTAGGTGGTTAGTTTTCTAGAGGTGGTACTTTGGAGGGTATTTTTCTGATCATGTCTTCATGTTATTTGAATATACATGTACAACTAACTATACATAAGGGGTTAGGGCATGTAGGCCTACATTGATTTGTGTTGTCATGTTTTAGGAGCTTATAATGAAATTATTCATGCATGTTTGCTTAATTGTAAATTCGTGGGATGGAAATATTCATACTCAAATCAATTCTAAATTGTACTATTTGCTACTGGCGATGCAAAGTTATATTGCATACCAAGTATTTATTAAATTGAATTGAATGGTTTATTTAATACATAGTGAAAATGACAGCTCAAAGGCTGAATTGCATTCAATTTACAATTAATGTAGTTTCTTGACGTAAATAAACTACAGAGAGGTTGATCCGAACGCACTCCGATTAATAAACACAGTCACAACAGTTAAAGTGCAGTTCCAATCCGGTTTAATTGAACATAAGTATTGAACGTGGAACATAATCGTAGAACATAAGTCACGTATGAAGTGTAGAATGGAGCATATAGGGTGGAGAATATAGAGTGAAGTGAAGATATAGTGGAGTGGTTCGCTGAAATGCAATAATGAAAATATAAGACATAATTAATGCAAGTTCAGCGTGTAATATACAATATACAACATTTTATTAATACCAAACTAACTTTAATCCCGATTAAACTACTGTGTGAACGAACCCTCACCATTGAGGAGAACCCGTGCCCATGGCAACGTTATCTTTTCTTGGATGTTCTACCACTGAGCACATAGAACAAACAATGGAGCCTTGTGTGTAGCCCCTACTGAATACCTAACTCACACACACATTAACATACACACATTAACATACACAGTTAGGTTCACAGAAGGTTACTGAAATACTTTGACTTCTTATAACTACTTTAAACCCCCATAGACATAAATATATAAGATTGGAACATATATACAATGAACACAGTACTGTATTCTACTATTCACAGCTACAATTATGCAGTATTAAACCTAACTTAGGGAACAATGAGGTCTCAAACTGTTCTCTCTCTCTCTCTCTCTCTCTCTCCCTCTCACTGGAGAGTATACCAACATTGTGTAGGCATAATGTTATATACACACAGAGTGCATCGACCGTGCGTGCACACATACTTTATGCAAACTTTCTCACTTCAGGATAATCTACCCAACATTTAAAGGAATAATTCTCATTAATTACACTTAACATAATGCTACAATTAACACCAATAATGAATATGACATATATATAATTCAATGTTTGACTCACCGATTGTTTGGCCTCTGGATTTCCACAAATTAAATGAGTGGCATAAACTTTCCAAAACATAAAGATGTTGGCCGTTGGACTTTCCTTTGTCTTAGTGATTGGCCTATGGTGATGAGTTGGCATCTTCCACCAGCCTCAGGACTAATTTGCATGTTTGCCCAAGGTGTTAGCCAATGAGCAAACTGTTGCTGTGTGGTTTTGGACTAGCTGAGATAGGATTGACCAACATGTACCTATCTCACATTGGGGGAATTGTTACTGGGGGAATTGTTACTGGGGTAAAGTATGAGTCTTGGGCCAATTGGGTCTTCTGTACATCAACTGGGTAATTTACATAGAATATTCTGATAGTCTTTACCTTTGAGTTCCAGACCCATTTGATTCATGCCGCAACATACCGGCCCCAATGAGCTAACTATCAATTTAGATCATTCCTAAATTACCAAGCGGCATACATATTAAATCTGATTACATGTACATGTATACATCATTCCATACATCATTCCATACTTCTTCCCTAGCGTGAGTGAAATTCAATTAACATCGTAACATACAAATTATAACAAGTACAAATACCTAAAGCACTATTAATCATAACACAAATACAAGTTTACACTTAAGAATTTTATCAATCCATTACAACTGATCACTTCTTGGATCCTTCTAGTAAGCACAGTTTTACTACAGGCCTCCTTAAGTGCTTGTGGCCAACTCTCACATCCACCTGTCTCACCCTCCCATCCCTTCCTGGGAAAACCTCCATAACCCGCCCCAATGACCACTGACCACGTGGAAGGTTGTTGTCCACAACCAAGACCAGATCCTCCTTGGCGAGATTTCTCTGGGGTCGAGTCCACCGTTGCCGCTCTTGAAGGAGGGAGAGGTATTCCTTGCGCCATCTTCTCCAGAATACAGAGGCAAGGTATTGCGTCTGGCGCCAGCGTCTCCTGCCGTGGTTGTCATCTTTCGTGAAGACCCCTGGCGGCGTATTCTGGTGTCTCCTCGTCAGCAGCAGATGGTTGGGGGTGAGTGGTTCGTCATCAGTGGCGTCCATGGTGAGTTTGGTTAGTGGGCGTGAATTGAGAATCCACTCGATTAGAGTGGTAGTGAGTACTTCTTCACACACCACTTGGTCACCTAGGAGACTTCGTAGGATCCGTCTGACGGAACGGATCATTCTCTCCCATACACCACCCATGTGACTCGCTGTTGGTGGGTTGAAAGTCCATTCAATCCCCTTGTGACACAGGAAGTTTTCAACTTTTTCATTGTTGAGGGACTGCAGGTTCTGTTTTAGCTCTTTCTCCGCTCCGCGGAAGTTGGTTCCGTTGTCGCTGTAGATTCGTTCGGGAGTCCCTCTCCTGCTCATGAATCGACGAAGGGCGTTAATGAAAGAATCTGTGTCAAGGGACTTTGAAAGCTCGATATGTACCGCTCTCATCGTCAGGCATGTGGAGATGCAGCCATAACGCTTCACATGGCTGCGCCCTTGTTTGATGTAGAGTGGTCCAAAGTAGTCAATCCCAACATAGGCGAAAGGGGCTTTGCCTGGGGTGACTCTTTCATCAGGCAACTCCGCCATGAGTTGGGTCGCTGGTTTGGCGTTCCATCGCTTGCAGGCGAGACACTTCCCGATCACGTGTCGGACTGCTGCTCCGCCCTTCAACACCCAGTAATGCTCTCGGAGCGATGACCACGTCATTCCTGCTCCAGAGTGACCTACCAGACGGTGGTGGTGTTCGATTATCAGCCGTGTGACATGATGACTGCGTGGTAGGATGATGGGATGCCTGGAGTTAAAGTCGATGGGAGCTTTGGTGATGCGACCACCAACTCTCAGGACTCCATCCATTACTTGTGGATTTAACTTCTCCAGTGTTTTGTTTGAGGACTTGCGTGTGAGCTCAGAATCAAACTCTGCGTGCTGCACCACCTGGATAATCGCTTTCTCCGCAGCACGCAGGTCGCCGAGCTTCAAGTTTCCTCTTGCTGTTTCTGGTTTTCCGTTTGCCTTCCTTTGTAGGTGCTCCTTGAATCGTAGAATCCAAGCTACACCTCTCTTGAGCTTGTCCCACGAGGAGTATCTTGTCAATAGGTTGTATACGCTGTCTGTTGACGTCACTGTATTCACGTTGGCTTTCTTCACCTCCACATCGTCTTGTGGTAGTTCCTGCAGAACTTCGGGAGGGGATGGCCAGTTTTCTTCTTCTTGCCACAGAAAGTTCGGGCCCGTCAGCCAACTTGATTTCTTCACCATCTCCGTTGCTGTCACGCCACGTGATCCATCATCAGCTGGGTTGGATGATGTGTCCACGTGACGCCATTGCGATGGTGTGGACGCGTTGTGGATTTTAGCGACACGATTTGCCACGAAGGTCTTAAATCGTCTGCTTTCATTCCGGATATACTGTAACACCGACGTCGAGTCAGTCCAGTATATTGTGTCTGTGATGTTGATTTCCAATTCATCCTTGATGAATTGATCCACGGTCACTGCCAGAACAGCTGCCATCAGTTCAAGTCTTGGGATGGAAACAGACTTTGCAGGTGCCAGTCTGGATTTCCCCATGAGGAAGGAACAGTACACCTTCCCTGTGACGTCTGTCAGGCGCAGGTATGCTACGGATGCATAGCCTACTTCTGATGCATCACAGAAGTGATGTAGCTGAGCGGATGTGCTTTTCTGGAAACCGTCCGGCTTGACACATCTTGGTATCTTGAGCCCAGTCAGTTTGGGGAGATCTTGCATCCAGTTTCTCCATTCTCTCTGTTCCCCTGCAGAGATTGGTTCGTCCCACGACAGGCCTCGTCTACATAGGCGTTGAATCAGCGCCTTAGCTGGAAGGACAAAGGGTGCTACAAACCCTAGAGGGTCATAAAGGGAGCTTGTAACAGAAAGGACGCCACGTCTTGTGGTTGGCTTCTCCTTCACGCTGACCTTGAACCCGAACGCATCCATTTCAACATTCCACAGGATTCCCAGTGTGCGCTCTTCAGGCAACTCATCGAGTTCAAGACTTGTCACCGATGCTGCCCTGTCGGATTCGGGTATCGCAGCCAGGACGTCACGGACATTGCTCAGCCACTTGGTGAGCCGGAACCCGCCCTTCTGTAGAAGCTGCTTCAGGTCTTCCACTAGCTTAATGGCTGCCTCTTTGTCCTTCACTGACTTTAAGCAGTCGTCCACGTAAAAGTTCTTCCTTACTGTGTCGACTACGGTCTCGTCGTACTCACTCTGGTGGTCTTCAGCTGTCTTTCGAAGTGCAAATCCAGCACAGCTTGGAGAGGATGTTGCACCAAACAGATGGACTTTCATTCTGTACTCTTGTGGTTCAGATGCAAGATCCCCATTCTCCCACCAAAGGAACCGTAACGCATCACAGTCTTGTTTGGGGACCTTCACTTGGTGGAACATGGCTTCCACATCACTCACCACTGCAATCGGTTCTTGCCTGAACCGCAGCAGTACTCCTACCAGGTTGTTTGTTAGGTCTGGTCCTTGCAAGAGTTCGTCATTGAGGGAAGTACCCTTGCATTTTGCCGCACAGTCAAATACGACCCTGACCTTTCCAGGCTTCTGTGGATGAACCACGGCGTGATGTGGGAGGTACCATGTACCTGACGTAGGTTCCTTGGCATTCTCCTTTAACTGTTGGTCGTCTCGTATCTGTGTTGGTACCTTTTCCGCATACCCCTTCCTAACATAATCTTCGACGGTTGCAGTGTACTTGGTGTGGAGCGCGTCGTCCCTTTCAAGTTTTTTCTTGAGGTATCGTAACCTCGCTTCTGCCATATTTCTGCTGTCGGGCAAATCTGGGGGATAGTGGCGCCATGGTAGACCGACCTCGTAGTGACCATCGACAATGGTAGCACTTTCCTTCATTCTCTGTAGTGCACGTCGATCTTCAACAGATGAACCTATCTTCTCGTCCACCAAGTATCCTCCGTAGTCCGACTCCCAGAATTGCTTGAGTTGGTTCTGTAGAGGATCTTCTTGAGACGTAAAGTGGACGATAGCTGAAGTTCTTTCCCCTGTTGATGTTGGTCCCATCAAGGTCCAGCCTAGAGGACATCGTAAGGCATACGGTTCCTTTCTCTTACCCCTTCTTTGCTCCATAACCCAGAAGGCTTCCGGGGTGTCCCCACCGATTAAGAGTTTAATCTCTCTTTGGTCGATGGGCGGGAAAGTTATTCCCTTCAGATGGTCCCATCTCTCGATGCTTTCTTTCTTTGGGATAAGGGTATTCGAGATGGGCAAATTATCCACAGTCCAGACACGTGGAAAATCAATTTCCTCTTTGCCATCAAGGCTTTGGACAGTGAAACCCACCTCGAGACTATTCTTCTGACTATGTGCCCCGTTGACCGTCGTTAACTCGAAACTTCTCCTTTTACCCTTGATCCCGAGGTCATCAACCAGGCTTACATCACATAGGGAGATGTCGCTTCCTTCGTCTAGCAGCGCCCAGGTCTCCACCATCTTGGGTCCGGCGCGGATTCTGACCGGTATGACCCGTAAGCACACCTGCTGCTGTATAGACTTGGTGCTGTTTGAGTAGTTGTTGCCCTTGGATTCCCCGGCTTCCTCCGGTAGATTCCCGGCCCCAGTTATCAAACGCCCTTCCGAGTTGGCATTCGTCATTACGCTGGACTTCTGCTCTTGTGGCTCCTCGTTACTGCTGGTTGACAGGTGGAAATGAAGCAGGGTGTGGTGCTTCCATTGGCACCCCTCGACCTTGCAGTTGCTGGCTTGCTTGCACTCCCTGGCTAGGTGGCCTGGTTTGAAGCAGTTGTCACACAGCCTTGCCTGTCGTATCACCTTCAATCTGTCTTTGCGGGACATTTGTTTGAAGTGCTGGCATGATGTTAAGCTGTGTGACTGAGAGCAGCATATACACTTCCACTGCGATGCCTGTTTCGGTGATTGCACTTGCGTGGTCATTGTTGTTCCTTTAACACTGCTCGTGCCTTTCCTGCCATCCTTGGGAGTAGTCACCTTGCTCTTGCCTATGTTCTGACCGAACATATTAGAAGAGAGCTGGGCACACTCTTCAATGTAGCCGGCCATCATCGGGAAGGTCGGTGATGCCCTTTGTTTCATCACGGTGTGTGCTCGTTTTGCCCACTCAGCCTGCATGTGCAATGGAAGGAGCTGTTGGATCCGTAGCAGGTTGTCAGAGCTGTCCATGTCAGCGCAGAATCCCATGCGTGAGAGCACCATCTCACATCGCCGCATGTCCCGGGTGAGGTCCCACAGAGCAGCTCCGTCATTGGGTCTTATCTGCTGACGACTTAGTACCTTCTTCATGTGGGCAGTAGTCACCAGGAAGGGCTGCCCGAACTGGTCATGGAGGATTTCTCGGGCCTTGCGGTACCCCTCTGGACCTAGAAACGTGCAATTCTCAATGCTATCTCTCGCTTTACCAGAACAGAACTGTATCAAATACATCAATTTCACCTTATCATCGACTGGTTTACATTCGATCGTGGCCTCGAACTTGCTAACAAAACTACAATACTCTAATGGATTACCATCAAATTGCATCAGTTCAGGCTTGGGCATGTTAATGGCCAGATCAACGGCGGAGAAAAGATCAGGCAATGTAGAATTATTCACATTAGCATTTACAGGGGTGGGGTTTACATCAACATTTACAGGTACATTCAATTGAGCATTTGTATTCCAAACAGGAGCATTCGGATTTAATTTTTTCTTTACACCTACGTCACATACACTACGTACTCTAGAGGCACTCACCTCACTGGGGCAATTACCCTCAATTTCTTCTTGAAGTAACTGAGCCTCTACTTGCGCCTGTTGCATTTCGTTTGCCACCTCTACAGCAGCAAGTTCTTGCTCAAGCTTCATCTGAGCAATCTTGAGTTCTTGTGTCCTTTTCATTTGTTCAAGCTTCAGCTTAGCGACTTCAGCCTTGATCTTAGCGTCCCTCAGCCTGGCGCTGGATGTGGTGCTCGTTGAACGCCGGGATGACCTACTGCTCCTGGTCGAGGTAGACGGCAGCGACACGTCGTCATCGTCGTCCCCGCCTTTGTCCAATTGCGTCGTCTCCCGCATGCTCTCCTTAGCCTTCACCATCCAACCTGCCAGCCTGATGTCAAACTCCTCCTTGTTTCTCTGCCTGGATTTAAATTCCTCCAACGCAGATTCTGCTTCCTGGCCAGTTAACCGTGAAAGGTACTCTCCAAAGCGTTCTTTATACGATTTGAAGGTATCATCTAACTGCCCAGCCTTATTTACAACGGCCTCATAATTGTCCGTGCTTAACATGCAGCTTTCCAGTTCCTTGAACCTTCTTGTCAGACTGCCAGAATAAGCACGGCATGACTTCTTGAGAGTCGTGACATCATCATCATCTTTGTCGTCAGTTTGTGGAATTCGCTCCGTATTGGTCTCCATATCGCAAATTCAATTCTCGCTTTCTCACAAAGTAAACACTGAAAAATGCGAACTTCTGAGCACCAAATCACGAACTAGGGTAAAATCGCGAACTAATGTAGTTTCTTGACGTAAATAAACTACAGAGAGGTTGATCCGAACGCACTCCGATTAATAAACACAGTCACAACAGTTAAAGTGCAGTTCCAATCCGGTTTAATTGAACATAAGTATTGAACGTGGAACATAATCGTAGAACATAAGTCACGTATGAAGTGTAGAATGGAGCATATAGGGTGGAGAATATAGAGTGAAGTGAAGATATAGTGGAGTGGTTCGCTGAAATGCAATAATGAAAATATAAGACATAATTAATGCAAGTTCAGCGTGTAATATACAATATACAACATTTTATTAATACCAAACTAACTTTAATCCCGATTAAACTACTGTGTGAACGAACCCTCACCATTGAGGAGAACCCGTGCCCATGGCAACGTTATCTTTTCTTGGATGTTCTACCACTGAGCACATAGAACAAACAATGGAGCCTTGTGTGTAGCCCCTACTGAATACCTAACTCACACACACATTAACATACACAGTTAGGTTCACAGAAGGTTACTGAAATACTTTGACTTCTTATAACTACTTTAAACCCCCATAGACATAAATATATAAGATTGGAACATATATACAATGAACACAGTACTGTATTCTACTATTCACAGCTACAATTATGCAGTATTAAACCTAACTTAGGGAACAATGAGGTCTCAAACTGTTCTCTCTCTCTCTCTCTCTCTCTCTCCCTCTCACTGGAGAGTATACCAACATTGTGTAGGCATAATATTATATACACACAGAGTGCATCGACCCTGCGTGCACACATACTTTATGCAAACTTTCTCACTTCAGGATAATCTACCCAACATTTAAAGGAATAATTCTCATTAATTACACTTAACATAATGCTACAATTAACACCAATAATGAATATGACATATATATAATTCAATGTTTGACTCACCGATTGTTTGGCCTCTGGATTTCCACAAATTAAATGAGTGGCATAAACTTTCCAAAACATAAAGATGTTGGCCGTTGGACTTTCCTTTGTCTTAGTGATTGGCCTATGGTGATGAGTTGGCATCTTCCACCAGCCTCAGGACTAATTTGCATGTTTGCCCAAGGTGTTAGCCAATGAGCAAACTGTTGCTGTGTGGTTTTGGACTAGCTGAGATAGGATTGACCAACATGTACCTATCTCACATTGGGGGAATTGTTACTGGGGGAATTGTTACTGGGGTAAAGTATGAGTCTTGGGCCAATTGGGTCTTCTGTACATCAACTGGGTAATTTACATAGAATATTCTGATAGTCTTTACCTTTGAGTTCCAGACCCATTTGATTCATGCCGCAACAATAAACATAAAAGTATTTGACATACATCATAAGCATATTAAACAAAACTGATATAACAATTGCATAGAATAAAGAATTTACATTAAGAATACACTAAATGAATACAGAAAATGGGTAAGCAGTTGAGGATGAAAGGAGGAAGAAGCAATGGAGAAAGAAGACTACAAGACATTGGTATGAACAAAAAAGTTTAAAAGCAATTAAAACTGACAATGATTTTATGTTGAAGATTCTGAATTAAATATGCCAATCAAAAAATAAGTATAAGTCAAAGTTATTGTCGATCATCTTTTAAAAATATATCAGTCTAAGTTACTTTCGAAAACATAATTGAAGTAACAGGAAGGAGAATAGAGAATACAACTTAGTGTTTGGCATGTTGCCAATTTCTAAACTGCAAAATTATCAAAGTTTACACCCAGAAATTAATGCTGTTTTAACCAAGGAGTTAAAAAAAAAGGTTATAGAAAAATATTTCATATAATAATGTCATGGTATATGAGTGTAAATGAAGAAAAATAATTGAAATGTAATTATAAGGTAATTATACTATATGGTAAATATCTTGCACAAGCTAAAGTAGTAAGGAATATAATCGAAATGCCAATAATTGTAAAAGCTGTTGGTTATATGATTGCAGTTGACATGTCATAAATTAAAACAGTTATTATAATCCAGATTAAGATTTCACTGGAAAGACATGAATTAGATACTTAGCAATTAAAATATCAGTGGTAATGAAGATCATTACACTACTTGGGTATATACATGTATGTGTACATTAAGTTCGATATTTAAACAATTCTAGGGGGGAAAGTATGCAATAATTAATCTGCTAGTAGTGAAATTGAAAGAAAGCTGAATGGGGTACCCAGTTATTACAATCCATTACCGTAAATAGTCTGACGGAATAAGGGATAGGGCTATGCCTATAACGATCAGTTCTTAAAGAAGAAAGTCTAGTTTGTCTTTGTGTTATGCCTTCCGTGCATGCCTTGTAAAACTTTTATGTTAAAATGTTGTGCTATGGTTTCACTTCTCATGCTAGCATATGTCTCAGTAATCAGGTTTAGCCTGAACTTGCCATCTATGCATTACCTTTCAATACATATATTGGCATTAACTTTTGCATGACTGTAGACGAGTTTAAGATATTTATTATTTTCATCCTGTAGGAATTGA
This sequence comes from Heliocidaris erythrogramma, assembly GCA_025617745.1. Classification (NCBI taxonomy): domain Eukaryota; kingdom Metazoa; phylum Echinodermata; class Echinoidea; order Camarodonta; family Echinometridae; genus Heliocidaris; species Heliocidaris erythrogramma. The sequence continues at coordinate 22,748,603 of CM046855.1, forward strand.
TCTAGTCAAGGAAGTGTCATGTTTTTGTATTTTAATTTCATATGGTAGTATAAATACTTCTTTAGGGTAAACATTTATTTTTCTACATACTTACGTGGTTCAGTGTAAAAATGCCAGAGGTAGAAATGCCAGTTGTAAAAATGCCAGAGGTAGAAATGCCAGTTGTAAAAATGCCAGAGGAAAACATGCCAGAGGTAAAAATGCCAGAGGAAAAAATGCCAGAGCTAAAAATGCCAGAGCTAAAAATGCCAGAGGTAAATATGCCAGAGCTAAAAATGCCAGAGCTAAAAATGCCAGAGGAAAAAATGCCAGAGGAAAAAATGCCAGAGGTAAAATTGCAGAGATAAACGATCTTAACAATCTTAGTTTTAAGATTAGTGCTAGAAAACAAACACACAGTAGCGTGTTTCTTTTAAAAATGAAGATGTACAAACGAATGCCTTGTGAAATATTGCATATATGATTAACACACAAAGCAAAAAAATATTGCTTGAATGGTTTCCTTGCGTTTTTCTGACATTCTAGGGTAGATAAATGTCCAGAATGATCTCCTGTACCATTCAATCTCAGGGAAAGACAGTAATATTGCTATAAGGTTAAGGAAGTGGTCAAGGAACAGAAATTTATTTCGACTAAATACAAAGTAATTTAACTTCAATCTTTTGATGAATTTACATATTACAAGGAGTTAGGTTATCGCACTGATTTAAGAAGTGCACCATTGTAACAGCCATGACATGCAATAGATTATTGGAAGACATTCTTTATTATAACAGGTCAAAGTTGTGTTTGCAACTGTTGCTGATGTCAATTACATGTATATAGAAAATTTGGTTTACATGATAGAAACTCTTACAAGGACCTTGGGACCATGAAAATTACCTTATTATATCAGGAATCTTGTTATATCGGAGCTCTTTTATAACGAGTTTCCACTGTATCATGATTGAATAATTCAGACTAGAACATATTCTTGTCAAATTCATTTGTGCTAAAACTAAATATTTTATCATATTTGTCATTCTATATGGTCTCTATATTTGATACAGTGTTAAAAGGAGTGTATTTATTCCAGACTTTTCCTTTATACTCAGTACTGAAATAAACTTATTGTCTTATCATTAGCAAGTGAAATGATCTGTTTGTTTTATTTCTATGATTGTTTCTTATTGTTACTTTAGAACATTATCTTACAGAAGTATGGATTCTTTCTTTTTTATCCCTCTTAATAGGATAAAATCACCGTGAGTGGGTTTTCTTGAAGTTTTCACAACTGTATCGAAATGTCAGTGTGAAAAAAGTCATACACCTTCCTTCGCAATAGAAACTCTCCATTTGGTTCCCTTGCACCAGGAGGCAACCGAGCTAAAAAGACAGGCGTATCAGCGCCCTCTGCAGGAGTGATCCGGCTACCTCCAAACTTGTTAGCTGGCCTGTGAGCAGTCATATCGGTTAATACGAAGCCAGGGCAACACTGAAATGAATAAGAAATGGGAATTTACCAAGATTATAACAATTTTCTCATTTCATTTTAAGAAAAGGGACTGCCAATACTTATGCCTTTGGACTATTTAAAGTTACAGGGGGTCTACATTCACCCCACACCCGAATTAAGAGAGAAAGAAAGGTGGAAACAAATGTTTTAGCAGGGGTGGATAAGCGATTTCGTAATAGGCCTGTTTACTAAGTGTATTTAAATTTATGCATGTTTCTCTCCAGAATCCTTAGCTACCAACTATTTAGTGCACCTGATATGCATAATGGCATCTCTATGGATGGAATCCATTTTGAATACATTAGATGTTGCTATGTCAGGCAAGCCTCTGGCAAGCTTTTTAGTCAAGAGAATCTTTTGTTCAAGAAGTATGAATAAAATTAGTAAACAGGTCTATTGGCCCATGAGCAACTTTTCGCAAATGACCTTTCCCTTTTTTCATTAGGATAGGCATCTTTTCAAAGAAAGATAATACGTAAGCTTGCCCGACATAGCAACCTACAGAATTCAAACTCTATGAAAGAAAGACATCGTAGACCAGGTGACTAGAATAGCACGTCAATGAACACTTGGGGAAAGCGCATTGTTTGCAAGTTGGCTATCATTTGGCAGACTGTCAAATACCAACCGTCAATGAACACTGTTGCTGTTCAGTGGATTTAATGAAAAGTATAATTAAATGAATATATGAATAATCATTACATCCCAGTCGATGCTTTTCTCAGTGAATTTTAAACGACATGCCAGTTTATGTCAAATGACCTTTATCTGCTCATGCGCAAATCCTAATTATGAAATCGCTTATTTAAGGGAGCACAATAATTGGTCCGTGCAACCCCCTCCCCTTAGTGTGTAAAAGAAAAATATTCCCCTTATTGTGTTCTTTTGCAAATAATTTGGACATATAGCCTCGCGAAAATGTGCTAACCCATTTTTTATATATACATATTCACTCAAGTAATACGTCGAAGAATCAAATAATGCATTGTTACAAATCACTAGTAAAAATAGTCAACATTTTAGCGACAGTATTAAATATATCATTGCCTAGTATGGCTACAATGCATTACCTAAGTTCTTGGATTTATTACTTTCGTCTGCATTATCAAGTCAATAAGTGGTGTATAATTGTATAACTATTATTTATACATACTGCATTAAGGAGTATATCCCGTTTGGATTCATCCCGTGAAATCTTCTCAGCTAGTATTTTTGACAAAGAGATCACGCCGAGTTTAGCGACCGCGTAAGCCCAGTCTGGCGTAGCCCAGCGGCATCTCGTTTTTCCGAAGGTTCGTTTTTCCGAAGGTTCGTATTTCCGAAACACTAATTTCCCATGCCTGGGGGTTCATAATTCCGAAAATGAAAAAGGGTTCGTAATTCCGAACATTTGTTGCATTATTCCGAAGGTTCGTTATTCCGAAGGTTCGTTTATCCGAAGTTTCGTTTATCCGAAGGTTCATAATTCCGAAAATAAAATAGGGTTCATATTTCCGAAGGTTCGTATTTCCGAAAATGAAAAAGGGTTCATAATTCCGAAGGTTCGTATTTCCGAAAATGAAAAAGGGTTCGTATTTCCGAAAATGAAAAAGGGTTCGTATTTCCGAAAATGAAATAGGGTTCGTATTTCCGAAAATGAAAAAGGGTTCGTATTTCCGAAAATGAAATAGGGTTCGTATTTCCGAAAATGAAATAGGGTTCGTATTTCCGAAAATGAAAAAGGGTTCGTATTTCCGAAAATGAAAAAGGGTTCGTATTTCCGAAAATGAAATAGGGTTCGTATTTCCGAAAATGAAAAAGGGTTCTTATTTCCGAAAATGAAAAAGGGTTCGTATTTCCGAAAAATGAAATAGGGTTCATAATTCCTGGTAAAAAAAGCAAATTCATCAGGAGCAGAGGTGTACCAATGGGGGGGGGGGGGGGGAGGGAGGGCACGCCCCCACCCCTCCCTCATCGGATGGCGAAAAAATAAGAAAAAAAGAAAGAAAATGGAATAGGAAAGAAGACGGTTGGACCCCTTCCGGCAACTCATTAGAATCTGTACAAATGATTAATGGTTTTACTCATAAATACGAACCTACCATTTTTCATTGACATTTATTATATGACCTTCAAATGTTACGTAACACCATACCCGGGAATACACACACATTTTGTATCAAAAGATACATTACACTCTAAAGAAAAAGTCATAAGGTCGCGCGGCAAGCCCTTTAAAACTATCAGCGGTGGGGGGGGGGGGGGGGCGCTAATTGCCCTCCAGTCCTATTTGGATTAAAGGAATGTGAAAGAAAGATGAGTCTCGTCCGGGTCTGAGATACAAAACTGTATTTGGGCAGCCATGTTCATCGTTAATCTCATCTCAAAGTTCTTCTTTCTTCATCCTGTCGCTTTCTTCTTTGTTTTCCTTTCGCTTTTTTCTTATAATCTATTTATTCCCATATGCATATACGAATTTCAGTGTTGAAAAAATCGGAATTAGGTTTTCTGTTTTCTTTCCTTTTTTCTTCTTTTTCTCTCTTTTTTCCCTTCTAACCTCTAATGAATATTTTCACCTTTTTCTTTTCTCCTTTCTCTTTCCTCTTCCTCCTTTTTGCCCACATAGTGGCGCATATACTGACAGCAATGTTGAATATGAAAGGGGGAGTGACATCCCAACACCCCACCCCTGCCCCAACCCATTTTAGCAAGGCCCATGATAGGGGTGGGGAAGGAAAATTTATATATCTTATCATAAGTCATAAGCCTGATCATGTGATCTCACATTGTGCAGTACGCAGTTATCTTTCTAAAGTTCATATAATGGAACTTAATACAATAACTACGTGTATTTGGGGGCCTCGTGTTTGAAACCAAGTGGATGCGGTCACCATGCCCCTCGAAGTGACTTAAAACCGTCGTTCCACTGTTTGCTTACTTTATACAAACATAAATTATTGAGTAATCGCAGATATAGGTTAACTATATTTTTTTATAATTACAGGGGCCGCATAACTTTTTTATTTTTTAAGTAGGGGGGGGGGGCTGACACATATTTCCCGAAAATCCACCATTATGTTTCTACATTTTCTAAATTTTATGAGCGAGTGAAGAGAGCGAGGAAAGAATTTCATTTTGTCAAAGAAATACACGAGAAAAGTTTATGTACATGATCACCTCCTATACTTGATAATTATGTCGGATTTCGGGCACTTTGCAACACGAATATGTGTATATTTGCTGAACGAGGCATCCAAGAAGTTTTACGAACGAACAAGAAAAAAAAATGACACTTTATCATCTTTAAATGCTATCAACAAAAGACACTTACAAACATTATTCTAAGAAGTATATTTGTGCACCTTAATATTTTACCAGTCTCTGAATATATCTTAACACTCATTTTTACGTATAAGTTACCGATCAGGAAAATTACCCAGTTTATTTGATGACAGTCATGTTCACTCTTAATTAATCTGTGTATTCATATAATACCCGTCAATCTGTCAATCTACAATGTTTCACCAACCTAAGGTTTTCTCTACTTTAAATTCATTTGGCTTAAAGCTATGGTCACAACCCACAAAATTAGCCTGCAATGGGAGTAAAATGCCTAAAAATATGTTTACAAATATGATGTTATGTTTTGCATAATGAATTTATATAGTCAAATAATTTTACACATTCATGCATACTAAATGAAAAAAATTACGTGTTAAAAAAATTGCCTTATTTTAGTAGCCAGCCTTAGCATAATATGCTTTGGACACTATAATTTTCATTATGGATATGTAGAAATTTGGATCCACTGGATATGTGTTTTGAGGTTGACAGATAGAAATAGGTCCATGGTTGCAAAACTTTAGCAATCATTAGGATCATTTGAATGTAATTAAGATTCTATCATCATCTGAAAAGGAAAGTGAGTTCAGCATTATCACATTATATTACTTGTGAATAATAGACGTCATTAATAGACGTCCATATGCACTCTTCAATGTTCATCAAAAGATAATTCTTGTATGCAATGTAAATCATATCACAATATATAACTAAAAAGAGCAAAATAGGAGGTAAAGATCAGAATCCAGAACTTTAGTAACTCCCAGTGTGGGTGATAGCAGGGGCGGCGGAGCGTCTTTCAAAATGGGTGGGGGCACCAACAAAAGGGGCACTTTGGGGGCAAAGGGCACCTACAAAGGGTGAAAAAACTGGGGGAAATGCCACTTTGAGCTGAGACAATAGTATACCGCTACATTCTGATTAATACACTATCGAATATCATTTTCGACACATTATTGTTTATGTCTTAGCATGGTTCTAGATGAAAAAGAAAAAAAAAAAGAAAAGAAAAAATTACTTTACAGTTGAGTGTAATGGTCTGATTATTCATACTGAAGATATTTTGAATAGCAGCGATTTTCCTAATATGATAAAAAGACAATGGTAAATGCGAGCGAGCGTAGCCAGTGAGCTTTAAAAATTTAGAAAGAAATTGTCCTTCTTCCTGTTTTGATGTAAGGGCACTGTTCATCCTTGTATAACTGCCCCCTGCTCCACTGCCTCCCATTATGCTGATATCAGTAGGGGATCGGAATCTATTATAAAGGAAGCCTCTCTGAGCTAGGTAGGCCTATGTGGTTCTTTTGTGGACTTTAGGGCTCAATTTGTAAGCGACATCGGAGTATATACGTACAATATATTAAATATATATAGGTATATAGGTATAGGGCACTTATCACAAGACAAAAGAGGCACTTATCAATAGCAGTGACTCCTTTATGAATAATATAATAATATTATGTTGTTGTTTTGGGGACCGGAGGGGAGGGCTTGTAGAGTCATCTACAGAGCCATATTACAGACTTAGGCCAACTCGGTTTATTTGGGCACAACATGGCGTATATTCCTTTGTTTAGTGCTTGCCTAACAAAGCAACAAGCGCCATATTGCTACCTACATGGAGCCGAGTTGGCCAAACTCTGTAATAGATGGCTCTGAGGGCTAGGGAAGCAGGACGCCCCCACCTTATTTTAGTTTACACTTTTCATAGTATACTTTTTTAATCACAATTTATGTTCACGAAGTAATTACATCTTAAAGATAATAAAGTGTCAATGTTTGGCTCGCTGGAATCCAGCAGCGTGGTGCCCGAACATCCTTTTATTTTGGGAAGCGAGATGGTCGGCTAAAATCATTATTCTATAGACAATATCTCCTTTTTTTTTACTTGCTCACTAGCGCGTAAGATTTAGAAACGGAATAGTTTGGGACAGGGAACGCCCTTCATTAGGGCGAGTGAAGTGCCCAAATATTCCATATTCGGCAGTAGGGTTCAGTAATATTATTCATGGCTCATTATTACATGTTCTGTATTTGTCTTTTGATGGCGAAATTGCATTTCCATTACAATAAAAAAGGGTTTTATGTTTTTTCTAACTCGCTTCGCTCGCTTGCAAATTGTACGAACGGGGAGTATGATATTCTGCCAAGAGGCATCAGCTCCCCCTTTCAAAAACATTACGTGGCCATTTTCTGCTTGTAAAGATCTACTTGGAACTTTGGTGTGTCTCATTTTCCAAAGCGGTATATACATTATATAAATAACTTCAAGCCAATTTCGTTGTAGGAAATTTAATCCGGAATCCGATCATTCACTTTCTTCAATACATCAGTATGTATTTTAATCACCGAAGTAATATCATTTTATGAGAAATGAAACATGTATTCCTGAGGCGCTCGCTCTCTACGCTCGCTCACAAATATTGGTTATTATAATAGGAACAATTATAATAATGATAATAATATTAATAATAATAACAATAATGATAATAATAATAATAATTATAATAATAATAATCATAATAATAATAATGATAATATTGATAGGAATTACGATAATAATGGCTATTTCTCTGGATTTTATTATAATTGTTATCATCATTGTTATGATTATTGAGTACGAAATGAATATCTTTACACTTGGCCGTCTTTCCCCTCCTCCCTATCCAAAATACGGATTGACGCCGTATTCTCTGAATTTAAACCCTTTTTCATTTTCGGAAATACGAACCCTTTTTCATTTTCGGAAATACGAACCCTATTTCATTTTCGGAAATACGAACCCTTTTTCATTTTCGGAAATACGAACCCTATTTCATTTTCGGAAATACGAACCCTATTTCATTTTCGGAAATACGAACCCGTTTTCATTTCCGGAAATACGAACCCTATTTTATTTTCGGAAATACGAACCCTTTTTCATTTTCGGAAATACGAACCCTTTTTCATTTTCGGAAATACGAACCCTATTTCATTTTCGGAAATACGAACCCTTTTTCATTTTCGGAAATACGAACCCTTTTTCATTTTCGGAAATACGAACCTTCAGAATTATGAACCCTATTTCATTTTCGGAAAAAAGAACCTTCGGAAAAACGAACCTTCGGAAAAACGAACCTTCGGAGTAACGAACCTTCGGAATAACGAACCTTCGGAATTATGAACCTTCGGAAAAACGAACCTTCGGAAATACGAACCTTCGGAAAAACGACATGTACCCCTGGCGTAGCCCAGCCGCTCTCTGCCGTTCCTGTTTTGCAAAATCTGCGAAGATTGTAGATGAGATTCTCATAATGATAATGTTACTATTATTTGGAAGTGACGAAGAGTTGCAGAAGTGGTTTATACTACTTTCCACCTTATCCAGCTTGTTTTCAAAGGATATTGTATACGGGTGCCAAAATATACCCCCTCCTCATTTCACTAGGGAGGATTCCTTCCAAGCACCACCCCCCTCCCCAGTTTATACATTTTCGGATCTGCCACTCCCAGGTGCCGATATATTAGGTGTTAATGGATATTATTAACCGTATCAGACATCTGAGCAGGGCAACTTTCAAGTTCAAGTTCAAGTTTATTTATTCATTTGTCTTTCTTCCAACAATAAGTAACAAAAACAATAACATTAAAACTTTCTTTCAAACAATGGTATAAATAACAGTAACACTAGGCTTTACAAGTATACTAAAAAACAAATATATGACCGAGTACATGTGCATGTGTAATGATAACAAAAGATAACAATATTATATTATATAATATATAGACGTCAATACGAAAAAAACAAAGGATTAACAAGGGTGACTATATACAATGGGGTAATGGAGATTTTATACATCAAAAGACGAGGATAGGAATGAAAGGGAGGGAAGGGAAGATAAAGATATAACAAAGGGTTACATCAGACGAAGAGACATACACAGACACAAGACAAAAAAACGTGACAAGAAGACAGCTGGCTTTCAAGAATAAAATACAGTAATACATTATCTTAAAATGAAGGTATATGCTTTTGTAAAGTATCATACAGGACTTACTACCAGTTACTAACATCAACAATCGACAGAATTTAAAGACATCACGAATCAACACAATAATTCATCAAAAGATGTAACTTAAGACTTCGTTTAAAAGCTGATTTACTCAAAGCATGTTTAATGCTTGGATCAAGCGAGTTCCAAAACCTGGGTCCAGTATATACGAGCGTATTGAGAGCAAATTGTGTCCTTGCACGGGGTAAGTGCAATCCTGAAGCCTGTCTCGTGGCATATCTATGAATGTCACTATTTTTCTTAAAACGTTTGGCTAGTGCTAGTGGGAGGTCACCTGCATTAAAATCATACATTAGAGATCCTAACTGCATAAAATAGATATCTTCCACTTTTAGAATTTTATGTTGATGAAAGAGAGCATCAGTGTGAGCACGAAAATATGCGTTACAAATTATTCTTATAACTCTCTTTTGGATCAAAAATAGTTTTTCATTTTGCGATTTTGAAGAATTACCCCAAACTAACATACCATAATTAATATATGGAAGAATTAAAGTCGAATACAGGATAAACAATATTTCTTTTGGAATAACTGTTTTCAGTTTGCATATCCCTTGTAAAAAAAGTACCTTAGTACCCATGGTAATATGACGGTAATTCAACCAAATTACCATCAAATCATGGTAATTTGGTTGAATTACCGTCATATTACCATGGGTACTATGGTACTTTTTTACAAGGGATAACACCAGTATTTCGTGATAAGAGCTCACAAAGGTTATCCACATGAATTTTCCAATTCAGTTTGTCATCAATATAAAGACCAAGAAATTTTGTAGAATTTACTCTATTTATTGAAACTCCCCAAACAAATCATTTCCGGGTAACATTTTAGCAGAATTACTAAAAAGCATATAATTGGTCTTCTGAAAATTTAATGATAGTTTGTTTGCATGAATCCAAGTTAGCTCAATATTAACTGTTTGTAAAAGGACCCGAGGATTCTTGTGTGATAAAAAAATATTTGAGTCATCTGCAAATAAAATAAATGAAAATACATCAGAGCAATATTGAAAATCATTAATATAAATAAATAAAAGTGGACCAAGGAGTGATCCTTGTGGAACTCCACACGTGACATTTTGTAATCCTGACTTTGTATCATTCAGCGAGACAAACTGCCTCCTGTTAGCTAAGTAGCTTGTGAACCAGTCCAAGGCTTTTCCTCTGACACCGTAATGAAATAACTTCTGTAATAATATGATATGATCAACAGTGTCGAATGCCTTGGAGTAATCCAGAAAAATACCAATTGTATGCATGCGGTTATCCAATGCGGTGGAAATTTTATCAATAAAGTGTAATATAGCATGAGTTTTTGTGTGCTTTTCACGAAAACCAAATTGGAATTTAGAAAAAATCTGACTCGCATTAAAAAATTTTCAAGAATTTTGGAAAATGTTGACAAAAGAGAAATTGGGCGATAATTAGTCCAGGGGCGTATCCAGGGGGGCGCAACAGGCGCGCGCCCCCCCCCCCTATTGGCCGTCGTAAAAAAAAAAAAAAAAAGTAGCAAAAAAAAAAAAAAATCCTCATACCAATTGAAAATATTGTTCATTAAATAGGCTTCAAAATTGGTCACATATAGCACTATTTTGCATCTCAGCCCTTCTTCAGAAGCAAAAATTTTCCAAAGACCCCTCCCCCATGACGGCGATCAATAATTCCTGGCGCCCCCCCCCCCCCCCTATTGGGAAATCCTAGATACGCCACTGAAGTCAATAATTGGGGGTCACCCTTCTTATATTTTGCTATTTTCATATTCACGGGGACAATACCATTAATCATTGATAAATTAAAAATATGTACAAGAGGTTGTACAATCCCTATAGTATAACATTCTTTATCAAATCGTTTGAAATACCATCATATCCTGGACTTTTCCTTTTTTAAAGGGAATTTACGACATTAAAAAGTTCTTCTTCATTTGTTGGGAATAAAAATAAACTACTCGGGTTTGGTTCCCGTAAATAATCAGTAAACATTTTCTCGCAGTGAGGCACTGCCCTTGATAGGTTGGGACCAATATTATAGAAACAAGCATTAAATTTCTCAACAATTACAATTTTATTTTCAATCAGTTCATCATTGATTCTAATGTCATGTATATCTGATTTTTTCTGAGTGGGTTTGAAAACATTTCTAATAACTTTCCATGTGTCTCTAATATTATTCACAGTTGAGTGAAACTGGTCAGAATAATATTTCTTCTTTGCTGTGCGCAGAATAGAAGTCAAAGTATTTCTGTAATCAGCATACTTCCTGTACATAGATTGCGATCCTGATATTTTATATTTATAATATAATTTATTTTTTTTATTAATTGACCTTAAAAGTGAGTTAGTGATCCATGGGATTTTAGGAATTTTCCTACGATTTTTACCTCTACTTTGACACAATGGTATACATTCATTGTACAACAACGAAAACTTACCCCAGAAATTATCAAAAGCACTTTCAACATTCTCATCAGATAAAACTTGACTCCAATCAGTTTCAATTAAGGCTTCTCTAAATTTCTGAGATACCCATTGCAGTATGGTCTGAACGTATATTTGCCATAAATGATAGTAGTTTATCAAAATTTTTAGACATACTGAGAATGTTAAAATGTAAAAGGGTGAGCTCGGAGAAATGTATGTATATTTTCTGTGATATAATTACAGTTTATTGAGGCATGCATATTGTTTTCATTATCATCAAAATCTAAAGAATTTGTGTTTGATTAAAAAAAATTACAAACATGTGCATCTACTTCAGTCCGAGCCATATGTACATGGTGGGGTGCTTTACTGAGTAAACCTGCAGTATAAGAAACATCAACAAAAAGTCAGCTGTCACATTTATACATAATATAAACATAGATATATACAGAGCACCAATGTGCAGAAGGTCACTCATATAATGGGGGGGATACAGAAATATAAAAAAAGGCAAGAGTCAACACAAAAACAAAAAAATTGAAGGATGTGACTTTAACTCTTTATCGCCCAATTTTGACCGTTATCGTTATTGACCGGTCAATTTTTTTTCTTGTATTGCCCGCTCAGAAAGGTCAATGGCAAAATGCGTGTTAAACTAGCGGACAATAATGTAAAGCCAACATCCGGGTATTTTGTAATTTTCATCAATATTTTTCACACGCCAAGTTCCCGGAGCTAGCTCGCTGTATTACCGGTATACATTGGTTTATAGGCGCGCGTATACACGTAGCTGGCGCAGCGCATTGTAAACAAGTGTTCCGCAATAGACCTGTTTACTAAGTTATTCAAATTTTATGCATACTTTTGAAACATAGGTTTGTTCTTGACAACCTGAAAGCTTGCCAGAGGCTTGTCAGACATAGCAACAAGCAATGTATGCAAACTGGATTCCAAGTATTGTAGTTCATTCATTAATAACAGGTTAATGGAATACCTCGTTACTAGGTCCCCAGGAAAGAAACATCCATAAATTTGAATAACTTAGTAAACAGGTCTATTCCAAAGATGCTGCCTCCAGCTCGTGAACAAAACCAAAGCGTTTCGCAAGTTTTGACAAAGAAGATTTCTCTAACATTCTTGGAAATAAAGACGCAGACAACACTAAAATGTCAACGAAGCAAGCGATCATCAACATCTTTAAAGTTTACGGTATTTCTTTGTAAAAAAAAAAAACGGTGATCTTATTGATCTCGAGACAGTGGACAAAACTACACTCGCTGCCATTCTAGTAAATTTTACGCTGAATTGAGAAAATCGGACGGGATCGCATTAAAAAACATCATCGTTAAATGCCCTGAAAGCTGGCCTAAACAGGCATCTGAAATCTGTGCGTTCAGATATAATTGACAAAGCAAAGGATTCAGAATTCACCAAAGCTAACGTTTCGTTCAAAGCATTGGTGGAGTTAAAACAACTTGGGAAAGGTGACACTGTGCATCATGACAAGATAGAAAGTGAGGATATTCGGAAACTGTACAGCTAAATTACATGTATTTCATCATTTCCAAGTAAAAGTAGATGCCAGTCAACGTGAGTATGCTACTCAAAGTATTGATGAGCTAACTGAAACAACTATAAGAGGATAATCAAAGTTCTAGCATTTGTCTAGAGTGGAGGGTGCGCGCATGTATCATACGGTACTCCCGGTGTTCAAAACTGTTTTTTCTTTTGCGGCTCTAGATGTCTGATTTGGTTAATAATAGCAATATTGACTGGCCCAGGGCTGACATATATCGCCCCACGAAATTAATATCACCCTCGTCTTCGACTCGGGCGATATAAATTTAGTTCGAGCGATATATGTCGTATCGCCCTGAGGCAGTCATTTCAATATTACTTTATTATCGGTCACTCCGTGCTATTTTCCGCACGAAAGACAACTTCGTGATTTTTATAGCACCAAAAAATACATTCGAACGATATCGTCTGAAGTTTGATGAGATATTCCACCGAAATTCTTCGAGAATCTCCAGTATCAGTGGTTTCAATCATTGAACTTACTTTAGATATTCATTCATAAGATCAACGACACCTTGTTCTTCTTTAACCTGTCGAAATCTTTCCTGGAGTTCGTCACTTAGCAGCTGTCTGAACACCATATATCCCGTAGTGCTAGCGACGTTCACAATCCTGCAATGAGTAAAAAAATGCGGATTTTTTTAAATTCCTTTTTTCTATCATGTTTTTATTAGAATAATTTAATTCCTCTAAATTGAGTAGGCCCTGCAGCAAATCCAAACAAAGGTTGCAACCAACCCCAACCCACAACTGAATTTAAGGAGGCGAAAAGTCGCCACTCATGATGTTTTGTAGCTTGGCCCGGCTCGGGTGATATTCAGGAATCTCCGTATAATATCTTCGGTAAACGAGCACATAATAGACCTGTTTACTAAGTGATTCAAATTTATGGATGTTTCTTTCCTGGGGACCTAGTAACGAGGTATTCCATTAACCTGTTATTAATGAATGAACTACAATACTTGGAATCCAGTTTGCATACATTACTTGTTGCTATGTCTGACAAGCCTATGGCAAGCTTTCAGGTTGTCAAGAACAACCTTTGTTTCAAAAGTATGTATAAAATTTGAATCACTTAGTAAACGGTCTATTGCAGTGATTCGACATTCGACCGAAGAAAGACGAATAATTGAACAACCCAACTGACAAACTACCCCACCCTCGACGGGAATTTTCTTCGCTGCTCCAAGATTGTTGTTATGCACGGCCTTGCAATAGGGGCAAGTGAATGAAATTGAACGTCCATGGATATCGAGCTATGGCTCCCTTTAATCTAGACATCAACGTATCTGAATTTGTTTATATGCATGAAACAAATCACCTCAATATGGGCGTGGGTCTGAATTGAAATCTTGTAAAATGCACTGCATTTGTCATTATCCGTATGTGGCCAGCGAGCAAGATGAGGTGTCAGGCTGTTTAGATTGCATTCGGGAGTAAATTTAAGTCTTTCTCGTTCTAATGTTGCAATTTAAATGACAGAGTGTTGTTTCAAACGATTCATACGACGGAAAAGATTTAAAAAAGTGGTTTGAGACAATAACTTTAGCCATTAACTCACATACTGTTCAGTTCAGTTCAGTTTATTTGGCAATTAAAAAACAAAACAAACAAGCCATATCATCATTAACATTTAAATATATATGAAGCCAGGACCCACAAAGAAGCAACCTGTGCTTATAGATGTGGGCCCTTTACAAGTTATAATTCTATAAGTTATAATTATGACAATTACAATTGTCAAATCGAAAACCTTATTGTGAAAAGTAAGTACGCTCAGTCTGGGTTTTTTTTTTTTTTTTTTGGGGGGGGGGGGGGTTCTCTCTTCTTTTTTTTACCCCGAAAGCCTTGTAGATTTTTTAGATAACACCCTATAGTCACATCGACCAGACTGAAGCGGGGGGGTCGTTTCATGCACAAATCAACTCCTTGACAGTCATAACTGTTGTCGGCGATCTACGGAAATGTCATGGACCTGACAAACTGTTTCACGAAGACATGATAAATTTTTGTTTTGTAGCATTCTTTATTGCATTCATTCAGTATAAATGAAAATCATACAACTTCATTTTTAGTTGATGTACATAACACAATTATCAAAATGTACAGAAAATTATACATAGAGAATTATACATAACACAATTACCAAAGTGTATAGAAAATTATACAACTCTCAGAAATACATAATAAATGAAATATATAGTACATAATACATTCAAATTAATCATACTGAATGAATATTATAGCTCACATAAATGACAACTTAATGATATCGATACTCACCGGCGAAAAAACATAGTCTATATCACAGTCCATTAGAATTATCGTCAATTACCCGAACAGATTTTGAGTCTCAGTTTTTCCAAAACTATTCCAAAATGTCAAAAATGGCAACGAAGATGAATGCTGGTGAAACAAACATCCCGTTTATATGAAAAAATGTGTTACTTATGGCATCTTAGAATTTATTTTAAAAAAACTCGAGGAGGCTTTTGCGATGTACGAATCTTAATTTGTAGGTAAGAGGATACCGTAATTGACTAATTATGGAAAGAAGACCCAAATCGTGTTCACTTTAGAGAAAATGATTAAATTAAGATATTTTATGGCCCAATTTTTAATATTTATTCATCAAAAGATACATATAGTATTATTCATATCAAAGCATTGCGTGAAAAGGGAAAATATAGGGGAAATACATACATGATAAATTGTCGTTCACATGGGTCTGTATCACTGACCTCTATGGTCTGTATACAGACTGTTCCATTTTCGATGCTGATTCTATGGTAGACGGATGTGGGTATTTTTAATATTAATCTCATTTACTTGTTGGGGAGTCAAGAAGCCATAAGAACATATTGTCCGTCTGTAAAATATTATACTACGAACAGTAGTAACACTGTTTTATAAAGGAATGATAAAGGATAGTGTTTGGAGATCAGGAAATAAATGTTCTCTTAATTTACATTTCTTATTCTTTCGCAGCCCATAGACTGACTAAAAGCTGGCTTGTGAGGGCGTTCTAAAAAGATATGACAGGTCTGGAGTACCGACAAGTCAATTGTCAGCGAAGTTGTCGCTGGTCTTGGCCCCGCCCCCCCCCCCCCCCCCCCCACTCGGAGGTCGAAGGGACCGCATGCGTGTTCCCAAAATCTCCGATAAAGGGGTACTTTTTGGGCGACACAATCCGGCCCGTGAATTGTAAAAAAAGGGGGTGTTTTTTATCTTTCACCCGGAGATTTCATTAAAAAAGGGGGTGTTTTTCTTTCTCTCTCTCTCTCTCTCTCTCTTTCTCTCTTCGACACCTGAGAAATTAAAAAGGGGGGTTATGAAATATCTTGAAAAATTGATCAAATCAAAGGGGGGTTGGTGTCTGTCCTGAGATATGGGGTTGGAATGAGAGCTCACCTGAGATAGGGGGGTACATTGAGCAGTGTTCTGAATTTAGGGGGGTCTCCAAGGCAGGAAAAACCCGCGCAAAGCCCGCGATAGGGGGGTTCAGAAATTTTGGCAGCCCTGAGATAGGGGGGTGCTTTCAAAGGGAGGGAACAAGCATACGCGTACCCTAAATAATACTGAGTGGGGGGCCGGGGTCTTGGCAAAGACGGCTTTGTGAAACACTTAGCGGACAAGTTGAGCGACAGTGTCGAGATGTCGCTGATCTTGTCGTTATATGACGGTTTGATGAAACGACCCCCAACAGTCCCCGGGAATAGAATTAAATTACCCCGTATATGGCCTAGATTTGATCGATTATGGGTCTGTTTGGATTCAGCTTGCCGGTGTGACTGGGGATAACTTACCTTCCACCAGACCTAACCAGAGGTACGAGACTTCGGCAGACAGTGAAAAGACCGAAGAAGTTTGTGTCCATGATCCGCACTGCTTTCTCAATTAAAGGGATGTCAAAGTCGTGCTGCAACAAGAAATACTCAGTACTAAAGATTGATCTGTCAACAATGATCTGTCAACGATTGGTCCGCGGCCATTGAATTTCAAGACCAAGATTGGTTCGATTATCGAACATATAACTTTTTGATGTCTCATCATCGTGCTTAAAATAATTACATAATCAGTGATAAAGAATTATCTTTTCAAATCACATTGTTATGGGCTATCTATTGAAAGGTGGCTTTCACTGTGATATCGGGGCAGTAACGGACTAACAAAAAATGATTACAAAATGAACATTATAAACTTATAGTCTAGTCTGTTAGACTTATCACCCCTCTTCTCCTTTCTTTTCATGTCACGCCATTTGTCCGAGACTGCATCATCATCATCATTACCCACGCCGATAAAATCGGCAGGGTTATGTAAAGGGCTCCGTATGTTTGTTTGTTTGTTTTTTTGTTTGTTTGTTTATTTGTTTGTGTACAAGAAAACTAGAGAACGGGTGAACGGATTTGCACCAAATTTTCAGGGAATGTTCGGATAGTTTTTTTTTTTTTTATCAGTTTTTATTCTTTTCTCTCTTGAAACAAATTACAATCATGGTACAAATTACAATCATCGTATATACACATGTAACACATACTACAAATATGATATTCTGAAACAATATAAATTTTCATCTAACAAAAAGCTTCAAAAGAAATTAATATTACTTGAATATTGAAGAAAAAAATCCATAAACAAAAACCGGATAAATTGATATCCTTAATCATATACTCTTAATTCTCCTATGACAAGCGTTTCCACCTTTTTTCCTTACATGTTCAATTTCCATACATCATACAAATAAGATTTCATATTTCCAGAGAAAAAAAAAAACAAACTTAATTCTTAATGAGATAAACATATCCAGTTGTATAATGCAACAATTTTGTTTTGCAATGTCGTAATTTATACTCCCTTTGTACTGTTGACCTGAGAGAAAGTTTTCTTTAAAAAAAAAAAAACAACAACAAACAACCTTACCTTACCCTACCCAACCTCCCCCTTACCCCCCCCCCCCCCCCCCTTAACCGGTGGACGACTGGCTCTGGGTTCCAATTGTTTGTCTAATATTCAGGTTTTCCCATTTAGAAAAATGGATAGTAAGAGTCCCCCTCATTGCTGCCAATTTCCTTTCTTCTACTTTATCCCCTACAATACTATTCTTTATTTCATTAAATGAAGGTGGTTTTTTAAGTTCTCTATTTCTATAAATCAGATATTTAACAAGAATTAGAATGTGATTCATTAATTGATGTTTTCCTTTATTTCTCTCCTCCTTCCCAAACAGAATTTCCTCCCAACTATAGTTATGTATTTCAAAATCTAAAAATCTTGTGCACATTTCCCACACTGATTGTACAAATTCACAAGTATAGAATAAATGTTTATGTTTCTTCTTCTGTTTCGCAAAATGAGCATAAGTTAGTCGAGACAAGACCAAAACGGAAGAGGTGGTGGTTTGTATATAATATATTATGTATAAGTTTGAACTGAAACTCTCTTAATCGACTATTAAGTGTACACTCTCTTAGTCTTAAAAATATGTTTTCTATTTCCTTGCAGGAAAAACCATAGTTCCTTCCAATTCTCTCAAAAACCAAAGGTTTAAATCCATCTTTCTTTATTAGTTGTACATAGATTTGTTTTGATTTTACATCAGTTATAATAGTTGTTTTCTTTCCCAAAGTGAAATCAGTACCAGAATTATTTTTTTCTTCCATTCTAATATTATTTTTCCAACAAAAGGGTAAACAGGCATAAAGGTGCTTGATCTTTACAATGTCATTCACTTCTACACCTAAATCGACAAAGTGTCTATCACATTTTAGTTTACCATCGTTTCCCAGAATATGTTTTAATTTGTAAATTCCTTTGTCGTACAACCTCTTATCGTATATACAACTTCCTTTATATCGAATAAGCTTATTATTGAAAATTACCACATCACCAATGTCTATACTCCTTATATGTCTTGTATTCACCCAATCTTCTAATAAATCCATATAAAATTGTGGAGCTGTCACTTTTAATAAACCTGGTATATAGTCACATGAAAATATTAAATCTCCACCCAGGTGTTTAGTGACAAAGTTAAAATATTGTTTCCATTTCATGTCTTCATCTTTATTTAGAAGTTTTTGAATCCACATAATTCGCTGCGATTTCACTTGTGCAGAAAAGTTTAACATCTTCAATCCCCCTTGCTTATAGTCTAAAAACATTGTATTTCTATTGATTTTATCTATCTTTCCTTTCCATATGAAACCAAAAGTTAGTTCATCCAGTGAATCATAAACCCATTTTGGAACAGGAGTAAGTGACGCCCGATAAAGAACTTTAGAATAAATATGCACCTTCAATAGTTGAATCTTTCCCATGAGTGTTAAATCCCTTTGCTTCCAAAAATTTAAAAGTGTTTTTATTTTACTTAAGATTTCTTTGTAATTTAAATCTTCTTTCCTGTGTTCATCAAGGGAAAAGAAAACCCCTAAAACCTTAAGAAAGTCAACTATTTCGCCAAAAGAAAAATCATAATCTAAACGTTGGCATAAACCTAACCTTAATATTTTAGTTTTGTCGTTGTTTATTTTCAGTCCAGAAAGTTTTTCGAAGTCTGCAAATAGTACTTTTAACCTATCAATTGATTTTTCATTGCGAGCAAAAATTGTCATATCATCGGCATAAAGTACTAGTTTAGTTTCCTTATCTCCAAAATTAATTCCTTCCACCAATTTATCTGTTCGTAATTTGTGTGCCATTACTTCAATACATAAGATAAAAAGGTACGGAGAAAGAGGATCTCCCTGCCTTACTCCCCTTTCTACTTTGAAATAACCAGTGGACCTTCCTTCATTTAATACACAACTTAAAGTGTTCGTGTATAAAACTTTAACCCACTTTTGAAAAGATGGACCAAAACCAAAT
The DNA here is from genome assembly GCA_025617745.1 of Heliocidaris erythrogramma. Classification (NCBI taxonomy): domain Eukaryota; kingdom Metazoa; phylum Echinodermata; class Echinoidea; order Camarodonta; family Echinometridae; genus Heliocidaris; species Heliocidaris erythrogramma. Next base: position 22,768,339 of record CM046855.1, read on the forward strand.
GATGACAGAACTTTTTGAAGAAATTGATGTGAAACCGAGTCAAAAGCTTTTTCGAAGTCTATAGCCAACAAAAAACCGGATAAATTATAACGGGATGTATGAAAAATAATATCATCAATAATGCGAATGGCCTCACCAATATTCCTCCCCTTCATATAACCCACCTGATCTCCCATAATGATTTCATTTAATACTTTCTTGATTCGCTTAGCCAAGATTTTTGTTAAGATTTTATAATCGACATTAAGAAGGGAAATGGGTCTATAATTTTTCAATAAAAAGGGATCTTTCCCATCTTTAGCGATTAACGTAATTACTGCTTGTTTTTGTGAAGATGCTAATTCTCCTGATCTATAAGCTTCATTCAAGGCATCTTTAACTAAATCTCCAATATCCGGCCAAAAGGTACAATAAAATTCTGAAGAAAGACCATCATTTCCAGGTGATTTATTCTTTTTCAATTCTTTTAAGATTTCTAGGCATTCTTTATTAGTTATAAATCCTTCACAGTATTCTCGAGATTTTTCTGTCAATTTCGGTAAACCTTGAAAAAAACTATCGTAACAGTTATCCGAGCACTCGTACTGTACTTTACCGTACAACCTACTGTAAAACTCCCGGATTTCTTCAGTTATCCTTTTTTCATCGCAACAGATAGCACCATCTGAGGTTTTAATTTTCTTAATAGTACTTTTTCTTTTGTTATTTTGCATCAACTGATTAAAATAACGCGAATCCCTTTCTCCACTTTCGTACCACGAGGCTCGTGATCGAATCCTAATTCCTTCATTTACATAACCATAAACTTCCTTTAATTTCTCTTTGGTGTTTTCCAATTTTTCTAAAATATTTACATTAGTGCTTTCTGTCAATTGTTGTTCTAAAAACTGTATTTCTTTTTCTAAATCTGTTCTTATTGTTCTTCTTTGATCAGCCAATTTTTTCGAAAATTTTTGTGTAAAGCTCCGAATTTTCATTTTCAAAAAATCCCATAACAACCTCTTGTCTTTTATTTCAATTTGTAGTTCATTTTTTAATTGACAAATTTTCTTCTTTAACTCTCTAACATAATCTTCATTTTCACACAGACTATTATTGAATTTCCAATATGACCCCTTTCTTCCATTCGATTTATTAATTGTTTTATCAAATAAGCGTAAAAATATTGAATGATGATCAGGGGCAACAGATGGAATTATATCACACTTCATAACCATTTCCTCTAGACATTCCGATATTATCCAGTAATCTAGTCTACTTTGCATAAAGGGATTCTTTTGCATATAAGTGAATTGCTTTTTTAAAGGATGCCTACATCTCCAAATGTCCGAAAGCTGCAAATCTTCCATGAATTTTCCAAATTCTCGATTAAATCTTTTCGAAATCCTGTTTAAAGACTTCCCGTTATAATCAAATTCAATGTCCCTAATCATATTAAAATCGCCACCTATTATAACCGGGTATTTATCTTTATTTAACTTAGCCAAATTACTGCGTAGTTTTCGAAGAAATTGCAATTGATCATTCTCAAAATTCCTTGTTGGAAAATACACATTGCCTAAAATCAACCTAACTCCTTGAAACTTACAGTCTATAAAAATATATCTACCCTCACTGTCTTTTAAGACTTGCAATATCTCAATATCTACCCTCGGCGCAATTAAAACGAGAACTCCTTTGCTGTGATTAGAACCATGACTAAAATAACTGGAACCCTCCCACACTGAAGCCCACTTGTCCTCGCAATCCCTAGTACTAAAGGTTTCTTGTAGGAAAACGATGTCCGCCCCTTTATCTTTACACCACAAAAAGATACGTTCCCTTTTATCCCTGTCCCTGATCCCTTTCACGTTAAGGGAGAACAATTTACAATTAATCAGAACATCCATAACCTATCACATAGAAAAAATTTAACCCAGTCCCAGAGCCAATCCCCCACCTTAAAGGACCCACACCTCCACCCCAGCATCCCCAACACCCAACAAAACTCCCAAAAAATAATTACCCAAAACATCACGTGTGACCTGTATCTCTCCCACCCTTTCCCGCTATTCCTCTTATAGAACAAATGACTTACTGCAGGTCGATTACACCCCTATAAAACCATGGTCTATCTTCCCACCTTCCTTTGTCAATCTTATCATCAACAAATCTACTTCAAGAAACTGCTTCTCTTTTATCTTTATAATATGAAATACTTTCAAATTTTTCTGTTCTTTTTTTTCCTGTTCCAAACTAAGGATCTTTCATCATAATATTTTTTTTCAACTAAGAAAGAAAGAAAGAAGAAAAAAGAAAAAATTAAAAAAAATATTGCCAAACTTAAAAACCAAAATGTCTTCCACCAGTAAATATTCCTTAAATTGCAGCATCTAAATATCTGTCTAAATTCAAAACTGTTCTATCCTGCCTTCATTGTACATACGGTCTGCAATTCAAAATATGCACTATCATACCCTTCTATCTGCCTTCCCCAGTACACAATAAACAAAATTTATGACCTACTACATATCGACTACATCAATAATCTTTGCATGAATAAGGGATAAAACAACCAGAAATAAAATGCCCTATTTCCTACCCGCCATCTTCATCCCTACAGTATATCTTCTCACCAACCAGAACCATGGTACATGTTTCATATATTCCACTTTTTTGTCAATATTTTATCAGAAACACCTGGATTAAAAAAAAAAAACTCTGAAAACTACTAGTACTCTACTCTAGACCAACTTGCATCAAGAAATTTCTTCTCGTTCATATTTGCAATGAGGTACATGTATAAAGAACATACTCTCTGCCTTTCTTTTCCTATACTTTTCCTTGTTTTCTTTCAACATAAAAATCGTTACACAACTTTAACAAGGAAACAAAAGAAAAATGTTCCTCGTCAATAAAGATTTCTTAAAGAGTAGTTTCTAAATATTTTCTTTTGTTTTTCTTCAAATCAGGGGCAAGAACAGAAATCAAAGACAAGGAGAGACATCATACTATCCCTATCTCAATTCAAGCTGTTTAATCCTGTTCACATGTGCAGCCTACAATTCAAACTATGCACTGTCTCACCCCCCCCCCCCCCCCCCCCATTCTACATTCCACATTTCACAAAACAAATGCCTTCATACATATCAACTACATCAAATGTCTTTCTCATGTAACAATAATCAAAGAAAGGTCACCACGCCCAGCATCTTCACCCCTTCATTATATCTTCTTACCTACAATAACCATAGTACCGACCATCCCCATTTCAATTCAAGGCCCATATACATGTACATTCTTTTTCTGTTCTACCCATTTTGTGTGGAATACATTCCACAGTATAACAAAAAAAACAAAAAGAAAAAAACCACATAAAAAAACTTCCTACATCAACTAGTTCAATGGTCTTTTTCATATACTCTCCTAATCTTCTGGTTGCAATTCTGCCTACATATAAATACAGCCTATAATTCAATACATTCCAGTTAATAAAACAGATGACTCCCTGCATAACAACTACCACAGTTCAATGGTCTTTTGTACTCTCCCTACTCTTCCGTTGCAATTCAAAACTGACCCTTCTTGCCTCCATATACAGCTTGTAATTCAAATACATTCCACAGTTAACAAAACAAATACCTTCCTGCATACATGTATATATACAATGCATCAAATAGATCAATGATCTTTTTCCTTTAACATGTTGTAAGAATAAATCAGAAGGGATAAAAAAAAAAAAAAAATTCTACATTCCACACTGCCTGCATTCCAAATTGCCTCCTTATACATTCCCTAGTTCCCAAAACAAATGACTTTATGCCTATCAATTACATCAATGGAATTTTTTCTTGTAATACTGCATCAAAAGAAGTGATGAAGCATGCATGTCATGAAGCTTGTCTCACATCTCAGAAACTACAATTTCCTCCATCTTTCCTAAAAAATAATAAAAAAATAAAAAAATTTCCTTGAATACAACTTTAAATGTATGTGTATTTTTTTCTTTCCATTCTCTTTCCCTCTCTACTCCATTTGCAAAGTTACACTTTTCCATGTTAACCCACAGTATAAATATAATTGAAACAAACTGCAGTATTCTTGTTTTACCTTCTAATTACATTGGTGGAAGATTTAAAGTTGCCATATTCCCATCATTTCCATTTAAAAATCCTCATTCTGGTGTGTACTGTAATAATCTATATTTTCCTTCTAATGCCACTTCTACATGTAATGCATATCAATGACATCAATGGTCTTTTCCCTGTAATCAAAAGGGATAAAGCATGCATAAACATGACACTTGCCTCACATCTCAGGCACTACAATTTCCTCCGTCTTTCCTTAAAAAAAAATAAAATAAATAAAAAAAAAACATACATGTAATAATAAAAACAATATCCTTTGATAAAAACATTTTCCTTGAATACAGCGTTAAATGTATGTGTATTTTTTTTCTTTCCATTCTCTTTCCCTCTCTACTCCTTTTGCAAAGTTCCACTTTTCCATGTTAACCCACAGTATAAATATAATTGAAACAAACTGCAGTAATTCTTGTTTTACCTTCTAATTACATTGGAAGATTTAAAGTTGCCATATTCCCATCATTTCCTTTTAAAAATCCTCATTCTGGTGTGTACTGTAATAATTTATATTTTCCTTCTAATGCCACTTCTACATGTAATGCATATCAATGACATCAATGGTCTTTTCCCTGTAATCAAAAGGGATAAAGCATGCATAAACATGACACTTGCCTCACATCTCAGGCACTACGATTTCCTCCATCTTTCCTTTAAAAAAAAAAAGAAAAACCCATAATAATAAAAACAATATCCTTTGATAAAAACATTTTCCTTGAAGACATCTTTAGACATATATTTTCTTCCCTCTTTCCCCTCTGTCTCTCCTTTTTCCACTTTTCCATTTAACCTATACATATAACTGAAACAAACTGTAGAAATATTTGTTTTCCCTTGGAAGATTTTGAGTTGCCATATTTCCATAACATCCGTTTGAAGAACCTCCCTTCAGGTGTGTACTAGTAATCTATGTTTTTCCTTCTAATGCCACAGGAAGATTTAAAGTTGCCACATCTCTTTCGTTTCCATTTAAAGATCCTCCTTCCGGTGTGTACAAAGGTATCCTCCATCTCAAAAATTATTTTTATAAATTATGGTTCCTTTTTATTCTGCTCCATATACTTAATTCCGTGCATCATCCTCATCTTTTAAATAGAGCTGGATATAACTTTAAAACTTTGAAACTTGACAAAAGCAAGATTCCTTCACATGCAGAAAAAAAAAAGATTTCTTGGAAACAGCTACTCAATACATTTAACATCATTGAATTTACCTCATCTTTTGATCAAGATTTCCTTCACATGTAGAGAATGAAGATTCCTTGAAAACAGCTACTAAAATAACCAACATAGTAGCTCCTGGCATTATACTCCTGGCACGGCTACAACTCCTGTATTTTCAGACCCTGGTGTTGCTGTATCTCATGGCGATACAGCGAATCCTAGCTTTGCTGCAAATCTGGCATTGCTAATGCTATGGCTCCTGGAGGACAACTTGCTTCTGTTCTAATGTGGCTCCATGCATTACTTGGCCCCTGACGCACCTGCAGCTTCTGACGTTGCTACAGCTCCTGTTGCTGCTACAATGCTGCGCCATCGTCTTTCATGAACTACCAATTTCCAAGGTTCAGGTTCAATTTCCAAGGCACGGCTACAACTCCTGTATTTACAGACCCTAGTGTTGCTGCATTTCATGGCGATACTGCGAATCCTAGCATTGCTGCAAATCTAGCTGGCACTGCTAATGCTATGTCTCCTGGAGGACAACTTGCTCCTGGTCTAATGTGGCTCCATGCATTACTTGGCCCCTGACGCACCTGCGGCTTCTGACGTTGCTACAGCTCCTGTTGCTGCTACAAAGCTGCGCCCTCGTCTTTCATGGACTATCAATTTCCAAGGTTCAGCCCTTGAAAAGAAGGCTATCTTTCCCTCCTCCCGTGCTTCCTTAAGCTTATTCATTTGCCTTTTCCTTTCATCTCTGATCCTCTTGGGGAGATCATCACTTAGAAAAAATGATGTTCCCTTCAGGTTTTTGACTGCTCCGTGCACCTGAACCTTGTCTCGATACCTCAAAAATCTTATTTTGATCGGTCTTGGTTTGATCACCGAGTTAACGCGATGTATTCTTTGATGTTCAATTTTGTTGATAACATCTTCCTCTAACTTCAAATTGTTTTTATAGAAATCGCAGACAAGTTTTTCAGTGTCTTCATTCTCTTCTGTCTCAGGAAGACCCATTAACACACTATTTTCTCTCATAACATATGCATGTAACCTGTCTATTTCAAATTCCCTTTCTTGCTTTTCTTTGCTTATCTTATCCTCCATAGCTTTATTACGTTCATCTGTTAACTTACAGTGAAAGTTCAGTGCTTCAGCCAATTCCTCTAACTTCGTCTCAAAGGCTTTAACATTCCGTCCAATTCTTTCCTCCATTCTGTCTAATTTGACGTCCAACATTTTTTCTATTGCAGCTAACAGTGTTGTGTGATCAAGTAACGAAACATCTGGACTAATTGGTGGCCCTGCTGAAGATGGTTGCCTCCTCCTCTTCGCTCCGCCCGAAGCTCCGGCCTGCTTAGACATGGCGTCCCGTAGAGTATCTCTAGAAATTTTCGAAAGTCGCGCGGAGAATGCACCTATTCACTTTACACGGGAAAGGGTGGGAGAGTCGATTCGCGTGTTATCACGAGCTCATTGTTGCCGGATAGTGACAGGATAGTGACAGGAAAGAATCGATTAGATTTTGGTGATGATCGGTGGGTTGATTAATGGAAAAGAAAGTGAAATAAGATATTATTGAAAAAGGAAAAAAAATATCAAAAGGAAGAAGATTAAATAGATCAAAAGCAGGGCAGAGAATGTTTGGATGGGTTGGAGCCATTCCTGTGTTAGATATAAAGTGGATGTACTGGACGATTATTACAGTGAATGGGAGGCTGATTGTAGTTATCCCAAGGATGTTTGTCTATGTCCTTTTTCCCCCTCTCTCTTGTCTTTGGTTTAACTCTTTTTAGCTCACCTGAGCCTAAGGCTTGAGTGAGCTATTGCGATGGAAATTTGTCCGTCGTCCGTTAACTTTTTACATTTTCATCTTCTTCTCCAAAACCCATGATCGGAATTCAACCAAACTTGGTAGGAATCATCCTTAGGGGTAGGGGACCCAAAGTTTCTAAAATGGTACATGTGGCCCCCAGGAAAGGCCCAGGGGGAAGGCCCCCAATTGTAAAAGCTATGTAAATTTCAAACATCTTCTTCTCCAGAACCAGGCATAGCTCAGACTTGGTATTGTGTATGGAGATACATGTACCTCTATAGACGAAAAATGAAAGTTGTTCATGAAATTTCTCTGAGTGGCCCTATAGGGGCCCTGTGGGGGTAACAGACTGAAGGGGGGGGGGGGGCGCTGCCAGGCAAAATGTACATTCTGATCTTCTTCTCCAAAACACATGATCGGAATTCAACCAAACTTGGTAGGAATCATCCTTAGGGGTAGGGGATCCAAAGTTGCTAAAATGGTACATGTGGCCCCCAGGGGGGCTCAGGGGGAGGGCCCCCAAGTGTAAAAGCTATGTAAATTTCAAACATCTTCTTCTCCAGAACCAGGAATAGCTCAGACTTGGTATTGTGTATGGAGATACATGTACCTATATAGACGAAAAATGAAAGTTGTTCATGAATGTTTTCTTGGTGGCCCTTTAGGGGGTCTGTGGGGGTAACATACTGGAGGGGGGGGGGGTGGGGCAAGTTGTCCACCATCCATAAACTTTTTACATTTTCAGCTTCTTCTCCAAAACCCATGATTGGAATTTAACCGAACTTGGTAGGAAGCTCAGACTTGGTATTGTGTATAGAGATACCTCTATAGATGAAGAATGAAAGTTGTTCATGTGCTAGAGAGAACATGCACCAGATGTGAATTGATCCACCTCAGGTGAGCGTCGTGCCCCCTGGGGCTCTTGTTTTAATGTGGCATTTGTCAAGGGAGAGAGAGAGAGGGGGGGAGGAGGAAGAGCTACACAGTACGGAATCAGGCTTGTATTAAATTGTATTTTATTAGTTGGGCATTCTAGAATTATAGTGCTTGAAATCACAAGCTGGGATAATACAGATATTTATTATTGTGTACACGGACATTGGTCTGTTCCTGTCCGGAAAGGGTGTAATATTAGGTGTAACAGGGGAATAGACACCTCACAAGCATTTTCTGGTTTCTTTTTTTCTCTAAACTTGATTTTGGCATAAAAGAGTGCTGGATCATTATGCAAATATTATTCTTGGCACTAACAGTAGAGGCTATTTATTACATTGTAAATGTCCCCACTTTTTTCCGCTCAGAGTTTGGTCATAAGCAGTTGTATTATATGAAGGGCGCGAAGCTGTGTATATCTTTTAACTTCTATTATTTGTTTCCAAAAGGGGGAAGGATTTTTACCAATGGAATCTTTTATTCAGCCATAATTTATTAGCTGCAGAGTACAGGAAAAAAAAACTTTTCTCTATTTAACAATTGCTTTAGATTTTTTTTTTTTGTGTGTGTAAAATGACAGTGAATGATTATATTAGTCAGTTCTTTATTCTTTATTAATAGGAGAAGGGTCCGGGAAATCGAAGTCATGTTATCCCCCTTCTCTTTCTTCCTGACAAGGAAGTGCTTACTCCTTTAAGATGGGAGGGAAGGAGGATTGGGTTTTGGAATGGAGGGGCGGGAAGTTCTACTTGTGTGGGGGTACCGAAACACATGGAATGCATTAGTAGGAATGAAAGGGTCTTTGACTTCAATTATTGTTATCGCTATCCAAAGAAACAGAGTGCAAAGGAAAGTGCTTTTTATGCTGCATGTCTGGCTCTCCATATAGCAGCTCAATTGTACAAGAGAACGCTTGGTTCAGCTTTACCACTTTTACGAGAGCTATGATGGGTACGAATGTTGATTGTAAACTATGTTCGCTTAATGTAAGAGGAATTAGGGAAAGTACTAAAAGGGGTGGGGTTTTTTCATGGTGCAGAGAAAGGGGTGACGTTATTTTTCTTCAAGAAACGTTTAGTTCAAAGGATACAGAGGACAGGTGGAGCTCAATGTGGGATGGATTATGCTTTTATAGTCACGGTTCTGTTCACAGTAGAGGCGTTCTTATTTTAATAAAAGATTCAGTGGACTTCAAACTCATAAAAATAGAGAGGGATGATAGTGGGCGTTTTATAATAATAGACTGTGAAATTCAAGGGTATAGAATTGTCTTATGTAATGTTTACTTTCCCACGAGAGATAAAGAGAAAAAACAAATAGAAATGATTCAGGACTTACGGAAGAGGTTTAATAGAATTAACGACAAAAATCATATTATAATAGGAGGGGATTTCAATTTGATTTTGAATAATAATTTAGACTATAGCGGAAGGGTACTGCAAACTATCAGTAAATTTAGCAAAGAAGTAACTGAGTTCATGGAAGAGTTTCATTTATCAGATATATGGCGAGAAAGAAATCCCTTGAAAAAACAATACACTTATACAAAACAAAATCCATTTATGCAGAGTCGATTAGACTATTGGCTAATGTCTGAAAATATGCAAGGATTGGTTACAAAGTGTGAGATAGTTCATTCATTAGCACCTGACCACTCAGCAATACTCTTGACTCTTTATGACAAAACAGAAAATAATATAGGGTAAAAATCAAAAGGATCTTATTGGAAATTCAACAACAGCCTTTGCACAAACGTAGATTTTGTTAAACAGTTGAAAGAAGAGATAATTAATTTCGAAAAAGATTTACAACTAGAAATTAAAGACAAGAGAGTGCTCTGGGACTTTATGAAAATGAAAATAAGAAGTTTTACACAAGCTTTTTCAAAGAAATTAGCTGTAGAAAGAAAACAAAAAAGAGAGCTCCTTGACAAAGAAGTAGTGGATTTAGAAATTAGTCTTGCTGAAGGAGTTACAGAAATAAAATTGGAAGCATTAAAAAAGAAAAAGGAAGAGTTAGTAGCTTGTTATAATTACATTAATGAAGGGATAAAAATACGTTCTAGGGCAACTTGGTATGAAAGTGGGGAAAGGGACACAAGATATTTTAGTCAATTGCTACAAACAAATAAAAGAAAGTGTGTCATAAAGAATTTAGTAACTGAGGATGGTCAAATGATTGATAAAGAAAGGGAAGTTCTGAATTTGATTAAGATATTTTATTCAAAACTTTACTCTAAAGAGATAAATGAAGACATAAATGTATCAGACACAGATTTTTTCAAAAAATTACCGTCTTTATCAAGGGAGAGTATACAAAATTGTGAAGGAGGAATATTAGAAGGGGAATGTTATGCATTTGATTCGGCATTTGATTCGGTGTCACATGTTTTTTTTAAATAAAGTATTATGCTCTTATAACTTTGGCCCGGAATTTCGCAGATGGGTGGAAGTTCTATACAAAAATGCACAAAGTTGTATTTTTAATGGAGGGATGTCGACGGGGTATTTTGAAGTACAAAGAGGCGTAAGACAGGGAGATCCCCTCTCTCCTTATTTATTTATCTTATGTATAGAAATATTAGCCCATAATATAAGACATGATAGGGAAATCAAAGGTATTTGTTTCGGAAAGGACGAGGTTAAGCAAGTCATGTATGCGGATGACATGACCCTCTTTGTTCAAGATAAAGTTTCCATTTTAAGAGTAATTAGATTATTAGAGAACTTCAGAATACTTTCCGGACTTCAAATTAACAAGGAGAAAACAAAAATTCTTTTGTTGGGATCCTTGCATGGGAAGTCTTATGGAATGCTCCTAAAAATATTAGGTGTGGTATTTTCCTTAGATATAGAAGTAAAAGAAAGTTTGAACTACAAGGAGATATTAAGTAAAATTAAAAAGCTTTTGGGTTGGTGGAAGCAAAGGGACCTAACAATGATGGGGAAAAATACAGTTATTGAAGTTGTTTGTATATTCTAAATTTATTTATGCAGCATCCCTCACACCGGTCCCAAAATGGGTTTTTGAAGATTTAGATAAGATAACTTTTGAATTTTTGTGGAGAGGAAGAAATAAAATTCATAAAAACACAATGTATTTAGATTACCATTTCGGAGGTCTAAAAATGATGAATTTTGAATTATTGATTAAAGCCCAGAGGGTTATGTGGGTCAAGAAACTTATGGAAAAAAATGATATGAAATGGAAGCAGTATTTTAATTATGTTACAAAACATTTAGGAGGAAATCTCATTTTCTCATGTGATTATTTATTGGGTCTATTGAACGTAACGCTGCCAAAATTTTATACTGATATATTGGAAGTATGGATGGAAACCAGAAACTTCCGAACGAATTGTGAACCATACAAAGGAAATGAAATAATTTTTAATAATAAATTCATAAGAATCAAAGGGAAGTGTATATTTGATAAAAATCTATTTGACAAAAAAATATTTCGAGTAAAACATATAATGGATCATAATGGGAACTTACGATTATACTCATACTTTAAACAGCGAGGGTTAAACGTAAAGGATTTTGAATTGATACAGATGATTTATAAGACGCTTCCATTTAGCTGGAAAAGAAACATGAATAAAGATGGCGATACTGTTCCTGATGATAGGGGTATTGCTTTGCTTAATTGGTAAAAAAAAATGTATCAATAGCTAATATTAATTCAAAACAAATCTATAGGGAATTTCTCTCCAAGAAATCGGTCGCTCCCAGTGTTTTCACAAGAATAAGATGTAATTATGGACTTGCAGATAAAGATATAGAAATCCTTTTTAAAAGACCAAGACAGTGTACACTCAATAGCCGACTTAGGGAGTTCCAATTCAAATTGTTGCACGGTATTATTTACACAAATCAACATTTACATTTATTCGGAATGGTTGATTCAAATTTATGTAGCTTCTGTAAAAAAGAAGAGGAGACTTACCGTCATTTATTTTTTGAATGCGAAAGAGTGAGATTAATATGGTGAAACTGTAATAATATTTTTAACTTCATATCTCTGATTAATTTAAGTTGGAAAGAAATATTATTTGGGATAAAATTACGGGAACAAGGAAAAGAACAATTGGGTTAATCATTTTATAATTCTAGTAAAATGCTTGGTTTTTAGGGGAAGAGAAAAAACGTCAGAAATAAATATAGATAAAATAAAATGCAAGTTTAGAGAAGAAGAAAGCGAGGAAAGAAAGTTGGCAGTAGGAAGAAATAAATATCCCTTACATTTAAGAAAATGGGAAAATTTGGAAAATTTGGGGGAGAGCTAGATGGAGAGCTGGATATGGAGCAAAGTACAAAGGTTGAATCTTTATGTTAAACTTTTCACTTTCAGTTATTTTCATACTTTCTATAATGGAGTAGAATAGTAATATTTAACGCTTTTTATCCCCACACAGGTAGAACTGCAAGGGACGGGTGGGGAGGAGGAAAGGGGGGAAGGGGAGGGGAGAAGGAAGGGGTTGGGGGATTGGGGATGAAGGACCTTGTTTGTCAGGTGGTTAGAGAGGAGGGAATTGAGGGGGGGGGGGGGTGGGAGTCGATGGTGAAGTGGGGAGTTTTAATAAAATGATTACTCAGGGCTTCAATTTGTATATTCTGTTTAGTGTATTTTGGAAAGGTTTGTCTTTTTTTTTAATTAGTTTTTTCTGTATGGATAGATTGATACTTGAAAAGTATAATATTATGTTTGAGAGGACATGTTTGTAAAAATATACATATATAATATGAGGTGGCATTGTATTTGTAAATGTTTTAATGAAATATTGAAGTTTTATATGGATTTCATTTTGTTGAAATATTGAAGTTTTATATGTATTTCAATTTGTTGAAAAATTGAAGTTTTATATGTATTTCATTTTGTTGAAAAATTGAAGTTTTATATGGATTTCATTTTGTTGAAATATTGAAGTTTTATATGTATTTCAATTTGTTGAAAAATTGAAGTTTTATATGTATTTCATTTTGATGAAAAATTGAAGTTCTTGAGAAATAACTATTGAATACAAAAAAAATTCTGTGTGACCTTGAAATTTTGACCCAAACTTCAGTTCGGATAGTGACAGGAAAGAATCGATTAGATTTTTGGTGATGATCGGTTATAGGAACTTCATTTCGGATAGTTTTTTTTTGTTTTTAAGAATATTTTATTACTTCCTTTTTAAAAATAACATTTTTCACAATAAGGTAAAATGCACAAACAAATATATTCACATGCACTATCATTGTGCCAAATTACATAATAATAACGATAAGTAACCATAATATTTTACATGCATGTATTAAATAGTACATTAAGCCAAATCTGGAAGTCTTTATTGCGATAGAAAAAGAGAAAAATATAAAATATAAAATATAGTGACAGGAAAGAATCGATTAGGGAAAGAATGCAACTACTCGATCTGTAGCGCCGCTAAGGCGTGGGTCTGCCGCCTTTGACGGCCTTTCTAGTTTCCTTTGAAATAAGTTACACTTACAAGGTCACCAACCGCGCCATTGTTGATTAATACATCAATTCCACCATGTTCCTTCTCTAGATGAATTCGAAGCTTGTCGATTGTTGATTGATCTGTGATGTCAAGAAGATGAAACTTGGGATCGAGTCTCTCTTTCTGGAAGAGCTCTACTGCGGCTCGACCACGCCCTTCATGACGTGCTGTCAAGTAAACGACACCATCTTGTCCAAAATAGCGGCACAGAGATCTTACAATCTCGAGACCAATACCTTTGTTAGCGCCAGTTACCTGGAGTAGAGGGGGAAAATATAATGTTTACATCGCTCATTTTCATCTAAGAAACACATTAATATTTTGGGATCACCACAATGATTTTTGTTTTCTTTTTTTTCATGGGAAATCATAGTTTATTGTTTATTCTTTGCATTTGTGTTACTTCCTCAAGGAAATAATGCCTAAATGATTAATAGTTTGTCGAAAGATGCGCATTTATTTATCTTCCAAAGTTTTATTTAATCACGTTTTGAATAATAAAGACTTCTCATCAGAGAACCCGCCCCTGGTACCGACCACATCACGTCACATCCTGGGCATCCAGCTGGTCAAACTGTGGAAGCAGTTGTGGAGGAAGTCACCGGAAATGTCTTTCCATGCCTTCTGAGGAATTTCCAACAGATGAGGCTCACTTGTTGGGTATTTTTCTTGGACCTGCCTGTCCAGCTCTCCCCATAACATGATTTTCGGTACCCCTTTCTCCACTGTTCTCTATAAAGGTAGTATTTACATTGCCTTGACGAATATATTTTTCAGGTGGAATACAAACTTGTGGAGGTAGTTGGAGAGGTAGTCACTGGAAATGTATTTCAATGCCTTCAGAAGATGAGGCTCACTTGCTTGGAATATTTTATAATACTTTCCTGTCCAGCTCTCCCATATGAGCTCTATCGGATTCAGAAGGTATAGAAAGACATTTCCAGTGACTATCTCCACAACTACCTCCACAACTTGACCAGACGGATGTCAACGAAAGGAACATCATTATGTTTCATGTTGGAAACTGAAACTGTCACGTTCGTAACATTAGCATGTTGGTAGCAAGAGGCATAGGTATTTTATATAAATTGAAATATTATCTTTCTCAAAGATCACTATTAATGCTCTACAACTCATTTATTTTGTCACATATATCGTACTGTAACATAGTATGGGGAAATAGTAACAAAATGAATATAGACACTATGTTGCGTCTTCAAAAGAAAGCACTCCGTATCTGTTCTCATTCTCATTATTTAGCCCACACCGATCCTATATTTCATAAGTTTAAAACATTGAAAATTAACGATATTCACACCTACCAAACTGCTATTTTTATGTATAAATTTTCCACCAACGCTACACCAATATCCTTTCATAATATTTTTATCTACAACAGAGATGTCCATTCCTACCCGACACGACATTCATCAGATCTTCATTTAACAAATCCAAAATTAATAATAGCTCAAAAAACGATAAGATATCACGGTCCAGATGTTTGGAACAATTTACCTCATGATATTAAACACGCCGTATCTCTTTTTTCTTTTAAAGCTTCGTTAAAGAAGTATTTGCTATCCACTTACATGTATTTGTAAACTTCTCACTTGCACACTTTTCACATCAATCCTTTTCCTTCCCCCTTGCCTCTTCTTTTTGTAGTAAGAAATAAATTTTTTTCAGTTAGTGACATCGCATTTATGATATAGACATTTTATATTAATTATGCTTTCCATGTAACCCTTTCCACTGGCTGCTATACATTCAAGCATTTTGCTTAAGATAGCTGGCCCCTGCATTTCTGCCATTTCTACTTGTTCATTTAGATTTATAATCATGTCTTTATTCTGTTGTCATTGTTATTTAACTGTCACATTTGTAATTGGAACAATTATATTGTATATTTATTTTTTGGAACATGGAAATCTAATTATATGGTGCACACTAAAGCCCCGAGGCCCATCATGCCCGAAGCATTTTTTTCTAGTGGAGCAAGCTCAGTGCCGTATATAGATAGAGTCTAGCCAACTCGGCTCCACTTGGGTAACAACATGGCGCATATTCCTTTGTTGCAAGCTTACATAACAAAGGAATATACGCCATGTTGCTTCCCAACTGAAACCGAGTTGGCCAGACTCTCTCTATATACAGCACTGAGCAAGCTGAGGAAAGGGCGTCCCCTTTTAACACAGTCATGTATTATTTTTTAAACAAAGAAATTTTATGGGGTGCACACTTTATAGTTGAATTTTCATTAAAAGTAACAAAAGATAAGATTCTGACAACAAAAGATTCTGACCGATGAAAATGAAATCGTTTCAATTAGGCCCTACCACCTTCTTGGGAGGGGGGCGTTTCCATTTTTTTTTTTTTTTTTTTTTTTTAGGGTTGTCAGGCGATATTTTCCTACCAGCTATGATGTCAGCTTTTATACTCTTTTGAATGTTCACCGACTTCACCCACACTACCTTGTGGCAAACTTTAGTCTGTGGACTCTGTCGGGTAAATTATACCATTTTTTTTGGGGGGGGGGGGATTCAAGAGTAGTCGGATACCTTACTGTCCGAATATTATGATATTCGGACTTCTTGGTGCTGCAGGACGTAAGAGGTGCTTGCTGCAAGAAACAATCTAGGCCTATTTTCTTGATTGTATGAGGGAGCAAAGCGAGCGAACGAGAGAGAGAGGAAACAAGAAGAATTTTGTATCCTGAGAATAGGTTCTAGCGTATTGTTAGTCCGTTCTCGTAATCTGTGTAACGTGTTATCGGCACCTTCCGTTCTCATATTGGGAAGAGACTATTTGTCATCTCTTTATCTCTTTAGCCCCTTTAGGTCAATTTGCCGCTCGATTCCTTTCAGTTATGTTGCTAACATTCTTTGAGTAGAAAAATAGCATAACATTAGCTAGAGATTCAAGATGCAAACCAAATAACTTTCATTAGAATATGACTTATTAATATAATTGGCATTATACATAAATATGGCGATTATATTATTACTAATATCAGTAATGAAAATATAATAGGCATTGGTAAATAACCCTAATAATGCTAGTGAGCGAAGTTTTTGAGTTTTTGATTTCTTCTCTTTCCTTTCTGATTTCTTCTTTTCTTTTTCTCTTCTTTTCCTTTCTTGTCTTTTCTTCTTTCCTTTTCAACCTCTTCCTTTTTTTTTCTTTGGTTGGAACCCCCTTTTCAGGCATGAAAAGTGGGTGGGGGAGGGTATTCCCGCCCCCACATTTTGTTTTTATGGGGGGGGGGGGGGGGCTAACGCCTCCACAACCGGTTCTTATGTCTATGGTTGAACCAACATATTTGGCGGTCAACGAATATGATTTACCTATTTTCAGCGTGATTATAGGCCTAGATATAACTTGTGAAATGTGCATAAATTAGAAATTAGCTTTTTTGATAAATCATTCGATTTATTCAGAACATAATCGATGCTCCGATGAAAAAAAAATAACAAAATAACAAAACCACGTGCAACTGCTTTTTCTGGGGCGACATCGTGAAAATGTCAGCACATCACTCACAGGAGCTCTACAATGTAGCACTTAAGGCCACCAGGCCCCAGATGGGCAGCCAACGAGACCATTGAGCAATAACAAAATAAGTTTATACATATGAAGGAAACAAATCGCACATTCATATTTTACCATTGATATCAATCTATGTAATGAGCTAAAAAAATACTTTTCTTACTGCAATTATTATCTGAAATTACTAAGGGTCCGGGTCCTATTAAATTAATAAAAGCATTGTCACTTCTCTGTGCATACACGTACATGGGCTGTGTTTAAAGTGATCTCCAAAGCTTCTCACCCAAAGACCCTTGTTCCTTTTGACCCTGTGACCCCAAAATATAAATCAGATAATAGTAATTCCTCTAGATGAGCCAAGTTTGAAGTTGATCCGTCGAATGTTTCCCAAGTTATCCCGAGAACGCAAATATGGGACGGACGGACGAAAACATAACGCCCCCACTTATTTTAACCACTTATTTTTTACCCACTTATCATTTTATCCACTATTTTACCCTTTTTACGTATTTATTGTCGGTCTATCGGACCTTCTAACTATCGGACCCCTACTGAACCTTCGGACTATCGGACCCTTTTGCCGATTCGGTCTATAGAACCTTCTGCCTATTGGACCCTCATGTACATTCGGACTATCGAACCTTCTATCTATCGGACCTTCTGACTATCGGACCCGTTGGTCATTCGATCTATAGAACCTTCGGACTATTGGACCCTCCTGCCGATTCGGTTTATAGAACCTTCTGTCTATTGGACCCTCTCGTACATTCGGTCTATCGAACCTTCTATCTATTGGGTGTCGGTCTATCGGACCCGCTAACTATCGGACCTTCTAGCTATAGGGATGACCCCGGTCCCGGGTGGGGTGGGGAAATGTTTGTTTGTTTGCTTTTATTTCTGCGTTATGTAAAAATTCGATTTATTGTATTTGTTATTATAAGTATTACATAAGTACAAAAATCATGTACAATAATAGTATACATTAAACATAAGACAAAGCACAGGTGTGGGTGCAAAAGTAAATACTAATTTAAAGCGTGGGCACGTATGATTGTAGTATATCTTTCGTTTAAGTGTAGCTTTTAAGGAGTAGATGGTTGAACAAGATTTCATGTTATCGGGAAAATTATTCCAAATGTCCGGACCAGAATGTCTTACAGATTTGATACTGATACTGATACTGGGATTTTTGTTATCTTTCTCAATAATCATATGTACATTCATACTGAATTACAAGAGCATTATATTGTTATATGCAGGTACATAGGATATTGATTAGATAAAAGGAATAAAAAAATAGCATAAATGCTAATCAAGTCTGATCCCTTAGCTAAACTAGTATTATACAAGTCTGTTTACAGCATTAATCATTAAGACATAAATGATTTAAAATAGTGGGAAGAAACAACACAGAACAAAAAATAAAACAAGCAACCAAGCAAAATATGACCGAAAATTAAAATCTTGGTTATACACTTTTACATATTGTCAGAAAAGAAAATAACTTAGACCCCTGTTACACATGCATCTGAAAGTGGACTGAGGCCGGCGTCGGAGGCGGCTCGGCGTATGTGTAACACCAAACGTTTCAAAAAGCCGGACTGAAGCCGGCTCCATTATAGAGAAAATTGGCCTTGAGTAGTTTTCACTTTTGGTAAACATAAATGTTTATTTTCTCTTTGTCTGGTTTCATATCTGTGTTCAATGAAAGAACAGTATTCATTGGTAGATTGTGGCAATTTGTTATTCAAGAACTGATACATGAAAACACAAATACACAATTTATGAAACTCATAGACATTTAACAATTTTAGCTCCTGAAATATTGGTCTGGAAGGAGCCCTGTAAGCGCTGAGTGTTATTGCTGTCATAGCCATCTTTTGACTGAGAAACAAACATTTGAGATTACTTTCATAATTACCTCCCCATACCTCTATTCCGTATGATATATGTGGTTGAATGAGTGTCTTATATAATAACAATAGAATTTTTCTTGGTACAAATTGCCGTATTCTATATAAGACACCAATTTTTTTCCTCACACATTTGTTGACATTTTCAATAGAGTCGATGTCATGTCTTGATCAATATATATTCCTATAAATGATACTACTTCAACTCTTGCTATTTCCATATTTGATATTTCCAGTTGACCATTTACTTTTACAGACTGTCTACGACCTCTAATCAAAATATAATTAGTTTTGGAAAGGTTAATTGTCAATTTGTTCTTTTCACACCATCTAGTTACGTTTTCAAATGGTTTACTTACAACATCCATGTTTATTTCTTTGGTTCTTGGGGGAAACGTATGGAAAAGATTAGAGTCATCTGCAAAAAGTCGAAAAGTGAAAAAGTCTGTTGAATTAGGTAGATCATTGATATAAATCAAAAAAAGTGTTGTTCCTAGCACTGACCCTTGTGGAACACCACAAGATATTTTTCTTTTGAATGAACTACACCCATCATAAATTACAAGCTGGTATCTTTCATGAAGATAATCTTCAATCTTCAATCCTCTTGTTCCATAATGTTCCAGTTTGTGAGCTAATATTTTATGGTCAACGGTGTCAAAAGCCTTTTGAAAATCTATAAAAACTCCTGTTATTTTGCCATTATCTATCGACTTTAAAACATCATTTACTAAGTTCATCAATGATAGTCTTGTACTGTAGTTTTTCCTGATACCGTATTGGTGCTGATAGAGGATGCCTTTCTTTTCAAGATAACTAAGAAGCCTATCATTCACAATTTTCTCAAAAATTTTAGCTAAAACTGGCAACACAGATATTGGTCGGTAATTTCCAGGTATTTCTCTATCACCCTTTTTAAATATCGGTGTATAATTTTGGCCACTTTCATTGCCTTTGGAAATTGACCTTGCCTAATAGATAGATTGAAAATATAGCTCAGGGGCTGTGCAATTGTATCAGCAGCATCCCTCAACAGTCTAGCTGGTATATTATCTAAACCACTTGCTTTTTTCACATCTAAGGACAAAAGCAAATTCTTTACCTGAGAATATGTCACTGGCTCCCAAAATAAGGAGGCATCTACTTTGTTTCCCAAGAAATCTGTAAAAGTAACATTGTCATCATTATCAAGAATAGATTTAGCAAGTTTTGGCCCAATGTTGACGAAAAAATTATTGAACGCTTCAGCTATTTCATCTTTTTTATTTACAACATCTCTGTGCCATTATAATCAGCACGCAGTTTTTCAACCTGTGTTGACTTCACATTATTTTCACCTTTCTTTAGCAATTGATTTATTGACTTCCAAGTCTTTGTCATATCATTTTTGTGTGATTCAAATAGGTTACTATAAAAATTTCTTTTAGCATTTCTTAAAAGCGAAGTCAGTACATTCCTATATGTTTTATACCTACGTAAATGACCTTCATTATAATTTGATTTAATTACTATTCCATATAACTTGTGTTTTTTGCGAATAGACTTCTTAATACATTTTGTCATCCATGGTTTATCCCTTTTCCTCTTAGAGTGGTGACAAGTAATTACTGGGGCATGACTATCACATACTTTTATAAATTTTCCTATGAACTTGTCATAAGAGTGATTTAGACTATTACAGTCATAAACTTCTTGCCATGATTCCGAGCGTATATTGTCACAAAATTTGTCTTTATCATTGAAATTTTCATTAATGTGGGATTTACCAGGATAATTTTCAAATAAGGCAAATATGGGGAAATGGTCTGAAACATCTGTCAAGATTGTCCCAGCAGATATTCCATTTCTATCAAAATTTGTATAGATATGATCAATTAAGGAACCTGAGGTGGCTGTCACTCGAGTAAGTGTTGTGATTAACTGTTGCAATCCCATGCAAGTGTAGTAATAAACATTTCCTCATTATGCCCAGGGTCATTAAGATCAATATTAAAATCGACCATTAAAATACAATACTTTTTGTCAGTTTTCACCTGATCCAGCACATGAACTAAGCTGTGTTGAAAATCTACAATATCAGTGTTTGGCTTCCTATAAATAACTCCAACAACTATAATTGAAAAACTCAGTACTTTGACCTCAAGCCATATTGATTCGGCATGATTAACATCATAGGATAACAAATTATATTTCATTGAATTGTGAACATAAATTCCAACGCCACCCCCTCTCATGTCAGGGCTACGACAACTAAGTTCCAATGAGTATCCTTCCATACCCAGTATACCTGTATCTGATGCATTCCATACCTCAGACAAACCAATTAACTTAAATCTAGCTTTAATACATTCTTCATATAATACCCGAAAATTGTCAATATTTCTATTCAACGACCTAATATTTATGTGTGAAACTGATAAAGCCTTGTCAGCTTTTGTAGAGAGTTTACTATTAAAATCTTCAGGTGACACCTCAAAGTGATCTACAGGCGTATATAAGAGTTAGGATAAATTTCATCTACACTGTTATTGTTCATAAGAACATTTGTTCAAATGAGGGATGAATTCCTATTCCAAAGATAAATTTAAAGCAGGTGCACTTGTAGTTTGAAGTCCTGATACTTGACATATGTAAGTCCGATTTCGAACAGGTCGTCTGGAGAGCGCAAGCTTTGAAAGGTGCCATCTTCCATTCTACACACAATTGTCAATTTCAGTAAATAATGATTCCGCTTGTGTTTAGTTTAACATCAGAACGGATTCTGAATTTCAAGTTTTGAACAATATAAAACGCAACACCGCCCCCTCTTCTTCCTTTGCGGTCTGCCCTAATCAACTTATAATTAGACAAACTAAACATATCTGGAGAGTTCTGATGTAACCATGTTTCACTTATTCCAATGACGGAAAATGCAAAATTATTTAAGGAGTGTAAAAGGTTGTCAAAATATTCGAAATTTCTGTTCAGACTTCTGGAGTTTTTATGTAAAAGTGAAATATTTGGATTATGAGAAAATGTATCGTTAAATTCTAGTGGGCGCAGCCACACCGTACACCAAATTCACCAATACCACACGCGCAAGAATGATGTGGATATAAAGTTAAGCAAATTATACAATGAATGACAAATTACTAGGCCTGTCTTGCAGCATACAAAATAGTTGAACATAATGGAGCATCATTGCTCGCTTGGCATATATGCAAAGGTTAGTAATAACAACTTAGGGTCATCCGTTCAAACCACGTGTTGCTTTGCCACAATAAAAGGGGTAGACTTTTAACACATACAGAAGAAAGTGGCATGGGAATAAAAATTCATATAGACTAGCTCCAAAACAACTGCCCATACATCGAACTGGATCACAGAACGATAAAGATAACAAAAAACAAAGAGAATTGTTACTAAAACTGTCTGTCAGCATACAAATAGATTTTGCATTACACAGTGAACAGTTAGCTATTCATCAGTAACATCTATGATCAACAAGATAAAGAAAATTGTTACTTAAAACTCTTTCAGATTTCGAATAAATACTACAAGGTGTTACCAAACACATTTCCCACTTTTGATCCTTAATAGTTGGAAAACTATATATCAGATAACACTGTCATTGATATGAGTAATAGCTGAATAGTGTATAATTTAGTTGGAGGTGATTTGAATATGAAAGCATAAATATGTTACATTAAATCCATGGTTAATTTTAAAGTTAGGTTCCAGATTTTGGTCAAATTTTAACCCTCTGTACAAAACTTGAACTTTACACAAGAACCAATGATGTGTATGTGAGTGTGTGCTTACAATGACCCTGAACAATGGACATGAATACCACCTTTTAATTCAGAGCTCTGCTGACCAGGCTTCTGGTCTCTTGCTCCAAGGCAAATTAATATTTTATTAATGATTTATGATGGATTGCCCTGGGCACTGCTAGTCTGAATTCATGGTAAAGGGTAAAATGCCTGCGCATGAAAACATATTTACCTCTTTGTGTTATGCCTTTCGTGCATGCCTTGTAAAACTTTTATGTTAAAATGTTGTGCTATGGTTTCCGTTCTCATGCTAGCATATGTCTCAGTAATCAGATTTAGCCTGAACTTGCCATCTATGCATTACCTTTCAATACATGTATATGCATTAACTTTTATATGACTGTAGACGAGTTTAAGATATTTATTATTTTCATCCTGTAGGAATTAATCTAGTCACGGAAGTGTCATGTTTTTGTATTTTGATTTCATATGGTAGTATAAATACTTCCTTTAGGGTAAACATTTATTTTCCTACATACTTACGTGGTATATTCTTATATATTGGAGTAACATATTTACCTCCATTTTGTGATTACTATGAAGAAATACAGGTGTATTTTATATATTTTATAAAGCAAAGGTTTGCCAATATTTGAATATACAAACAACAGACGCAATTTTTCTGAAGGTGCTTTTCAACATATAAAAGTTTTAAGATTGCAAACTTAGTGCTAGAAAACAAAAAAAGTAGCGTGTTTCTTTTAAAAATGAAGATGTACAAACGAATGCCTTATGAAATATTGCCTATACACAAAGCAAAAATTATTGCTTGAATGGTTTGCTTGCGTTTTTCTGACATTCTAGGGTAGATAAATGTCCAGAATGATCTCCTGTACCATTCAATCTCAGGGAAAGACAGTAATACTGCTATAAGGTTGAGGAAGTGGTCAAGTAACAGAAATTTATTTTGACTAAATATAAAGTAAGTTAACTCCAATCTTTTGATGTATTGACATATTACAAGGAGTTATTCCCACTGTTTTAAGAAGTGCACCATTATAACAGCCATAACATGTAATAGATTATTGGAAGACATATTCTTTATTATAACAGGTCAAAGTTGTGTTTGCAAATGTTGCTGATGTCAATTATATAAAAAATTTGATTACATGATAGAAACTCACTATAGCAAGGACCTTATGGCCATGGAAACTACCTTGTTGTATCAGGAATCTCTTTATGTCAGGGTAAAAAAAAACACAAAAGAATACAAAGACCTGGGACCAGAATATTATCTTATTTAGGAATCGTGTTATATCAGAGCTCTTTATAACAAGTTTCCACTGTATCATGATTGAATAATTCAGACTTAAAGGGATTTGGTAACTTTTTTTTCCCTTTCAATTGAAAGATTTTATTAAATCATTCCAGAACGACATATAATCAACACTTATGAACAAATAATCTGTAAAATATAATGCATCAAAGAATACAGGATTACATCAGTTGCACATTTCTCCATTTATTTCTTTTGGTAACTTTGTCGAGGCTTGATTTAATAAAGTGTTGAATTTTGATATCTGTCTTGTATAATAATGTTC
Organism: Heliocidaris erythrogramma; assembly: GCA_025617745.1. NCBI lineage: Eukaryota > Metazoa > Echinodermata > Echinoidea > Camarodonta > Echinometridae > Heliocidaris > Heliocidaris erythrogramma. The sequence goes on from CM046855.1 coordinate 22,792,687, forward strand.
AGAAGGATAAATAGATAGCCAGGCATATAAAGGTTTTCAAATACATAATGCTGTAGTAAGATATCTATGACTGGATACTCCCATTTACGAAAGCGTATGGCCATAGGCTTTAGTCTAACACTGAGTCTATCGGGGAAAATGAGTCTGGCATTTCCTGTCACTTGCATAATGTTTACTTTTGTGAAGCACATGATGATTTTGAAGTGCTTGTTTTTCCTGGGCTTCATTTTACACCATATTACATACACTGATAGCATGTAAGACCAGGCAGCTCAGATTTTATCAAGCCCCTACAAAGTTACCTAATCACTTTAAACATATTCTTGAAAAATGCATTTGTGCTAAAACTAAATATTTCATTATCTTTGACATTCTATATGGTCTCTATATTTGATACAGTGTTTATTAAAAGGAGTGTATTTATTTCAGACTTTTCCTTTATATTAAACTTTATACTCGGTACTGAAATAAAGTTATTGTCTTATCATTAGCAAGTGAAAAGATCTGTTGCTTTATTTCTATATTGTTTCTTATTGTTAATCTAGAACATTATCTTATTGTTATCCCTGTTAAAAAGAAGTTTTCACAACTGCATCGAAACATCCGTGTGGAAAAAGTCATACACCTTCCTTCGCAATAGAAACTCTCCATTTGGTTCCCTTGCACCAGGAGGCAACTGAGCTAAAAAGACAGGCGTATCAGCGCCCTCTGCAGGAGTGATCCGGCTACCTCCAAACACGTTAGCTGGCATGTGAGCAGTCATATCGGTTAATACAAAGCCAGGGCAACACTAAAATAAATAAGAAATGGGGAAATTTACCAAGATTATAACAATTTTCTAATTTTATTTTAAGAAAAGGGAATGCCAATAATTATGTCTTTGTAAGATTTAAAGTTACAAGGGGTGTACATTCACACCCGAATTAAGAGAGAAAGAAAGGTGGAAACAAAATAATGTTTAAGCAGGGGTGGATTTAAGGGAGCACAATTGGTCCGTGCCCCCCCCCCCCCCCAAGTGTAAAAGAAAAATGTGCCACTCATTGTGTTCTTGTGCACATAATTTAGACATATAGCCTCCCAAAATGTGCTGACACATTTTTTTTAAATATATGTACATGTTCACTCAAGTAATAAGTCGAAGAATCAAATAATGCATTGTTACAAATCATAGTAAACATTTTAGCGTCATTATTAAATATATCATTGCCTAGTTTGGCTACAATGCATTACCTGAGTTCTTGGATTTATTATTTTCGTGTACATTATCAAGTCAATAAGTGGTATATATGTGTAACTATTATTTATACATACTACATTAAGGAGTATATCCTGTTTGGATTCATCCCGTGAAATCTTCTCAGCTAGTATTTTTGACAAAGAGATCACGCCGAGTTTAGCGACCGCGTAAGCCCAGTCCGGCGGAGCCCAGCCGTTCTCTGCCGTTCCTGTTTTGCAAAATCTGCAAAGATTGTAGATGAGATGCTCATAATGATAATGTTACTATTATTTGGAAGCGACGAAGAATTGCAGAAGTGGTTAAAATACCACTTTCCACCTTATCCAGCTTGTTTTCAAAGGATATTATATAGGGGTGCCAAAGTACACCCCCTCCTCATTTCACTGGGGAGGATTCCACCCCCCCCCCCTCCCCAGTTTATAAATATTCGGATCTGCCACTCCCAGGTGCCGATGTATTAGGCGTTAAACGGATTAACGAATATTATTGGTCACTTCATGCTACTTTCCGCACGAAAGACAACCTTAATTGTGAATAGAAATATCTTGATTTTTAGCACCAAAAAAAAATACATTCGAACGATATCGTGTGAAGTTTAATGAGACATTCCACCGAAATTCTTACAGAATCTCCAGTATCAATGGTTTCAATCATTGAACTTACTTTAGATATTCATTCATAAGATCAACGACACCTTGTTCTTCTTTAACCTGTCGAAATCTTTCCTGGAGTTCATCACTTAGCTGCTGTCTGAACACCATATATCCCGCAGTGCTAGCGACATTCACAATCCTGCAATGAATAAAGATTAACAATCTAGACATTAACGTATCTGAATTTGTTTATATGCATGAAACAAATCACCTCAATATGGGCATGGGTCTGAATTAAAATCTTGTAAAATGCACTGCTTTTGATGCACGGTGTATTTTCCGTTTGTGGCCAGCTAGCATGATGAGGTGTCAGGATGTTTAGATTGCATTCTGGAGTAAATTTAAGTCTTTCTCGTTCTAATGTTGCTACTTAATTGACAGAGTGTTGTTTCAAACGATTCATAGGAAGGAAAAGATAACCCCACCCTAAAAACAAACAATAAAAGTGCTTTGAGACTTAATTTTAGCCGTTAACTGACATACTGTTCCAAATGGATTATCTTATAAGCTGTACACAATGTCCAGCAAAATAATAACAATTAACATGTTCTCAACTCGAAAATATTATTATCGTCGTGAATAGTATGTACGCTCAGTCTGTTTTATTTTGGGAGTTTTTTATCTTTTTATTTTTATCTCGAAAGCCTTGTAGAGTTTTGTCAGTTAACACCCTATACTAGTCACACCGACCAGACTGAAGCCAGACCGACAACAGTCCCCGGGAATAGAATTAAATTACCCCGTATGGCCTAGATTTGATCGATTATGGGTCAGTTTGGATTCAGCTTGCCGGTGTAACTGGGGATAACTTACCTTCCACCAGACCTAACCAGAGGTATGAGACTTCGGCAAACAGTAAAAAGACCGAAGAAGTTTGTGTCTATGATCCGCACTGCTTTCTCACTTACAGGGATGTCAACGTTGTGCTGCAACAAGAAATACTCAGTACTAACGATTGATCTGTCAACAATGATCTGTCAACGATTGGTCCGCAGCCAGTGAATTTTAAGACCAATTGAATATATAACTTTTTGATGTCTCATCATCGTGCTTAAAATAAGAACATAATCAGTGATACAGAATTATCTTTTCAAAGCACTTTGTTATAGGTTATCTATTGAAAGGTGGCTTTCACTGTGATATTGGGGCAGTAACGAACTAACAACTTTTAAAATGATTACAAAATGAAAAGTATACTCGAACTTAGTCTCTGTTAGACTTATCACCCCTCTTCTCCTTTCTTTTCATGTCACGCCACTTTGCCCGAGCCTGCATCATCATCATTTCCTTTGAAATGAGTTACACTTACAAGGTGACCAACCGCGCCATTGTTGATTAATACATCAATTCCACCATGTTCAATCTCTAGATGAATTCGAAGCTTGTCGACTGTTGATTGATCTGTGATGTCAAGAAGATGAAACTTGGGATCGAGTCCCTCTTGCTGGAGGAGCTCTACAGCAGCTCGACCACGCTCTTCATGACGTGCTGTCAAGTAAACGACACCATCTTGTCCAAAATAGAGGCACAGAGATCTTACAATCTCGAGACCAATGCCTTTGTTAGCGCCAGTTACCTGGAAAAAATATGATATTTACATCGTTCATTTCCATCTTTATCGTATTAAAAGCTTAAAGAAATAATATCACCCTTCATTAAACCTTTTATTTAAAAAAAAACACGTTTTATTTAGCCTATACCAGTCGGTGTATACGATCTAATGTTGATCACTGATATAAAGAGGTTATACTGTATTGCAATAAGAATGGGCATATATCTTCTGGAGGTTATATTTCCACTTTTGTCTTCTGTGCAAGAACTTCTGCATCATATTTGTAGACATATACTTCCACACTAACCCAGAATAGGCGCACAATAGGCAATTCTCTTTTCCCCCTTTTCTCGCTTGTCAGAGATTTTTCCAATTGCTCCTGGGGGTGTTTCATAAAGCTGTTTGTAAGTTACGCACGACTTTACGCACGACTGGTGATCAGTTCTTGTGCTAAATGATTGAGAATCTGATTAGTATAGCACCCAAGAACATGTTCCAGTCGTTCGTAAAGTCATTCGTAACTTTACGAACAGCTTTATGAAACACCCCCCTTGATCCACGCCTGACCCATTGTGATAAGTATTGATAAGTATTCGAGGGAACGTAGCGACTAAGCGAGAAAATTAATTGAAATGCTGGAAGTTTGCATGTTGGAGCAATATTAAGCTTATCATACAATATAATAAAGCAAAATCATTCATCTACATGTATTTTGCACCCGCTTGAAATATGGGACATCCCTGCCCCCCCCCCCAACTTCCGTCCCCTACGATTGAATAAATTTGGCACATTTTTTATGATCAATAAGGGTAAATTTTGCAAAAACATATATTTCCCCACAGGCTTTAAAGAATTGCGATATAGTGGGATAAATACATATACACTGCCCTCAAAAAGTTTGGGTGCACCTATATACAGAACTGCCTTTTCACAATCACCCACATTTTATTTATCGTCAGATTTGTGGCACTGTATTAGTTTGGTATCAAACTGAAGGGTAAACATCAGCCTTCAAGTTGACACCGGTTTAACGTATGCAAAACGTTTCGTCGAACAGAGGAGGCAGTCAGGCAACCTACCCCAAAAAATATTATTTCTAGTGGAAAATATGAGGTCATTGGTTTGGTCAGTTGCACCAGCATTTTAGAATATTCGGCATCCTACAAACTCTGGGGTGTCGGTCTCTCGGGGCTGTCGGTGCCAAAGACAAGTAAACGACGAACAGCAAGCAAAAAACCTTGATGAGCCAAGTTTTGGCAAACTAACATAGTTCCATCGCGATCTCATTGGATGTCGTCGATCTCACGTGATCGGTACACGCCCACATTAGGTCATCAATAACAAATATTGGAATGCACGTATAGTATGGCAAATTATTTATTTTTTGGTCAAAAGCATGCATATTCCCGGGGATTTGTGCGGGGTTTATTGGACTCATTGAGCCTCAATTATTATACCCTTTCAGAGCTTTAAATTTCATGTAAATCACATTTTTTACATTTTCAAAGAAAAACAAAGGGAATTATAATCACCCTAAGATTCCTTGACCTTTTTTTTTTGCAAGTTTATTTCCACAATTCACATGTTGCTTCATTTGGCAAAATAATACATGCACAATAACGAGATGATACAATACAATATAGATGTACAAATTTTTTCTCATTAAATTCTATAATTTAAGAGCTTGCCATTTCTTCTCGTGAAATTCAAGGCGATTCTTTTTCAATGCTATAACACGTTCAGATTTTTCCAAATGTCTGAGTGAAGATAAAAAAGAGTTTAAAGTCGGAATATTATCCTTGATTTTACATGAAAAAAATAAGTATTTTGCATGGTTAATAATTGCATTTATAAAGTGTCCTTTATCAATGTGCAGAGTTCCGAAACATATTTCTTCATCTGTGAACATAAAATGGCAAATATCTTTAGATTTTAGCCAATAAAACATTTCATTCCAAAAGGATGGCACATATGTACATTTCAAAAATAGATGAATTAGCGTTTGTGGGTAAGATTCACAAAAGTTACAATTCGAAGAGTCACTAACACCTATCTTAAACAGATAATGTTGAGTAGCAATTTTTCTATGTATGAATTTGAATTGAAAATTACGAATTCTATTTTCTATCGATGATTTATAGATCAAAGAAAAACGGGATTTCCATAACAACGAGTCTTGGAGATTCAAACACAAATCCTTTTCCCATTTTATTTGATGGTCCGTCTCCGCAAGTGTGGTTATATGGCTTTTAACGAAATATGGGTAACAAAGCTTGGAAACTTTTTTTGATTCGTTCAGTAGATTATCACATGGGTTTGACAATAATTCAATGTTCTGACGATTGATATCTTGTTTTAAGATGATTTTCCGTTCTTGTGGAATTGCATATAGTATTGAAAAATAAGTAAAAAGTCCCTGGATTATATTTTTGTAAAACTTGGTCAAAAGTCATAAAAGAACCATCAGGGTTAATGATATTCCCTATGTATATCATATTTGATTCAAACCATTTTCTAGCGAAAACGGGTTTACCATCAATCAAAATATAGGAATTAAACCACAATAGTTGTGAAACAATATCCTTAAACTTAACAGGATTGTAGTACTTGTAATGACACCATGCAATAAGAACATCTTTCCAAAACGGGTCGGTGTTTTCATTAGAAATTAAGTCTCTTGACAAAAGATTCCACTTGAAAAAGTTATCACCGCCCATGTTTTTCAAAAATAATTTAAAGAAAAATTCCTGTTGTTTTCTTCATCTATACCTCTTCACCCATGTTATTTTCATTGCATGAGTAAAAGATTGTAAATGTGGCATTTTTAAAGCACCTTCAATGTAATCGTTATACAACAAAGAACGTTTTATTGTCGGGAACATAAAAGAAAAGGAACATATGTTTCACGTTTGAAAATGATGATTTAACAAAATCAATAACACTAATCTGATTTTCCGGCAATGATGCAAAATTAGACGCTCACGTGTGCGACCGTTTTGTTTGTTTTGTTTTTGTTTTTGTTTTACAAAGAATGGCCAATAAACGACTACAGACTACAGAGATACAGTACGTGATTGTATAGAAATAATGCTTACCACAGCCACTTTGGATTCCATTGTGTATACGATGCTCAGTTTGTAGCTGAACTTGAATTGTGTATATATATAATGACCTCTCCTCACTGCGTCCGAGCAAATAAATAGTGAGCTTTCGAATGTGTGGACTTGAACGCCGTCGCGTCCTTGAGCTTGCCAGCTACAATGGACTGTTTTGTGTTAGCTGCATATCGCGCTTTGTGCAAGAACGGCTCACCCGTCCACTGGCTTCTCCCTCGTGCACTAGTCAGATCGTCAAACATGGTTTTGCTGTTCTCTCTAAAATGTGAACCTTATAGCCACATTATTTCTTCTTTTCTCTCTTGTCATCCTTTCTCGTCTATCCATCTCTAATTTCCTTTTCCCTTTCCTCCTACCAACACACATGGTGAACCGTAAACCTTCTCCACGTTATAAGCTCCACCATGCAAACCTTCAAAGATCATCTAATGTGAACCTTGTTTCACCCATTGTTAGCTTCCTGCTTCACCAACTCTGTCTGCAGTCAACACAAAGCAGTCCATTGTCGTTGGAGGATATATAAGGACGACGTTCTAGTTGACCCATCCGAAAACTCCAAAGTCCAAAACCAATTGCATCGGTCCCGGGTGGGGTGGGGAAATGTGCTCTCCTGCGGGGCCATCCTGCCTGTTTCCATGTGTATTGTTTCGTTTGTTGTTGTTGTTGTTATGGGTTGGGGGTTGGGGATGGGGTGTTTTGTTGTTGCTTTTTGGGGGTGTTTTATTTATTTATTTTTTGTTTGTTTTTTGTTGTTTGTTTGTTGGGGGGGGGGGGGCTTTGAGTGATGGACTCAAAGTAAGCTAGCTGGACAGAAATATGGTTTGTGAAAACGATTAGACTGCATACTTGCTTGTCAGAGCTTTAAAAAAGTAGCGTCATAAACATAACAGCTTGTTGCGTAATGGACACTTTTTTAAAACCCCTATAACTTTACTGTCATAGCTGTCCAAATGAATGTTGTACCTAACGTGCGTCCCAGATAGAATAGCCCCTACCCAGCAGTGGCGTATCTGGGGGGAGGGGCAAGTGCCCCGGGCAGCAATTGGAGGGGCAAAAAACGCAAAAGAGAGAGAGAAAAAAAAGGGAAAATGAAGAAAAATCATAATCCTCATTATGCACCCCCAATCCGCAAGGTAAATGCATTAGAAATAGTTTCTGAGGGTTGGAAATGCGAAGATTTCTAAAGCTCGGTCGCTTTGCTCCCTCGCATAATTATTTTATTTCAGGATCTTGTAATTTTGCGCCCCCAGTGTATAGTTCTTGAATAGCTTAAAGGGCTCAAAACTTGAAAAATAAAGATGTAATTGTCGTTGCTTTGCTTGCTATCATGTAAGTTTCATCTGACTCTTGCTAAATGTTTCTCCCTGATATAGGATAAGTCTATGAAACAGTATTTGCAAAGGTTCAACATTTGAAAAAAAATCGTAAAGAAAATGAAACCCTGGGGGAAATCATTTTTAAAGAGGATAGAGAGAAGCAATTTTTAAAAAATTGGCAATGTTGCTTCAAAATGACAGGTTTAGTAGGGCAACTCTCCATATATTTTGTACACAAAATTTTTCCCTATTATCTCTCAAGGTGCATCTTGTCTCCTCAGTTCAAGATATATCATGGAGAAATGTATTTGACACAACATGTTGAGTTCACAAAAAGACAACCATCATTGTTAGCACCGGGCGCCATAATACCTAGATACGCCACTGCTACCCAATTATAAGTTTTATGTCAACTTTCCCATAATATAAGATAAACCGGTCGCAATCGAATAAATCCAAGGTATATTTCCAACAAACACTCATACACGCAGTTTGATAATCGGCCTCACATGAACAAAAGAGAGATAAAAAACAAGGTTTTAAGATTCCTATATAATAAATCAAGTTGCAACTCATTCTTTCAATCTCGCTTTCCCTTTTCTCTCCCTTTCTTTCCCTCTCACTCTCTCCCCTTTATATCTTCCATTTCAATTTTCTCCAGGTTTCATTTTCTCCTTCAACTTCTCTTTGATTGCTTGCTATCTCTTTCTTCATTTCTATCTCCCTCTTTCTCTCCTTCAAGCCCAAATTTTCCTTTCGTTCCTTTTCTCTCTCCCCCTCCCTCTCCCCTTTCACCGGTTGATGAAAATTCTGTGTCATGGCAATAAACAATAAGCTTCAATACGATTTACTACCTCCATTAGTTTCTTCACTTTTTTATCTCCATTTTACACTATTATGCAAGGGAGTTTATCGACCGATCGATATTTTCCAGTTTTTGATGGTGAAATGTTGCATTCTAGTGTGATTTGGAATCTTTTCCTCATTATTTGCTGAACGTTTTCAAAATTTCTAAAAAATTACCAGGGTACGCCCCCCCCCCCCAACCTGTACATTCTCCGGATCGCCGCCCCAGGAGCGGGGGAAGTTGTGAAAATACAAACGTTTCAGTTATGGTTCTGACCCACAAATCAAAATGGGGGGGGGGGGGGTGACTAATGCTATGATGCCCCACTATAGAAAGTGTATAGGTCAAAGGCGCCTGTTGATGTCCTTGACCAGCATTATCGTCACTCCATCACTATCTTTATCATCAGTTCATTATCATTATTATCAATCATCTTAACTTTTTTTCATTATTTACATGACAAACTTTAAAACAATAAGAGGAACACGAATGCTATCATTCTCTTGATTTTTCAATGATTTTCAGGGATAAAACAAACCCTGTTATACAATTATACGTTGACAAGGGAAAGGGGGGGGGGGGGAGGTTAGTGAACATAACGAATGGGAGGGTGCAATGTTCATTTCAAGAAGATGCTTAAACATTCAGCAAATGATTTTTAGGGTTCAGCACATACAGTACAGGGATAGTTCTTTTTGCTTTCTTTCTTTTTAATAAACTTTTTGTTTTCTAAATCATCGTGTTCAAACCTCTAAAGAGCAATACTTTAATACAAATACATATTTTTTGACACTAGATCAGCTGCATCGGATATTTCTTCTTGTTCATAACCCACAGTCATGACCTCATTTCTACCACAGATATCTGTAACAGGTTCGTCGTCTAGCAAACAGTAGGTTATTGCTTTTACTATGTTTACTGTAGCTTGATTACAAACCGCAGAATCAGCAGATCAGTACTCAGTGCAGTTAATACTGCAAAAAGGACTTTCGATTCTGGCGACTGAAGCAATTCATGGTGTCACAAATAATCAGTGGCATCAATAATTATTATCTAGTTCAGAGCAATATTCGTGACCTATTCCGTCAAACAGTGTGCCAGACTTGTTATCTCTCAGTCTGAGAATTTTTGTTTTGTTCTGTTTGTTTTCAAACGGCACTGCAAGGCTCGCCGTCTTCGTCAACATATGACTCCATTTCGACAGTTCTGGAACGCTGGAAGGAATTTCTTGACCTCTCAGAAGGTCTAGGGCTAGGAGTTTGACCTCTTTCTACATGATCTGAATTGAGGTAGATGTTACTTGAAGAGGTTTTGTTGCTGCTATCGGTGAGCTCCATAACTCTGCTACCTGGTCCCCTGTGATGAAAGAAAGGAAAACAAATAAAGAAATTTGAGGTAGCTATTGACTATAATCAAGATTATTGTGAATGAATACAAAAATGCGAATCATTATTGTTATCACAATAATAACAGAAACTTTTTTTTTTCAAATTCCCCCTCTACTTTGTAGGTGGTAGGAGCTTTTTCACCAAAACAAATAGCAGTCGATTAAACCTACCTTCGTTTGAAAATATTCTTCAAGGAGTGTTTAAAGTGACCTTTCTTATGTCTGAGATCCTTGGGGTCTTCATCTGGAGTGCTGCATCTCCTCACAAACACTTGCTGGGTGATGGCATCTGCATCTGCCGCTCTCTCGGAGAGACCGTTCGAGTTCTTTACTTGTGTGTCCGCTTTGGGATGTGATCTGCTTGGAGGAGTATGCCTTCTTGTAGGAGACGGAACTTTGGGAGAGCGAGATCGAGGGCTGTGTGATGTCTTTCTTGATCGCGGTCGCGGCAGTTCTGCGCGTTGTTCCTCCCTGATGATGTGCGCTTGGAGCGCGCCGACATCGATACTCTTTCTCCGTGCGTATAGTCGACTCTGAGTTCCTGTTCGCAAATGTTGTGGCAAGGGTCTAGCAACGTCCATACTCTCAGCAAATTTATGTCTCTTCAAGTCTGCCAGACTTACAAAATTTGGCATGTTATCCACTGTGATCGATGGAACGTTATCGCTGCTCCTATATTGCATTCGTTTCAAGTTCGAGTGACCTTCAAGAAGTGCATGATGTGCTGCCAGTAATGATTCGCTCATGCCGTGATGCCCAAAGCCTACTGTCATACCACCGATACTCTTTCGGTGCTGTCTCATTCTAGAGTTTTCATTCTGCTTTAACGATCTCGGCATGGCATTGGCCGGCGTCGAGGGCACGTATCCCATGTGTTCCAAGTCCGTGTCTTCCTCTTCCCCGTAGACTCCGAATGACTGCAGTCGAGAAAGACTCATCCTTCGTGTCCTACTTTTCCGTCGTTGACGCGTCGTATCGACGACATCACCAGGTTGACGGTCATCATGATTTGCAAAGTTTGCAGCGTTATTTCCTTTCCCGAGCATTCCCGGCACAGGGACTACAGAATTTTCGGGATACTGCGCCACCAAATGCGTGTTCCCGTTCAATGGCGCGCCATCGTTGTACGACGACTCGCGATTTGGATGATTTGGCGGGAAGCTCATAGCTACAGGACCAACTCGGTCATCGTATTCATGAAAGTTTATCGCATCGCTGGTCATCGACTTGCGTCTCGCTTTCGACCTCATCTTTGACGTCGATTGCCGAGTGGCCCACATCTCCTTGATTTTGGTAGGTGAGATACTCGCCATGCCCCGCTCTCCTTCCATCGAATGGACCCCACTGTCTCGCAGGTTAGTCTCCATGCTGCTCTGGCTCGAGAAGGATGCCTTGCTGTTTCTCCTGATAGAATGAAATATTAATCAATTAATTTGGCTGTTGTATTCAGCGCTGGTTATTAAAATTTACGCATATTAAGGTGACATCAACTGTTTATTTCGCTTTAGTTCTTTCCTAGCATTTTCCACATACTGTCTTGTTCCCGATCGTCATGAAGACATTGAGAGATATAAGATTGAGTGAATATGAACAATCTTTGGCTCACAATACACAGAGAGTGGGGAAAGGGGCCTAAGACTGATGAAAATTACAAAGAAACCAACTTACTGCCCGAATATGAGATGGTGATTGCCCGTATAGGCCTACTGGTCATTTCAAGATTTTTTTTTATGTAACCCCCTCAGCCCCCACGCCTCATAGGCCTATGATAGTAACAAGATTTCTCCATGTGTTTGATCAATCCAAGACTACCTCAGATCTACAGCTTTGTTTAATTTATTGTCAATCACAATTTTGTGCTGTATAAAGAGATACTTTAACTCTATTTCCTAATGTACATTTAGGATGTTCCTATGATCTTTACACCTCACCTTTCATTTCTATAAGCTTCTCTCGTTGTAGGTGATGGTTGGTCTCTTGATGTAAGTAGGTTGATGTCCTTTATGAAGCCGTTTAACTGCTTGAGACAAGCTTCGACGTGGAAGTGATCAGGGTGACTTTTCGCCGTGTATTTTAGGAGTCGCTATACAAAATGGGAGATTGATTGCATGATTAAATGATAGGCTAAATGCAATAGCTCGAATTAACAAAGGAGGTTTAAATTTAACGCATGGATTCAACAATGATTGGTCGTTGAATCATATGATAATTGAGGCAGTGGCGGATTTACGTAGTTGTAAAACCGGCTCGTGCCCCCTGTTTTGAAACCCAGCTAGCATACTTTAATACACAACAACAACAAAAAATGCGCCTTAAAAGTTTCCCTTTTTGAGACATTATGTACCCTCTTGTACTTAGACCTAGAACCACCCCTGATTGAGGGATAGTTTGAGTAGCCGGTGGTTCATTGATGAAAGATTTTTCGATTAACATAATTTAACTGAATTCACGGCAGCTATTAACCGCTTATTGAATGTGGCCCACATAAGTATTAAAAGAGACAGAAATTTTCATTTTCCCTTCTAATAAAAGTAAAGGGGGCGTAGAAATGAATTGACGACAATGATAATAGTGGTGATGATGATTATGATGACGTCAACGATGTTGATAATTGAATTTATATGATGATCATGATAATGATAACGAACAATTTATATGATGTGATCATTTATTTTCCCCAGACTCATTTGATTTAGGCCTAAACTAATTAAAAAGATGCAATATCTAAAGGAGATATGGACATAGAAACTGACAGAAACAAAACAACAGGTTTATCGCAAATAAGAAATTTTCGCTCTTATCAAAAATCTAAAGACTCGGTTTATTTTTTTTTTGTAATCTAATTTTCTACATCATCGTAATATTTCTGTAAATATCGCTTTTCAATTTCATTTGATTATTTGTTAAAATCATTTACGCAAGTGAAAGCGAAATCTTATTATATTTTGACGTCAAACGGCTTTATTCAAACTTGATATTATCAACGTAATATGTGAGCCAGGAGAGCACTAACTCTATCAGTGTACACAGAATTAACGCCCTTCTGGCTCTCAACTGTTAATATATGAGTATACCTTCATAGAATGAACATAGTAGGAGATTCTCTGTAGCGGTGCCATGAGGTAGGTTATGGGATCTATCTTGCCTTTCCCGTTCTCTACAAGCTGTTTCTGTTAAAATAAAAAGTTTGTCATAATGTTAGATGTTAACTAAAAAAAGAGCCCCAGGGGGCACGACGCTCACCCGAGGTGGATCAATTCACATCTGGCACATGAACAACTTTCATTCTTCATCTATAGAGGTATCTCTATACACAATACCAAGTCTGAGCTTCCTACCAAGTTCGGTTAAATTCCAATCATGGGTTTTGGAGAAGAAGCTGAAAATGTAAAAAGTTTATGGATGGCGGACAACTTGCCCCACCCCCCCCCCCCTCCAGTATGTTACCCCACAGACCCCCTATAGGGCCACCCAGAAAAAAATCTCCATACACAATACCAAGTCTGAGCTTTTCCTGGTTCTGGAGAAGATGTTTGAAATTTACATAGCTTTTACACTTGGGGGCCCTCCCCCTGGGCCCCCTTGGCCCCCTGGGGGCCACATGTACCATTTTAGCAACTTTGGATCCCCTACCCCTAAGGATGATTCCTACCAAGTTTGGTTGAATTCCGATCATGTGTTTTGGAGAAGATCAGAATGTACATTTTGCCTGGCAGCGCCCCCCCCCCCCTCCAGTATGTTACCCCCACAGGGCCCCTACAGGGCCACTGAGAGAAATTTCATGAACAACATTCATTCTTCATCTATAGAGGTATCTCCATACACAATACCAAGTCTGAGCTATGCCTGGTTCTGGAGAAGAAGATGTTTGAAATTTACATAGCTTTTACAATTGGGGCCCTCCCCCTGGGCCCCCTAGGGGCCACATGTACCATTTTAGCAACTTTGGGTCCCCTACCCCTAAGGATGATTCCTACCAAGTTTGGTTGAATTCCGATCATATGTTTTGGAGAAGATCAGAATGTACATTTTGCCTGGCAGCGCCCCCCCCCCCCCTCCAGTATGTTACCCCCACAGGGCCCCTATAGGGCCACTAAGAGAAATTTCATGAACAACATTCATTCTTCATCTATAGAGGTATCTCCATACACAATACCAAGTATGAGCTATGCCTGGTTCTGGAGAAGAAGATGTTTGAAATTTACATAGCTTTTACAATTGGGGGCCTTCCCCCTGGCCCCCTGGGGGCCACATGTACCATTTTAGCAACTTTGGGTCCCCTACCCCTAAGGATGATTCCTACCAAGTTTGGTTGAATTCCGATCATGTGTTTTGGAGAAGAAGATCAGAATGTACATTTTGCCTGTCAGCGCCCCCCCCCCCCCCCTCCAGTATGTTACCCCCACAGGGCCCCTATAGGGCCACTCAGAGAAATTTCATGAACAACATTCATTCTTCATCTATAGAGGTATCTCCATACAAAATACCAAGTATGAGCTATGCCTGGTTCTGGAGAAGAAGATGTTTGAAATTTACATAGCTTTTACAATAGGGGGCCCTCCCCCTGGGCCCCCCTGGGGCCACACGTACCATTTTAGCAACTTTGGGTCCCCTACCCCTAAGGATGATTCCTACCAAGTTTGGTTGAATTCCGATCATGTGTTTTGGAGAAGATCAGAATGTACATTTTGCCTGGCAGCGCCCCCCCCCCCCCCCTCCAGTATGTTACCCCCACAGGGCCCCTATAGGGCCACACAGAGAAATTTCATGAACAACATTCATTCTTCATCTATAGAGGTATCTCCATACACAATACCAAGTATGAGCTATGCCTGGTTCTGGAGAAGAAGATGTTTGAAATTTACATAGCTTTTACAATTGGGGGCCTTCCCCCTGGCCCCCCTGGGCCCCCTGGGGGCCACATGTACCATTTTAGCAACTTTGGGTCCCCTACCCCTAAGGATGATTCCTACCAAGTTTGGTTGAATTCCGATCATGTGTTTTGGAGAAGAAGATCAGAATGTACATTTTGCCTGTCAGCGCCCCCCCCCCTCCAGTATGTTACCCCCACAGGGCCCCTATAGGGCCACTCAGAAAAAATTTCATGAACAACATTCATTCTTCATCTATAGAAGTATCTCCATACAAAATACCAAGTCTGAGCTATGCCTGGTTCTGGCTCAGGTGAGCTAAAAATAGACTTGATTCATTTGTGGGATTTTCGTCATTAAAAAAAAACTAACACTGCGATTACCACATCATTCCTTATTCTTCTCAACTCAACTCCACTTTTTTATACTATTCTGTTTTACCCCTTTTCTTCCTCTACGTCCCTTCCTCGTGTAAATCCTTTTCGTATTAATACTCATATCTTCTAGTAGATGCAATACAATTAACTTTACCATAGCCAATTGACAGGAAATAATGATCAGAAATACAATAATCTTTTGTTATTTAAAAAGAAAGGAAAGGAATTACTGCTCTCCAAATATGTTTGTTGACTTTTGAGGTACACTGATGCTTATTCATTCAAGTAGAAGTAAATGCTATGTATTCTTTTGTTTTTGCTTGTTATTTAAATGTTTTTGAAGGGCATGATTATTACTTTTTCGGATTTTTTGGGGTTTTTTTTAACTTTTGTATTTTCTCTTTACATTTATAACTACAGAATGTCTTGCGCTTCAAACATTTTTTGTTTATGCACTGTTCCTGCTATGCATATTTCAATGTAACTCACTGAATTTTGTAATTTGTAAATGACTATGTTGCATGGTGAAAAAATAAAACAAACAATTTTCTTATTAGGGCCTAAACGATTGCAAAATTGCCAGGAGATATATATCTGGATCATTATCTTTAATTACTTTCTTTCTTGTGCATAATGCTGACCTGTCCGAATGAAATTAATCTTACATAACGCTAACTTTCGCGATATATTTCAAACCAGAAATGTCGTTTCTATATAATACTGAATGCTTGAGGCATATCTTGATTATATATTCCTATGAATTTTCTTTGTTTCGTAAGCCAATAAAAATGAATCTAACAAATTTCTCTTCACTTATACATATCACGTGGCCAATTAGAGTTTTGATTTGATTTAGTTTCGCGTAGCACACTTTGATATCGCTGATCTGATTTCTTTTCGCACAGCAGGCTTTGATAGTGAATTGACGATTTTCATCCAAAACATTAACAATTTTCATGATCACATACTCACATCTCCTTATTCATTGCTCCAAGCGAATCCCAAAGCAATGATAATAGTAATAATCCATTTTTGTACTTTCGTGGCTCATTTTAAAGTTGTTTAAATGTTCTCTAAAAAAATATTACCCTGAGGAAGCAATTACATATTTCTAGATTGCGCTGTCAAGATATAGCGCTGTAAGCGTTTCACGAATCATCCCCGTGACAGGTGCTTATTTACGTCACCAAAATCGACAGAAACAACATTAGATAAGACCCTTGTCTGTATATATATATATTTCAAAATAGTTCTTCTTCCTGAAGAAGCCTTATAGGCGAAATATTGAACCTTTTGTGTCTAACGGAGTCATTTATTCTGTCTGTCTGTCTGTCTGTCTCTCTGTCTCTCTCTCTCTCTCTATATATATAATATATAATTACATTTGATTCCTAATCTCCATAAGTCTGTGTAACGACTGCTTTGTCACAAAAGAGCAGAATATAGAGCAATGACAAACTGTTTGGAACAGATAAGGCAACATCTTTTAATATACATGTACCTTTAAGTAATTTTATGTAACTCTTCATTGTAACTCTGAATCACAGTATTGCGTACCTCAACAAACTGATAGAAGTTTTGTGATGTGCCGAGATGGTGTGCCAACATAGATAAACCGTCTGCGAAGCTTTTCACATAAGAGGTGTACATCTTGAATAAACTCGACTAAAAGACAACAAATATTTGTATATCATTAAAGAATATCATTAAAAATTAGAAATGAAGAAATGATGGCATGTTGTATATTTTCTCTTATACATTCTTTATTCTTATACAAATGTTTAATCCAAAGAAAATACGCGAAAAACAATGAAAGATTTTCATTTCAATGACATGTATCTTCTTTGTTAAAGGCGGACATAAACCATGCCAATGTAGTAACATTAATTATGGAAGACGACTTAATGGGCAGGAAACTTGTGGTCAGTAAGTCCTACGGGAAAGCTCGAATTAAATTTATCTATCGGTGAATTATAATATTGTTTTAATCTGATTGATATCCATTAGGTATGGTAAAACAGACTTAAACCTTCTCAAAAATATGGCATTTGCTCGTTTAGTTGTGTTATTATTTGATCTGGTTATAAGGATAACCTCTTAAATTTAATTCTTCACGATCCCTCAAGTATCTTTAAGGGCGTTTGATAACATGCAGACAAAAACCACACAGCGGAAGAAATAGTCAAATTTAAACGTGCCAGATGTACATACCCCATCACCGCCTGACAGTCTGGCTAACACATCACCCATGATGCCTTTCCATTTCCAGTCACTCAGTCTTGTTTCCAAAGCTTCCAGGAATGCTGAGTGCTCATGGTGCAGTTCTCCGAAGCATGGTGGAAACATCACACTGAAATGAAGAGGCAGTATCATGATTATTTATTTGGATCACCGTGCTATTTGTTGTTTTTCTTTCTTTTTTTAATCTTTTTTTTTCATATGTAGCACTGTATTTGAAGCTAGAGTAGAAGTATGTTCCAAATCGGTAGCATCACTGGGTGCCTTTATTATAAGTAATGTATATACGATGTGAGAGGCAGTGGGAGAGAGTGAGAAGGGAGAAAGAGAAAAGAGGAGAGGGGAGAGGGGAGAGAGAGATGGGGAGGAGGAAGTGGGAGAGAGGAAGGAGGGTAAGGGAGAGAGCATGGCACAGAGAGAGAGAGAGAGAGACTCACTTGATATCGTTGAGAGGGACAATGGACTCGATCGCGAGAGGTTGAATGATACATTCCTGAATGAATCGTAGATGTGAGACGTAAGTCCGCTCTGAAGAAAGCAACGATTCCACTATGCGACGACGCTTACCTTGTGAAAAGCACAAGTTTATGTCTTAAGTTTTCGTAAATTTTGTTACTGGCCATTATAGGTACTCACTTGACCCTCGGGTGGGACGTGTACACATTTAGTTAATGAAGCTCAATAAAGTAAATATAAAAATAATTTTGGTTTTTGCTTTTACACGTTTCAACTCTTTCATAGTGCCCACTATTTACATAAGACAATCAACTATACGGTCAGACATAATTATCATTCAATCACTGATTCCACAACGCAATTTGGTATTCATTTTAAAGGCCAATATAATATCGAACTCATTAAAGGAGAATTACGCTCAAAAATAAAGACGATAGTGTTCAAAGGTGTTATTTATTCCTACTTGTTAGACTATATGGCTTCGCGTCAAAATATACGAGATCGATACGAATCAAATTTTTCTGAGCAAAATTTACCATCTGCTAGCAATATGTATCGTCTGCTAGCAGCACATGGGGGCTGCCATTTTGTTTATGTGTACAAGAAGATTTTCTTAATCCAAATGCTCAATTGCCTTTTTCAAAATTAAAAACCCATTTGAGATTAAAAATATAGAATAGATATGTCAATTTATTTTTAAACTGAAGATTTCCTTATATATTTCTGTTGAAAATCGATATTCGATTAATAGAAATCTATTTACTCGATACTGGACGTATGGGACGGAGCAAATTAATTCAAATTTTATGGATGCTTCTTCCCTGAGCATTTATAGCGGCAAACTATGCATTCACCTGCTTTCGGATAATGGACTTGAAAAGTCAGAATGCATGCTGCATATATTATGTTCTGCTCTGTTTGGCAAACCCAAGAAAATAGATTTTTGTTAAGCAAAACCAGACAATTTAAAAATATCATACAGATTTAATTTTTATAATACATGTAAACACCCACTTTATATTTTCCGTCACATATGGGATTTTAGGTAATGAAGAAAATCAATTTATGATTTGGATTCAAAATATCTTCCTGACTGGAACATTTCTCAATGGTTCATGTACAACTCCAAATCAGCAAGAAAATGGCAGCCCCCATGTAAATGAGTAGGAGACGATACCGGGTGTTGGAATATCTTTATTTATACCCTTTTCTGATATCTTATTAGAAAATGATTTAGGCCAATAAGTAGGAATATATTACACCTTCCAATATAAGTAAATTTGTAATCAAGGCTTAATTCTCCTTTAATTTCTGCATTGTGTAAAGTTTCACAGACTTTTCACTATTTTCCATTGTAATATAGAAAGCTTCCTTACTTTTATCGCTGTCGTTACTTCGTGCTGTTCTCTCAGAGTTCTGTTCATTCTGTCCGAACTGCAAATAAAAAGATTGGAAGAGAGAATACCCAAAAAAGATAAACAGAAACACGGAATGCTCTTTTCATACTTTCATCGTGAACAATATAGAGCACATTTCCACATCCATTAGTTTCAGTAACATTCCACATAAGTGAACAATAGTTTGTCCTGTTAAAACACACATAATATATATTATTACAGTCATAATGATCATTGGTAGATATGAACTTACACTTCTGTTGATTAGTAGATTGTCAGTGGAAGGGCTGGCGAGTCTAGCTCTATGACGATGATACTCCTCGGCAAACTTACGGCTAAGTTTCATCATCTGATCCGCTGCCTGGATGGTTGAGTCATCAGAGTCGGAGAGCTCAGGATCAACTGAAGTAGATCATTCGAAAATAAGTACACGTAGAGTTTGATCAAGATAACTGGCAAAATAATGATGACGTAATAATGTAATAATGTATGGTATGTACTTTCGGGCGTAAGCTTTACTAGTAATAATAATGAAATTTCTTATTTACCAAATGTAGCCTAATCACCATAATACTATTCTTCCTGAGGGACCTGCATTCATATAGCTTTTGAATTAAAGTCAGAATAAAAACGCATTAGCTTCAGATTGATCGTCAGCGTTGGTCCATATTGGGTCTATATGCACAGACGAGGCTACACATAATAATGCACTTGCCGACAGATCTTTAAGAAGGCGGGTGTCGCAACCCCTAGAGTCATGCTCATATATAGTTGGCATCGATATGATTTACATTTCTTTAACAAAAAGGCTTCTTGTACAGTCGTTGAGAATGACTTTTTTCCGTAATAAATGACTCTTACTTTTAAAGTAGACTATGATAAACCTGGCCCAACTTAGCATTTTATCGGCGTACCCAGGATTTTTTTAAAGAGGGTGTTTAAGATTATTCTTCATTCAAACTTAACCATCTAATCAGCGGCGGATCCAGGATTTTGTGAGGGAGGGGGCCTAATATTCTGAAAATTTTCTGACAAGCAAAAAAAAAAAAAAAAAAATCATCAGCATTTTTGGGATGTCTTCTTATTCCTAAATTATCTGACAAGCAAAATGAAACCAAAAAAAGAGATATATTATTAGACCAGGGTGAAACACAAAACGGAAATAAAAGGGTTTAAAACAAGATTTTCTTTCACTTGTAAAGACCTAAAACACTGCTAAAGCGGGTGTTTGAACACCTAAAATACCCAACCCCCCCCCCCCCCCGGTACACTTCTCCCAATCTTGGTTAATATTAAGATACCTGTTTTTTCTCCAGCCTCTGGTAATGAATCAATAAATGGTTGTAACATTGGAGGAACCGAGTCCTTTGGGTCCTCGAAGACATCTCGATGAAACCCATTCTCTTCAGATTGAGACGACCGATTGGAGTGAGATATGCTCTGAGATCTATCATATGAAATATAGTTTTAAAATGTCAGTCTAGAATGTGTGTGTAACGGGCAGATCAAACACTTGTTTTATCAAAATGAAAATTTAATCAGGAATGATAAGTATACAGAGTTTTATCCACTTAATGTAATAAATCTTTTATGATTCTAACTCTTTTTTTTTTATCCATATCAATGTTTCAGGTGAATCTTACGGATGAGGAATATGTCATCATGAAAATAACATCAAGAGTAAGCCGGTGGTATAATAGGGCAATTGATAGCAATTGATTGTGCCTAATTATGATTATCCTCTGATTAAGACACATCCTTATCTTTTTATCGTGTTATTTTGATTGGAAATGTATATGATATCAATAATACGGACATTGTGATCAAAGGTATACAATTCACTACGAGAGGGACCAGGGTTTGGTAATCATTCTGACTTATCTTTGCTTTTGACTTACGGTCTATTTGCTGCATCAGTCTTCTCCTCCATCTTGGCCTTGGTGCTATCCTGCAGGTCTCGAAGCTCCTCCATCTGTCTCTTCAGATCCGTTGCTGTCTCACTGTTCTTATTTACCTCGTCAACCGCTTTCCCCAGGTCACTCTGAAAAATAATGAATTTTGATATTTCATGGATCTGCGAAAATGATGGATGATAATTACTAGCATTAGCCTTCTTTGAATTATAAATCACATCGCTGTCGAGTTTATAATTAACTTCGAATCAACTACAGCTGTATTATATTTGAATATTCGTATCATAACTGATGCCAATGTATCAATTTTGAATGAATTCTATAAAAGAGCTTTTCAGAGCAGGTACTCGATGGGCTAGCGTGTGACTATTTTCAAGCAATTTGAGACAGATATACAAGTGGACAATTTACATTTCCAAGTCAAATGATAAGTGTTATCTTTCTCTGTTAAATGACATCAGTCTGAAAAGCAAATTTCTGCTGATTTTTCAGATTCATTGTCACTGTAATAGTAGTCTTTATCTCTTCCTCTCACGTGGAGTGTTTCGACCATCTTTGTGAGTTGTTCGACTTTGGCGTCGCTATCCGACTTGTGCTTCTCCAAAGTTTCTTGGAGTGCCCGGTCGCCATTTTGGATCCTGGAGAGTTCCTGCATGGCTAAGACGAAACCTTCCTTCATCTCTTGGACCAGACAGTGAAGCTATAAAATGAAAGTTCAAAATTAACTAAAAGTTCACTAAAAAGCATGGCTAAGTTGATATAAACTTGTCTCTAAATGTCAACATTTCAATACAATGTCTACGCCTACTCGTCCCCGGTATCGTATGTAAAATTTCGATGGCGACAATATCGCCCAGGGCTCACACATTTCCATTTCGTAGTGTCAATCTAGATTTGAAAACAAGAATTAAGCTATAGGAAATAATTTGACCCTCTTCTACGATATCCACATCCTTTCCCCACACATTCTCCCCTTCTACGGTTAACGTAATAACATCCTGCATATTTCTTTTTAAAATCCAGTCCATGCTCCAGGCCATGTATTTATTAACTCCACATGAAGGTTATCGAAAATGCCATGGTTCAGAATGATGATGTGATTGAGTTTAATGGAAGCCGACAGTTTCCTTAGCAAAATAGTTCTATATTCTCTCACAACGGTTGACCGTCCCTTCTATCTCTTTTCAATTGACAAAAAAGAAGAAGTTCGTATCATTTAGATGGGAGTCTATATCATGTGTATAGGCTTATTTTAATATCGATGGCCAATGCAAACTTTGCATCGGAATGCTTGTTCTTTTATGTTGTTGTTGTTGTTGTAGTCCATCTAACAAACCAAACAAAACCAAACAGCGTGATATTTTAGATGTATACTAGACCTTAGTTCATGTTTATTGTGTTTTAAACTTGTAAATATGTGTATTCATGTCTATGTATGTTATTGTTCTATCTTACATTGTTTTATATATCTTTTTGTATTGTATTGTAAATATGTTGTGCTCTCATACCACTGAAGGGGGTCGATAGAGTCAAATAACCATATGTTAAAAAATGCAGATTCGTTTGATTTGTGTTGTTTGTCTATTTTGGGGGGGGGGTATTTTTACAACATTATCCTATTCACTGGGATGGCAGAAGTACCAGCGAAATTGTATGGGGAGCTTTTCAAATACATACCGGTACACCCCAGTCAGATACCCGAAGGAGAGACCCGCGGGTTGATTGATTGAAGGATATTATTGATCAAATTCCATTCTTGCAGCCCGAAGGCTGAATTGCAATGGTTACAATGTAATGCTCAAGATAAAAACAATGATACAACGTTCAATAATTTCACACAATACTTGTCAAAATAATAAAATTAATTAATTAAAATTGTAGTAATAATATTTTCATTACAGTATCAAAAGTGGAATAAATTTCAATTTCAGTTATGCAAAGTAAAATTGGCATTGCAAGAATATTCATATTTCGTAATAAAGGATTAACTTTTATATCAATATAATATATGATTTCAAATAATTGCAAATTCGTTAGGACACATTCGGTGGGCTAAAATATTATTGCACTAACTATCATGTAAAGAATAGGTTACATTACAGACCAACGGCTAGTATATTAATTTGAAATGTATTAATCATGTGTATATACCGAAGAATAAAATACAACTGGAGTAGAGTATGGTTTTGGCAAAATAATCAGCATAGATAGACGGTTGGTATTGTAAAACTGGGTTATATTGATTAAGTTTGCTTTTCCCCTAATAGGCACAAGTGACGCCAAATTGATCATGATAAAAAATGGATATACTTCTTAACATGTGAATGCATGTACATGTATATGATTCTATTCACTAAGCTGCCAGATAGGGGTATGTGTAGCAGAGTTATTTGTGAAAACTTCTTAAGATGTAAATATATCATCTCTTTTCGCTCTACCATTAATTGTTTTATTCTCTTTTCCGTCTTACTGTTTGTTTTGTTTTGTTTGATTGTTTGTTGTTGTCGTCGTTGTTGTTTTGTTTTGTGTTTTGTGTGTTTTTTGGGGTTTTTTTTTTTTTTTTTTGGGGGGGGGGGTTTGGGGGGAGGGGCTTTCTGTCTACCTACTTTACTGTCTGTCTTACATTTTAAAGATTATACAGCGTTCTATTATTTTTTATTGTAATGTATTTTCTCTTGTTTTTTACTACGGACCACTTTTGACATCTTAACATACTTGTGAGTAAGTACTATTTGCATTCTGCCACTCCCACTCATGTTCGACATCTTGTATTTACGGAATTGATCCGCAAGACAATTATTTATGCTACAGTCACACGGCCATGTTACGGACCTGCGGATGCCTGCGTATATTTGGATAATGAAAATGCGTAATTTTTACCCCAAATAACGCAAATTTGAGCAAAAGTTACCTATATTCTGCGGACGATACGGATTAGTTACGGATGTTACGTATGAATTACGGATGTTACGGGTAAAACCTGTTGATGAGCCCATCCGCTGCCAACCCGCTGACACATGTCACGGACGACCTACGGATGACTTACGGACGATACAGATGACTTACGGACGATACGTATGAGTTACGTAGTTTACGTATGGATAACTTTATATTCTGCGGATGCTTACGTATATTTCATCCGCAGCAAAATTTTGAGATTTTTAAAAATTCCCGCTGCGGATCTGCGTATGTCTGCGGATCCTGCGGATTAGGTTACGGATTGATACGGGTGCTTACGGATGATACGGATCCTTTCGGATGCTTACGGATTTTTATCCGTAAGCATCTGCAGCTACCGTAAGTGGCCGTGTGACTGTAGCATTACTGATGACAAGTAGGGACCAACAAATCAAAACGCCCCCCAGGGTTTAGGATTTAGCGGTAACAATGGTCTACCTCTCACCTTGAAGAGCCCTTAGGGAGAAAAACTGATGAGGGGTCCATGAATGGAACCAAAAGCTCGGACTTAAAGGAGAATTAACCTCAAACAATAAAGACGATAGTGTTCAAAGGTGTTATTTATTCCTACTTGTTAGACTATATGGCTTCGCGTCAAAATATACGAGATCGATACGAATCAAGATTTTCTGAGCAAAATTTATCATCTGCTAGCAATATGTATCGTCTGCTAGCAATACATGGGGGCTGCCATTTTTTTATGTGTACAAGAAGATTTTCTTAATCCAAATGCCCAATTGCCTTTTTCAAAATTAAAAACCCATTTGAGATTAAAAATATAGAATAGATATGTCAATTTATTTTTAAACTGAAGATTTCCTTATATATTTCTGTTGAAAATCGATATTCGCTTAATATAAATCTATTTTCTACATACTGTGACGCAATGGACGGAGCAAATTAATTCAAATTTTATGGATGCTTCTTCCCTGAGCATCTATAGCGGCAAACTATGCATTCACCTGCTTTCGGATAATGGGACTTGAAAAGTCAGAATGCATGCTGCATATATTATGTTCTGCTCTGTTTGGCAAACCCAAGAAAACAGATTTTTGTTAAGCAAAACCAGACAATTTAAAAGTATCATTATAAAGATTTAATTTTTATAAATCATGTAAACACCCACTTTATATTTTTCGTCACATATGGGATTTTTGGTAATGAAGAAAATCAATTTAGGTCTTGGATTCAAAATATCTTCCTGACCGGAACATTTCTCAATGGTTCATGTACAAATCCAAATCAGCAAGAAAATGGCAGCCCCCATGTAAATGAGTAGGAGACGATACCGGGTGTTGGAATATCTTTATTTATACCCTTTTCTAATATCTTATTAGAAAATGATTTAGGCCAATAAGTAGGAATATATTACACCTTTCAATATAAGTAAATTTGTACTCAGGGGTTAATTCTCCTTTAAAGATTTTACCAAATTTAATCTTACGTTGTTGCTTAGGGTAAGGTCCAATAACATAACTTTGTAAGTGACCAGTATTATTGCTCAATCTTCGGAAAGCGAATAAAAAAGATGAATTAAGTTTCACTACGCAACTGTTTGAAAACGGTCAATGCGCTGGGAACGTCAAGTATTGTAGATTATTGTTCAATCTCTGGAAAGCAAATAAAAATCGACAGATTAACATTCATTACACAAATGCTATACACCGATCAATGTGCTCGCTAACGTCATTTCCCAAGAGTATTTTTTTTTTCTTCATAGCTGTAAGTCAGGATGCTTTGATTATTGGGTACGATAATGAGTGGGATTGTTAGGTGATTGATAGCGCGAAAAACCAAACTAATAACAAAACTAAGTGATCATTCGATATACATGTACATGTAGTGACGTCTTTTGATATACCTGGATGAGCAGGGGCGTCTATCCGTAGGTAGTAATGAGCGGGAGTACGTGAGGAGGGGGGGGGGGGAGGGGCAAACGCTTCAATCTGAAAATGCATTTAATTATAGAATTTTAAATGCAACTGCCTTTCTCCCCGTAAGCTGTCAATACCCCTGTGAATTATGAGAGAATATTACAGATCAGAACCATGTATATTCCACACCTCGTGGATAATTATATTTCATTCTTCTCAGATGCCTCGAATTGCATTTGCACATGTGATTTCAAGAAATTAATAGGCCCACGAGAAGTAAAATGATATTTATGATATCGGTTCACGTTCTTTATTATAATTCTACGCAATTTTTCCATTCGACATAAATTTACAAGATTATTACTGACCTCATCGATATTCCTATATAGTTTTCCCCTTTTGAATAATCAATCATTCTTGGAAATGATTAGTTGGTTGTAATGAAAACAACATTTCAAATGATTACTTAATGTGATGTTACTTATAATAATAATGATTCTATCAATAGTTCTGCAAGCAGGATAAAATTATTCGAAGTGAAAGTTTGATTGGATTTTCAACATACCCCAGTAATTTGTTCTTCCAAATTGCCATGATTTTCGGCATCACCTGTGTGGGAAGAAAAGGATAAAAAGTAACTGATACGACTGTGTCAGGATGATTAAATATTTTTCACCAAAGGCTTCCTCATAATATCATAAACGTTTGATGTAAATAATCTGGTGTTAAAGGAGAATGAAACCCCAACTTGTATGCACTTTAACAGAAGCAGAAAAATCTTAGATGCATATCACTGAAAGTTAACAGATAAAGAATAAAAAAGTTATGAAGATTTTAAAACCCTAAAATCGCTAAATCAAATTGGCAACATAGTAGAGGAGTCGTAGTCGAGTGGTTTAATCACTTGACTGGGAATGCAAAGGTCGTGGGTTCGAACCCCGGCACGGCACTTATGCTCTTGAACAAGGCATTTTATCTAGATTGCTCCTCTCCACCCAGGTGTTTAAATGCGAACGCCATTGTGGTTGGTTTAGTATTTGCGCGCTTGGGAACAGGCGACTGGCTGGAATGCTCCCCAGAGGAGTGGAGAATGTGCACTGTAATGTGCAGCATCGCAAGTGAATCCAGTGAACGGGGTAATAATGCTGTAAGCGCTTTCGTCGGTTACATTATAACTGGTAAGGCGCTTTATAAGAAACAGCTATTATTATTATTATTATTATTATTATTAACATACTCACTATGCTAATGAGATGCTATGACGTTTTTGTGCTCTCTCTTTAGGTATTTTCAGCTTTTAAACAATTGAATTGTCAAAATTGTGAGGAATAAATTTATGAACACCACCTATAATACAGAAATCAAATTTTCTAAGATATATTCAAGGAAAGTGGATTTTTACAACATTATTTGTATAAGGCAATTGGAAAGAATAGCACATTTACATCATAGCATCTCATTAGCATAATGAGGAAATAACCAATTTCAGATCTCATTCATTTAGCGATATTAGGATTTCAAATATTCATAACTTTTTTTATTAGTTGTCCGTTTTACCTCAACCTTTCAGTGGTATGCTTCTTTGATTTTTCTGCTTCTATTAAAATGCATTTATTTTGGGGGTTTCATTCTCCTTTAAGATGTAGCTATCATGAAGTGTATACTGTATGCTATTGATATGAAAGTAAAGAGTTTACCACTCCAAAAAGTGGAAGAGAATCTAACTTCTCACACATGCTCTCTTTCTATTTTTATTTTGTTTGATCAGTCCTTTTAATCGTTGCTTAAGTTCACCACCCCTGTAATGGAAGAGCATCTACCCCCTCCCCCTCCCTCCACCCCTTTCCCTCTCTTTCACTCTGCATACCTCTGACAAACGCAGGAGAAGGCACCCTCACTCCTCCATGTATTGAAGCGTCCATATCATCAGATGGCAGACCTATATAACAGCAACAAAATAATAATCATCCTTTCACAATCTTGTTTTTACATAATTGAAAACCATAGCTTTCAATCTATTTAATATTCTTCTCGCCGTGACGTTCAACATTCAAAGCACTATATCACGTAGAAACACAATCGGACCTGTCTCTCGAAGAACTGTTCAAATATACATGTAACTGCAATTCATTTATACATATTGTAATCAGACATAATGGACCCTTAAGGCAAATGATTATGATAACTAATCAACTGAAATACTAATTGAGATTTGTTAGAAACTCTATTAAAATACTTGATTAGCAAAAGTTAAAACTTGACATCGGATCAAATGAATAACAAGTTGGCAATAATTATATACGGTTATATATACGGTTATATATACGTATATCATGATAGCAATTCGGAAAACTATACTCGTGAACTAGAAATAATTTTTTACATTCATTAATGCATGGTAACAAGTCATATGCCAAGATATTTAACTTAACCATGCAGCTCAGTATATGGTTAACATAATTCTATTATCTTTTTGTAATATTTAAGGCTTACCTCTGACAAACGCTGGTGAGGGTACCCTCAGTCCTTCTATCCTCGAAGTGGACATCTTATCTGATGATATTGAGGACGAGTATGAGGTATCTAAGCCTACATCGTAAGCGATGATACTACAGTATCTTCTTGGTCAACTGATCCGTGATGGCCACCGGCATCGGCCGAGATTGAAAGCGTGATCACGATCCTCAACTTGAGCTTATCAACTGTATAGTTATATATAAGAGAGGGAGAAAATCACAGAGGGAGAGAGAGAGAGAGAGAGAGTTAAGTTAGGAGATGTATGAATCAAAAGCGTGAAACCAATGGGTTGTTTTTTCTGGTCCGCATAATAATTGTGGGGGCAATCAAATAACTATCAAAATAACTTCTCGAGCCACAATGTATAACCCCCAAACAGTATTAATTGATCCTAACATTTTTATATGTGCACCTATGGCAATTGACAATATGACCAACGCAAGGCATAATTTCCAATCATAATCATTGGCCCTGGAGGGGGAGAGATTAGGTGCTGCAGCCCCCCCCCCCCCCCATAATAGATTTAAAATCCTTCTTTAAAAAAAAATATTACCAATATTTTGGGCAACAGTCACCTCATATTCGGGCAACCGTTAAATAATATTCGGGCAGCGAGGTTGTTTATTCATAATTTTCAAATCTGATCTTTTATCACTAAATGATATTTTTTGTAAGAGAGCACATTGAGCGCCAAAAGTTAGAAGCTAGAAAATTTATAGGTCCTGGCGCGATTGTGCCCGAACGCATATTATCATAATTATTTACCCACGGGGATGTTTATCCGATTGCAATGATTGGGTTCTTTAAAAAAACAAAAACAAAGGCGTGTATAGTCACATTATCAAAACGATTCATCGTGTACTTGAACAAAAATTAATGGCAATGACCCTGAACAAACGATAAAATGCTTTGTCGGCAATAGTGTTTAAATAATTTATACAAACGTGGTGTACCCTAAGGTCAACACAACAGGTAAAATAGTCAGTATAATAATAATACCAGCACGTCGTATTATCATAGTATACAACAAAGGAGTTACATAGAAAGGAAGAGGGGGAGAAGGAATTGAATAATGAATCAAAACGATGAGAAGAATTAGGACATGCCTAGAGTTAGAAAGGGATGATGAATAATCATTTTAAAATACACTTTTCTATATGATGGATAAATGACATTTTAAATCTTAAAATCAGTTGATATGAATGACAAACAGACATACAGTGGTGTCACATGACTGTATGCAGAATGCTGAGCGGTTGCAGCCCAAATAAATTCTGGTCAAAATTTTATTAAGGAAATCTGTCGGAAAAGTTTTGTTTGTTTAAAAAAAATGCAATCCTTGCCAAGGTGCCCGAATCTGAAGCTGTACTAATAATCTATCTAATTTATCGATAGTATTTCCTGGATTAAAAATCCAATGCTGAATTTAGAAAGTACTGCTTGATATGATCTCTTTACTGCAGTGGCGGATCCAGGAATTTGAAATGTGTGTGTGTGGGGGGGGGGGGGGGGGGGGATGGGGTAAAAATCACAAAACATGCAGACAAATTAAAGGGGGCGCGCGCCCTTGGCGCCCCTGCCTGGATCCGCCACTGCTTTACTAATAATCGTAATCATGTAAATGACATCATACCTACGCACATCATAAGTATATCCTAGTAAAAATCCTTTTCGTCACTGCATCATAATGAGAGAGAAACGCGTCATTTATCCCATAATATCTTCACTGGACATACACCTTGGAAGAAAAGATGAAGTTGACCCATCAAAAAATATATTTGTTTTCCCTTTTATTGATTTTCCTCTGTCTTCATGCTCAGTTGAGAAGATCTTTAAAGAGATGTTTATTCTCGCAATCCAATATGAAATAATAATAGCGTATACATGTAGTAAATAAAAAAAAACAGTTCAAGGCAATTTAGACAATAATGATGTTTAAGAAGGTCGGAGCATCATTTGCCTCGATTTTCCATGAATTAGCCATGAAGTAAAGATATAATGCTGAAAATGGATGGTTCCCTTTCAAACAAGCTGCGAATTGTCTGTTCCCAGAGCATAATTATTTCTTAGCTGGTGTATACTATACAACACTTCGTCGGACCATTGGCAAACAAGTTGCACTAATCGTTCTGGTTCACCAACAGTGCAATATGCGTTTGTACATGTACATATGTACAGCTGAAGTGTCACAGTCCCACATATACAACCTCATCGTCCAATCAAAATTCCATTCTTTAGTGAAAGAACAATAGAAAGGGAAGAATCAATTCTACTTCCAATTCGCCTGACTGACAGTTATATTGGATGAACCCTACGTCGAAGAAAGGGGTGCGCTTGTATTGCCACAATTAACACAAAGACAAGTGGGCTTGCTCTCAGTACTCTCTTCAAAAAAATCAATATGGTAGGTATTGACATCCAGTTATTTTGGGTGTTCTTTTGTTTGTCTTGATATCTTTGTCGTCGATTACAACCGATGTGAGGAGTGAAGTGAACTTGCCACACGTGTATCTTATAGGATATTTAAAAAATGCTCCGTGTAGGTCTAGGCCAAAATGCATCTTTATCGATGTTTATAGAAATATACAGATTTTGTTTGATTTAAATGAACCTAAATTACAAGCTTCTCTTTCCAAAGTTTCCTCCACAATACAGCTAGCATTTATTCACTTACCACACACACATGTATAACTTAAATTTCATATTTTTAAACCGAATTTATGTGCCAGATTTAGTATCATTCTTAAGCGTTGGTTTTTCTATGCTCATAATGATATTTTGTAAACTGAAAGTCTTTGTAAATTTATTTGCTGTTATTGTGGAAATAAATGAAATGAAATGAAATGAACATCGAAGGGAGTATGTTCTCCGATCTGTTTAATGAATGTAGCCCGTAGTCAGGAGCAGTGATTCTCGGCTCGGTTGTTGCTTATTGGTTTACGACCCCACATTCTGACACCCTTTGATATGTTTCGACATACCTACACTGTAAAAACTTAAGTGCTGTATATATAGCACTTTTTGAGGGCATGCATAGGGACTTTCAGCACTTTCACGGGAGCTGGACCGGCTCCTTAAACTGCTAAACATTCCAAAAACAAATCGTGATTTTGGCGAGCCTCGAACCCAGGGTCTGCTGATCGAGAATCGCTGGCATTACCGCTAGACTAACTCACATCGTACGATTTAGAGCAGATCATATTGTTACATAGTGAATTTACGACACCGCATAGTTCATGTGATCTACTTGACTCCCATGACTAAACTGGATTGCAAGAAGCATTCGTTAGTCCATCGGTAAATTTTTGGCTGGTAAATTAGCACACTACAAGTGCTATAAACAGCATTTCAGGTGCAGTCACTATACATACCCCTAAAAGTAGCACTTTAGTTTTTACAGTGTAGGGTTTGTTTATATGTAGGGATGTCTAAAGCATGGATGCTGAATCACAAAGTTGTCGAAACAGAGGGATGTCGAAACATAGGGTGTCGAATCAGAGGGGTGTCCAAACATAGGGGTGTCCAAACATACATGTAAGAGTATCCAAACATTCGTGTATGGAGACATAAGGATGTTAAAATGTAGGAATAACGAAAATGAGGATGCTGAAACACGCGATGTCGAAACGTAGTATGGCCAAACATAGGGGATGTCCAAACATTGGGATATCGAAACATAGGGGTGTCGAAATATCAGGATGTCGAAAATAGGAATGCCGAAAGACAAAGGTGTCGAAACGCAGAGGTGCTGAAACTAGGAAGTGCCAAAAAGGGGTGCCCAAACATGGATATCTGAAGAATGGATGTGGATTTACAGACTCGAGGTAAATCTGTGTCTTAAAATACAAATTCAAATTTGGTTGTATCGATTACAATCAAAACACACACAAAAAAGTCATTATCAGTTATTCATCAAAGAATTCATAATATTTTTAATACCACGGTACAACACATTAAGTGTCAGGGAAAATACAAACAATGATAAATAGGACATGTCTAACCTTTTGAATTAAATTTCCTCTATAGTTTACTGTTTGAAAGTGTTCTATTTATATTATAGAATGCAGAATTTCAGTATACTACATAATGCAAAATCTCCTCACACCCTTCCCCAGTCCCTACTATGCAAATATACTCGTTCGTCCAATATTCCTTGCAATAAAGCTTCTCAGACATCGCATTGCTGAATGGAATAGTATAAGCGACACTAGAGTTTAGGGAGAAGCGGCTATAAATTTGAATACATATGTAGACTGGTCTCATCTTCAAACTTTGCAGAAGTGTCTATTGTTTTCAAAGAAATTTTGTGAATGTGTTTGTGTTTGTGTGTGTGTGTGGGGGGGGGGGGGTTAAATGTGGATTGGAACTGAAATTGTTTAAAAGAAAAAAAATAACAAAGACTAGTCGAAGTTGCTCTTTTTCTTCTTTTACGTCCAAGTACGTTACTATAATCATGATAATTGAGAAAAAAAAAACAATGTACTTTTTCATTGGAGAAAAAAAAAGTTAGAACTTTGAAAAATATATATATTTGTGGCAAAAATAGTCAATCTTGACTGGTTGCCAAACAAGTCAATAAAAAGATAAAAACAACAATGTTATATTGACAAAGGCGGCAAATTCCAACAATAGTGATGCTATTGATATAGGTTACATATAGAAACACTTTTTCTTAATTGGGGGATTAGTCGAATTGTTACACATCATTTGTTTCAACGGTTCGTTTCGATTGATCCCCACTTGATGGCCTTTTTGCCAGAAGTTTTCCAATATAATTGTCTTTGCTTCAGCGGTTTGTGACAGTGGATATGTTGATATCTTGTAATGAGCTCAAAAAAGGGCGGATCCAGGATTGAGTAAAAGAGGGGGCACAAAAATGAAAGTTTGTCAAAAGGTAGACCCGTATTTTTTTTGGTCTCGCCAGCTTCTCGAAAAGTCGCTCAGTGGGGGGGGGGGGGGGGGGGGTGTCCAGTTTCCCTCCATAATTCCCTGACAAGCCAAAAAAAAAAAAAAAGGTCTTCCATTCTAAAAGGGGGGGGGCACAATCGAGAAAATGGCGGATCGTCTATGGTCAAAATGCATACTTCTCTTCCAAAAGGGGGGGGGGGGGGAGGGGACGGGCCGGAAGTGCCCCCCCCCCCTGGATCCGCCAATGAGCTCAAATATTGATTAGCACAGTGCTCTCTGTGTTGGTTTGGTGTAATTCTTTGAAATCTAATTCGAGACTTGTACTATTATATTTCTCGTGTAATCACTTATCCATATTTTACATTCATAATAAGATAATAGTGATACTGAAATGACAAATTTTATCGTGTAGCTTTTGTTAATACGACCTCTAAAAAGCACCCTGCAATATTATTATTGTTATTACCTTTAGAAGTGCCATCGTTATAATTATTATTATTATTATTATTATTATTATTATTATTATTATAATTATTATATTTATTATTAATATTGTCATTATCATAATCATCATCATTGTCATGGTAATAAGGTGCTAGTTTTACATCAATATTAGAAGACGGAAAAAATAGTAAAGAAAGTACAACTTATTCATCAATTTGCCTGTACCCCGTCTTATTTTCTTTCTAACCAAAGAATTCACGATGCAGTAAAGTGTCATAATTACTACTTGTCCAGTTAAATAAAACAACTCGTTCTTCTTCTTTCGTATGAGGTAGTAGTGTTATACATCAGGCTATTTGTTGAAGCTTGGTAAGCCAGTTGATTTGTGCGTCCTTTGGGCTTGATAAGTCAGTCATCCCGTCAGGGCAGTTGTAGATAATATGGTCTGCCGTCTGCTCATCTGCACCACAGGTACATGCCGGTGATTCCCTAAGTTTCCATTGGTACATGTTAGCGTTGAACCTTCCAACCCCAGTGCGCAGCCGGTTGAGTGTTACCCACTCCCTCCGAGGTAGTTCAGAGCCAGCAGGAGCTTTGATGCCAGGGGGAACAGTGAACTGCCGTGGGCGAACCGTCCCTTCCCAGCTCTTTTCCCACTCTTGAATTAGGCTGAAGTCTGATCTACTGAGGGCGGCTGCATGTCGGGAGAAAGGTCGGCGCGATCGGAGGCGTTGGCGACCAAGGTCCTGGGGTTCTGTAGTGTTATTTTGTGTAGGGGGTGATCATCATCAGCCAAGGATTTGGTTGTCAACTTGGCTGTCAGGTTCTCGCGGCGTAGCCTTGGTGGCGCAGTTCCAGCGAGGACTGGATCTGCGGGTGTAGGGCGGAGACATCCAGTGATAAGCCGCATGGTGCCATTAAGTACACAGTCCAGCTTTCTGGTGTGGGTGCTCCTGCACCACGCTTGTGCCGCATATTCAGCAGGGCTGTAAGCCAGGGCTAGAGCTCCTGTGCGAACTCGCTCATAAATATATATATCAAGCCAATGAACGTATAATATCAATAAACGATCCGATTAGATCTGAAACCCGAAGGTACATATTACACCTTGTACTGACCACTATAAAATATTATTTGTCGTCCACTCATATTGTGTGATAGTTAAGGGGAAGTTTTGTATGGAGCAGTGAGGGAGGACTCGGGACATCCAGCTCCTGATCAGCTCTACAACATACTTCTCTAAGGCTATAACCAATATCTAAGCATAGTATTTGCTCATGAGCAGGGCGTGGTAGTTGTATCCAAATTCACTTCCTGGGGCGTTCCTGGGGCGTTTCACCCAATGCAAACATGCCCTTGAAACTTGAAACTTGAAAATTATTTTTAATTTACCTCGTGTCTCCCCTTATGCTTCTTTTTATTTTTTCCTAAATTGGCTTAGCATTTTCAAAGGATTTAAGTATCCTACTTATTTTTTTGTGATTGTCTATATCTGAGCCAGATTTTCGAATAAATTTAGCTCTTATCTATTTTTCGGGTTACACCCATACTTTGAAATTTTGACTGGGAGAATAGTCGCGATGCTTTGCATTTTTGCTTCATAGACTATTGTGATTATCACAATGAATGTATAGTATCAGTAAAACGATCCGATTAGATTTGAAACCCGAAGGTACATACTACACCTGGTACCGACCATTATAAAATATTATTTCTTGAAATCAACAAAGATTTTTTTTTTCCTAAATTGGCTTAGCATTCTCAAAGGATTTAAGTATCCTACTTATTTTTTTGTGATTGTCTATATATGAGCCAGATTTCGAATAAATTAAGCTCTTAATTGTTTTTCGGGTTACAATACATACTTTGAAATTTTGACTTGCAGAATAGTCACGATGCTTTACATTTTTGCTTCATAAACTATTGTGATTATCACAATGAATGTAGTAACAGTAAAACGATCCGATTAGATTTGAAACTCGAAGGTATATATTACACCTTGTATTGACCAGTATCCTACTTATTATTATTATATTTTTTTTTACGATTGTCTATATCTGAGCCCGATTTTGAATAAATTAAGCTCTTATTTGTTTTTCGGGTTGCAATGTCGTGTGTTGGGGGCCGGAGGGGCGTAGACTCTGTGTTAAAACATATGAATTGGCGCCCTTCTGGCTCTAAACGGGCGATATATATACTTTGAAATTTTGACTGGGAGAATGGTCGCGAGGCTTTACATTTTTTTCTTCATAAACTATTGTGATGATCGCCTTAGGAGATAACGGCTTGTGTTTAGATTTCAAACGTTAAAACGACTCTGAATAGTCTTTTTTAATTGCATTCTCAGCCTTTTTCTGAAAAAAACAACAAATCAATCAACAAAGATTTATATGGAGTCCACTCTCCTGTGAACTATTATGCAGTTGGTGTTTTACTCTTTCTTTTGCTTCGGATCATACAAAACAATTTGTCTTTCGGCTATTCGACCTTGGTCAATGTAGGGCCTTTTTCTTAATGTAACAGAGCAAAACAAGTTTTACATGAATTGTCCCTCCTTTGTTAAATAGCCTTCTCCCTCCCCCCCCCCCCTCCCCTTCTGTGGAATGGATTAGTCCAGAAATTTCTTGCATTTTTCTGTTTGAAACAAAATTAAAAGAAAGCACTGCACTCGATAAGCTCACCGGCCATGGCGCCGAAGAGTCTGTTAAGTCAGAAAGTTCTCTCCTTTTAACAGGTATGTTTATTAATTTTATATCTGTAATAGTGTAAGAATGTTGTATGTTTTACAGCTAATCTTCTGAAGAGTTTTAGTGATTAAGATGTATGATCTCAGCCTTTCATGTGGCTGCTGAACTTTATTTTACAGTGCACAATGTAATGAGGAGTTCATTTATAAGTGAAAGTGTTGATTCATGAATTGCTAAACTTTATTACTCCTTTTGACATGGGGAGACTGCATGATAGTTCATTCAAAATTAATTACCCACGCCGATGAAATCGGCAGGGTTATGTAAAGGGCTCCGTATGTTTGTTTGTTTTTTTTTTTTTTGTTTGTTTGTTTGTTTGTTTGTTTGTTTGTTTGTGTACAAGATAACAAGAGAACGGGTGAACGGATTTGCACCAAATTTTCAGGGAATGTTCAGAAAGTGACAGGAAAGAATCGATTAGATTTTGGTGATGATTGGTTGACCCCTGCACATTCTGTGTGACCTTGAAGTTTTAACCCTGTAGTAAAGTATAGGAACTTCAGTTCAGATAGTGACAGGAAAGAAACTAGAAAGATTGATGACCCCAAACTTCGCCTGCAGATGCAGAAATATTTTGGCTAATCAAAACACTCATTACTTCGTCTCACCAAAAGTCTATTTCAGGTTTATGAATTTTAGAAGACTTTTAGACCCATTATTTGCCATTTCACTTCAAATCCGTACGAGCCTGCAATGAATATTCAAAGCCAACGTATCCCAGCAACAAGGGATTGCACGCGACACCATTTTTAACTACAAATTCATTTAGATTCAGGCTACACTACCCCTACGGCTTCTCCTCTATTTCTTATCTTCTGTGCATTTCTGTTTATTTTCCCGGTTCTTTCCACTTTGTTGTGGAAGTTTTTGTGATTTATTTTATCCTGATGGACGTGTAGTACGTGATTTTAATTGTTTTCGGTGAAAATCTGGTGAGTTTGTTCGACGTGAGTGAGTCTATCGCACTCGCGAGCGTTCGCGTGTGTTGATCTGAGTGAGTGGGCTGTGTAGCTAGCTGTACGTACATAACTATACACAGCGCTGTCGCGAAGTGACGGCGATCTGGTCGGTACGGTCGGGCTAGGGAGTACATAACCCCAGGGAGTACAGTGCCTGTGCCTTTTGACTGTAGTAGGATTGAACTTTTTTCTTTGGGTTATAACGGTCCTGTCATTTGAGATTTGAGTTAGTTTATAACTCATTTATGTCTGTTTGAGTGGATTTCGTAGTTGTAAAATATATACAAACACTGTATTTCTTTTTAATTTGTGTGGATTTGCAAAATTTGGTGGCTGATCGAGGTTCGCCGAATACATGCACGCCAGTATCCACTTTGACTTTGTTGATGGGTGGTGACTGAGCTGAGTGAGTAAGCTCTGTGCCTCGCATGCATTTTGAAGTCGAGATCCAACTTATTTTGTCGTCATATTTATTTTATCCAAGCCCGATGAAAAAAAAAAAAACAACCCCAATTGCAATGTAATTTAAAGATAGAACATGAATACATTTACTAACACTTACATGACTGAACACTGAATACAAATTGCTAACATTTTTTTTCTCACCACGCCACGCTCTCTGACATGTCTAATCAATTACTTTTAGGGGAGGGATGTTTCAATAATAAAATATCTTTTTCAGAAGAATTTTTTCAAGGGTGGGGACACACAAAGCTATGACCTGGATATGGCAAAATTTATTGGGGGGGGGGGGGGGGGGAGAGATGTGCCTCTTGTTATCCCCTTTGAATGGCTACTGCTTACAAAAATAATCGCAACAAAACAAAACCTATTGGGTTAAGGCGTGGGTCTGCCGCCTTTGACGGCCTTTCTAGTTGTATATGATTGTATTGTATTCATCAAGTTGTTGGGAATTGTCAACTTGTTACAATATTTCATGATAGGACTATTTGATCAATCAAATATTTGATTCATGAATTGCATATCTTAGGTAGGTGGTAGAAAAGTTCACACACGAGCATATTTAGGATTTAGTTGTTACATGCGATTTGCATAGAAAGTTACAGTGTACGTGTGTATCGCGTGTGTGTGTGTATTATGGCTAGTAATAGCAGTTAGGCCTGTATGTATAGTACGTGTATAATCAAGGACCATGTAGGGCTAATACACATTTTAACTTGATGCATGTGTGTGTGCGTTTGTTTAGCATTATGTCCGAGGACATTTTCGGACAGAGAACAAAAAAAAAAATCATGACAACAATGGTCCTCGGAAGCCGGACAATAGTCCTCGAACGTCGAACAATGAATTTGTGCCTTATTCCGTCGACTGTCCGAGGACGAGTAACAATAGAGGAACAATAGTTGTCCTCGGAAGTAAAGCCATGTAAACGTGTGTGTGTGTGTGTGTGTGTGTGTGTGTGTGTGCGTGTGTGTAGGTGTGTTTGCGTTTGTTTAGCATTATGTCCGAGGACATTTTCGGACAGAGAACAAAAAAAACCCATGAGAACAATGGTCCTCGGAAGCCGGACAATAGTCCTCGAACGTCGAACAATGAATTTATGCCTTATTCCGTCGACTGTCCGAGGACGAGTAACAATAGAGGAACAATAGTTGTCCTCGGAAGTAAAGCCATGTAAACGGGTGTGTGTGTGTGTGTGTGTGTATAGCTGTGTGTGTGTTAAGTTTGGCAGCAGTGCTGACTAAAATCTGCAACTTTACAAGCACAAGGTAAAGATGGAACAGGACTATTGAGATAACCAGTTGAAATCCTCTCACTAGATTTTTAGTGTTTTTGTCATATATTTATAAAAATGAGTTACTCTATGAGGTACATCTGTCATGTTTCTTTTAGATGCAGTCATCAGTGTCAGAGAGAGTTAAAAGAATGAAGTGACATGTATTTGTTATTTTGTTGTATTTTGATACAGGTTCTTCTTGTTCTAGTTCATATTTGACACACTTCATACGACGGGAGGAATAAAAGTGGAAAACCCCCAGTTACCATCTTCTTCTGGGCGTGTTTATTCCCTTAATGTTTTTTTGTTTTTTGTTTTTTGTTGGGGGGGGGGGGGGGTTAATTTACATTAACATAGGTATTTAACTTGCTATGCCGGTCAATTACCTCAGGGTGTTTATAGCATCTCATTTATTACCCACGCCGATGAAATCGGCAGGGTTATGTAAAGGGCTCCGTATGTTTTTTTTTGTTTTTTGTTTGTTTGTTTGTTTGTTTGTTTGTTTGTTTGTGTACAAGATAACAAGAGAACGGGTGAACGGATTTGCACCAAATTTTCAGGGAATGTTCAGAAAGTGACAGGAAAGAATCGATTAGATTTTGGTGATGATTGGTTGACCCTGCAAATTCTGTGTGACCTTGAACTTTTGACCCTGTAGTAAAGTATAGGAACTTCAGTTCAGAGAGTGACAGGATAGAAACTAGAAAGTTTGATGACCCCAAACTTCGCCTGCCGATGCAGAAATATTTTGGTCAATCAAAACACTCATTACTTCGTCTCACCAAAAATCTATTTCAGGTTTATGAATTTTAGAAGACTTTTAGACCCATTATTTGCTATTTCACTTCAAATCCGCACGAGCCTGCAATGAATATTCAAAGCCAACGTATCCCAGCAACAAGGGATT
The DNA here is from genome assembly GCA_025617745.1 of Heliocidaris erythrogramma. Classification (NCBI taxonomy): domain Eukaryota; kingdom Metazoa; phylum Echinodermata; class Echinoidea; order Camarodonta; family Echinometridae; genus Heliocidaris; species Heliocidaris erythrogramma. The sequence goes on from CM046855.1 coordinate 22,833,099, forward strand.
TTTCGCGCTTGAACTGTACTCTCGTTGCGAAATCGAAAGCGGCTAGGTATACGGTATACGTATAGCCTAGCACGTCTAATTTCTCCTATTTCTTATCTTCTGTGCATTTCTGTTTATTTTCCCGGTTCTTTCCACTTTGTTGTGGAAGTTTTTGTGATTTATTTTATCCTGGTGGACGTGTAGTACGTGATTTTAATTGTTTTCGGTGAAAATCTGGTGCGTTTGTTCGACGTGAGTGAGTCTATCGCACTCGCGAGTGTTCGCGTGTGTTGATCTGAGTGAGTGGCTGAGTAGCTGTAGTGTACGTACATAACTATACACAGCACTGTCGCGAAGTGCCTCGGGCCGGCTGACTGTAGTACTGAGTGAGTAAGCTCTGTGCCTCGCATGCACGTCATTTTCAAGTCGAGATCCAACTTCTTTTGTCGTCATATTTATTTTATCCAAGCCCGATGAAAAAAAAAACAACAACCCGAATTGCAATGTAAAGATAGAACATGAATACATTTACTAACACTGACATGACTGAACCAAGGCCGTACGCAGCGGGGAGGGGAGGGGGGGGGGGCAGTTGCCCCCCCCCCCCAGAAATTTCAAAATCATACTTTTTTTTAATCGGGTTTTAGACTTCAAGTTATGGGTTCCTTTGAAAGCGATCATCTTGCCCCCCCAGGAAAAAAAATTTCTGCGTACGGCCTTGGACTGAACACTGAATACAAATTGCTAACATTTTTTTCCTCACCACGCCACGCTCTTGACATGTCTAATCAATTACTTTTAGGGGAGGGATGTTTCAATAATAAAATATCTTTTTCAGAAGAATTTTTTCAAGGGTGGGGACACACAAAGCTATGACCTGGATATGGCAAAATTTATTGGGGGGGGGGGGGGGATGTGCCTCTTGTTATCCCCTTTGAATGGCTACTGCTTACAAAAATAATCGCAACAAAACAAAACCTATTGGGTTAAGGCGTGGGTCTGCCGCCTTTGACGGCCTTTCTAGTTCATTCTGTGTTTAACCATAAGAACGAAATACCACAAATACGTGGTTTGGAATAGTATGGTATGAATCTTCACAGTACCATTGTCAATGTCATATGTTTGGTCGCCTCAATAGAACAAGGAGATGGGGTCTGCGTTTAACTAAACAAACAAATCTAAACAGTACTTTTTAATTGCATTCTCAGCCTTATCCTGAAAATAACAAACCAATAAGACGTATATTGAGGCCACATTCTCCCAAACTTTTGACCCCAATGGTATAACAATGTATTGTACTCCTTTGATATTTAACATATAACCATGTATTGTACTCCTGTGCTATGTACTTCGTACCGAAACTGAACAGATTGCCTTTTGACAATTGATTTCAGTCGATGTGTACCTTACATAAGTATTCAGATTGCTATATGCCGGTCAGTCACCTCCAATTCTGTTATTTAAGTACTCATACTGATGTTAATCGCTCTAGGTGTTTCTTTTCTCTTTTAGAAATTGAAAACCATATAATCATGTATTGTTATTGTTATGTCAACAAACAGCTCTACTTTTTCCCAATTTGTAATTTCAGCATCCTTACAGCAAATTCTGCTGCACTCATTTGCTGCCTTTCTTTCGCCATTACACTTGCAAGAACAAACCAACTGCACTACACTTATTATTTCCAAACATGCTTGTGTACTGCTCCATCCCGAAGTCTAAAAAATTACGCAACTATCCTTTTGTACTAGGTTTCCCTATAGACTCATTGCTACATACTGTGTACAGCCTTTGCCTCATAATTTGTAATGAGAACAATTACACACATTTTCTTTTCAATTTCAGCGACCTACCGGGTCTACCCGGTCACTGGTCCATACCTGAATTAAACTATAGAATCTATATGCTATGGTTGTATTAAAACTGTTTCCTCCATATTTATATGCTGTATCTAATCAACAATTACTTATCCTTGGTACCCCCGGCAGACTGTCAAATAACCTTTTTCTTTTTTTTTCTTTTGGCATTGAAAGATTGTATACTTTAATGTACTCTCTTTACTTTAATCTTTATAACACACCATGTACCCACCTCACTGCGCACCACGTGCACGCACAGCACAACAGGGCATAAGTTGAGGATAACGTCACACAATCTATCCACAAAAAATGAACAATGATGACCTTAATGATAATCAGGCCTTGAATATTTATAGTGATTACTATACAACTGAGGATTTTAACACTAAGTTTAATTCTTTAAATGCAGGAAACAATGATACTTCTACAAATGGACTTAGTCTAATTCATCTAAACACTAGAAGCTTGAACAAAAGTTTTGATAATTTCAATTTACTTCTGTCAGTCCTTACAAATTTTCAGTTTTCCCTAATCGCATTGACGGAAACGTGGTTGAATCATAATTCTCCACCTATATATGATATTCCAAATTATGACCTCTTTCGAGTAGATCGGAAGAGGCGGTGGGGTAACCGTCTACATTCATAAAGACTTAAAATATAAGCTAAGACCGGACATACACATTGAAGATGCTGAAGACTTATTCCTAGAACTGATAGATAGTAAATCAAAAAACACAGTAGTTGGAGTTGTATACAGACCACCAAACAATAAAACTGAATCATTTTTACAAAGTATAGACGTTTGCCTTGATAAAATTTCCACAGAAACAAATTCAAATACATTGTAGGAGACTTTAATATTGATTTTTCAACCCCTCACAGTTACCACTGCCTTCAACTTATAAACATCTTGTCATCCCATTCTCTCCATTCACATATCGATAAACCAACCAGGATTACCAGCTCAACACAATCAATAATCGATAATATTTTCTCTAATGATCCTATTAATAAAGACAATGGTGTACTGTATTATGACATTTCTGACCATCTTCCTGTATTCATGATAACTAGAGTAAAGCAAATTGTACCGGAGAAAAAAAAATAGTTTTCGAATGCAAAGGGCTGAAACAAAACAAAATATAGATGCATTTATTCATGATTTATATGAAGAAGCATGGCAGGACGTATTCTATGAAGATGACGTAAATAAAGCATATGACATTTTTATTAATAAGCTCTCATATTATTATAACAAAAACATCATTTTACAAAAAATAAAGTTATATAAAAACCGTAGTAAACATCCTTGGATTACACAAGGAATTATTAAATCAATACATAATAGAAATATCTTATATAAAAAATCACTACGTCAACCAAATACTCAGAATCATACAAAATACACTAAATACCGTAATACATTAACAACAGTTATCCGCATTTCTCGTAAATTATACTTCTCACGAACAATTGAAAACAATAAAAATAACACGGGTTCCCTTTGGAAAACTAAATAATATACTCGGTCGCCAGAAAGACTCTCACCCTAAAATAGAATTCACTCATAATACCGTGTTATCAATAACCCTGATGAAATAGCACATTCTTTTAACAATTTCTTTATAAATATTGGACCAGATTTAGCATCAAAAATTCAAACAGACCATGGACATTTTCCCAATACCTTCCAAACAATAACAACGCTCTTTGTTTTTTAATCCAACTAATGACATGAGATTTTAGAAATTGTCCTATTATTAAATGATACAAAATCAAGTGGACATGATGAAGTAAGCGTTCATCTCCTAAAACAAATTATCTATTACATAACATCTCCCCTCACTCACATATTTAATTTATCCCTCTCCTCGGGAATATTTCCTGATGCATTGAAAATTGCGAAAGTAATTCCCATCCACTAAAAAGATGATCCATCTTTAATAAGTAACTATCGTCCGATTTCTTTACTGTCAAGCATATCCAAAATACTGGAAAAAATTGGCTACAAGAGATTATATTCTTTTTTGGCTACAAATAATGTACTTTCTCCCAACCAATATGGATTCCGAAAGAACCTTTCAACTTACTATGCAATCCTTGAATTAATTGATAAAATTACTAAATATCTCTCTAAAAAGGAGCACACAATTGGAATTTTTATGGACCTTTCGAAAGCATTCGATACCATTGATCATTCAATTCTAATACAAAAGCTTAAGCATTATCGAATAAGGGGAAATACCCTAGCTTGGTTTAAAAGTTACATTTCCAATAGATCCCAATTTGTTCAATATAATAATAGTAGATCACAAACATCCACTATAAAATGTGGCGTTCCCCAAGGATTCATTTTGGGTCCACTCCTCTTTCTAATTAATGTTAACGACATTGTTCATTCTGCGCCATCATTATCATATATATTATTTGCAGATGACACTAATGTATTTCATTCCCATAAGGATTTAAGTGAACTAATTGAAACAATTAATACACAATTAATCAATATATCCAATTGGTTTAAATGCAATAGACTTTCGTTAAATATAAGCAAAACTAACTTCATACACTTTAAGACTGCGAGTTCAGCAATTTTTTTTCCACGACGATATAATAATTGACGATGTTACCCTTACTAGTAAAGATTCAACAAAATTCTTGGGGGTGTTAATAGATTCCAATTTAACGTGGAAAAATCACATTGATAATATATCATCTAACATGTCAAGAGGAGTAGGTATATTAAACAAACTAAAAGACAGTTTACCTCAAAAATCCTTATTTATATTGTATAATGCGCTAGTTTATCCGTATTTATCTTACTGTAACCTGGCATGGGGAAATTCCTACAAAACAAGAATCAACTCATTACTTTTACTCCAGAAAAAAGCGCTGCGCATTTGTACGTCTTCGCACTATTTAGCAAACACAGATCCGTTATTTTACAAACTCAAAACACTTAAAATAAATGACATTCATGTATTCCAAACGGCTATTTTTATGTTTAAATTCTCGAAACAATCTCCACCTAGTACTCTTCAAAATGCTTTCACTCAAAACTCCAGCATTCATTCCTATCCAACTCGTCATTCTTCTGATATTCACTTGAACAATCCCAGACTATTCATAGCGCAAAAAACTATTAGACACAATGGTCCTGATATATGGAACTCACTACCTGGAAATATAAAAACTGCCTCTTCTCATTTTACTTTTAAAGCTCTAATGAAGAAACATCTGCTCCTAAATTACAACCATGAATGATTGCTTTGAATATCGACCCCTGATTGTCCTGTATCCCTTGTTATCCTTAAACCAAACTCAATTTCCCTCCATACAATTACATTCTCTGCAAAACCATAATCCCCAGCTATATGCACTTTGCACCTGCGCACTCACGGCACAGATATATGCAATTCCCTTAAAATTACAATATGGCGAGTTATAAGTGAATCTCAATGTATGCAATTTTCTTGAATTTACAATATGGCAAATTATTTCTATATATATTTCCTGAATCTTCATCTATACGCATGCAATTCTGGGCTGCTTTCGTCTTAAGCATTTGCTTATGATAGTTTTGCCCTCTGCATTTTGTAAATAATTGTACCTACATCATCAAATGTTTTATATAGAATTATATCCATACTCACTGTATTATTGGTACGTGTATATAATATTATCACTGTAAGATGGTTTGCATTCATGATGTAACACTCAATTATTTCTATGTAAGTTTATCGCCTCATCCATTATATGTTACGCTTGAAAGCAACTGTTGTTTACATTGATTATGAAATAAATGCAGAAAAGCAATCTGCAAACAAACAAACAAACAAATATCTTCAAATTTATGGCTGCTTTCTTCCCCAGGACAGACATTTGCATACACCTGATATGAGTTTCAACGGGCAGAGTTCGTGTTGCGGACATTATTAGTTGCTGGTATGTTGGGCAAACTGAAAGTTCTTCAGCAGTTATCCCTGTATAGAGCCGAGGTATATATACATATTATTTGAATACATTTGTGAATTATTTCCCTAAGAAATGTAATTATGCAAACGGTGTGATGGTTTGATTGGTTGATTGGTTGATCGATTGCAACGTCGTTGTTATTGTTGATTAGTGTTATATGGCAATCAGTCAATTTTGACTATTATCACCAACATTTTTTTTTCGTTATTTTCGTTATTCATTTTTAATCATCTAAAATAATACAATTGATTTCTCTTTTTTTTTTTGCAGTTATAATCTTTGGTATCATGCCAGGTTACCGGGTCCTGTCGGTTCTGAATTGGCAACTGGTGCGCCTGCGTACAAGAATCAATGGCAATAGAATGCTGATACAGTTCTTCGAGGAAAGTGTTTCGTAGGACAATTCTACTCCAACCACGTGCTCAAGAAGTATTGAAAGCAGTTGAAACCTTGGTACTGTCGCATGTGCCATATGATCCGGTACTTTTCTTCTTTTTTTTTTTAAATAAAAACAATATAGCCGAAAGCATTATGCTTATATGATTGATTTACTAATGCGTCATTTCAGCATGTTGATTGACTGCACCATTTCACCATTTTTATTTAGAGATATTTTTTGTGTGTAATATCTAATAATATACACAGGATTGGTTAAAAAGGTGTTGAATTTATTGCGAAAAATTGTGTCTTTTTTGTGTGCGTCCAAATTGTATGCATGGAGGCTCACATTTTCTTCCCCAGTTGATTCCGTTTATTCACCATTTTGTTTGTTTGTTTGTATTTTTTTCCGTATTAAGAAAACCACATACATTTCATAAAATACAACGTATACATGAGCTTTAAAAAAAACGGAGGATGACCCAAATTCAGCAGTATCATTTTCAATGATATAAACATAAACTGTAGTGCATAACATAAAATAAATGCAATACATTAACAGCAATGATAACAATTATAGTTTTTTAAAGATCTGGGCCCCGTTTCATAAAACTTGTTTTCAATAACTAGTTACAATAATTGTTATAAGCTACTGGAATCCTTGAATCTGACTGGCTGAGAGCGAGTTTGTCATAGAAAAGAGGCAGTTGTTATTAATAACAACTTCTATAAACGGGGCCCTGATTACATAATTAAATATCAGTAAGTACAATATAAGATGCATACATTTTGACCTTATGGATTTTTTAAAAACAGTAGGACATATTTAAAAGCAAAGCTTTTTTCTTTTATAACGATGGTCTAGATTTGTTACGTTATGAACCTCTAGATACATTGTTATCATTTTAGAATTCTCAATTTTTAATTATTTTGAGGTATAAGAGCATGAATGGAACATCATCTAATCCTTTTTTTTTCTTTCGACCACTTGATTTATTCTTATTCTCCTGTTGCCTCCTCTTTTCCCTCTTCTTTTCCTTCTTATTCATCGTCTTCTAATTTTCCTCTTCTTTACCAGTTTCTTTTTTCTTCCTTCGTTTTGTTTTTGTTTGACATTTTCTTCTCAATATACGCTCTCCCTCAGTTCTTGATTATTCTACCCCCTTTGATTCTAAAAAAAAAATAGTATCATAGCATGTCATTCGACTGATGTGTTACTCATGTTGCTTGTGTGAAATCAGCAGCTGGAAGATTGCGTATACATAGTGGAGGTACTCTTTTTGATATCTATTCTAAGCTCATTATACTTGTTTGGTAAATCCGGGTATTGATGAAGACATAATGTTATTATAAGCAAAACACCTTGGGAGGCAGCAGAAAAATTATTAGGGAACAATCCAAGAGATACAACAAAAGAAGAGAGATACGAACAAAATGCTATGAAAATAATGAATGTTAATCATTGTAACCTTGGAGACCTAGACTACTCTTTGGGATAACGCTTCTATTGATATTATACTATTAATACATGGTTGGGAGTGCGTTGGTGCGATCTGGCAACACAAAGGTTTTTATCGTGGTGTACTATACGCACGAGGCGCAAGCCGAGTGTGTTTGATACCACGAAAAAAAAACATGCGTGTTGCCAGATCGCACTAATGCACGAACTCACAACCATGTATTAATAGTTTTATAAAACGGGTCGGCAACATGATTATGAAGTCTATATAAATGGTTACGAGCCCCATAGAAACGCCAAGAGTCGCACAGTCATGGAGGCTGCCATTTGCTTTCCTGGATATCACAGAAGCGCAGCCAACAAAAGTCATGCGCGTTTCAGTGCGCTAAAATGACAATTAAACTACGCGATTTCATTGCGTTTTAAGTTTGCACGTTATAAAACGGGTTCAGGAATGTAGCCATCCTGATTAGTCAAATAACACCACGTGACCGTGCAAAAAAAGTGATAACATACGGCAAAAAGGCTCTAAAGCACGGATGAGCTGCCTGCAAACTTAAAGCGCAATGCGAATCGCGTAGTTTAATTGTCATTTTAGCGCAGGGATTACATGCGCGCACTGAAACGCGCATGACTTTTGTTGGATGCGCTTCTGTGATGTCATCTAGGAAAGCAAATGGCAGCTTCCATGACTGTGCGACTCTTGGCGTTTCTATGGGGTTCGTAACCATTTTTATAGACTTCATAATCATGTTGCCGACCCGTTTTATAAAACTATTAATACACGGTTGTGAGTTTGTGCGTTAGTGCGATCTGGCAACGGCAGGTTTTTATCGTGGTGTCAAACACATTCGGCTTGCGCCTCGTGCGTATAGTACACCACGATAAAAACTTTTGTGTTGCCAGATCGCACCAACGCACACCCAACCATGTATTAATAGTATATTAATTATTGGGAGCTGCGATTTATTTCAAGTGACATAACACTTTTGAGAGACCCATACCTCTATGTTCCTATTCCTAATTTCCGCTGCATATTATAGTGTAGGAAGAAAGAGCTGCAGTGGCTACCCCAAAACATTATGTGGAAGACATCGTTAGTGTAAGAGTTTTCTGCGTATCATGGAAAATATTTTGTTGTACCTGTTGTCGCAGCACTTTGCAAGAACAAGTAATTTCAAAATTTAATTCCATAAAGACTTAAATCTTCACAGATTCGAATTATGATTGTGTAGAAGCAATACATATAAATAAAAATATCTTTTCATTTCATACACGTACATTGTACACAACAAAGTATTAAAATACATACTGATTTACTCAGTCAAAAAAGCAACGAATAAACGATAAACATCTTAAAATCTAAGTACAGTTTAAAACATTATATGCACGCAAACGCTATACATGTATAAGCCCATTCCCATCTATGCTGCACTCTAAAAGCATTCAATTGTTGTCAATAGACATATAAAAAATATAAAAAGTAAAATCTCATTCGTGTATCCCTCGAACCCAAAGAGGGATTACGACTCCAAAGAGACTCAGACTCAAGTTTACACGTATTCATAAGTGGATCATAATAATAATAATGTCCATTTATTATTATTATTATAGCGCTTATATTATATTATATTTTATATTATTATTATTATATTATTAATTATTAATTAATTAATTAATATAATTAATTAATACAAATACGCCGTGATAGGCGCTAAAGCATTCAAGGAATGGAGAGTGGCAAATGTATATGAAAGTCTTGCCAAAGGACATCAGCGCCGCGGCGGGATTCGATCCGCGAACTATGTGGTCCACAGTCTGTCGACGTATCCAGTAGACCACGACACCTCTACTTTTTGAAGGTCTTATTTCTTTCTTTTATTGTGGGGATTCACCCCTGGCCCCCTTGGAATGCAGTATTATTTTGACAAAATACGTCAGAATATGGAAAACATGGTTCTATCAAAAACGATAACAAAGGTGTTCGAAATAATTACATGCATACGTGATTTGACGCTATTGACGTTGGTTTTGAGGATGGGTTGTCTGATAAAATATAAAATACGTGAATGATCAGCTCTGTTTATAAACTGTGGATATTAATTGTGTTCATCCTGATATAGTTAGTACAAAAATAGACAGAAGACCTAAAAGGATATACGTATTCTCTTTTCCGATTTTAGTTTGATTTGGTCGCTAATGACTTTGCTGCATGTGTAATGTATATAAAATATGCAATGTATGTTTTCTCGATGAAGAAGTTTTATTTTACTACGATTACAGCAATTCTACTATATGAAAACTTACTCACCAAGTCTATATCCTCTTGGTTTGTTTAAATGCGATATATTTCCGTTTGGTGACAGCTGGATTTTGAGATATCAGAAAGAAGGGGTCGTTGCAGATCACTTGTGTATCATTAGGTTATTTTGTCCATACAAAAAGGGTAAACTCCTTATGCCAAATGAGTAGCAAAATGTCATAGATTATACAACTAAACAGAGTTTTAGTCGTAAAAAACCAAGTGAAAGCAATCTGTTCTCACACAGCAAAGATGTTCGCAGTCAGAAAAAATGTATCAAGTCACTCTACGCAGAAACTTGCTACTCTAAAGACGAAGATATTTGAAGGCAAGATATCTACAGCATATATATCAGTGCCAACTTCCATGCATTTCTTTAGTAAGTACTCATTCAATATCAATTTGGCATAATGATGCCAAAATCGAATGCAAACCATTAATCCATGACTTAATCCAATTTTATTGAAGGTGCCACAATCAACGGAATCTTGAAACTGAATGCTCGGGAGCAAAAATCATTTCCACCATCACTGCGTGTGGGTTTTTTTTTAAATAGCGTCGACGGCTGCGAAGCGTTCACCTGGGATGTTGGAAGACAAGGGGTGTTCCATTGACTGACTTTCGATCGGTTCAAACCACTTAATTAAGATATCAGTGGACCTCACAATGGTCATGTCACTATGAACACGATGACAAAGAGAGCCGACAAAATATACAGCTTCTCATTGTACCCTCCAGAATTGCTCTGGGAGACAAAAGAACATCCCTTCATTGCTATTTTGTAAAATAAGTAGAACAGGTGAATATGCATGTGACACCTATTCTACATACTTTTACATAATAGCAAATCAAGGGACGTTATTTTGTCATCCAGAGCAATAGACCTGTTTACTAATTTTATGCATACTTTTTGAACAAAAGTTTCTCTTGACGACTCAAAAGCTTGCCAGAGGCTTGCCCGACATAGCAACAACTAATGTATGCAAAATTTCCTCTATAGAGATGCCATTATGCATAGCAGGTGCACCAAATAGTTGGTAACTAAGGATTCTGGAGATAAATCCATAAATTTGACTAACTTAGTAAACAGGTCTATTGTGAAAGGTACAATGAGGAGATGTATATTTTGTCCGCTTCTTTGTTCGCCATGTTCATAGTGTGTTAAAGCTCACCCACACTCCCCACACTTAACAATGGCGGTCCCATATAGTGCTACTCGTGGCATCGACATGAAAGAGAGCGAATGGTGACAATGGGTGATACTGAATGAGTTAACAAGTCTCATTCGACACCGAGTCTATAGCACCATATACCATTTCTATTAAATTCTAGTACATTCTGAGATGGTCTGAGATTATTACTATTCAATACAGCAACTTATGCGTAGTCTACAAGGCTTATATACATTTTAATAACTAATCGAACAAACAGTGTGGTCATATTCAAAGTTGGCTTCTTCTCCCAAATTAGGCCAATGTTTGGAGGATACCACTGTTCTTGTAAACATGAGCAAGATTTGTTTAATTTGCACCTCAAGATGGGGCAATCTGAACACCCCCCCCCCCCTCCCACACACACACACACACACACACCATCTCCCCCCGCATCATTTGCAGTATAATAATTATAAGGAGTATTTCATTACTCATCATGCTGACATTATACCTTTAAAGAGAAAATGTGTCTTATTTTTAGACTACTGTAGACGATAACAAAGCGACTCCTTCTCACCCATCCATGTCTCTTTCATAATTATGTATCACGATTTGGATTATTGGAGAGAATGTAACCGGTCCGCCCGATTGAGTAAAGAAGAACAATAAGAACAGATTTAGAAAAAGAAATACAGTTTTTAGAACAACAATTGACAGAAAGCACTAATGCAAATACTTTAGAAAAATTGGAAGATACCAAAGAGAAATTAAAGGAAGTTTATAGCTATGTAAATGAAGGAATTAGGATTCGATCACGAGCCTCGTGGTCCCCGGGGGGCCACTCAGATGTATGGGTGTACACATGCGTGTCCATGGGTTTTCAAAATACCCCCTAAAAAGGTTTTATACTTGGATGAAAAAAGACCCCTAAACGAGGATTTTTGCGCGGTTTTTCATCATCCAACCCCCTTAAATAGGTTTGACTTAGTGCAAGCTAGCGCGCGCTATAGTATAAGCAACAACACATTTCAGAAGGGGAACCATTTCAGTGCACTATGGCTGCGTCGGTAGAACTCTCCGCTCCCGATTCTCCTCTCTTTTTTGCATCCATCTGCATGCACTGCCGTGCGCCACTCCCTGAACTGAAATCGGGCTGTAAATCCCCGTGAAAATCCCTGAAAAGATCAGAAAATGTCCCATTTACATATTGGTGCCAAAGTGAAAAATATACCCCCTAAACGCGTTCGGCCAGATTAGTCAAAAGCACCCCTTTTTGTTGAAAATCAGCGTTTTTGGACCCCTTAACGCGTAACGCGCGTTACGCGTTCCACCTGAAAAAAGGACCCCTTTTTACGCGTTTTCTTGGACGCGCATGTGTACACCCATATATCTGAGTGCCCCCCCAGGCTCGTGGTACGAAAGTGGAGAAAGGGATTCGCGTTATTTTAATCATGCAGTTGATGCAAAATAACAAAAGAAAAAGTACTGTCTGTTGCGATGAAAAAAGGATAACTGAAGAAATCCGGAAGTTTTACAGTAGGTTGTACGGTAAAGTAGAGTACGAATGCTCGGATAACTGTTTTTTTTTTCAAGGTTTACCGATATTGACAGAAAGTTTTCGTGAAGGATCTATAACTAATAAAGAATGCCTAGAAATCTTAAAAGAATAATGAAACAGAATAAATTACCTGGAAATGATGGTCTTTCTTCAGAATTTTATTGTACCTTTTGGCCGGATATTGGAGATTTAGTTAAAGATGCCTTGAATGAAGCTTATAGATCAGGAGAATTAGCATCTTCACAAAAACAACCATTAATTACGTTAATCGCTAAAGATGGGAAAGATCCCTTTTCATTGAAAAATTATAGACCCAATTCCCTTCTAAAAATGTCGATTATAAAATCTTAACAAAAATCTTGGCTAAGCGAATCAAGAAAGTATTAAAGGGAGCGACAAGTCGCAATCTATGGGCGGTTTTACAGTTGGCTGCTCCTTTCTCTGGATCAAAGTTCAAAGCGACTTCAATTTATCGCGCGCAGCTAATAAAAGTTCGCACATTGACCCAAATTTGAGTAAACAAGATCGCACGTTCTTTATTCCAGTATTTGAATCTCATTGGTCGGTTACGTATGTAGGGATTCGAGTTAACGATCACGCGAGGAATTCGGCAATAACATTCCTTCGGCAGCGCACGATTGGACCTGATTGTATCCGAATTTCCCCGAGTCAGGCCAACTGGTCAGGCCCATGGATTACGACTTGCCACTCCCTTTAAATGAAATCATTATTGGAGATCAGGTGGGTTATATGAAGGGGGGGATTATTGTTGAGGCCATTCGCATTATTGATGATATTATTTTTCATACATCCCGTTATAATTTATCCGGGTTTTTTGTGTCTATAGACTTCTAAACAGCTTTTGACTCGGTTTCACATCAATTTCTTCAAAAAGTTCTGTCTTCATTTGGTTTTGGTCCATCTTTTCAAAAGTGGGTTAAAGTTTTATACACGATCACTTTAAGTTGCATGTGCATTAAATGAATGAGGGTCCACTGGTTATTTCAGAGTAGAAAGGGGAGTAAGGCAGGGAGATCCTCTTTCTCCGTACCTTTTTATCTTATGTATTGAAGTAATGGCACACGAATTACAAACAGATAAATTGGTGGAAGGAATTAATTTTGGAGATAAGGAAACTAAACTAATACTTTATGCGGATGATATGACAATTTTTGCTCGCAATGAAAAATCAATTAATAGGTTAAAAGTACTATTTGCAGACTTCGAAAAACTTTCTGGACTGAAAATAAACAACGACAAAACTAAAATATTAAGGTTAGGTTTATGCCAACGTTTAGATTGTGATTTTTCTTTTGGCGAAATAGTTGACTTTCTTAAGGTTTTAGGGGTTTTCTATTCCCTTGATGAACACAATAAAGAAGATCTAAATTACAAAGAAATCTTAAGTAAAATAAAAACACTTTTACATTTTTGGAAGCAAAGGGATTTAACACTCATGGGAAAGATTCAACTATTGAAGGTGCAAATGTATTCTAAAGTTCTTTATCGGGCGTCACTTACTCCTGTTCCAAAATGGGTTTATGATTCACTGGATGAACTAACTTTCGATTTCATATGGAAAGGAAAGACAGATAAAATCAATAAAGAAATACAATGTTTTTAGACTATAAGCAAGGGGGGTTAAATATGTTAAATTTTTCTGCACAAGTCAAATCGCAGCGAATTATGTGGATTCAAAAACTTCTAAATAAAGATGAAGACATGAAATGGAAACAATATTTTAACTTTGTCACTAAACACCTGGGTGGAGATTTAATATTTTCATGTGACTATATCTACTAGGTTTATTAAAAGTGACAGCTCCACAATTTTATATGGATTTATTAGAAGATTGGGTGAATACGAGACATATAAGGAGTATAGACATTGGTGATGTGGTAATTTTCAATAATAAGCTTATTCGATATAAAGGAAGTTGGATATACGATAAGAGGTTGTACGACAAAGGAATTTACAAATTAAAACATATTCTGAAAAACGATGGTAAACTAAAATGTGACAGACATTTTGTCGATTTAGGTGTAGAAGTGAATGACATTGAAAAGATCAAGCACTTTTATGCCTGTTTACCCTTTTGCTGGAAAAATAATATTAGAATGGAAGAAAAAAATAATTCTGGAACTGATTTCACTTTGGGAAAGAAAACTAATATAACTGATGTAAAATCAAAACAAATCTATGTACAATTAATAAAGAAATATGGATTTAAACCTTTAAGACTAAGACAGTGTACACTTAATAGTCGACTAAGAGAGTTTCAGTTCAAACTTATACATAATATATTATATACAAACCACCACCTCTTCCGTTTTGGTCTTGTCTCGACTAACTTATGCTCATTTTGCGAAAAAGAAGAATAAACATATAAACATTTATTCTATACTTGTGAATTTGCACAATCAGTGTGGGAAATGTGCACAAGATTTTTAGATTTTGAAATACATAACTGTAGTTGGGAGGAAATTCTGTTTGGGAAGGAGGAGAGAAATAAAGGAAAACATCAATTAATGAATCACGTTCTAATTCTTGTTAAATACCTGATTTATAGAAATAGAGAACTTCAAAAACCACCTTCATTTAAAGGAGAATGATACTCAACATACATTAGCTGATAATCATGTGGAAAATTATCAGCATGTTCAAAATATCTTGAAAATACTCTGCTTTGATTACTCAGTAAGGAGAACAGTCTCTCTAAAGTTTGCAGATTTCTTGCTAGATATTACCCCATGGGGGCTGCCATTTTGAAAAAAAAACTGTGATGTCATTGCGGTACATGTTCATTTTCCTGTACACAATGGATAAGATGCTGCATAATGAATAGCTATTGTACACCTAAATCCACCTATGCAAAATGGCAGCCATCTTGGTACCCACATTGTCTCGCAAAGGTGATATCTAAGAGCAGTTGTAGGTCTTTGTCACTTCTTTGAAGAATTGACAAACCTTTGTCAAACCAAGCAACTTAAAGGGATACGTCACCGGGCGGCCGTGGGGAAAGTCAGGATTGCGTAAGCCCCGTTCACTCGTACACAAAGTTTGTGCGTCGAACGCGTCCGTCGGACTGCTGGGATTACATTTCGGATTGCACGAAGCCGAACGAATCTCGCACGAGAGCTCGAGCTCAGGCGGAGTGTGCATGTTGTGCGGCGACCAGTCTGGCCGAAGTATGCGCCCCGCGGGGTAACGGCATGATCATGTAACGATCACGGTGCCCTCTCGCGGCATAAAAACGTCCACAAACTGCGGTCGAGTATCCCTTTAAAGTGCATGCCAAATCCTGCTTAACAAAAGAAACAGCTGAACCAAATATCTTGACACAAATAGGTTATATGTAGGATAAAAGTATCTTCATTTAAATGTACATGACTACAAAAATGGTTTATTATGAGAAAATCCAGTGTCATGCATTCCACAGCTAGCTGATCATGAGTGTCATGGTAGCTAGTGTATAGGTCAGTGGGTATCTCACAAATAGAACTGCTCTGACATTACTTTGTAAAGAAAATGGCAGCCCCCACGGGATAATGTCAAGCAAGGAAACTACAACTTTTGGAGACACTGTTCTCCTTCTTAAATAATCAAATAGGCGTAATTTCAAGATATTTGTAATAGGCTGACAATTATCTACATGATTATAGGCTAATGTTTGTTGCCTTTTATTTCCCTTTAATGAAATAAAGAATAGTGTTGTAGGGGATAAAGTAGAAGAAAGGAAATTGGCAGCAATGAGGGGGACTCTCACTATCCATTTTTCTAAATGGGAAAACCTGAATATTAGACAAACAATTGGAACCCAGAGCCAGTCGTCCACCGGTTAAGGGGGATAAGGGGGAAGTCGGGTAGGGTAGGGTAGGGTTTTATTTTATTTTTTTTTTTTCTTAAAGAAAACTTTCTCTCAGGACAACAGTACAAAGTATAAATTACTACATTGTAAAACAAAATTGTTGGATTATACAACTGGATATGTTTATCTCAATTATGTTTGTTGTTTGTTTTGTTTTGTTTTGTTTTTCTCTGGAAATATGAATTTTTGTTTGTATGATGTAAGGAAAAAAAAGGGGGAAACGCTTGTCAGTTGGAGAATTAAAAGTATATGATTAAGAATATCATATTTGTAGTATGTTGTTATATACGATGATTGTAGTTTGTACCATGATTGTAATTTGTTTCAAGAGAGAAAAGAATAAAAACTGGTTATAATAAAAAAACAAAAAAACTCGTATTTAGGCTAAAATGTCCCAGCGGGCTTTGGGGATTGACTAGACATTTACAACATCATTAAATTATGGATTAACTAGACAAGCTATATACACAAGAAATCGATCTATCTTTTTTTTTTTAGTATTACCCACATGGTTTCGTCGCTACGTAAGAAGTACTATAGGTGAAAGGGTGCCTAACATGAGGATCACTTTATTAAAAAAAAACGCCCTATTTCGACTTTCCACAGAATAAGGGCATTTACAGTTTAACGAATGCAAGCTTTACCCAATATTTCTCAGAGAGCATATTAATGTGAATGTAAACAGGCTTTGCAGAGCTAAAAAAACAAAACAAGAACAAAAACAAACAAACAAACAAACAAATAAAAACCAAGTCCTGCAGCTCCCCCCCCATATGTTTCCTTCCACATCTAAGATTTTAGTACTTTATATCTGAATATTGTTCTCATCTTATGGAGCTTGAATTGGAACTGTGGAGTGAAATGACTCACTAAATATTTTAACAGGCAGCTTACTTTCCTTGCCAAAATATATATTTTTTTTTTCAGTTTCTAAATTTCGCAAGCGAGCGAAAATCATTGACACTATTTTAAAAGTGAAGATGTAATTTTGTCATACAAATACATAGACATAAAATCTAAAAATTACAAATATACCACCTCTATGTCTGACTATAAAGTGACGGTTTCCCAAATATTAATTTTAAAATCTCGTTGGGAGGGGAGTGGGCCGCCTCATGCGCCTATTTATTTCTACGTAATATTAGTTGTAATTTTTTATTTTGTGCAAGTGCTTATTTTGACTTATAATTTACTTTTCCCGACCCCTTTATGCACCCTTTTCCCTGCATCTCAAGAAACGAAGGGGCAATAACAAGCACAGTTTAGATCCTTTGATCCATTTTGTGGGCATTGTGATCCAGCATGATGTCCCCCGCCCTACAAAATCAAGGTACATTGAGATAATTCGTTTTTCCCATTCCGAAACGGAAAAAGGAAAAACAGAATATTGAGTAAAAACCGTTTCAATTTTTCTGTTTTACAAACAGAAAAACGGTCGTTAGTTAATAATTTTTTTTAAGGTTAAAAACTTGAAAAACGAAAATATGAATAAACCAATCGTTTTTGGGTTTTACTGTTTTCCTAAAAATAGTTTTTCCATTTTTTTTCGACAGCAATGAGAAATTGATTACCTTTTTTTGATTTATATTTTGTTTTTTTTTCTTTTTTCTTTTCAAAAATTAAAAAACTTAACACCTTTTCAGATTTTGTTTTTCCGTTTTTCTTCCTTACAAATTGAAAATTAAATGCTTGTTCTGATTTCGTTTTTCTGTTTTTCCGTTTTTGCTTTCGGTAATAAAGACACTTTGAGTCACAAGACCGCTTTCTTTCCAGCCTATATTTATTTCGGTGCAAACGGTAAAGTCAGTAATTTTGAATATATATGATAAATCACGTGAGTTTACAGAATCAACAAATGCGTATTGCGTCAATTTCCGTCCTATATTCTCGTATAAACAATGTTCTTCTGCATATGACTATTACCCTTTAGGGGAGTGCGGAATGATGTTATTATTGCATTCTAAGGAGTTAAGAATATACTAGTATGTTAATATCTGCATGTTTTTATACTCATGCACTGATAATATCGCTGGCATGGTTAGTTCTATGTAGCTCTCAATGGATCATATTAACTTGTTTTCCATCAGATGTCATTCTCCACTTCTTTCAGAAAGAGAAGATAGAAGATCGAAAACTTAAATTATTATGTTCCTTTTCTTCTTTTTATGCAAAACATTCTCCCTTTGGAACCATATATTGATTGCAATTTTCAACAGATATATCATTTTTATTCCAGGGAAATCAGAGAGAAGGGAGAAAGATATAGATCGACTGAGCACAGCACAAAGTTTTTTCTCATAGATCTTACAGCCATCTTTCTCCTTTTCTTCTTGCCTCACCATTGTCATAATTGTGAACTATGACAACTTTTTTGTTTATAATACACATTATTATTGCATTCTCTAAGGAGTTAAGAATATATTGTTAATATCTGCATGTTTTTATACGCATGCACTGATAATATCGCTGGCATGGTGTAGTTCTATAATATATAAACATTTTTTTCTGATCACCTTCCCCCTCTCCTTCTCTCGTTGTCTCGCTGTTCTGTCAGGGCGGGACTGGGCTGTGGCCGCTGGGAATGTGCTGTGTTCCGGGCTCGGCCGACGGGGAAAATTTTCTTCGTTGTCCGTGGTTTGGGGTGTGGCGCGTCCCTTCTTTCCGGCCATGGTCCCGTCTTTCTCGGTCGGGCAGCGGTGGCGGGGGGGGGGGGGGGGGGGGGTTGACGGAAATGGCTGGGAGAGAGGAGAGGAGTGGAATTGGTCTATACTCCATAGACCCCAGACTATGTGCGATGTAAATCGGATGACCAAACAATAGGTTTTCAACACATTCTTTACAAACTTAAGTGAGTTAGCTGGCATTATAGCAAGCTTATTTATTCCTTTGTAGTAGGCTTATACTCTCTAATCTTTGTTTCTTCTCTTTTTCCATTTTGGATCTGTCTGGCTCTTTCCCCAGATCAGGCACGCCTGTTATTCGATTGTGTGATGTGTATAGTACAACCACCTAACTGTCCACAATCCCATACGTAATATCCATTCAGTTAACCTATCATCATTTTGTAGTATAATCTATCCGTGAAAAGCTTAACCTGTCCATCCCAGTAGCTAGGATACTGCTTTTGTAAAACTTAACCCAATTACATGATTTTGTTGCAAATATCCTTTTTCGAATTATGTTGATTGGGATATCTCGGATATATTCTTTTCCCCCACGGGTATTTCGCTCTTCGTCACAATTACCTCTTTTCTTCATTTACCTTTTATGTATGGCCAACAGTTGTTTTGTTTTGTGTTTGTCCTAGTCCAGTTTATGTTTATGTTCTATCTATCTTCTCGCTGCATGTTGATATTCTGCTCTTTGATTTTTCTTTCTATAATGATAGCGCCAAAATCCACCCCTGTTCCTTCTTCTCCAATGACTTTAAATTTCATTCTGTTGTTGTTCTACCATCATGATGGCTAATTTGAATAGTGTATTTCCATTTTATAATCTAAGCGACGACGACCTGTTTGCTTTACAGAGACCTGCTCCTACAGAGAACAATATTGATAATTTGTCTACTCTTTATAATGAATTTGTCACTGAAAATATCAATGCTTCGACTGAAGAACTTGAATTTGACTTCAATTCTGATGACCCTGCCCATAATAATGTTACTCAATATATTACCCAAAGTTACTTTCATAATGCAGTCAGTAAGTTCGATAAGGATACATTCTCCGTTTTACATATGAATATTCCAAGTCTAAATAAGCATTTCGACGACTTACAATTATTGCTACATAATCTGAAAGAATCCCCCACATCCGTCATTGGTCTCACGGAAACCTGGTTAACCCATAATTCTAATCCTCCATTTTTAATTAATGACTATGATTTTATCTCCAAAACAGACTGGAAAGGTCAGGTGGTGGGGTTGCATTTTATATTCTTAAAAAATTCGAATACGCTGTTCTTGATGACATATCAGTCTGTAATAATATTATTGAGTCTCTATTCGTAGAAATAACGATCCCGGGTAGCAAGAATATTATTGTCGGCGTAGTTTACCGGTCCCCTAGATCCAATGCACATGAATTTTTATTACACTTATCCGATCTATTCCGTAACTTTAATTCTCATAGTAAAGATTGCTTTCTGATGAGAGACTTCAATATAAACTTGTTATATGCTATATTATGTGCTATATCACAGGAATTCCTAGAAATATTTTTGTCCGCCTCTTTCTTGCCACTCGTTTCCAAACCAACCCGTGTTACGAATACCTCTGCAACCTTAATAGACAATATTTTCTCCAATGTTATTCCCCATCCTGACTCTTTTATAGTTCTTTGTGATTCTACTGATCATTATCCCATTATGACCGTCCGCTCAGACGTAAACTAACTCCTGCGAATATAGCCCGCCTGGGCGCGAGTCTTGAACACTTTGATTGGTCTTGCGTGTATAATCTTGACCAAGTCGACGTTTCGTACGATATGTTCTGCGATATTTTAAATAAACAATTAGATGTTCATATACCAAAACAAAAAGTAAAATGATTACAAAAAGACACCCAAGCTCCCTTGGATTTCTAAATCAATTCTAAAATCGATTAATCGTAAGAATAATCTTTACTATAATTTTAAATTAAAGGGTACAGATCAGTCCAGGTCAAAATACACATCTTATAAAAATATTCTGACCAGAGTTATACGCTTAGAAAAGAGAAAATATTTTGAAACCCACCTTGATTTATTCAAAAATGACATGCGTAATACCTGGAAGGTGCTTAAACAAGCAATGAACTTAGTTAACAATAAGTCCAACATAAATAATATCATATTTGAAAATAAAATTATCGAGGACTCCAGTGAGATACT
Organism: Heliocidaris erythrogramma; assembly: GCA_025617745.1. Lineage (NCBI taxonomy): Eukaryota > Metazoa > Echinodermata > Echinoidea > Camarodonta > Echinometridae > Heliocidaris > Heliocidaris erythrogramma. The sequence goes on from CM046855.1 coordinate 22,854,501, forward strand.
TACTTTAATACTTACTTTTCTTTAATTGGAGACAACCTTGCTAGTAAAATTCCTGTGTCAGATAAAAGCTTTGTAGACTTTTTAGGCCCCCAAAATCCAACTTCAATATTTGTTACTCCCACGAATAGGCAAGAAATTTTGACTATTGTTATGAAATTAGTAAACAAAAAGAGTTCTGGATATGATGAAATAAATAATTGTTTACTGAAAGGTATTATTCCATATATTGTTGATCCCCTAGTTCATATTTTTAACCTGTCATTATCTCATGGAATATTCCCAGATTCAATGAAAATTGCGAAAGTTATTCCCTTGTTTAAGAAGGGCTATAAATCAGAAATTAGTAACTATCGACCCATCTCTCTTTTACCCTCCTTTTCAAAATTATTAGAAAGGGTAATATACGTTAGAATGATTTCCTTTCTGAAGAAATGTAACATATTTTCCAGCTCCCAGTTTGGATTCAGAGAACAGCATAGCTCTGTCCACTCGTTTTTGTCTTTTGTCGAGAAGGTCGCCCACGCAATAGATAAATCCTCACATACAATTGGCATCTTCCTGGACCTCTCTAAGGCCTTCGATACCATCAATCACAATATTTTGCTCTATAAACTTTCACACTATGGTGTACGTGGGAAGGCCTTAGAGTGGTTCAAGAGTTATCTTTCAAACAGAAAACAATACGTTTTTTTCAAATGAACATTCATCATATTTTCGTCATATCAATTGTGGCGTCCCACAAGGAAGTTTATTAGGCCCGTTGTTGTTTATACTATATATTAATGATTTCTATAGATCATCCCAAGTTCTTTCCTTTATTTTATTTGCGGATGACACTAATTTATTTTTTTCTCACAGTGACCACAAAGTTCTTCTAGATACTGTTAACAACGAATTATCGAAAATATCCCAATGGATCAGAGCTAACAAACTATCACTCAATCTCCAAAAAACAAATTATATGTTCTTCAGTAATTCATTAGATTCCTTACCCTCTGATGTCATTTTTGATGACACTCCTTTATAATGTGTTTCCCACACCAAGTTTTTGGGTGTTATAGTAGATAGTAAGCTCTCATGGAAATATCACATTGATAATATATGTACAACAATTTCACGCAATATTGGCGTGATCTATAGACTTAAATCACTTCTTCCTCGTTCGTCATTATTAATGCTTTACTCTTCATTGATCCAACGATATTTGACTTACGGACTTTTGGTTTGGGGTAATACTCACAAGACTTTCCTGAACAAGGTCTCTTTATTACAAAAGAAAGCAATTCGTATTATATTATGTAATTCTCCAATACGATCTCATACTAATCCTTTATTTCTGGATAACAAAATATTAAACATAAGGGATTTGTATTATTTTCAATTAGGTCAATTTATGTATAAATATATTGACAACATATTACCAGATGCATTTCTTGATATGTTCGTTAAAAATGATTTAATTCACAAATATCCTACAAGGCAATCGGATAAGTTCCATCTACCCCTACTTAGATCATGTTTCGCTCAAAATACATTTATTTTGAAGGCCCTAAATATTGAAATGCACTACCCAATGAACTGAAGACTGCCCCATCCCGTTTTCAAGAAAAGATTAAAAGAGTTCTTGCTTGCTTCATACAACACCTAACTATAGTGTATTATCCTCTTTATGTTTTCCATCCCATTCAATTCTGTTCTCACTCCATTTAATCTTTTATTTGCCTCGCCTTTAACTCGTAGTATTTATTTGTGCGCTATCTTCTATCTCCTTGGTCTCTCACTCCATTCAACATGCAGCTTGTCCCTTCTTGTGAATGTCTGGTACTGTGTGTTACTCTTTAATGTTCTATGTTGGCTTTTCTTGAGTATATACTCTCTTGAGAACTCTTTCGTTTTTGTTTGTTTGTTTGTTTTGCTTTTTTCTCGCTTCATGAAAATTCTCAACAAAGATTGGTAATATTTTTTTCCCTTGTTTTTTTATACATGCATTACAATAATGTTCAATCTCGGGGGTCCACAGTTTACAAGCTTTGCTTTTCAAGTGGACTCCTCCATTTCCAATGTTTACTTTGTTCAATGAAAATGTAACTTCAATGTCATTGATTTTAGAGTCACATAAGATTTTATTCTTTTGAATTGTACATGGATATTATAATTGTATTATTTACTGAATATTGATTTGTATTGATTTGTATTGTTGCTGGAAATGGAAATAAACTAAACTGAAACTGAAGCTGAATTTTTTTATTTTTTTTTGAATGCTTTTTTGCCTTTATTCAGATATTCAGATATGAAAATTGTACAGAGAAACATTATTTTTCATACATTGTAGACAAAATACATATTCAATCCAATACAAATAATACAATGCAAAATCTGCAATCTGAACAAAGATGTTCAAAAATAGTTAAGAAAAAAAGAAAAAAAAAAAGGTGAAGGTGCTGCTTTATAACCCATATTATACATAATAAGTCAAACTGTAATCTTTACATATACAAGATATAAACTACATGCAGTGCATTTTCAATTCTTCGATTTTATTTTACATTATTTATTATACAGTGGAAACTCAGTATAACGAGGTCCTTGGGACCATCAAAATTACCTTGTTATAGCAGGAATCTTGTTATATCAGTTAAAAAAAAAACAACAATAGAATATGATATATTCCACTGTATTGTTTCATATCAGTGGAGTACTGTAACCGTAATGTTACAATAATAAAAACAATGCTAACAATTGAGTGGTTGGATCAACGGGAGAGTGAGGGAGTGAGGAGAAGGCATAAATAAATACATTTACCACTATTATTACCACTACTACTAATAATAATTATAATAAACAAATAATAATAATAATAATAATAATAATAATAATAATAATGATAATTATAATACTAATAATAATAATAATAATAATAATAATAAATAATGATAGTAATAATAATAATAACATTAACAACAATGATAATAATAGCAATAATAATAATTACAACAATAATACTTCCAATAAGTATTTTTTTCAATTATAGAAATAATAATATAAATATATAGATACTAAATTATACATGTATATGTTTGATATTATACACCTCACTCCTTTTCAGGAGTGAAATTTTCCCATTTTTTATAATGTAGTGTTAGTTTGTCCTTTATTCTTGCTTTTTCATGTTCAAATTTTTCGGAGTTCTTTACAGCCTTACATATATCTTTACTAGTAGGAGCCCTTCCATTTTTACGACTATTGTAAATCATGTATTTGACCATAGTGAGTACATGATTAACTAATATATTGTCTTTCATATTAACTCTAAAGCCCAGTAACACATCGATCCACTGCAGATTGAGTAACTGAAACATTTTTAATTCATTTCCCACCTCCTTCCATATATTGGACACTTCTTTACATTTAAAGAAGATATGACAATATGTTTCTATATCTTTTTTACAAAATGAGCATAAATTTGATTGAGTTAGTCCAAATGTGTATAGTTTATCATTACAAAATACAACATTATGTAAAAGTTTGTACTGAAATTCCCTTAACTTCCAATCTAGAGTGCAAAATCTGGGAATTGAAAAACATGTTGCCACGGCTGACTTATCCAGATTTAAAGCTAATACCTCTGGATGTTTAAAAACAAAAGAATCCTGTATTGTACTAATAAAAATGTTGTAGAGCATTTTGGAAGACAGAGACTCAAAGGAGTACACTCTTTTGTTAATATTAAAGTAAATGTTGGAATAATCAAGAGTATCATTCAAAGTATCACCTTTTCTTCTTTTTTCCTTCCAAGAAACTGGTAACTTAGTGTATACATTATTAAGGAAAAATATATCGTCTACATTTAGACCTTTCCTTATAAAATTGAATTGAATAATTGAATAAATGAAGACTGCCCTCTACGGCTATTTTTTTATTTTTATTTTTTTAAATTTGAGGGCCAGGGGCGGGCAAGGGCCTAGTCCCCCTTGAAATTGAATGCTTTGTGCCCCCTCCCCCTCCCTCTACACCTATGAGTCCCAATACTTAGTTATTACATGTAGATTTTAGACAAGGTTCTAGAATATTTGCTAAATATATGCCGCCTTTGAACACAGACTAAGCTTTCCCGCTGGCCTGACGCGCTCAATTTGATTTGTCAGCAGCTCGATCGCTCCAATCCCGACGTCTCGCCGGCCGGGGCGCGAATTTTTTTTTCCTGTACCTTTGGGGCTATCCAATATGAACATTCATGACTTGGGTCTTAGAGATGAGAGTACGCATGCGCATGACGAGTAATACGGTTTATTCCGTCAAGACTAGTCGACATGAATATTCATGAAAACGAACTGTAGGGATATGATAAAAACGGGCAAGGCTATCGAGCAGCTGTTCTGTGTGGCGCAGTCGGATAATCTGGTGCGCTATCGATGAAAGGACCGCAAGTTCGAATCTCGGCAGAGGAATATATTACGAAATTTTCTTTTGCTGATTTAAAAATAAGGTGAAAATGAATAAGAAAATACAAGTCCGATACTTGTAGTCTCTTTCATGAATATTCAGATTGGATAGCCCCAAAGGTACAGGGTAAAAAATTTCGCGGCCGGGGCCCGGCGCGGCGCGCCCTATCACGGCCCAATGCACTCCGTCTGCACGCACAGCACCAGTACCATGTACCAGCTTTGCCAGTGATCGATTTGCAATCCAAACAGTGGTTCCTTGAAATTGTAATATCAACAGCTAACAAAATGGCCCTGCAAGACCATTTAGAAGATATTAACAGATGGGTGCACATGTGACGTAAACAAATTAGAAGCATGCAGCATTATGGCGTCTGTTGGAGCTAGAAGGGCATTAACTCATATGATTTAACACAGAGATAACGTCCTTCTGGCTCTCAACAGACGATGGATGTGGCCGGGTCGGGTCGCGCGAACATAGCGCGCGGGCGGGCGGGCGCTGGCCGGGCCGGCTAGTCGATCGAGGGCCTAGGGCTAGGGATCGGGGGATTGCATATAAGATCTGCTGACAAATCAAATTGAGCGCGCCAGGCCAGCGGGAAAGCTTAGTCTGTGTTCAAAGGCGGCATATATTTAGCAAATATTCTAGAACCTTGTCTAAAATCTACATGTAATATCTAAGTATTGGGACTCATAGGTGTAGAGGGAGGGGGAGGGGGCACAAAGCATTCAATTTCAAGGGGGGGCTAGGCCCTTGCCCGCCCCTGGCCCTCAGATTTAAAAATAAAATGAAAAATAACCGTAGAGGGCAGTCTCCATTTATTCAATTATTCAATTATTCAATTAAGAAAAAAAATTCATTACACATGGTAAGAATTAGCTCACACAATTACTGATAACGATGGAGTTAGAAGTGCATGGCATACCGAATTTTTTAGGCGTGTCTATACTCTCGTCGACAGCTCTGTACTATTTGTTTTAAAATGAAAAGAAGACAATGAATCTACAAATAGGCCTAAACTGACATTCTCCTTCTTTGGTTATTACTTTGGGTACTTTTGTGCAAATTTACATTTCCTTTTGAAGTTTCCAATAGAAGCCATGCACAGATCCAAATAATCTGGTGATGGGTGAACTATACTATTACTTGTTTTGAAGGATTTGAAATACCTCAGATTCATAGTAGTGAAATAGTCTGCCATTAATTGAGGATCATTGTTGGAATAGTTGCAATGTATGTATGATCCGTTTGCTGTGAGTTTGTTCTTGTAAAGGGCTGTGGAATTTCGGGGGCTATCTGGTTCTTATGCAAATATTCCTAATCTTTTATTACTGATATGTTTATTTACAGAGCTTTGCGTGGATCCAGACTGTCTGCAGTGATAGGTTTAGGTCCCTTTGTGTTGAAGGTTTTGACATTCTTCAGATTTATAAAATCCATAGTCTATCATTAACTTTATCATTTTCTTCATTGTATGCCTAAACGGTTTCTTTTTATGGCTGTCGGTTCAAATGCAGTGTTCGTCATTCATGATTATGCACGACGTTTTTTATACACTTAAAACTGTATTACAAAGAAACCAGTGGCACGTTGCTTGTCAGAATTTGCATTCAGCTGTATACTTGTGCTTGATCACAATAAAATAGGCGTTCACTGTCGAGGGTCATATAAATAATCATCATGTTATTCACTATATCATTGTTATTCAAGTTAATCATGGTCAAATAATTTGGACCAGTTTCAATTGTGGAGAAATTTGGCGGGAAATATATCAATTCACATTGGCCGAGAGTGATTGTATGTTTAAGAATGATAAAGACCATATACAATACGAATTCTTTCCTACAATATAAATGACATACTTTTAACCATTGCTATTTTTTTCTCGAGCTCTACAAATGGAAGGCATAGAATTTGAGACAATGCAGAGGGTTAAATGTAGTATTGATTGAAGATTCGGGAATTTCTTAGATTGATACGGAGGATTTGCCTTCACAATTATGATGTGTAAACAAAACGGCTTTCCAATTACCTCACTGCATCAGATGAGGCATTTTTTTTCCTTTTTTTTTCATAAGGAATGTTCCAGCTCACTTTAGGCGCAAATATTCACTCTTGAATGATAAGCGCCTTAAAACGTAAATAAACAAACAAACAAACTTAAAAGCGATGGGATACTTTTTACTTACTCGTTTCACCATTGTTATCATGTTTTCATTGATGTTTTATGGACATAGCCAGGCATCCATGCAGAATAATGAAGTGCAGTGGTAGTTGGATGAATCGTTTTGTCTCTAAAGGCCTTTTGAAGCTCCTTAGACTGGAAAATCATTATGTAGCTAATGAAATGTACTATACGGGGAAAGTGGGTCCTCGTCCGGATTATGCAGTTCGATTTTCTTTCTTTCTCTTGTAGCAAGAGACTGTTTTTGTTTTTCATAATCTGGTTTTCTAAAAGGTGGACACTCGTTGTGGGGTGGAGAGAATTTGTGACGTGTGGCATGTTTTCTAGTTCCGGAATCAGTCTGTATTTGTCTTATTTCCAAGTTCAATTGACAATTGTTTTTTCTGTATTTAAAAATGCATCATTCTTCCCATTTACTGAGATATTGTCGCAATACTACACAATTCTGTTCCCAGCTTTTTGTCACAGTTTAAGATTTAGGGTTTTCAATGGTGAATAATTTAAAAGTAGTCTCGATCAACGTTCGAGGACTGAGAGATACAGTTAAAAGAAGGAACAATTTCCAGTGGTGTAAAATGTCGGGAAACAATATTTTTGCAGGAAACTTTCAGTACAGAAGACATTGAAGGCAGTTGGAAAAAGGATTGGGAAGGGACAATGGTTTTTAGTAACGGTAGTAATCACAGTAGGGGAGTTATTGTGATGTTGAAACAAAACACGGGCTTTGTGATGGAAAATATTATAAAAGATAAGGAAGGAAGATACATTATAATACAAGGTAAATGCCAAAGCGAAAAATTGATATTAGGAAGTGTATATTTTCCTACAAAAAATAAAGAAAAGGCCCAAGTTGATTTTCTGTCTGATCTGAATAGGATGGTATCTTCTGTATTCAGTCAAGAGTATTCCCTTATAATTGGGGGAGATTTCAATATAACTATGAATTATAATTTAGATTATATGGGGGCGAGTAATATTTCAAATAGCAAATATAGAGACTTGTTGGGAGAGTTTCTTGATAAGTTTGATTTAATCGATGTTTGGCGTAAGCATCATCCTAGTAAAAGAGAAATTACCTTTAGACAGAAGCAGCCATTGGTGCAGAGCAGATTAGATTATATTTTTATATCATCAAAATTAGAAAAAGCTGTAAGGAAATCCGAAATTCTGCCCTCTATCACACCTGATCACGCTGGTGTTAGAGTAGAAGTTACAAATTTGGTCGATAATTTCATTTTTGGTAAATCATATTGGAAGTTCAATAGTAGTCTATGTTATGACAAGGATTTTGTCGATGGGGTAAAAAATAAGATTATTGAAATAAAGGAAACGTGGCTGGGTCAAATAAATAGTAAAATCAAATTTTGGGATTTTATGCAAATGAAACTACGGGAATATATTATGAAGTTTTCCCGTGAAAAAGCAAAACTTAGGAAAGCAAAAGTTGAAATATTGGAAAAAGAAATTAAAGACTTAGAATATCGATTGACGTTTAATTTGCAAAATAATATTCAGGAAGAACTAGACTTGAAAAAAAAAATGAACTGGAAAAGCTTTTTGACTATTCTCGTCAAGGCTTAAAGGTACGATCGAGGGCAGAATGGTCTGAAGAAGGAGAAAGAAATTCTCAATTTTTTGAACAATTATTAAAGTCGAATAAAAGAAAAAGTGTGATCAAGGAAATATATAATAGCAATATTGAGGTGATACGTGATGGTAAAGGGATTTTAAAGATCATTGGGGAGTTTTATATATAAGAATTTATATGCATGTCAAGATAAGGACATAACAGAAGATATTGATAATATGTTTTAAGCGAACTGCTCAAACTAAGCGAAGAAAATAAAGCATTTTGTGAAGGGTATATAACATTCGAAGAATGCTATCAAGTTGTTAAGGAAATGAAATGGAATAAGTCACCAAGCAATGATGGCTTTACATCTGAATTATATTATACATTTTGGCCAATCTTAGGGAAGTATATAGTGGAAGCATTTAATGAGAGTTTCGAAACTGAGGTGTTATCCAATTCACAGAGAAAGGGAGTCATTACACTTATTGAGAAAGAGGGAAAAGATCCTTTGTATATGAAAAACTACAGGCCAATAACTCTTCTAAATCTTGACTATAAGATTCTGTCAAAAGTATTGGCTAAAAGGTTAAAAGAGGTTTTAGGAGATATCATTCATTACTATCAGGTGGGCTATGTTAAAGAGAGAAATATTGGGGAGGCAGTGCGGTTAATAGATGATGTATTTTTTCAGTCATTGTATCAGCCTGTAGGTTTTCTTATCGCTGTAGATTTTGAAAAAGCATTTGACTGTATTTCACATAGACTACTGTTCAAAGCATTGGAATCTTTTGGGTTCGGTATAATGTATTGTGCTCTTGGGTTAAAATTCTTTATAATGATGTTAGTAGTTGCGTGATGAACGGGGGACACTCAACTGGATACTTTAAAGTTAAAAGAGGGGTAAGACAAGGGGACCCTTTGTCCCCCTATTTATTTATAATAGCTATTGAGCTGCTTGCTCATTATATCCGAAAGGACCCTAGTATTGAAGGAATTTGGTTTGATACTGGAAAAATAAAGCAGGTACTTTACGCCGATGATATTACATTGTTTCTTAAAGATATGAAGTCAATTGATAGAGTGAAGAAAGTCTTCGAAGACTTTGAGAAATTAAGTGGATTAAAAATAAATATGGATAAGACAAATTTTATCTGGTTGGGGGAAGCGATTGATATGTCCGGTTTACCTTTTTTGGGAACATAGAGTACAAGACATAAAAATCCTAGGAGTTTATTTTTCACGTAATTCTAAAATAAAAGATGATTTAAACTACAAAGAGATATTAAGTAAAATAAAAAGATTAATAGGTTGGTGGAGCCAACGAGATCTTACGACATACGGCAAAATCAAATTATTGAAAATGTATGTATATTCAAAATTAAATTACGTTTCTTCTCTTATATCTGTTCCACATAGTATCCTTGAAGAAATTGAAAAAAAATTCCTTTAATTTCATTTGGGGTGGGAAAGATAGAATAAAAAGGAAAATATTATATCAAGATTATTCTGCAGGTGGGCTTCGGGTAACTGACTACAAAACTTTTATTAAGACTCAAAGAATAATGTGGATCAAACGGCTGTTGTACGGTGAAAAATATTTAGGGTGGAAACTAACATTTGATTACTTTTTTTAGATCGATTGGAGGTCGAAGTATATTTCTTTGTAATTATGATATGAAGAAAATGAATTTAAATGGTATACCCATGTTTTATTTAGATATGTTAAAAGCATGGCAAGATATAGAAGAATGTAGACACTTCGAAAAGAACAAGGTCAATCCGATAATTTTTAACAATAGAAGTATTTGTTTTCGAAATAAAATGATCTTTGATGGTGATCTTTTGTATAAAGGAATATTTAAAGCATCAGATATAACCGTTGGAGGTAATTTTAAACCAATCTCTTATTTTTATAACTTAGGTTTTACCACCGACAGCCTGATCAGGATTCAAAAAATATTTTCAGTCATTGAACAGGAATGGATACAGAGTGATTTTATACATGTGGATACTGAACATTTGCAAATAGATCTGAAGATTTTTGGTCATATACAAAAATTTAGCGATTTAAAGTATGTACGGTTATATAATCACTTTATTGAGCAATTTCAAAGAGAGTATACATTAAAGATTACGGATGGAAATGTTCAACATGATTTTGGAACTGGGATGTTAAAAGAAATATTTACAAGACTGAAAAATGCATTTGTTATTAATAAACAAAGGGAGTTTCAATACAAATTATTGCATGGGGCTATATATACGAAACAGAGACTCTTTCAATTTGGTTTCGAGTTGGATAATCTATGTTCCTTTTGTAAAAATCAAGTTGAAATATTATGGCAGGACATTAGTAAAAAGCTACATCTAAGAGAAATTAATATAAAATAATGATTGGAAATCCATTTTTATGGGACTATCGGGTAAAACTGTACGAATATATTTAATAAATTGTGTAATTTTTTCTTGTAAAATACATAATTTTTTCTTCAAGAAAACAAGGCAAGCTGCCATCTCTACGGAAAACAGTTACTTGGATAAAAGATCACAGAGGCGAAGAATATAAGATAGCCAACAAAAAGGGGAAATTAGGGGTGCACTTTAAGGAAATGGGAACAGATTGATGCGTTTCTTTGATTTTGTTTTTGTTTTTGTTTTTGTTTCTTATGTTTTGTTTTGTTTGTTTGCTTTTGTTATGTACTCATTACGGACAGGCAAACCGGAACTGGATGCATGCATGGGTGTTCGTATGTTGGGGGAGGGAGAAGGGTGGGGGGGGGGGGGTGCGAGAAGTGGGAGTGAGAATGAGTGAGTGTGATTGGTAGAATGGTGAGGGGGAAGGGGTGGGTGGATGAGATGAGTGTGTAAGGGTGAGTTCGGGTGGGCCATGTATATCTTCCTCTAAGATTTTTTTTTTTTTTTTTAATAAAGAATCGTTTCAAGAAATCATGTATAATTGATTTTTTTTTTCTAAATGCATGTTCAATGATCGATATATTGTATTTTGTTTCTTTCTAAAAAAAAAGAGCCTTTGTTCTGTTATTCCGATTTTAAGAAGACCTTACATTAGTAAACGAAGAAGCTTGATGGGAGGAATTTTAATTTGTAAACAAATTTTCAGGCATTTTACTCCCAGTGTTAAAGATCGTATGCTCGATCTGTAATGAAAAACACAAGTCAGAAAAAATTGGAACCAGCGGGATTCGAACCTGTCATCTACTGCTTGCCGGGCAGCGACTTAACCACCCGGCTATTCTGGTTCACGGCCAAGTCACGATGAACTGGAATCAAATACCCAAGATCCTCTTCTTTCTGACTCATTAATATTCAACGGTCCGCCGTAGACAATGGTTAGTAAACGAAGAAGCTTGATGGGAGGAATTTTAATTTGTAAACAAATTTTTAGGCATTTCACTCCCAGTGTTAAAGATCGTATGCTCGATCTGTAATGAAAAACACAAGTCAGAAAAAATTGGAAGATATTAATTAATTATTAATCTTTCAAGACGAAGGAATAATATATTACTTGAAACAAAAAGCTCTTTATTATTACTATAAAGTATTATATGAAAGAAAATAGTTATATATCTATGTCCAACGATTGATGCATTGTATTTTTCTTCTTTTCATCGAAAAATAATTATGGATAATTTCAGAGAATTTTATAATTTTTACTGGTATTAATGTATTTCATTAAGTTTCCTTGTATATGCAAATTATTTTATATGTGACTTATCATGATTGTTTCTTGAAATGTAATATTGTTCTTGAGAGGAAGCGATAAAATATTATTCAAAACAAAAATTACCGAAAGCAAAACGGAAAAACAGAAAAAGGAAAACAAGTATTTAATTTCAAACAAAGAAGCTTGACGGGAGGAATTTTAATTCGAACCTATCTACTGCTTGCCGGGCAGCGGTTAAGTCGCTGCCCGGCAAGCAGTAGATGACAGGTTCGAATCCCGCTGGTTCCAATTTTTTCTGACTTGTGTTTTTCATTACAGATCGAGCATACGATCTTTAACACTGGGAGTAAAAATGCCTAAAAATTTGTTTACATATTTAATTTCAATTTGTAAGGAAGAAAAACGGAAAAACAAAATCTGAAAAGGTGTTTAGTTTTTTAATTTTTGAAAAGAAAAAAGAAAAAAACAAAAATATAAATAAAAAAAAGGTAATCAATTTCTCATTGCTGCCGAAAAAAAATGGAAAAACAATTTTTAGGAAAACAGTAAAACCAAAAAACGATTGGTTTATTCATATTTTCGTTTTTCAAGTTTTTAGCCTTAAAAAATTATTAACTAACGACCGTTTTTCTGTTTGTAAAACAGAAAATTTTAACGGTTTTTACTCAATATTCTGTTTTTCCTTTTTCCGTTTCGGAATGGGAAAAACGAATTATCTCAATGTACCTTGATTCTACAACCCCCACACTTTTCAACCAGAATTCCGGGAAATTCCGAAGAACTGTCGGATGCCGGACATATTAGTCTTTCTTTTCTAAGGACTTGGTTTTAACTTGATGGATCGATCATTCTATTTATGAAAAGAAACGAGCCAGTGAAGGATTGGTTGGTTGCCAAACTCACGCAATAACAAGAGAAGAATAGCGTATAATACTCCTCATGTGGGGTGAAACCGGTGGAGGGGGTGGCGAAGGCTTGGAGGAGGGGCCATAGTATGTATCTGCACAATTTGGGTACCGTAACAAATTGATCTAATTCCCCACCCCCCCCCCCAAAAAAAAAAAAAAAAAAAAACAAACAAACAACACAACAACAACAACAACAACAACAAAACCCAACAGCAACAACAGCAAACAAACAAATAATTAAAAAAAAAATAGAAATAAATGAATAAAAGAATCACTACAAGGCGTTTATTTTGTCCATTTGTCATAGAATAAAGACGCAGCAGCATTACACCGTATCCAGAAGAAATTTGTGAATGAGAATGAGAGAAAGAGTGTAAAAGAATGCAATTTATGGACACTACACTGTGCATAACCTTACAATGGGAATAATAAAACTGCACCCCAAAACAAACAAACAAACAAACACGCAAAGTATTTAGATCAGTGGCGGATCCAGGGGGAACTTCTGGCCCGTACCCCCCCCTCCCCTTTTGGAAGAAAAGTATGCATTTTGACCATAAAGGATCCGCCCCTTTGTCGATTGTGCCCCCCACCTTTTAGAATTTTTTTTGATTGTCAGAGAATTGTGGAGGGAAACTTGACCCGCATAACCCCCCCCCCCCCCACCCCCACCCCAAACGACTTTTCGAGAAGCTGGCAAGACCCCCAAAATAAGGGTCTACCTTTTCCAAAAGTTGACAATTTGTGTGCCCCCTATACTAAATCCTGGATCCGCCCCTGATTTAGATGATTCCTGTAGCGAACATGATAAGAGGGTAGGGGCATATCTGCGCCCGTTTTCACCTTTTCCCGTTTTTCTTTTTCCTTTTACCCCATACAAGGAACTTTATTTCCCACAATTAAAATCACGATTATAGACGCATAAATAAATAACATAGGAACATTACCTCAACATATTCATTAAACATTCCACTTTCTTGTCATTTCTCACTTTTTAATCCTGTTTAAATAAAAAAAATCAATTCATATTTCCAATCTTTTAAAAAAACTCTAGCATTTACGTTCCTACTCTTTTTAAAGTACTTAACATGATTTGTATAAATGACATATTCAGCAAAATTAATCATAACATTTATCAAAAGATTTTCTGTTTTTTCTATGCCATATTCAATTACCATAACCTTTTCATTCATATCGATATCTAAACTACAAAAATGAAATATTAAACGCATTACAATTTTCCAGAATGCAGTGACATATTTACATTTATAGCATCAAATGATATGTTGTTTCAATACTATCTTCACAAAAACCATTATCTATTACTTTCCATTTATACAGGTTATATCCTGATGGCATAATCATAATTATGCACGAGTTTAAAGTTCAACCGTTTGATTTTATTACGTCGTATTTCATTTAAACATCAGAACTGAATCACAGTTATAATTGGAAGGCAACACCAGCCGCTGTTTCTAAGAGTTAAAAACTGATGAATTAACTTACCTTGTCCCTACAAACAACGAATAAAAATGTTTTGCTTTTGTTTTTGCAACACCAGTTTATTTGTAAAATGTTGGGTTCTTGTGGCTGATATAAGTCTTCTTCTCTCGTACGTAATTTATCTAACCATGATTTCGGAAATGCTTTCTTAAGTTTTAAAAGCTTAAACGAATATAGAAATTTGGGTAAGTTATATAAACAACACATATGACACCTTTCCCCTTATCTTTTTTGTTTTCTTTCTTTTTTACGTTTTTGCGCTCAGCCCGCGCACATGCCCTCTAGTTTGCCCCTCCCCATACATAATGTAAGTGATAGAGGGAGAGAGAATGATAGGATGAACAGGTCGGAAAAAGTAGTGTACGATTTGGGCTTCAAAATAATGCTATCATAATAATTGTTGTTTCTATTATTGGACGAAATAAAATGCCGCTCCTCCCATGATGCTCTATTGAATCTATACAAATTAGACGGGCCCTTTCTTCTCACTAATCGGCGTCTGAACATTGTCTTCACAAACCGTTCATATTAGCGTTGGGCGGCAAGATGAAAGGGAAGCATTTTCATGACCAAGAAGATGTTAACAACACCATCATTATCCCTTCATTATTACACCCTCAATTCAATCTCATCTGGGGGCATTAAGTGAGCTGGTATAACAAGAACACCTCCCCCCCCCCCCCCTCTCTCTCTCTCTCTTTCTCTCTGTTCTTCTCTCTTCCTTTTTCTCCCTATACATAAAATTATTATTGTGTGTCTCTCCCTCTATACCCCTCCCTTGGCACTTTCACCCTCTTTTTCTCTCAGTTGATATCTCTCTCTCTCTCTCTCTCTCTCTTCCCTTCTTTTTATTGACCTTTCTGTCTTTTTCTCTTGCTATTCCCTTTCTCTCTTTCTTTCTGCGTCTATCTCTTCCCTTTTAGTCCTTCTCTCTCTCTTTCTCTCTCTCTCTCTCTCTCTCTCTCTCTTTATCAGTAATTTTCAATCGTTCCCTGTCTCTAAGTCTCCTTTTCTTCTACTTCCTGTCTGTCTGTCTGTTTCTCACTTTTTCCTTCCCTCTCTATATTTCTCTTTGTCTCTCCATCTCAGTCGACCCCTTTTATTCGTTTTGAATTGTAACGACTCCCGATCGAAACCGTGACGTTCTCTACGTGATAGGCTCTGCAAACAGCGAGGATACTTCTGTTATTTGGCATTTCTCTTTATCTTTATTGAGTCGAGCATTATAATGTTATCAAGTCGAGACGCCTGAATGTGAATTAGACGCTTCGTCTGTTTCGGGGTTTTTTTCTTCGAGAATCGATACCAATAATGCGGGATCCCTTTCCACTACTTGATTTTCTCTCACCAAATAAATTGTTATTTCGGCTGTTGAGTGAAAGGCGTTAACTAATTTAACGCATCGTGGCTTGCAACAGTAAATGTTAGTTATATATTTTCAGGTCCTCAAGCATCTTTAGATGCTATTAAGCTGTCTTTTCTCCTTGAATGTAACTGTGGAGGTCAAACAATGTTGGAAATACTTTTTTTTTTAAATTAGGATGCCCTGACATATCCATGAAAAATAATTTTTGCTGAAGGTAATCTGTAAATGATTGTGATTTATCTTCTCACAAGATGCGTTTATTTCGTCATCTTTCAAAATTATGGGAAATTGTTTCCCATAATTGCTCCCAATGAATAAAGAAAGATATGTCAATAATTAAACCAGAATACATAACATGTTCAGAAAACAATGTAATACATATATGACTTTAAGAAAAAATCAAATAGTTGGTATTCTACTAATTCAGTTAAACTCGACGCTTGCTCTAAAGTCAAGTTTAACAAAAGGAAAACCTAGACATAGGTCTAACTTCCTTTATAAAAACTCGACATTAGACCCAGGGTCGGGTTTCAGGTTTTATCAGAATACGGACCTAAGTGTTCATGAGGTTCATTAAAAACATTTGGCACAAATAAAAGCTTCTATTCAATGCGCATCCTTTATCAAATCATAATAATATATCAAAGGCAACAGCGCGCCTGTAGATTATTTTGTGCATCCTTAGAAAGGGGCAGATGCTTGAATTAATTTGTTGCCAGTTGTAACTCCAGCTTTTCAAAGCTCCTTGGTTATACAAAGATCAAACTCTCTGTCTTCCATGAAAAGAAACTATTCACAACCGGCCTTCATTAATAATTAACAGGTTATTCAACATGTCCTTTAAGAAGTAAGGCAGAAAGAACAGAAGGGATTAAACTCATCATCTTTCTTTTATATCAGACAATAAATTAGCACAGGGCAACCTAAGGTAACTGTAATTAGAGCAGTGCAAGATAAAATTATACTCCTTTTTCTTTCATATACTAGGCCACCCAATTACGTTAATTGGTCAAAGTTTGATGTGATATTCAAAAGGGATAGAATGGTATAAATTATGAATAGGGTATTTGGAATGTCACTATGAATATGATACATGTAGTAAACAGCATCAGGTGCATTCCAAGTTCCTCCTTTTCAAAAACAATCCGGGGCAAAAACTCTCTGGGAACAACTAAGATCATTGAATATGGTTAACAATGTTTAATAATATCTTACTGATTTATGCACACACTATTAAACACTCTTTTCTTTTCAACTGACAGCAACTAATGTATGTTTAGAATCCATTAGAACATTTTGAAAAGGCAAGTCTTGTGCTTTGGAACTGTATAACCTTTCTGCTTTTATTGACGGGGTCTGGGGCCTGTTACAAATCAGTAATGTCATATAGTAACGCATAATGTCACAACGATGCATAATGATGGACTACTCTAGGCTGAATAAACTAGTTTCTGACTCTGAAATTAATGCAATGGATAAATTGAAATAAATTGAAAAATGTTAAAAACACATACTACCATGTGTTACATGGCAGAACTCCCGACAGACTTGTTGCCAGAGTGTGTCGGGCACAAAGCTAACATATGTTTTTAAAGGTGTTTTTAATATCAAAATATATATATAGCTAAATAAATTTACTTTAAATCTATCCATCCCATTGATTTCAGTGCCAGAAACTAGTTTATTCAGCCGAAAATACTAAACAATTATGTGACGTTGTGATATTATGCGTCATTGTGACATTATGCCTTACTATCACATTATGCGTCACTGTGACATTACCTGTAGTAACAGGGCCGAAGTTCCCTTTTGAATATTTTGGGACTTAAAATTATCCCCCCCCCCAAAAAAAAAAAAAAAATAAAAAAAAAATAAAATAAAAAATAATGATATTACGAGACAGTCTGGCTAATGATATTTTATTAATTATTGCTATTACTGTTTATAATATTTCTACATGGCTGCACTTTCACACGAAAATTGGACCCACCTAAAGCTCCTTATAAAAACCCTACAATTATCATATTTATTATCAATAGTATTTAATAGGAGATTCAAATGGAAACGTTCAAGACATTTCGCAAGTTTTATAAGTGTTGTTTTCGTTGAAAGCTTAAAAGGCACCTTTCAGTAGTTTTAACCTTTCTATAGTTTTTTTTGTACGGTGATGCAATATAAGTAGCTTAAATTGCTTGAGGTTTAAAGTGGTCTTTTAAATGGGACTTTGAAGAAGAAAGGACACTGCCCCAGGTCGGCCGCCCCTAGGGCATTTCACTTCTTTGACAAGCTGTCATGCTCTTGTTTACCGAATCGTATGGATCAATCGACGTGCACATGAATGTTCAAAGAGCCATGCATTCTATTGTATTACAAACCGATCGCTCAAATTTCGGCGACAGAATAATTATCTTCATGAATATCGTATAGTGAAATGTTTTGCAAAACGATTAATGTTTTACGCATGCTGAAATGAGCAGTCAAAGGAGAACTTTGGCATACATTCTATCAATAACAGTGTCTCTTCTCTGATCAATAAAACAGTGTCTCTTAATTCTCTGATCAATAATAATGCTTTAGTTCTCACTATAAGAACTCAGAACGCACTTCTCCTCCTAAAGGGCGTTATTTCTGTGATATCCTGACAGATGTAATCATTTAGAACTTCGTTTAGAAATGACCTGGCGTCTGTCAATAACATGAGATGGAGACTGACTGTGCCATCATAATGGCAAACAAATTTGTATAGGATGTTAGCATGATTCAAGCAAATGTCCAGTTACTTACTTTCAATTATTTTGTGAGGTATTAAGTGGATGATTATTGATGCAAAAGAATGAGCTATTCAGTTGATAATTGTGTTTTTTGTAGAACACACCTGTTTGACCATATATAAAACGACTTTGATTTTATCTCAAATCAATCATGTGATCATTTATTGTATCCCCTTCATTCCATATTTTCTTCAAATACAAATTTCATTTTAGAACTCATTACATTATTTTCATCTTATTCAAATCTTTATTTGTTCACTTTCCTTAATAGGTGATCTACTTCCATGCACTGTATCTTAATTTGTCTCATCCTTTCCCTCGTTCTCCCTCCCTTTCATTTTCCTCTTTTCATTTGCTCCCTATTCTCTTTCCTATTAATTTCACGTTTATCTTCTTTAATTTCTTCTTATAGAATTGCCAATTCCACTCACTATACTTTTTGCTCTCTCTCTCTCTTTCCCTCCACCTATCTCTTCTCTTTCTCTCTCGCTTTTCTCTCCCCTCTCTCTATCTCTCGTCTATTTTTGTCTTTATTTTCCCTCACTCTATTCCTCACTTTCTGTTTTCATCCATTTTAGAAAATATTTTATCTTTTATTCATTTCTCTCTTTTTTTTTTAAATCTATTTTCTTTTTCTACTCATGTGCTTTGCATTGTATATTGCATGGTTTAAGGCCCAAAATAGGATTTTTACGAAATATCAAGCATTTTCTGCGTAACTTTGATCCTGAATCAAAATTACAGTTGCTCGGGACTGATATTTCTGTGACGTACTTAACATACCTTGTAAGAATAATCGATTTCAGAATATGAGCACGGTTAATTCGATAGTAAATATACAATTACAAAAACAATTAAAAAAACAGGCGAATACAAAATGGGTTTGTAATAAACTTACAATCTAGTGATTCTTGTTTTATTTTTCTCTCAAACAAACATGTTTTATATTCGTACAGTGTTTCTTTAATTATGTACAAAAGGCTTCTGTATATTTGCAAAGCCATATACAGATATATTTGCTATTTACACGATGTAATAGTGAGAAAAGGAAGAAAAGTAAACGATTGTACTAAGAGAGTGAAATGGATCATAACGGAAAAATACATTATTTTTCACAGTCTTAGTGGAAGAGAGAACATGAAACTTGAATGGTGTATAAAGAGGTAATGTTTTAGAAGAAAAATAAGTTTTTGCTATCCACACATGACTGTACTGAATATCCACTATAATCTATAAAATAAACCCTATAACAGAAAATTAATTACACACACTTTACCTAGATTCTTTTTTTTTCTCTGTGGAAATATCTAGTCGTGGTTCATAGATATAAACTATATTAAGGTAATCTCATTATCATTAAACCTTTCTAAACAAAATTTTATGCATAATTATTCTTAAAACAAATGTTGCTCTTGACGACTTAAAAGCTTGCCCTATAAGACTTATGTATGATCCCAACAAAAAGATGCTACAATGCATAACATGTGAATAGTTGGTCAACAGGGGCTCTTAAAAGTGGGTCCGCTCGCTATTCATAAGGACCGCTATTCATAGAAAAACGCTATTTAACACGCGTTATGAATGTAGGTCTTTATGAATAGTTATGAATAGTGGTCCTTATGAATGGAGGTCCTTATGAATAGCGAGGTAATTTGTCTATGATTTGCTCGCTATTTAGAAGGACCGCTATTCATACAAAACCGCTATTCATTTAGTCACGCGTTAGGGATAGCGGTCCTTATGAATAAGTGGTCCTTATGAATAGCGGTCCTATAGCGAGGTTACCCCCTTAAAAGAACCATCTACAAATTGACATGTTAAACCAGTCTATTCATCTCTCCTTTGTGCCTTTTAATAATGGTATAAAAATACATACCAATCACGCATAATTATGTAAAACAAAATATTTTTGTTTGGAATCTCTTATGCAAATTGAATAAAAACGGGTCACAGTGATTTCGATAAATACTGCATCTTTACAAAATCACTACAAGCTTATCAAAGATGTATCTGTTTTTTCAGATGGTTGAATATATTGTTTGTCGAGGTCTCCTAAGAATTTTGAACATTCGAAATTGATTTGATATCACACTTACTGGCACACTGTAATAAATTTCAATTAAAAACAACCAAAATATTACGGATAAGAAAACATAACCACAAAAAATCTGTATCTAAATTATTCGTCGTTGCCGGGCATCGTTGGAAAACCGCGATGGGTGCATGTGGACAACAGTTGGCGCTCACCAAATTAGACAACGTAAGGCTTGGCTGATTCGTCACATCTATTATTGTCATTATGACCATCAGAAATCAGATTATATTGAACAAGCCGACGATCATCTTCTTTCATGACTAGCTCATAATATTTATATTGAAAATGATCATCATGAATGAACGTTGATTTGCCTCTTTTTGTGATATAGGTGCTTAATTCTTCATATTGCGAGAGTTTATCATTTGTAGACATTAAAAAAAAACGCAGTGACAAAATAAAACAGGGCCGATGTGTACTTGTGATACACTCGGAAATAGAAGATTGATTTTCTGAACATACAATTCATACTGTTCATAATAAGCTACTGATAGAGAGGCAAAAATCTGCCCATTTAGGGTTGATGTTTCACTTTATTCAAATAGTCCTTTACGAACGACTTTTTCAAGCGAATTTGAATTCACGTGGGATGAGAAACCCACTGAATAGATGATAATTATGTAAAAAATTCTTTTTGGAAAAAACAACATACTTCATGAAAAACAAAGTTCACAAATCAAAGCCCAAGTGTTACCACTAAAACTATATAATTACAAAAATTGGAACAAGTATAAAAACAACTCAAAGTAATGCAAATATACTAATTACGTTTATTAAGTTAATAAAGTTTATTTATACTAAAAATCTCTCTTTTATGGTCATTATCATAAATAATTCAAATTTCAAATCTTTATCTTTAAATACCCTACCACGCCCTCGGCATTCCATCGAATGGATTATTCATTTTAACTGAAATTAGTACTATGCCACAAAGCTTCTTTCAAATCTTCACACCGTCGATACCCTTAATACAGCATTGTGATTTTTCGATGGACTGCATAGAGAAAAGTTGGTTGAATATAGAATAAAGTAAATGGAAAACTGGAGAAATCATTGCTCAAAATAACAATAATCTACCACAACACAAATCATACAGTTTGGCAACATATTAGCTGTTTCAGTTCTTCTCCTGTTCAAAAAGCCATGTTAAACGCAAGGTGTGAAACAATTCACATAAATAATGTAGAGCTCAATAATCTGAGCAAGGAAAGTCAAACGCCCACATCATCACATGATAAAGTCAGCTCCATAGTTTGGGAAATACGCATTAAAAGTACAATCAAAAGAATGTGAGTACCGTATACTGATAATAATGTTCATTCAATCAAAAACAAAGTTACTTAAACTATAACACCGCAAGTTATTTTAGACATTAAAACTTGCGATTTCAAAGAATGTTAAAAATTCTAAAACAGTTTTTAACCAATTTTCATGTTGGAAGGTGGTTATACATGACTTGTATATCATGATTCCACATCATTCTGCACGCGTGATCAAACTTACTCAACCGCCAGCGGTATTAATTGCAAGAGTGCAAGCCAGACGAGAAAACAAGAGCCAAATATCGATTATTACAATAATTTTGTCATTCGTATCTAAAGGCAATCTACTTTTTGTCGGTTTTTTCTCTCTTTTTCCAAAATCACTACTTTGAAAGGGAAAAAAAAATGTTAAATACGCATGGTTGTGAGGTCAGATCAATTGTTTTAACCCATGTTTTAATCATTCACTTTGTTTTCGGTTTTTGTGACATAATGTACCGTATATGTTCTATATCGATAATTGCTCGCCAACACTGCTTTTGCTTAACAAAATGGCGAATAATTTAAACAAGTTATAATCAATAACAGCTGTAGTACATAATACATTTTACGTGGCATCCATCGGTAAACATTCATGTTTACCTAGTAACAAACTATTGCATGGTGTCACATGAAAATAATCTACAATATCTCTAACGTTAGATTATATCAAAAGAAAACGTGTTCTGCTCTAGGAAAAAAAATTTTGGGGCAAATTACAACAATTTTAAAGTACTTCATTGCAAGTCGGTGGCTACGATACACATCTTTACAAGTCATTGGGGCGCCCTTTCAGAATAAGAAATCATGAGCAACGCAATGACAATCTTTTCATTCCATGTTTTCAATAACAGGTTTTGTCCTCTTCAAAATATGGATGTACACCAATAGCATAAACAAAGAAGCTTATTTAGATCTTCATGGTTGCAGGGCACATCCCTTTAAAATCATGGTTAAGTATATTAGTTTTTCTTCCAGACTTCGGCCTAGTTAAAGTTGTTTTGAGTTCCGGTAATGAAAATGTGTTTTTCATTTTACTTCTTTTATCATGTAGTAAACTAATGGAATATTTGGCCCAGCAAATTGTTATAACAAACTGACAAAACTAACTGAAAATCAAGTACACACCCGTGTGGGACAACGTCTTCCGCTGGTCTGGGGAGCGTTTTATCAAGCGTTTCGTCGGTGATATTTACCGACAACTGTTATAACCTACTGAAATCCTTGCATCTAAATGGCTGAGAGCAACTTTGTCGGTAACACTCCCTGACAAAACGCTTGATGAAACCCTCCCCAGGACGACTAATTCCATTTCATCTACTTTATTTGCTTATCACTTTAAAACTTTCCTATCAATTTCCGTAACAGATATAAGTCATTTCCTCGAACATTCAGTGTAAAAGTTGTTTGATTACATGAAATTTTAATTTCAAGGCATGACAAAATCTCACGAATACCCTGAAGTCCTACTGAAGGCCCTATTTTTACTTACTTCATATGCGGTTTGGTGTAAATTCAAATACATGTACGCTACACAACAAATCATGCACAAATCCCACAACAAATAAATCAACAAAGAAACAAGAATGGGGTTATGTGCTACCCGTCTTGCATCCTTTTACTTTTCAAATTCCACAATGGAAAGAATTCATTTTTTTTTAAGTAAATGAAATATCAAATAAATCATGAATTGAACCACTGTGAGATTATCACAACAGCATAAAATCAAATTATTTCATTGATTCTAGTATAAATTAAACGCATTTTCATGATTGGCTTTTCTGAACGATTTGTGCATCAATAAAATCATAAACAGCACAAACGAATATTATTATATACAATCAAAACCATTCATCGAACGACAAAACTCCTTTAAACACGAATTGTGAGTAATTTCATAGAATGATGCTAATATCGCTAACAATTTTTCAAATGGCGGCTCATATAAATAATTCACTCAGCGTTATACGTTAATGATTGCTTTTTCAAATTGCCAATATTATGGATGAGATAGTCGTGCCAGCTTGCCAGATTGTCATTGCACAACCTGTCATCAGCATATAGTTGTGTATGATGGTTATTGTTCAATCGTGTAGATCGCTTAGTAACTATGGTATAATAAGGAATGACCAGCGGGAGTAAGAAATTTGCGATAACCATTATCACTTTTTTGGTCTGGTGAGGTCACGGCATATATCATGCATATTATCATTCAAGTGCCCAAAAAGTGCGCAATGTATATTCATGAATAATTCTGTTGAGTGCCATTTCAAAGAAAAGCTTTCACTCGTGTTTGAACATTGTATATATACTAGGAATGTAAAACGCTTCAATCGTGCTGTCAATGATCACGTGATTCGGTTGAGTTTGACGGTTGGCTCTCAGGGATAAGACTGCAGTTGACAAAATTCGATGTCCTTTATTAAGTAGACTTATTAAGAGTCGTTGGACAAATGACCTCAGTAACGGGTACTTCGGCATTATTATGCTTGATTTCTGGCTCTCTTTCATCATTTTCACTGAACCATCAGCACACACTAGGCCTTGGCGCAATGTTCAGGTTGAAATTCGTCCCTTGCAAAGAAACTGTATACATTGCATGCCAATTAATCTCCTCCTACGCGTACGCGGAGCAATAGGCCTACACCATAGGCCTACACATGATACATATCACGTGATGAATTGTCTTGTCTTGTCACATGATTCAGTTTATCACGTGACCAAAATATCAAACCTCTTGTATCAAAAGAAAAATAAAAGGTAATGTTGGTATGTATAGTATGGACCAGTCTTTCGTGCTACGTCCCTTTCATCCCCGCAATCACGTGATCTAAGACGAATTTGGTGAAGGCGATGTATATTTCCTCGATCTTTTCGTTGTATCTATCTTCTAGAGTCTCCTTCACCGAGTCTAAGAATGGCTTCTCGAATTTCTGTTGACAGAAAGAAGAACAGACAAAAAGAGAACATTTTAAAAAGGCATTCAACAAAGGCGATACTGGGTTAGTGAAAATATTTGGCAGGTGCAGGATACAATCTAGGTAAAAGAGGCATCTTCCTATCGAGATTAGAGAGTTAATAATTCAAGACTTATCGGGAAAACATTGATTTTTAAAAATTTTATATGATACGTGATGCTCATGGAAGGATTGGGAAGATAAAGAGAGGAAGGCTTGATGCATGTCATATCAATATTACACGATCCATCCTTGTGACACGTGTTATTTTGGACAAAACGTCAGGTATGGTGCACCATTGCAAGAACATTTATAGAAATATACTTGGTTGGTTTATTTTTTCTGTTTGGAGACGAGTTGTAAATTATTGCCCACCCGATAATTATGAGCGACATGTCCAGTCAATACAGAAAAACATAACGGGCTGGCCACATAATCAACGATTTTGACAGCTGTTTACTATAAAATTCGGTCTATGTATAAAAGAAAAGATCCGAAAAAATCGATAATGAATGTTCATGAGCATAATTCGATGAGCAACATTCATTTCCTACACAGGCCGATTTTATCGTTATTAAATCCTTCTTCAAATCGTTGATTGTTTCATACAACGAAAATATAATATCGTTTTATTGAACACAAAGTAATAAGTATCCCAGAATTTTTCAAACATTATCAAGCTAGTCAGAGTCTGCCATTATATGTATGGATTTAACACAACAGAAGAAGGCAAACAGTAAATTTGATAACAATGCTGTCACCCAACATAAAAACCCATCTCATCCACGTAGTAACGAACCTGACAACGCACTGTAAACATCACAGTGCTGTCTATAACAAACCGTGATAAACACCATGGATAATGCAAATCTAATAACTTAACAGCATGAATAATGTAAATCTAATAACTTAATGTACGTGAGTTGTGAGACAGCATATGATGATGACTGTTGCCATGGTAATGATGTTTTCCATCGTTACACCAGAATGGTGATTCGCTTGGATGCATGGATTTATCCTGGACAAACTGAGCAGGATATCGAAAGCTCACTTATAATGGTTTTATGCGACGAAGTGTAGCGGGTTGAAGGTCCTGTGACATTATATAAACATTTTTTCTTTTTTCCTATCACAGAGAATGTGCTTCCCATATAAGCCAATTTTCAAATTTCATAGGTATATTGTTCCTTTCACTGTTACGCATTTCATGTTTTAATAAAAGTATCGTTGAAGAATGAAATATTTCAAATCATATTTGATTCATTTCCTACATGCCATTACGCCTATTGCTCTATACAAAGTAAATGTTAATAGACACTGCATTGTCTCTAGAGTGCTCTAGAGTTACAGGGTTACAGTATTCCGTCGCATAGTAAAATATTTACCGTTACTTAATACTGTAGAAGACTTGTTTATTACTTTTAACAATTGGATTTTTCTATAAATATGTTCTAGAGTGCAAAACATAACTTTACCATTAGAAAATAGAGAACCTTCGAACCCCCCAAGGGGGACTCCCCCTCCCGATCAAATATCCGCTAAGACACTAGACTCCTTGCATAATTATAAATAGTGCAAGTTGTGCAAGGGCCAACGATCATTTCCTTAAAGGGCCTATCTCATTGGCCTGAAGATTAGGTGGCGACCTGGTGGCGACTCGAGTCTCCGCGACGTCTCGGGCGACGTCACCTAGGCCGCGTTTCATCAAACGGTCATAAGTACAAGTTCGCCGACATCCCATTGAAACGCGTGTATTAAAATTAACATGTGTTTCAATGGGATGTCGGCGAACTTGAGACTTGCGAACTTGCGAACTTAAGACTTTTTATAGTCTCCAGTCTGAAGGTCTCGGAGACGTTTCCATCAGTGTTGCGGCGACGTCGCGGAGACAAATTTTGTCCGCGACTGGGGAAACGTCTCCGCAACGTCTACGAGACCTGCTGGAGACTGAGGAGATGTTGCGGCGACGATGCGGCCTCTTTGCAGAGACGTCTCCGAGACCTGCTGGAGACTGAAAAAAGTCTCCAGAAATCGAACAGGCGTGAAATTTCCGCGACTCTCCGGAGACACGGCTAGTCTCCAGGAGACGTCGCGGAGACGTCTCCGCAACCAGCGGAGGCTCGAGTTTTTTTTTTTCTTTTTTGGTGGGGTCGGGGGTTCATTTATCCTTGTTCTAATTTTTGGGTCCATTGCTTGTTGGACTTTTTTTTAGAATCTTTGTTTTTGAGGCATCTCCATATTTTTTTCTTAGGTGAAAAATTCTAAGCTAACTTTAAAGTACTGTAGGTGAATTTTGTCCAGATCCCCAGCACCAATTTAAATAGTCCAGCGACGGCAGGCCCCGGTAGTATTTTCATTTGAATGTAAAGAGACATACACATATCGACAATGTTGAGTGGGAAAAACCTATCGTCTATTTAGACCCAATCATGCTTGTCGCCATATCCATAAAACTATAATACATAAACTCATTTTATGAACAATAATATTGTTATAGGATTTGAAGGTTTGCATGGTGAAGTTGTAATTCAGAAAAAGGGTTTGCGGTACAACCATGTGAGTTGGAATAACTCTAAACATAAACTTCACAAGTCTCTCTACACACACAAAGACACAGCTTCTCCCGACAGCAAACCAGGAGTGTACCGCATACCATGTTCCTGCGGTCAGGTCTACATCGGAGAGACTGGGAGGGACATCAAATTCTCGCATCAATGAACACCGGGCCCATGGGAGACTTGGTCACTACGACCAATCTGCCATTATCAATCATTCTGTCACTCGTGATCACCAGATTCACTGGGAAGACACCAAACTTGTAGCCCCCGCTTCCAACTGGTACACCAGGAGGGTCCGTGAAGCCATCGAGATTCACAGACATAACACAGTTACACAGGACAAGGGTTTACAGATCAGCGACATTTGGTTTTCACTCTTCCAGTAATAACTAGTGTTATATTTTTCCGCAGATATTCAACCGTAATTGCTTTCTTCAACAGAATTTTTTTTTTTTACTGTTTCTGATTTCGTCATCACCCCCTTTTTTCCACAGGTCGTACATGTTTACCATTATTCATCACCTTTCCCTCCACAGGCAACTCCTGATGTCATCATTTATCAACCTTTTTTCCACATGTATTTTAACCACATTTTCTTCCCTCAACAGGATTTCATGTTTCTCTCCTCAATTTGTTCATTACCATTGTTTTTTTGTTTCTTCACCTTTTTCACCTTTCTCTCCACAGGCAACACCTGTCCACTTCATTCATAACATTCATTATATTCATCATTAGGATACTCATTCTGATGTCATTATTTCACCCTTTTTCCACATGTATGTTTTTAATAACCTTAATTTCTCTCCTCAGTTTGTTCCGATTACCATTGTTTTTTCACCTTTCTCTCCACAGCCACACCTGTCCACTTCATTCATAACATTTATTATATTTATTATTAGTATACTCATTCTGGTGTCAATATTTCACCCTTTTCCATATGTATGTTTTAACCTTAATTTCTTTCCTCAACAGGATGTCATATTCTCTCCACAGATTACCTACGGTCCTAATCCCCCTTTTGTTTCCAGCTTATCCAGACGGTTAATTGGTTTCTTAGTCCTATTGTTCACTTGTTTTCAATGTTTTTTCAACGCAGGATTAGTTTGATGTTACTTATCCTTTCAATGCAGGTACCTTGATGTTATTTATCCTTTCAATGCAGGTACTTTGATGTTACTGTTACTATTTCTTTCTATACTAATTCCGTGATGTTATTGTTTGCCTCCATTTTAAAAGTGAATTGCCTAACATTACAAACACGTTGTGAAGCTGTAGAATTTCCACCGCTTCATATATAAATTCTGCTGATTTATTCGCTCTTCTTATTCTCCTGACGACGGCGAGAGCATTCTGACCGGAATGTGGAGTTATTCCAACTCACATGGTTGTACCGCAAACCCTTTTTTCTGAATAATATTATTCAAAAGTTTGTAGGGATATCGAATTCATGAGCTATTTCTAAAGGCTACTTGAAAGGAAAGTAAAGGGACCACTGGAAAAGTACTTTTATGGCAAAATCAATGAAAAATATTGGATGGATGTTACCGACCTAATCGATGAAATAATTAAGTTATAAATGAGGCAACGCTGGGGGAAGGGTTGATGAACTAACCTGAATGTTGAGAGCTAACTCCTAGACGAATCGTTTTCCTTATTCCTCAGTTCCATCAATCAATGGACTTTTATTATTTATCATTTAAGTTTCAACGGAACGTCAGATATGACTCGACGAATTGAAACCAATCACAATATCGAATGCCTATATAAAGACGGATTTGTGTGAAGAAGGTTGGCATGATATTTATCAAGAGAGAGGTGTGAACATTTCGTATGAACAATTTATAAGTAAGCTCCTGTATTATTAAGATAATAATGTGCCTTTAACAAAAAAGAAATCGATAAGAAAACAGAATAAGCAACCATGGATTACTCAAGGCATAATAAAATCGATTTTTACTCGAAACAGATTATATAAAATATCACTTACATCACCTACACAAGAACATCAAACCAAATACAAAACCTATCGAAATAAGCTAACATCTGTCATCCGTCTAGCGCGGAAATCATATTTTTCAAACAAAATCGAAAGCAATAAAGATAAGCAAAGTTTATGGCGTACAATAAATGAAAGTCCAAATCAAGACTTTGAAGAAAATTAAAGACCCAACTGAAGTTGCTAATGCGTTCAATAATTATTTTACTAATATTGGTCCTACCTTAGCATCAAAAATAGTTACAAACGAAAATGATTTTTACAAATACTTAACAAATTACGCTAACCATTCTTTATTTTTAAGCCCAACTAATTATTACGAGATAATAGAAATTGTTAGATCATTAAGATCCACCAAATCTTGTGGTCATGATGGATTAAGCGTATACATTTTAAAGAAAATAATTCACCCCATAGCTTCCCCGCTATCAAACATATTCAATCTATCTCTTTGTCAGGGGATTTTTCCGGAAGCACTTAAACTTGCCAAAATAATTTCCATATATAAAAAAGATGACCCTTGTCAAATCACCAACTACCGACCTATCTCTTTATTACCAAGTATTTCGAAAATTTTAGAAAAAATAGGTTATAAAAGATTATATTCCTTTTTGAATGCTAATAATCTAATAATCTGCTTAATCCTTATCAGTATGGTTTTAGACAAAATCACTCAACTGATTACGCAATATTGCAATTATATGGCAAAATAACAAATTCTCTCTCTAAAAAGGAGCACACTGTTGGGGTTTTTATGGATTTGTCGCAGGCTTTCGACACTATGGACCATCGTATATTACTTTATAAATTAAGGATGTATGGGATCAGAGGAGTTGTCTTCTCCTGGTTTGAAAACTACCTGAAAAATAAACGTCAATATGTTTCTTTTGAATCAAAATCATCTCGCATTAGTACAGTGAAATGTGGAGTACCACAGGGATCAATCTTAGGCCCCCTATTGTTTTTGATTTATATGAATGATATAGTAAACGCATTCCCACTTTTAACTTATGTTTTGTTTGCAGATGACACTAATATATTCTTTTCACACAAAAACTTAAACACACTTACCACAACACTAAACCTTGAATTAAAAAAATTATCGATATGGTTCAAATTAAATAAACTAATAATCTTTGAATATCAACAAAACTAACTTCATGTATTTTAAACACTTGCACTCCAAACAGGCATTTGAAGATAACATTTTCATAGATGACCTGCCTGTCATTGAAAAGCAAGAAACGAAATTCTTAGGCATATTGATAGATTCAAATATTACATGGAATAGTCACATTAATAATATATGCATGTTAGTGTCTAGAGGTATAGGAATTTTACACAAAATGAAATATCATCTTTCACAAAAATCATTATTCATGCTTTATAATTCTTTTGTCTTATCGCATATATCCTACTGTAACTGGGGAAATAGTAATACGACGATAATAGAAACAATTTTACGCCTCCAAAAGAAAGCACTGCGTGTCTGCACTCATTCACGTTTTATAGCCCATACGGATCCTATATTCTACAATTTGAAGACTTTGAAGATTCCTGATATTCATACTTTTCAAACTGCAATATTTATGTACAAATTTTGTGCAAACACTATACCACAGTCTTTTCGAAATATGTTTATATACAATAAAGACATACATTCTTATCCTACACAACATTCATCCGATTTTAGCACATATAAAACGATAAGACACCACGGCCCAGATACATGGAATGATTTACCTGATGATATTAAACACTCCTCATCTCTTTTTTCTTTTAAAGCTTCGCTTAAAAAATATCTTCTATTGAAATATTCATAATTCCCGCACTTTTACTCACACACGTGCACGCACTCGCATTTCACCTAAAAAAATATTTCGTAGAACACGTTGTTTCTCTTTGTGACATCCCTTTCTGCACACTCCAACTGGTGTCATGTTACTACTTTCTCTTGGATGCTATCGCTTCAAACTACTTAGCTTATGATGGCTGGCCCCTGCATTCACTTAATTTCGATATATTATTATATTTCAAGTTTAAGATTTCAGAATATATTTGTATATATATAGGCCCTATATATTTTTTTTTCATTACAAATTAAGTATATTAACTGTCGCACTTCTTGTTTATCAGTCGCCTTATAAATTGTATGATAAAGACAAAAAATGTTAATACTTGTTTCATCAATAAATGCAGAAACAACTGCAAAAAAAAAATTATATTGGGACAGAAGTCATTCATAATGGCCGTGTCTCTGTCTCTACTCCGTCTGTCGGGGCTTGTCTATGTCACTACATTGTTCGTCATAATTGTATTGGGATTATGTATTACTCTGTTTTGATGTATATTTTATTTACCTATTGTGGATGGTGAATTGTGCTTGTACAAGATCGTAAAAATCAATAGCTTTGTACAAAATAAAGGAAATTTAATAGTATCGCATAAAATGCGAACCCCCGGTGGAGGAATATGTTGTTTGTCCTTTACGGTTGATGGTTACAATTCTATAAATTATCAAGTCTCTTTGTTTTTCTTCTGCAATCCCATCTGGTTGGATTTATTATATACAGTGCTTATCAAAAAACATACCCAACTTTGGTAACTTCTAATTAAAAAGTTATATGAGTTTGAAATTTATTTCATAGTAAAGAGCAATTTATATTCTGTGTAATGATACCTCATGACTGAGCAGCAGGCTTTTCAAAAAGTATTGTCAAAATCCTCTTGTTCCAAGTTTGGGCTGAAGCAGCGTGTGTGGGTCAAACAAATAATGCATTAGTTACTTCGGTTGGAAAACAATTGCGGAGTCACTTTCAATTGATTTTGTGCATTTGAATAGAAAAAGTGTTAAAGTCAACTCAAACTCAAGAAAGGGCTTATTATAAGCTAATTTTATGATGTTTTATTTGACACAATAACACAATCTTGGTTTCATACGCAGGTTTTTCTAATGATAAGGCTCTTAGCATAAAAGAACTTAAATTTTCTATTAAAAAATGTTATGTTTAATCTGATTAAAACATAAACTCCTTATAGCTGTTAGTTAGTTAGTTTGTTTGTTTCACTAATATAGAAGACTCTGTCAGCTTGTTAGTTTGGAGCGATGACCCTTCTGCCATCTGTACGATGACCAAAAGTGCGCCCGCATGTGTCTGATCCTGAACACGAATAAAACTATGTATTATCCGGCGAATGAATACAATAATGGATTTTTTAATCTGAAATTGTTAGTTATAAGAAGTCCATGCAATATGATCCAAAGGTTACCGATCTTCAAGGAATCTAAATTGAATGTCTGCCTGTTAGACACATGTGACCTACAATATCTATTCCAGTGGCTTTATCTGTTAGACAGAGTTTTTTTTATTACAGAAAAAAGCTATGCGAATTATAAGTAATGTTAATTATCGCCACCACACTGATGGTCTTTTTCACTCTAATAATGTATGATACCGCCTCAATCTTGCTGTACTTATGTTTCAGTATCATAATCATGAATTGCCCACTGTCTTCAATAATATATTTACAGCAAATAATGAGATCCATCATTACCCCACCAGACAAATCAATCTATATCACTTGCCAGGAACTCGTACAGCATTAACCCAGAATATTTGTTCATATACAGCTCCTAAATTTTGGAATTCCCTCTCTTTAAATGTACGAGACAGTATAAGTTTGAGTACACTCAAACGTAAATTGAAAAAAATCACTTATTGCTTTTTATGAACGTTGATCCCTCAATGATGATTCTTGTTTACCTGTGTAGTAAAATCTTTACATTAAATGAAATCTTCCAGATCCTGCCCCTCCCCCCTTCATCACCCCCTGTCACTTTGTCCTTCTTCTTCTGTCTTTTGTAAAATATACTCCTTTCCACTGTTACTATTCCCATCTTTTTGTGTTCACATTATTTTTCAATGCTTTCACTTCGATGGAAAGTGTGTTATGCTTATGATTTGTTTGCTTTCCATGGCCATGTATCTGTCTTCTTCTTTTTCCCTTTTATTGGGCATTTTATGCATGGTTGCCCAGTCTAGTTTTTTATGTACTGTATTCATGATTTATCTTTTGCCAGGGACAAGCGCTTCTACAAGCTTTGCTTCTATGCTGGTCTCTGTTTTCATTATCATTTTCATAAAATTAATCTAATGTAGTCTTCATTACTGTTACTTTTTTTCTTACAACTCAAACTTTAATGCACTTTATTTGGCTTGTAATGATCAAAAACGTTTCTGCACTAAGTTGTGTTGTCAATTATATTGTATATTGTTGACTGCATAATACATATTGTTATATACATGTACTTTGAAAAATGAAAGTGTAATGAAATAAAATCTAAATCTAAATCTAAATCTTCAAGAACATGAAAAAATAATTGGCATATAAATTGAAATTAGCAAGATTTAATAGTTTTGAAAAGCTTTGTTCAATCCAACCAAAACATCGATTTCTTGGCTGGTTTTTATTCTAACCAGTAGAAGACTCTCAGTCACCCTTCTTTGTATCAAAAGTGGGCGCTGTGTCCTAAATGCAGGCAGAGCCATCCGTACAACATATACATATGGCTCTGAATGCAGGCAGTGCCATATAATTATAGAGAGAGTCTGGCCAACTCTGCTCCAGTGAGTAACAATAATTATGGCGGCATGATGCTTTGTTAGGCAAGCATGTAACGAATGAATATACGCCATGTTGTGCCCAACTGAACCGAGTTGGCCAGACTCTCTCTATATACGGCACTGAATGTAGGGAGAAAAACCAATGTTCGATCCATTCCATGACGTTAACAGTATAAGGTATACCATGGCCACTACCGCTTACACCTCACACGAGAAATTGATTTTATCAAAACATCATGTTTCACACTGTTTACGAATTTCTGATGATGCAAATCAAGGACCGATACAAACAACTGTATCCAATTTCACCTAAAAAGGAAAGGAGAGGGTCAGACTGATGTGACGAAATGGTAACTAGTCTATAATAAATCCAATATTGACAAAGATGCCGTCACATGACGTCACAAATAACAAATGGATGACCTCATAAAATAAAAAGTAAAAACTCTTTCGTGGGAATCAGTAGAAGCGGTAAACCATGAGCCTTCAGGAAAAGATACATATCAAACCTATCAAGTCATTAACTTGGGAATTCAGACGCAACGCTTTTACATGGTTCAAGGACAAAAAAAGCCGTTTCAGCTTGCAGCAATAACAAGATTTACCATGTGTTGTCATGTTTTTAGCTTTGATTTGTTTCGAATATTTTCACTGACGTGAAAACATAAATATACGTACATGTACACAAATCTACAGAGTATAAGTTAATAGAAATAAGAACTATAAGGTCATACGCTAATGGGATTCGGGCCTTCTTTCTTGTATTGCAAGTTATTTAATGTTAAATATGTTACTTTATATTAAATCGTACCATCTGAACAAATGTTAAATGTCCACAAAAACGATGGAAGAAAATAAATGTTAATTGGAATTGAATAATGGACTTTCCGAGACGTAAGTGGCATGAAAGTTATGTACATATTATTTTATGGCAATTGTAATTATTGCAATATGTAAGGACTAAACTTCTAGTTTTGAAATCATCAGTGGAAGAGAGTGCATATTTGTGACGTGATTATAGGAGATTTTAATTATGTTTATATAGGTTTTCCCCTTCAATTTCACAATTTGTTAAATCTATTTCATATTTCAAGCATTCGAATTCACAAACGATATGATCGCCATGGTACATGCAAATTCAATTTCGTTTTTGCTCCTTCAAATTCGTGATGTGTGCAACGAATTTTTCAAATGGGTCATCAAGATTCCGATTTAGAGCAAACGATTTAAGGAAAGAGCAATCAATTTCAATTTGATTCGTCCAAATTCACTATTCGTGCAACAAATTCTTCAAATGGTTCATTCTCATCTGAAGAAAGAGCAAACAATTTAACCAGTGAGCATCCAAATTCATTTATACACGTGCAAATTAACTTTTGGTGCAATAGATTCTTAAAATTCTTCATTCAAATTTGACTTACAAGCAAAAGTTTGAAATCGAAGCATCCAATTTCACCTGCAACCGGCTTCTGTTACTCTTCGGTCATTCAATTTCATCAAAAGGCTGGCAAGTTTTAAATAAGTGCATTCTATTTAATGTGTATTGTAAGTTTTTGGAAAATTATATACTCCACACTAGTTTTACCATATCTAAATTATGGAATATTAGCCTGGGGAAACAGTGCGACATGCCTGTTAGACAGATTTTTTTTATTACAGGAAAAGGCTATGCGAATTATGAGCCACCACAGTGATGGTCTTTTTCACTCTAGTAATGAACTAAAAAATTATGATATTTACCGCCTCAGTCTTGCTGTACTTATGTTTCAGTATCATAATCATGAATTGCCCACTGTCTTCAATAATATATTTACGGCAAATAATGAGATCCATCATTACCCCCACCAGACAAATCAATCTATATCACTTGCCAAGAACTCGTACAGCATTAACCCAGAATAATTTTTCATATACAGCTCCTAAATTTTGGAATTCCCTCCCTTTAAATATACGAGACAGTATAAGTTAAGTACATTAAGTACATTAAAAACCACGAAATCCGTGAAAGTTGATCAACGAATCTATGATTTTAAAATGAATTCCTTAAAATGAAAGTGAATGCCCAAACAGGCCCCTCTGGGGTACTTTCTTAATTTGAATGCATGAACATTGAAATCTAATGCACGAAATTTGAAACCGTATAGTGCTAAAACGAATTCGTAAGAACGATCGCCAATTTGAATGCCCTGAAAATAAATCGAAGGCGGATAAAGAAAAATGGAACGATATTAATTGAAATAATCTTGTCCATAAATGAATTTCAGTGTTCATAAATTAATCCGCTTGTCTCGAAAAGAATTTCAATGACTCCATTCAAAATTTGAAAGACCGATATCGATCGTTAGACGATAGTGTCTGAATTTGAATGCATCTAAATTAATTTGACTGACAAAAATATGAAATCGAGCGGGAAAACCTATATTATTAACCTTATCTCATACAAACTATAAACAAGCTATTTCAAGAGCATGAACAGTGGCGGATCCAGGATTTTGTATAAGTAGAGGGGGGGGGGGGGACAGTACCGACATTAAATTTTTGTGAGAAAAACGGTTATCACGTTTCTCGGTAAAAATTTACTCTAAAAGTCTCTGACAGGCAAATAGAAAAGTTATCAGAATTTTCAGATTTCGTTTTGGGTCGAAAATTTGAAAGGGGGGGGGGGGGGGGGGAGGTTCGAGCGGGGGTCCGGGGTATCTACTTAAGATATGGCACTATGGCACTTAGGGAGGCATGGGTCAGTTGTGCCTCCTAAATCACCTTGTGCGTGATATCTTACAAATTTTGTTACAAACAGAAGGCCATATCAATCATGATTATCAGATCTCTCCACTGTTGGAAAACCAAACACATAAGACAAGGTTTATATTGACGTATGTTTATGTACATGTACGTATACTCATGTTTTGAGGACCTAGTAGATTTAGTGCATCGAGAGGTCTGAAAATTTCATAGAAATTGATATTTGCCTAAAAATTAAGAACCGACGTAATTGATAGAATAAAAGATTATACAATTCTTAAGATGCGGAAGAAAAATGAAACAAAATGCTATCCTAACTATTTTATATATCTCAATCTTTACGTCATGGATTTATTTCAGTATTATATACTTGTTTTACTTTGTTTGAGAAAATCAGGTGACTCCAACAAAAACGATTTTTTTTTTTTTTTTTTTAGTCTGACCGATTCAATATTTAGTGATGACACTTGTCATTCAGTTTTCAACCCAACGCTTACTTCCATCCTACTCTATAGCACAACTGGCTGATCCAAATCAACTGAACAATCACAGTTTATACATTTATATATCAAGATACATCTAATGCATAATTATCGAGACAAATTTAGTCCAAAGTATTCATTTGGTATTCTACTTTCACTGTTTGGAATAATTAGACACATTCTGTTCCCATAGCAGCAACTAAAGACAACTACCATATTAACGGTGCAGACCTTTTTCTTTCCGTTTGATGATTTATACTTCCTGTTTTGATTTGTGTAATAACATATATTATGTGGTTCGCAAGTGATGGAACGGTGTGGAGGTCAACTGTATCTTTGTTATTAACACTCGTGATCAGACGATGATCGATAATGCAGGTGAAAAGAGTTCCGTTTACAGATGAAAGTATTGATATTAATCTCTAAAAAAAGGTCATAGCAAACAATAAAATAGTTTAAATCATATTTTTCTTTACTCCGCTAGTTTCTACTGGCAACCCATCTGTGATGACATGTTTGGGAAAATTAAGGGCGCCCCTGCTGGTGGCGAAATCTCTAATACGCTCACTTAGAAATAAAGGTACAATTTTGCACCCTTCAAATGCAACACTGGCAGCACCTTTTTGGGTGCAACTTTGTACCCTAAGAAGCTTTTGCACCTTTAAGGGTGCAGTTAGCTACAATTTGCACCCTTAAAGGAAAGGTACAAATTTGCAACCTTTTGGATGCAAACGTTTCTGCACCCTTATAAAGGTGCAAAGTTGCATCTTTTAAAGTGCAAAAGGGCATTAAAGGGTGCAAACAAGAACAAAAAGGTGCATTTTTGCACCCTTTTCATGTAGGGTGCAAGATTGCACCCAAAAAGGTGCTGCCAGTGTTGCATTTAGGGTGCAAACCTGAACCTTTTTTTGTGCGGAGTAAACGTCTTTAAACTCCCTGTGTACGAACACTAACTTGGTTTAAAAATAGGGGGTTAACACTTTTGCAATTCAAATAATTTAATTGATCTTTATGGTTCCTAAAAGAAGCAAATATCATATTTATTGGGTTAAAATCAACATACGTAACATGTAATTTCCCGACTATACAGCGTTGGAAGACATGAGCAATGGATATTCTGGTAGCTCCTTTTCTGATTTTAGATTCTGGTTTCCTAATTATGTTCCTATTGTTAAGATTTTCTTTTATATAATATATTACATATTATGCGCTATACTCTGGAAATCATATTCTACATTTTATAATGGGAAGGAATTAATAGCTTCTTTTATACAAGATAATATTTAGGGACTTGGAACGTTGACATCAAGAATAAATTCCACCCGTGAGTTGTGAAGAAACAAAACAAGAGGAAATAAAAATAAAAATAGAACGAGGAGATGACATTATGTAACAGGCAGTGCCTAATAATTGATGTGAGCAAACAATTTGGAAAAATTCGCTCTGACATTGGTTTTTTTTCCCCGAGCATAATCAGAGTGAAAAGAACAAGCAAGTTTGGTTTTATTATAATATTATGTTATTACACACATTTAAAATGAAGATCAATACGTGCACCCCAAAAATACAAATACCAGTACTCCTGCAAATTTGAACATAAAAAGGAGAACATTTGCACCCTAGAAGGACATTATAATCTGCATCTTAAAGGATGTAGGATGTGAGAGTTGAACACTTAAATTTTCTTTTTAACCAGTTTCAGCACACCAGGGTTATTGCTATCGTTGAAGTTTAGTGAAACAATTTTAACTTGATTTCTTGTGTGTACCACACCCATTCTGACATAGATTTAACATATAAACTCCCATCAGTTCGCGTCACGGACGGACAAAATTTTCCAAGTTGGGAGGCATGTAAAAATAAGTGATTAGATGTGATGGATTGCTCTATGATTTATTGTGGAGGGTATCACTAGGTGTACTGAAAAATGATGAAATTTGATTGGCATGATTACTTATTTAAATGAGAATCAATAAAATGCTCCATGGGAGCTGACAATTTTGTTTACTTTTCCTTACTCCTTTTCTATTAATATCAGAACAACATTTTATTGTCAAATACTTTCACTTGCAAATATTATTCAGATAAATTGGTTTCCATATCAGACATTTGGAATTCAAGACAAGCTTTAGATTCCATAAGAGACGTGAAAAGATGGAAATTTTGCAAAAAAATGTCCTTTTTTACAACACCCCTGCTTTAAAATAGATGGGTCCAAGAACTCTGGTACGTTGCAGCACTTTGAAGAACCAAATTTCTAGTCACGTTTGATGTATTTGATGGTAGTGATAGTCTTTCATTTAAATTTATTATAAAATATATTTTTG
The DNA here is from genome assembly GCA_025617745.1 of Heliocidaris erythrogramma. Taxonomy (NCBI): domain Eukaryota; kingdom Metazoa; phylum Echinodermata; class Echinoidea; order Camarodonta; family Echinometridae; genus Heliocidaris; species Heliocidaris erythrogramma. Next base: position 22,894,018 of record CM046855.1, read on the forward strand.
CTCACTCTTGACTAACCACGCTCATAGCTAAGCCTGAATGCATTGTATATTCAAATGGAAAGTCCAATCATCTCATTAATTTTCATGTGGAATTCATCATTTCAGTTTTACAAAATGGGAAAAGTCCAATCGAAATGTATAGCGGTCAACGCATCAGATGAAATTACTCAATGGAATAGATGATTCTATATAGCACCAATCGAATGATTAAATTTCGCTTGTCGACGCGAATTTTATTTTGTATGTTTCTTGATGAAACAATGTAAAATGCAAAAGAGAACAGTTTAATCACGAATTTCGAAGTGACACACACGATATAATGAACGCGATATCTAATTATAAACTACTGTCAAGAATTTGTATTATTTTGTTGCCAACGTATTAATTAGATACAAAGTAAAAGTTAACGGATAATTTGTGATTAATTAACTGGACCTCCATTGATGCCTTTATTAGTATACATGTATGAGATAAGAGACTTTCACTGCACCTGTTAACAGTTCATGTAATTTCGGTGAAAGTGCATAACTATTGATTATCAATGTAATTTCCTTTTAGGGACTCATTAAGGGTATGATAAGTGGGCACTTATATTGATCGAAATGGAAGATAATGTGCCTTGCTCATCTTTGTGCTATTGAGTTACAATATATAATTTCTCTCTCGAATGATCAAAATATGACCTTGTAAATATGATTGCTCTCTGCCTCAAGCAATGTTTGAGTATACGCTAGGTTGCTATAGCGAGCAAAGCCCCGGCTTTTGTTCTGATAATGAAGATAATTGGTTTGTTTTCACCGTTGGTATATTTCATTCTTTAAGCTTGAAGGAAAGTCACGTATAATCATGAAAAGACAAAAGCACTTAATGTGTTGCCCTGTGTTTTCTTTGCTCTTCCTTTTATATTTTTGTGTACTTTTTCAATGATTACCAGTGATGTAATGTTGGCTACTTGTGATCAATAGAATGGACAGTGATTATGTAAACAGTCGAGAATGCACAGCCGGAAACTAATCTTTGAGTAAAATATCTCTTTAAGAATTGGCCTTTGTATGAAATACTTCGTATTTTGTTGTATGTTATTGATAATGTTTTATAACAATTCAATTTTTTTTTTCATGGATTCCAAAAATGAAATTATTCTTGACGAAATTGTTATGAGATTAGTATATGGAAGCGAAAGACTATAAGGTAAAGATACCTTATAGTGATTGTTATAAAGTGATTGTTATAACAATCACTTTATGTATAGTAACAGTGCTCCAAGCTTCAATTTGGTTTGCCTTAAGAAAATCTGTTATTATAACGTACATGTAGATAATTATGTCTGCGAGGAAAAATAACAATATGTATTCAAGTATGCATGGATCGAGGAATAAAGAGAGAAAGGGAGACAGAAAGAATAGTGAAGTAAGAAGAGTGGGAGGAATTTGAAAGGAGAGGACAAAGATAAAGTAATATAGATAAAAAGGACAGAGAAGGAGAGAAGAAAAAGCGACAATTACGATGTCATGTCTTGGTAGTGTAAATACTCCTGCTCGTGTACATCTGTGTCCAGACCTTCGCGCCGCAGAAAGACGTGATAATAATCCCATGAAAGTTCATTCGACCTCCTTTCTGACACCTGAGCCCCATGTTTTTCTGCTTCGATTGGAAATTATAGGGAATAAAGACAGAAGGGTGAGGCGAATGGGGCGTAAATATTGAAGGCATCTAGTTGTTTCGCAGAAAATGATAATGCATCTGTCGTTTCTCCTGACAAAGCTGACGTATAAAACTTGCAATATGACACCGAAATCATTGCTTAAAGAATAAAGTTGAGTTCTGGTCGATTACATTTTGAAGGAAGAAACTGTCTGGAAGCGATTGGTTACAGGTTCATTATGTAGTACATAAGAATTGTTTTATACTGTGATGTTACGGAGTGATACAAAAATGATAAGAAATTACTCTATTCTGCTGAAAGTCAGGAATCTGTATTTCATGCAGCTATTTCTCGTCTTATTTCAAATTTGAAGGCATTTGAAGAGCGATCCATTTCAGGGGACATTTCTTCTATGATATCCTTCCAAAGTTATATAAAAAAGAATTAAAAAGCTCCAAAATTATTTCATTATCTCTACTAGAACTCGATTTTCCCTTTTTGGGATTTGGGGTTAGCGGACGGCAGTAATTAATCCTTGTCTATCCCAGTCCCAATGGAGTGACTAGTATGTTAGCGTAAAAATACTTGCGGAGCTAGCATTCCAATATCAATGCATCGAAGAGACTTTTTTAGTCTTGGATGAAGAATAATTAAAAAATTAATAGTTAAAAGCAGTTAATGGCATGAGGGTCCCCAGGAGCGTCACTGAAATATCATGAAAAACTTGGGCGGGGGCGGGGTGATACCAGATCGAACTTGCCACCAAAGGAAATGTGTTGCTAACAAGCGAAAAATTGGAGCGTTAGGTCCTTATATCCAAGTACAGTATATTCCAACAAAAGATGACATTTCCTTAAAGTTTTTACGAAATTTATTTTTTCATTTTTGGATTTGCCGATGAATATTGTGAGGAAGGGGGAGTGTTAACACTCCTACGCCCCTTGGTTTCCATTTTTGATATTGTGCCGTCATCACTATCTGTGCAGATGACTAGCGGACATAATATGCTAGTGAAGTATACCTGGTAATGCTCATCTTACTTCAAAGGTTCCTAAATATTGTCAATAAGTGCTTAATATAATGATTGTGTTCTCTTTAAGTCACTGACTTTATTAGTTTCTCCATGTGGTTTCATAAATTTAGTTAAAGATTTTATGGGTTTTACTTGCAAACTTTATCAAAATCTTTAAAAATGTCTGAAATATGTTTCAAGTCATGTATAATTAGTATTATTATTTAGAAAATATATTGAATAAAGACAGAATGGTGAGGGGAAGTGACATCTCTTTTCAATATGGTACAAACCTCGTAGAGTTACTATAAATTCTTGATGATTTTGAAGGAACACCAACATCTCTTTTCAATATGGTACTACAAATTCTTAATCAGTTTGAAGGAACAGCAATAAGGCGAGATGAAAGAGGGTCTTGCCTTTGCGTGCGGCCCATCTCTTAATCCAATTTTCCTACGAAAGATACCTCGATGCTAGCTAATTTGCCTACCAAGGGAATTCCATAATTCAATCATTGTAGTAGAAAAACACGTTTGGGGCAGCAATCATTTAACAGAAGACCACACTTCTGTAGAAGTGACAGGGAATTCAAGTGAAGGCAAGAACGCATCGTTCGGACTAAAGTAACATAATTTATGGCATAGCCCAAAAGGACTGTGAGCGACTAGTAATTGCTATTTTGGGCGTTTGCAAAAACGATTAAAATGCATGGATTATATTACGGTTCAATCTTTAAATGAAAGCTTCATTCTGGTTATAAATTAAAACTATGTTGCTTTAAAGGAAAAAATATAAGAAATATGAACTAAAGTTCATCTGTCATTTTATGATTATCGACATTTCAAACTGAACAAGATCAAAATATAGTAAGAATGAGCGGGATCTAGCTCGAGAGCTAAATAATACAACGATTATGTAATATATTTCATACAAACATGTTACAGTAAATGAAGACGTTAATTGCGATGTTCTTCTTACGAATGGGAAGGGGTGCAATGAGAAAAAAATATTAGTTATAATCTTGGTTTCAGTCTATTGTGTAAAGAAATTCTAGAGAAATTCCATATATCTCCAGATACCATTGGAAAACACTTATTTGGTAGTTTGTTACAAATCATACTCTAATCTTTGAACAAAACAGATATTGTCCAAATTTATGTCAATCCCCCATTTGATTATTTGCTCTTGTTTCTTTGAAAGACTGACAATATTACATAAGGCATAATTTGATAAATATTGTATAAAACGTCATTGAAATTAGGGCGGCGAGTCTATTTATATAGTTTTAGCATGATAATGTTGATGCTATATAGATGAAAAGGGCATTTCTACTCGATGTCTATCGTGTTTGAAACGGTCCCTTTCTTTTTTCTTCAAGCGATGGTAGATAGATTTATGCATAGTGCAAATACTTTTATTTCCACTCGATAACGCATACAGAGTCTACCATTAACTTGAACAAAGATATCAGCAACCCTGTAATATAAAGATTGAAGGAACGACGTAGTGCGGTTTTCAGAGAAGCATGTATGCTTTTGAAAAAAAAATGGAAGTCTTTATAAGAAGAAGAATTCTCTTGTATACTGTCAACGTTACAACCGCTGTGTAAAATTTCGCAAATCATCACCATCAATACGAAATCGACATTTAATAATTAAAGGCATATTGGAGGACAACGAGAAAATACGGAGCTGAATGACAATATTTAGCAGAATAATCATGTAGTCTGTAGGCAATGTTAGAATCTTCAGCGAAGTAATTATCAGATCATTTAGCAATGGGCATAATTTCATGTGAACTGATGAAGGGAGGCATTTCTAATTATTCTCAGTTAGTCAGTTTCCCCATTTTGTTACTTTTTTATTCAGCAATACTACGACTTTATAGGACGAAGCCCATATAGTTTTAGTAGTTATTGGTTTGTTTAGCATTGTAAACTTCTAAAAAAAGAGGCGCCTGGCTGGAATGCTCCCCAGAGAGTGGAGAAGGTGCATACATTGTGTGCGGGTAAGCCTGAATCCGATGACCGGGGTAATAATATATCTGTAAAGCGCTTATCGATCAAAGTATCATGCTTAATCTAACTTGCACTGTAAAAAATAGATTCAACTTAATGTAATCAAGTCAACAAATAACTTAATATATCTAGTATCAGTAGACAGCTTTTGAAAGGAAATTAGTGCAAGTTACTAAACCCGATGAAGTCAGGAAATTACCTTGATATATTTCTTTGAATAAAGCAAGCACACTACACTTAAGTATTATACTAATCATTCGCATCTGTTTAAGTAAAAGTAGAACACCTTTCCAATGATTTAAGTAAATCTACTAATAGTAACTTGCACTGATTTATTCCAATATGTTTAATTAGTCAAGGCATAAAGGCAATGTTATTGAATACATTAAATACCTAACGGCAATTTGTTGACTTGATTAAATTAAGCAAAATGGTCGATTTTCTGCGATATGGCCTTTATGTCTGGACTCTGACAAACAAGACCTGAGAATAACTTCTGAATAAAAAGCTATCAGTAATATCTCCATATAACTCACCAACATCATATTGGGTTCAATCATTGAATGTTTCTTGCCCGTTTTCGTCAGTAAAGATATTGCAGCATCGAGGTTATTCAGCTGCTCGATCACCTCGTCGAAGACGTTAAGAACCATGACGGCCTGATTCTCGAAGCCCATGTCGTTCCGAAGCTGTTGCTCGGTCTTTCCTTTAAACGATGGGAAGAGGTCTTGTATACTGGGGTCCTCTTTATATAATCTGTGACGAAAAGTCAAAGTGAGATGGATTAATATCAAAGTAATTTATCACCACAACCTGTTCTCTTTTATAACATTTGATTGTATTATGTAAACTATTCAACTTTACACAGCCCACGCAAGACCAACGAGACCGATAGCTAACGAGTCCCACAAAATAAAGGAATGCATTAATAAAGGCAGTCAGACCCAACTTCGGAAAACCGAGCACAGGTATAAAGTGCGAAAACGGCGTATGAATATAGAGCCCTCATCGTTCAGTGCAAGGCAGCGTGTAGAAAAGGCATGGGAAAAATCTTGCAAAGTCAACCTGCCAACTGTATATATATTCTTTAAAATAATGCTGCGTGTGAATTACCTTCAAATAACTTTCAAATGACAAACATTTGAAATAAATATATCAGCAGCATTATTTATGAAAATTATATTTTCAACAGCAGGTCGATATTGCAGGATTTTCCCTATGCCTTTTGTACACACTCTCTCGCACTGAACGATGAGGGCTCTATATTCATCTTGCTCTATACGCCGTTTTTGGAGAATAAACCTGTGCTCGATTTTTCGAAGTTATATGACAATAAAAGAAATACACAACAAATGAAGAAAGAGAAAATAATAATAATAATGATAATGATGATAATAATAATAATACATGTAAAAATACTACTACTACTAATAATAAAGATAATAATGTTAATAATAACAATAAAAATAATACTATTAATGATGATGATGATGATGATAATAATAATAATGACAATAATAGAAATAAACCGTTCTTGTAACGCGCATAAATATTATTACGTCTCTTTGCGCTTCCCAAGGATTTGGTTATCATTACCCCGAATTTAGTTCCGGTGGCGGTAATCAGCGCACAGTTAGCCTACAGATAGAGAAGGCGAAAGAAGGGGTAAAACAAAGAAATAGCAAAGAGAAAAAAGAAGAGAAGAAGGGAGAAGAAACGACCACAATAATAATGAGGAAGAGATAGAAATGGAGGTAATATCGGTCTCACGCATGGGCACTTGGTCTCGTGAACTTCAAAAGTGACAAGGAGGTAGATTATTGTCTATCTAATCGTATTCTGGTACTATAATCAGGGATTTGTTGTAATGACTACAAAATGGAAATGTCAATTCCCGACCGTGTTTTCATAACTTATTCATGAAAACATTAAGTGAAATTTCCATAAAAGGTTTTTGACCCTTTCTTTCCATAATTATGCATTATGATAAAGAACACGAACCAAATATGTCTTAAATCTTCACAGACATCAGTCTAAATTTACTTAAATTGTGTCGTCTGTGAGATAAATAATTATGCTTTATGTAACAAGAAGACATTGTTCCTCAGTGATGTAATATCTTTAATTGAATACATTTTTTAAGTGAATGTATTTTTTTAAATACTTTAGCATACACAACCTTCATGATTGTGTTTAGTGAATTAGACGATAATGTAGTAGTTTCCCGTAATGCGTTAATGGGATCACTACGTCTTACTTTCATTTAAAAAAAGTCAGGGAAAAGGAAAAACAAATCATCACTGCTATTTGAAAAGATGTCACAAGGACAATACTAAATTAATGGATTTCTGTTGACTTACTTTCTACGGTGACGTAAGCATAGAATAAATGAAATAAAAGCTAATGTATCAATTCATTAGACTCTTATTGACCCGTTCGTCAGGAATTGTCAGACTGGGCGGGTTATTTGGAATGACAGATTCACTGGCTTGGTGCAGTGGAAGATTTCTTATCATTTCAGTAAACATACAGCCATTTAGGAAAGGAGGTGACTATGATATTGTGTTTGAGTGAACAGACTGATGGCTTACTCCCTCTTGCTTCATTGTCATTCAATAATGGATCTGGCTCTAATATTTACCATCAATAATCAATCACATTACGAGAAGACAGTTTCAAAGGAGGTTTAGCATTCTATATACTGTTTAATTTGATTACTCTTTATACGATTTATCTTTCATGCTGTATTTCAATCTTTCGTCATATACTTTCTTAGTTGGTGCATTTCCACTCCCTTGTTACTAGGTTAGATTACTTGGATATACCGTTTACATAAAGACTTGAAAATGTTATTCCATTTTAAGCCTTTTGACACAGACTGTGCACATACTGTATGTTCGGATGTTCTTTGGGTGTGCTCTCCTCTTGGTAAAAGCTCAGCTTAGGGCATCACGAGTTAGCTAAAACTGTCCTTTTGTAACTTCTGTCAGTTGCCACTAATTTATGCACGAAATTAAATGTGAATGTCTCTTCGTAGTTTGCCTTTATCCAAAGATAGCAACGGAATGTGTTTCCCTTTTACCTATGTTAAAAAGAATGATATTCTAACTTAGAGATACTTATTATATAATAGGATGTTTTCAGGGACTAATGACATGACTCGACATCCTTAACAATATCTTATGCATACAGCCATTAAACAATAATCAGCTTCATTAGCTCAGTATTGAATGATGGAGAAACACATACACATAACTAATGTAATGCACAAAGTCATACGCATCTCGTTACGTATAATAAGGTCACATTATAATGATGATAGTTACACTGAGCTTAGTATTCGAGATGGAAGAGCGAGGGACCCATTTGTAATTGATTTCCTGGCTCCAAAAATCAATACTTCCAACATTACGTACACCATGCGCGTCCTATACTCTTGCATGGAGCACTTCACTGTCTTCCTCTCATTCTCTCATTTCCTTCGCCATCTCGCATTCTCCCTGGCGACACTTCAATCTAAAATACAAGCCTTAATAATCTTTCCAAATCTCCGACACTTTCTTTCGGTGTGTTTTCCGATATGCTTCTGTAATTTGAGATTCGCTATATAGAAGAAAGATGCTATTGTACAAACAAAGGTAAATGAATATGTTGTAAACATTCACTGATGGACGATAGTTATGTCACATTGTAAGGGAAGTACTACTGTATTGTGAAATATTGAAATTTTAGAAACACATGAAATGAACTCCGTTCATAAATAAAGGAATTCTATTGACACACATTCCACATCGCAGAGAATAGGAAGAGTGGTAATTGCCCAAGGCGCCTTTGGGAATGGGAATGGGTGTTTCTGCATCCTCATATGCTATGGAGTATGTAAGTCATATACTTTCTCTTTAATTTAATGTTAGAGTAGAGGATAGAAACACATCTTGCCTTCAAGAGTCGGTCTGAATGTGTCTTATTAAGTTATAAAAATGTTGCCAAGTTGCCTCACCACACAGTAGCCACAAGCTCTTGAGATATAAGCCGCTGCCGCGTAGGATTCCACAAACCACAGGAAACGAGACATCTCTGCAGACAATCATGAGAAATTGGTATAGGGACTCGTCTTTTAAAGGTCTTTTAAAGTTACCACACCCGAAGTCACTATGGGCACATGCATCAATGCAGAGACAGTATCACGAAATTAATTCACCCGCGCGGACCTCCCTCACTCCTTCCCCCACCCCCCTTTCTCTCTCTCTCTCTCTCTCAGCTCTCTCTCTCTTCCTCTTTGCCGCCTTGAAAATCAGATCGAATGCTGTTCCCAAGCGCCAAGAATCATTTCATTTAAGAAATGTCATCACTTAATATGCAGGTGAATTCGATCGTTCATGCAAAACATTCAAGGAAGGACATTCAACCGTCTTATATACCAAGTAACAGTAAGAGCAAAGAAAGGTTGTCTTTGAATGCAAGAAGTTTTTTCGTATATTAATCATGATAATAACCAAAATGGAATGGAATCAAATCCAAACAAACGACATGCTTCTCGTAAAATTCGGCAAATACATTAATTGTATAAATTGTAATAATATATTTAGTTATGACATTAGAAAAAAATCTTTGTAGAGAACCGGGGTATTGCATGTATCGCGGTCATGTTGCCCTTCCTTTTCAATAAATCTCTTATTGGTCAAAATGTGAAGAAGAATAACTTTTAAAAAGGAGGCGGGGGCTCGGGGTGGTTGTGCCCCCCCCCCCCAAAAAAAAAAAAAAAAAAAACAAAACAAAACCCCACGACAATTGCATAAAATATTGATCGGACCATATAAAACATAATATATATATACATATCCCATTATGATGCTTAAACCATTAAGGGAAGGACAGTTGCAATGTCAAGCTCATTTACTGGTGATTTTACTTGTGTCGGTGACACTATGTGGGCGGGCCGTCATCCTCTTGTGTATTGTAAATTAAATTGGATATCAAATTAGGATGATAAATAGGCGCATGACACCGCTAAAAATTATACACATCATTAATGGTAGGGAGACCATTATGATTGTGCACTAGAAATTCGTGGAAATTAGGTTAAATGCGGTCACTGTGACTGCAAAATAAATATTGAATAGCAATGGAATTGAATATTGCGAAAAGGTTGAGTTATTCGATGCATGATGCTGCAAGGCGTGAAACAGAACACTGCATGGTTCAATATTACTCAGTAGAACGTTCTGATAAATAGCTTTTAATTTTGAATATAGTTTTCAGCTTAGTTTATTTCATATTCCATATCATCTGCAATAAAAAATGAAAATCATATCATGGATGATATGGTATACCAATTTAACGACAAGAAACATTAAAAAAAATCATAATATGTGTTGGACAGTCCATAGGCGTTCAAGTGTCATCAAGTGTCTTGTCGGTGATTTTTACGAACAAATTTGCTCTCAGCCAATCGAATTTTAGTAGCTTATAACAGTTATTGCAACTTATCCTTGATGACGAGTTTTTTTTTACATAGGGCCCTGAATAGCCTATATACGGGAGACGTTTATCTCTTTAAAAATAAATGTTAACAAGTCATGTACAGTGATGAGAAAAGGAGATGCATGTAGTTCCATTTATATAATGAGACAGAATTCCACTTATGAAATAGCGGCTAAGCTTGTAAATATAGATTCCCGTCGGAAGAAATCTATAAAAAAAAGAAGATTTGGGAGACAATAAAACGTAGATGAAAGAACTGGAAAAGGCAAGACATGTCACTACAAATTCAAAAGCAAGAGTCTTTGTTGAATCCTGTGTGAGAGTGGATAAGCCATCAAAATGCATGACAAAAAATCAATAAATTTTCGTCTTTTCTAGGATTTCCAAATAGAAAATGTAGTGTTTCAGAGAAACACTTTTCTAGATTGTTAATTTAATTTTGGTCGGTATATGACAATGTCAGACAGAATGGAATGGTGTATAGTTCACCATTCACGTTTTTTTTGCTTAAATCAACATCAGCAATGTATGTTCAGTTTCCTTCAATCAAAGTTTTGAAGTTCCCATTTCCATTACTGCAGCTTGTTTTATTTTTCAGTTGTGTGGGAGTGTGTGGGGGTGTGTAGTCGTAGAAATCAATCGGCCTATAATATCCATTTCTTCTCGAAGAACACGCTCATCGCTTTTCCATATCAACAGTATCCCTTCGTCTTCTCTAGGAAAGAATTTATCCGATTCCGATTAGGAATTTCATTTAAGAGTGAAGATCCACAGGGATATACAGACAATGAACGAGTATTAGTTGTGAGTGGCGCCAGCGAAGCTTTCTTGACCACAGTGCTCAACACAGAGATGTCAATTACCTGACCATTAAGCGATATGCTGCTTAGGGCTCATTTTAGAGTCGCACTTGGCAAGGCGCCTCGGTAATTCAAGACATTATAATTTTATACTCCAGTCTTACTAATCGAAGCCATTTAACATACAAAACTAAAAAAGTTTGAATTGCCGTTGCTGTTCCTTTTCTGTGGGCTATGTACATTTTCTTATGCTTAAGTGCCCTTTTCACAAAAATACAGTCATGAGTAAAGAATATTGTGTCATGTACTGTTCAATTTGGTTAAAAGGATGTGTGGCAGTTCAATTGATGAAAAAATACGACGTTTGCTATCTAGATCTTAATTTTCACATTTTAATATTTCTCTGAAGCGTTCTCTTTATTCATTCTTCTTACTTCTTGTGCAAAGTCAACATTCAGAGGTATAAGTGCTTAAATCTGATTTTAGCTTAAATTGTTGGAAAATTGTGTCTTGCAAAACAAGGGAATAGATTAAGCAGAACAGAAAAGGAGAAAAAAGAGAGATAGACACACACTAATATCTACCCACGCCCACACAAATACATCCCACACTCTCACCCACACCGGAACATACAGTCTTACTCTTTACCCAAATTTTACCCAACATGAGGGTCCTTATGAGTCGACCAACTTTTGGGTAAACTTTACCAATTTCATTGTTATTTTTGACCAATGTTGGGTAAATGCATGTAAAAGTTGAGCAAGATTTAACCAACCTATGCCCAATCTTCATTTACCCAGTGGCATTTACCCAACATTTCTAAGAGTGTACAGTCACGGACAGATAAGTACAAGACATAGTCATCATAGGGGCATGGTGTAGCAATTGGAGAATAACCAGCGATCCGCCATTTCGGTGTCGGAGGCGTCGATCTCACATGGCGCCAAATTTATCCTTCAACTGTCGTCTGTTCCTATATCGTGCGGCACACAAACATGTAAACAGATTCTGTCTTTGACCTATTTTCCGGGCAAATTACGCGCGTCCTCTTTCATCTGGAAGAAATCTCACACCACCGTACACGTAATTGAGAGCAGGTTGAAAGAAGTTTTGCTTTCTCGTAACTTAATGTCCAGTTCAGTGATACGACATAAAGATAATGGCTGATCGATAAGTGAACTTAGCATATCTCAGACGAGACGCAGATATGTCCCATACGACACAAGTCATGTGTCGGTGCTCCGACATAGATCTGGCGGCAGTTGCTCGGGGGGGGGGGGGGGTTTTCATAAAGGTGTTCGTAAAGTTACGCATGACTTTACGCATGACTTAAAAATGACAAGCCAAATGGGATGCTCATTCATTTTTAACTGCATCAACTAAAGTTGAAGCAGTTATAGGCCCGAATTCACAAAGGAGGTTTAAACCTAAACCATGGTTTAAACCTCGGTAAGCGTACTGAAATAAGCAAAGAAAATAATGATTGGATCGGATTCACGTACGCTTAAAAAGCCCAGGAGAGGGTTTAAACCATGGTTTAAACCAAACCTCCTTTGTGAATTCGGGCCATAGGGTTAGGATTATGACTGCAATATGTTTTTAGGTTATATTTAGGTTTTGGTTTAGTGGTAGGTATATTGTCTGATTCAGGGTTGGGATTAAGAATTCGGTTAGTGCAGGTTATTGACAACGCAGCAAATGTTGCCGGAGCGTGTGTCGTATAAACCCATGTGTCAAATTTTCATCGTTTTATTCCAAAAGTTGATATATTACTACAATTAAACAATGAGTAACATGACATTCATGGCCTTTTTGTGTTGAATACTGCCTGCTTAATATATTTATGATTTCATGTAGATAAACCACAAAAGACTCAGTTTCAAAGATCTGTGTGTACAATTTCCGTGGATATGCATGTATAACATAATATAATATCTTTTAGGATACTATCCTAAATTATTATGAATTCATTGTTCATATTTTTCATGTATTATTTTTGTATTTACCTTCCATTTGACATATGTTAAACTCCGGTTATACACTCCATATTTTGTTATATATAAATGTGTGATGTACTCTGTTATTATGTTTATGAGCAGAATATTGATGTAAATCAATGATGTTTAATAAAATCCAATTCAATTGAATTCATCATTCATTACATGTTTATTAGGCTTGAAAATGTAAAAATGTCATTTTATCTCTCTTACGAAATCGACCTAAGACTAAAACTAAACATAATGCGAATGACTATTAGCCTTACGTTATGTAAATACCATGACGTTATCGACGCACTTCTCTCAAAATTCTTTTTCAGGACATTTTCTAAGTTAATTCTGGTTTGATGCAGGTGCGAGGACCAGTGTGTGAAAGTGTGTCTTTATTTGACTAACTGTGTTGTTCATTTACCCAGTACGGCCCACATGTTCAATGTCTCAAGAAAACACCATTACCAACCGATGGGAGTGAACTTTTCACACATAAGAGAAAACATCTTTCTCATACGAAAACCTATACAAGAATTGCCACTCTTTGAGTGACAATTTGATGTTTACTTTCTAAACGTAGACTCAAATTTTGGATTATGCATTGCAGTTTAAATGAAATTCTCCCTGGAGAGCGCGATTTCATCTTAGCTGAAAGCGGAACGAAAGATCGCACATCTGCATCTGTAATTTGTAATAGGACGTCAATTGTCAGATGGAAATTCTGCAACGACAAACGAGATAATTTGATTGATTATAGAGTACACAAATTAAACTCGGTCTTATTTCCAGCACCGAGGAAGGGATGGTGTAACAACTATTTTAATTTACTGCATGCTTTCCTAACGAGTTTTTCGTTCCTTCATGATTCAATTTATCGTGCTTGCCAAGTCACCCTGCATCAAAAGTATGGAAAGTCAGGATATTTTTTTGGGTTTCTTCATATAATATGCAGGGATAATAATTTCGTGTTGTTCATAGGTTATTTTTCCTTCATACGGACTACCTAATTTTCATATCTGATTGTGTATTTATAAAGCCTGCGTAATATGCTGCTCCCCCCCCCCCCCCCTCCTCCTCCTCCTCCTCTTCCTCCTTCTTCTCCTCCTCCTCCCCTCCTTCTCCTCCTTCTCCTTCTAGTACTTCTTCACTACTATACTACTACTTCTACTACTACCACCACCTCCACCACCAATACTACTACTACCTTACTACTACTACTACTTTACACTGCTGCTGATAATACTATTTTCCTACTACGTGTAAGCTATGTAACATTATTTTGTATGTCGTCATTTTCATATTATTATCATGTAAGTCATGCTCTGACTGTAAGCTAGCAATAAGATTGACGACTTAATTTCAATGAAGAGCAAATTGTTAATGGTGGTTATCCATGCCGTTGTGACTCCACGACAGTATCAGATCTGCCGCCTAATTCTACGAGCGCATTATTTTAACGATTCACGTGTGGTTTCTTCAAGAGCACCACATTCGTTGGAAGGATTTTTCTGTCATTTTGTACATTTATCACAGGAAAATAATATCAGTGGAGGTATAACATACTTTTGAATATAATATATACTAATGATGAATACATGTTATAAATTATATATTATAGTAGTAAAATGAGAAAATTAAAGATGATGAAAGGAGTTAAAGAATAGTGTTAGTCAATGCTGACTCCTTTGACCCACAATCATGACAATAATCGCCTTTAGATATGGGGAAGGTTTTGAATAAGTGGAGGAACCATATAGCTGCCATCACATCGTTTTTAGTCACAAAGTTGCATGAAGAATTCTCGTCAGTCGTCTTGCCGCGTTTCGCATATATACAGCCACACTCCGAAAATTAATTGATGTAAACAACGGGAATTCCTAAACGTGATAACACCGAAGAACTGATCGATCAACTTCATCTGCAAATTGGCACAGTCGCCGAAAGAAAACAGGAGATGGAGGGGGGAAAAGCATGGGTCGAGTTTGTAGTAATTCATTGTAGCAGGAAAACTAGTTGACCTAACGAATTGATTTTTTGTCTCAACGTGCTGCATGCATGGAGAAAAGCAATCAGGGATCAGCAAGAGACCGAGATGGATTAAAAACAAAGTAGGAAAGAGGGTGAAAGAGAGAGAGAGAGAGATGGGAAGGGGGAAGGTAAAAGATGCCCTGCCGCATCAGCAAGTTGAATTCTAGAGCGGAAATTAGACCTGTATACCTTACATATCCTTTACTTTCTTGTCCTCTGGAAAGTATTACATGCGTAGGCCTGTATAGAAGGTGAGTTACTTCTCGCACCTTGCATCACCTTTATGAATCAGTCATGGTATGTGACTGGATTTTGATATTTTATTTTGAAATCCATAGGACTATTTTTTTTTCTTTTCTAAGTCATAGACCAGTATTTGTCTATAGTCAATACCCCCTATTCCATCAGCAAATCTCACTAGGACGCAATTTCCTCATAAACTCTCTACATTCCACAGTATGAATAAAACGCGATATCACAAAATCTTATCAAGATGTAATTTACAAGGATTTTCCCCTATTGTGACGATTTAGAACGATAGTGAATTATCCTGGGATGCATATCGATAGAACTCAAAATGCCACAAAACAACGTTATTTCGTATAAGCATAATTCATCCGCCACCCCGAAATTGCTTCTACTGCTTCCTACCCTTGGCTATCCTCCGGCTACGTTGATAACCCTGTCCCAACCTTTTTTGTATGAACCGACCTACATGTACTATGCTCGAACTGAGCAGAAAATGTTCTGAATTTGATTATACCGTGATTGTCTGCCATGCATGTTCGCCACATTTCCTCGCAGTCTACGCTCAATTATGCTGCCTGGCATAGGGATGAAATCCATAGCTGTATAGATGGTATATGATTGTCTCCTCAATGTGATGACGCTCATCTGGAGCTATCACCTTCAATATTGATCTAGCTCGACTATTCAACAGACTATGATTCCCAGTTTAAAAGTAAATAGCAGTATAGATTGATTTACCAACGCTTTTCTGACTTCAATATGGTACACATACACATTAGAACTCTTTCTCATACTGAACTTGACATTATTTTCTACTTTATAAACTCCCTGTTTGGAATTGATTATTAAGATTGGTCATTCACAAAATTATCTCTGCAAGCATCATCCTGAACTTGACCATCTTGGCCCCGTTTCATTAAACTTGCTTTCACTGACAATTTACAATAACTGTTATAAGCTACTAAAATCCTTGCATCTGATTGGCTGAGAGCAAATTTGTCAGTAAAAACCACTGACAAGACACTTGATGAAACGCCCCCTGGAATATTTTCCAAACATGCTATTTGATAACAAGTCAGTGGGTGTTAGGATGTTTTTCGCGATTTTCTTAAATTGCATTTGACCTGATAGCCTACATTAATCATGTTAATACAACCCTCATTTTTCGCATTACATATACTAATATTTATTATTATTTTGTTGATATATCAAATTGTACCTTATCAAACTAAAAAGAATCTATTGCATGATTTGAAAAAACACGAATATCAGATATACACCAACGCGGACTAATAAAATTAACGCCTGTCTAATCAAAATAATTGTCCATTGCACCTCATTCGTTGTAGATCTTTAATAAAACATTTGGGATCTGTATTAACTTTCATCGCTTCTGTATCCTACATCCCTGCTAAAATTAAGTAAGACATTACAACTTTTGCAGTAATCTTGATTAGCAATATATATTAGGCTAGCTTAAAAATAAAGTTATACGTATTACGAAAAGTAATCTTTGAAGATCAAATGGACTGTCTTAATAAGAAATAACATGAAAATTGAATAAACATTATATTCACCCAATTATAGTAAGATGAATTCATCCTGAAAATCTTTCAAGAGAATAATAAATGTTGCAAATTTGAATCTTGCAGGCACAAGAGGTAAACAGAAAGAAAAGAATATTGATCTGTTATGATTTTTTTATGAGTAAACACAATTACACACACAATAGTAGGATAAACAATTCACAAATGACAGCGAATAAGCCAGCTCGTAATTAGTACATGGTATGGTACAAAAAATAATGACCCTGAAATTCCCTCAATTTGTACGCGCTACTTGTTTAACCCTTTCAGGACAGGAATTATTTAAGGGCTAAATTGATCATATTTTGTTCTTAAAATTGGCAACAATAATGTTTTTCTTTTAGTGCTACATAGCTAATAAGACGTAATGTCTTTGAAAACAATATAGTTAGGAACTATGTCGAAAAGTTGAAAAACAGTGATTTTGATCGTCTCAATGTGTTGTCAATTTAAGTATTTAAAGTCTATTCTCCTTTTCAAAATTCATGGCAACTGACGCAGCATGGTAATACAACAAAAATGGACAGTGTGTGCAGACATTTCTGCTATTTCTATACTCGTGCATCTGGTATATTTTTAGAGCTCTGAATCAAAGGTTATTGAGCCAAACCACAAAACGTTGTCAATAGACCGCTTCTGTAATGTATACAGATTTATGCACATATATTCTCTGAGCACCTAATGACGAGCTATTCCATTAACCTGCTGTTTATAAATAAGCCTCAGTGCTTGGAATCCAGTTTGCATACATTATTTGTTGCTATGTCTGTCAAGCCTCCGGCAAGCTTTCAGGCTGTCAAGAACAACCTTTGTTTGAAAGGTATGTATAAAATTTGCATACATTACCGATTACGGAAGCGGTCTATTGTCTTGAAAGGGTTAACACTAAAATCATACTGGTGCGCGCACTATGGCAGCGCATATGACCTTCATCTGCACATGCGCAAATTGTAATTACGAAATGGCTTATTTATTTCTGAAGAGCAGGAACGACAGAAGTAGATATGGCAATTGGAAGCATTGGCAGTCCGTATACTCTCTTGAAAACCTTTTATCATACGTGGTTAGGATGAGGTCAAGCTGATTTTCAAGTAGGCCTCCCCATCCCACAATTCGATGCGAGCCACTACAGAAAGTGTCTTATTTATCCTTTGAATGATAATGACAGATGTGCCGTATTCGGCACACACGTTATAATATTGCATTGTATGTAATGTATATGTAGGCTTATGTAAACATATCATTTCTATTAACCGAGGAATCACGACAGCAATGTGTGCGTAAAGTACTTCCGGGAATTGGATTTGGCTTGCATTTATTTATCATAAAAAAATTAAAAAATGAATTGCTCACAGACCTGTATGGAATATATAATGTAAAAGCAATAAGAATATTAAAGATGACGTTTCGTGTCTCATTAAAATTTCACACCCCGTTTAAAATTCTTCAGAAAAACACATATGTGAATATGGAGTATGTTAGCACAAAAGGTCTTCAGGTAGATTGAATTTACAATTAAAAATGAGAACGTCTTCCGAATATAATATAGATTTCTTAAAGGTCACGAGTTCACAGGAAAAGGTTCGTTCACTGCAAATTCTTCAGCAAAGATAGATAATCATCTATAAGGGACGGTGCTGAATTAAAAGATAAAGCTATAATTGGGATTACCCTCTCATGATTGAGTCTGATAAAATGTTGGAAACGTACTCTGGTTATAACCAATATGAGCATAAGATGTCTTTACGTTGATTTATATTTCAATGAATTGTGCATTACTCTTTTTGTAAACAGAATCCATTAGCATTTAGTGGACAACCATTTTAGCCAATAGACGTCACTCAAACACACACGTCACCTGTAGCATAAATTTAGCTCTTTACCCCGCCTATGTCCACTTCGGCTTTGTTCTGCCAATATTTGACTCTGGCTGTCGCGATGGTCTACTGCTCCAATCCAAACTGCATTCGGCAAACAGACGTGCTCTTTTTATGCTCTTAATATTAAACTTGGATTTTTAAATAGGCGAAGGGAGAAATATAAAATGCAAACGCGACATTCATGGATAAGTATAAGTAGCCTGGACGCTGATCGCCTGATAGCGTGCGCTTAAGTGCGGAAATTGTATAATCAGTAAATGGATCAGGGTTGGGAGTTTGCATGCCGTTTGCACGCGTAAGGAGAGCGAAAGTGCCTGAGAGGGAGAAAGAGAAAGAAAAAGAGAATGGGATGGTATTTAAACTAAAGGTAGCAGATAATGAAGATGAGTTAAAGTACTGTGCAGTTTTCGACTGTGAACTCGCCCATCGTGACCTAGATAATTATGATTCGTATCTTATAGGACTACGGCAATTCTTTAATTTGCTCTTAAAGATCACATTACAAGAAAATCACAAATATGGCAATTAATGTATCACTAGAAACTGGGAAGCTTACAGATGGCAATGGTATAAGTTTTATGTCAACTGCGTATCTGATGATTATAAAAACAACATAAATAAAAGCTCTTCTAAGCATCTGGAATATCCGAGGATTCGCCAGAAATATAGCGATGTTTTGATGTCGTCACACTAGTGATCGATCCTGCTTAAGCAGACGACGTCCTATAATAATGAATGAACGTAATTGCCATGCAATTATTTATCAAATTATAAAGAGTTTGGTATATTTAAACATGACCTTATTTCACACCATTCTAAAAGGGAAAGTGAAACTGATTCTGATAACTAAAACCGTTTGATTGTAAATACACAGGAGAAGGGTCAATGATCAATGAAATAAACCCCATTTTCAAATTGAAAAACCCTCCGAATATAGCACTGATGGTATTCGTTCCCTCTTGAAACGCCGAACATGCCCCGGTGCAAGCAGCTGAAAATACAATGTATTTTACCGTTTTATAATTGATAATAATCATTACTTCAAATGTTTCCAAGCGTTGAATTTGGATAACCTTGTTTAATTTATGCCATCTATGCAATAAAAAGTATTAAGCCAATATCTACTTTGATGGAATTTTCTTGTATTGTGATCTTTAAATACGATATAATACTGGACATTCAGGGCAAGAATGGCGTTGTGTTCCGTCAATATCTTCTTTAACGTTTTTAAAGCCGATATTAAGGAAGTTGTCCCTTGATTAAAATGACACCTTTGTAACAGTTGAACGGATATCATCTCTTATCGCGTTTTGTTCTCGACGATTACCTTGTAACTCTTATTGTAACTCAACATTAACCATTATTAAATTTTGATAATCGTTCACAGTTTAACATTCCTGTTTAATTAACTAAAGTAGGCCTCGTATTGTTTGTTATATACATGAATATTGTTGTGAATGGTTAACTAAAGTATTGCTTACTTCTAAATCAATGGACGACGCGTTTATAGAATGTGGCCATAGCAATAAATATCGTCTATAGAAAATTCGATTCCCAACTGTCCTGATATTCGATTGAATTCAAGCCAAATCTAAATCTGAATTTCATTAGCCTTTTCAATCAATAAAGTAAAACATAGTTTGCATATAAATTATTCTTAACAATTTACATGATTTAGAAGTCACCGGTCATATCCTTACTTTGATGAAGAGTTTGTCAAAGATTGTTGCAATAACTGATTTAGTTGTGATGAAGAGGTGCTGCTTTTTTTAATCACCATTTTGTTCAAGTTAATATTCAAAATCTATAATCATGGATTCCGCAAGACTGAAAAAAAAATTCATTGCTCCTTGATTCTACAAGAAAACATGACATAATTATACAAACAAATCAATCATGACTATCGACTAACTGATGTTTATTGGAAGATGTGCGATGTTTACACTTATAAAATTTACATTATAGCGTGATCTCTATAATAAACAAATCAATCATTACTATCGCGCAATCTATTAATCATGGTATCTCCTCCCGACTCTTTGCATCAAGTATTCATGCCTTAATGGTAGCCGTCCGTTTTGATATTGAATACGTCTAAAGTATAGTCCGCCATCTTATTTGCTTGTACTTTCACAGTTACAAGTGTTAAATAGCGTGTCGGTATGTCTTAAAGGGATTGTCAATTGTCTTTCTTTCTGTTTTCAGAACGCTTCTATTGAATACTTTTTGAGCAAAAGATGGTTTATCTTAACACTATATCCCGTTCTTGTGTATAGGATTTATTTTTCATTTCCTTGTTGGTTTTATCCAACATGATGGGTAATGTACATGTATTTTCACTTCGAGATAATAGTCATGGATAATGCAATAAAAATTTCTTGTCGTTGCATATTATAAAATATTGAATAAGATTAATACTTGGATCATCAAGCAGTAGCTAAAATCACATAAAATAATTTTATATTTTCAAGACGTGATCAACGACAAGTGTGCCCGGCAGAAAGGCGCGAACCGAAAAACACAGTTTCGAGAAAAACGTGATTTGAAAGATAATGCTTCGTTTTGCAGCCGCACTCTGAAGTAATGAATAATCGAAACATCTTCTAAATTTCACCAAATGACAAAATAACACTTCAAAAATCATAATTGTAAATGTTATTACCAATGGTAATAACATTTTTTCGATTTTAAGTTTTTGGTAACATATGATAGCGAATTAAAAGGCCTTTCGATTGATATGCTTCTCTACTCATATAATGCCTTAATTGTTACGTAATACAAAAAAATAAAAATGGCACGGGCAGCCAAATACAAACATCCTTCCCAGCAGAAGGGCGCGAACGCCTGTGCGCGCGGAAAACACAGTTTCGAGAAAAACGCGATTGACGATTATGCTTCATTTTGCAGCCGCATTCTGAACTAATTAATAATCCAAACATCTTCTAAATTTCACCAAATGATAAAATAACACTTCAAGAATCATCAGTGTAAATATTGTTACCAATTAATGGTGCTAAACTTTTAAAGATATGAACACATTTTCCGTTCACGACCTTCTGCTGGGAAGAAATTACGCGAAATCGGTGTTTTTCTTCCCGGCAAAAGGGCGCGAACAACGTTCGCGTCACATACACGGCTATGCGCAGGAGGCTTCACGCCCTTCTTCCGGGCAAAATGGGCCTACGTCGCGCAGATTTTCTTCCCGGCAAAAGGGCGCGAACAATGTTCCGATGTGTTTTCCGCGCCCACATTTTTATATATTTTTTGTATTACGTAACAATTAAGGCATTATATGAGTTGAGAAGCATATCAATCGAAAGGCCTTTTAATTCTCTATCATAATGTTACCAAAAACTTAAAATCGAAAAATTGTGTCAATTTTTGCGTTCGCGCCCTTCTGCCGGGCACACGACGAAGTATTTATGAGCAGGAAAGTAGCAGTTCCCATTTCATTTTTGTTTGCTCTTTTGTCAGTTAAACCATGCTCCACTAGGATATCAATATGTTTATTCGCTAACTTTCCCAGATCTCCTCTCATATTCCACACAATATCACTTTATCGTAATATTTTGTATTCATGTTCGTTCATAACTTGGTCAATATATGATGATGAAAAGGGAACCAATCAGTATGTATTGTTGGGTCTTAAATTACCACTTTTAATCAAACCCTAATATCCAATGTGCTCTGGATAATTTCAAACAAAGGAGGGTATTTTAATAGGTATGATGTAAATACAAAACTTAGGCGGTGAAATCAAAACATTTAATTTAGTTTGTTGCCTCTTGGATACACCACGCGTGAACTTTGCCGATGCGTGACATAACTGGCTTTCTCCTGAAATTTATATCATAAGCTTACAGCTTATTGTATGTTAATATGTGATTGGATGTGTACAAAGCAGTAGTATGCACTCCCTATATAGTCCATTAAATGCCATGCACACGCTCCACAAGGAGAAAGAGATCAATTTTCGGCAATGCATTATTCATTTGATAAAAAGGGAGAGAAAATTATTATAATGTATGTTGTAATTGAATTTGTGATATAATTTTAGAAAGTAGATGTAAGATATTACATAAATATGTTAAGAGGCACCGAAAATGTTGAGGATGCTATAGAAATTATCGTGCTTAAGATTCACGATATGCTTGTGTCAGATCAGCATGGTCCCTGCATGGTGAGTCCTGAAATATAATAATGTGAGTGGGGGTGAGGGTGGGAGTGTGCGCGTGTGTATGTGTGTGTATCTGTATTGTGTGGATTGTGAGGATATGCATTTAATTGTGTGCTTTCAACGTTAGATTTATGAGACTATTGTGTGCGTCCTGGTTAGCTGGAAAAAGAAAGAAAAAAATCTATTAAGCTTCGTATTTTGAATAGCACTCGAAAAAGAAAGAAAAAATCTATTAAGCTTCGTATTTTGAAAGATATCTTTCTATTTCAATATTTTAAGTGATTACCGGACAAAATCTCAACGTTGAATAAGTGAAAATGCACATCTTTCATAACTCATCCTAATAATTCCCACTTCCCGACCTCTAGGCTAGATTAACGTAGGTAATAACGCAATCGAAAACACTCTCTCGTAAGCAACGGGCAGGTGCATGAGTCACAATCGGAGTTAAAACCCTTAAAAAAAACAACAGTCGCTTTATTATGTAAGGCTTTGAAACTTTTAAGCCTTCAATAGTGTGTACAACGCAACCTGTAAACATTTTTTTAAACAAAAGCACCGTCAGCAGTGCTATATTGTTGTGATTTTATTATTATATCCCAAGGCTTTGAAACTACATTTTGGTGTATTATATAATGATATAATAACGTTTTATTTACTCAGGGTAGCCACTTCAGTTATCAAACTGCTCTTCCAGCGGGCCCTGCATAACATAACATTACCCTTCTCCATTCTAATATGCCGAGCGCCTAGCCAGAAGGCAGAAGGTCTCATATTTGAAGTCTTTGGTATGACTCGGCCTGGGTTCGAACCCATGACCTCCCGTTCATGAGGCGGGCGCTCTAACCAACTGAGCCAACATGCCCGCTTTGTTCAAGAGAGCATTTTGTTTTATGGTCTATATGCACATCCCTCTAATTCAAAAAGAAAATTTATAATGCAAATCCTATTTCATTACCAATGATTTATACTTTGCCTTACTGTATATGGAAAGGTTCTTTTAATGAGAATTTTATACCCCAATACATTTTAGAACCACATTTTCTAATTTCCTGTATCGAACTTGCCTAGCGTCATCGATGACTTTTGAGCAGGTGTTCTTTTCTAATTCAAACGACAATAATTTTCTTGAAGCGTGGGCTATCATTTTGAAGGCTAGTACATTTGGAAGAAAGTAATAACGAGGAATAATTCTGAAGAAAACAAAGAATGGCATGAAAAATTCTTCTATTCAGAATTTCTTTGCTATTAACGAATTGTATGAATGTATCGAAAAATACAAGTTTGCTTGCCTCTCAGATATAGTGGACTGGGGTTTGTTGTGATAAATGCCAAATATGTACCAGTAAGTGAAGTTAGTGAACTTATGTCTAATCATCTATCAAGCGTCTACTATGCACAGCTGAAAAAACAAACAAACATACTGGTTTTTCATGGTATGCATCTTAACATTTATCATTCGTTAACCTCCTGACAAATTTTCATGCTTACGGGTAAATCTTGGAAGATAAGTGCCCAGAATTATAAAATATTAAGTCACATTATTTACTACAAGACGGCACAATAATGTTGTATCTTACCTATGTAATTGTTTTAAAAAATACATGCAGAAAGGTATTACCAGGGAAGTCAAGTCCAGTGGGACGGGGAGGGGGGGGGGGGGGGGTTGTAGGGGCAGTTGCCCACAATAAAGTTGGAATTGACTGTGTATCCCATACAGCGCAAACCTCCTATACCAAGGCGTTTCCTTAGTTTAAAAAGTGTTGTGATTTCTTTTAGCCGATTATATAGCCTGAATAATAATTTATCTAAATACTTTAATTTCTGTTGTGTGCATTCAGCTATAAGTCCGGTTGAAATAGTCCGAAATTTAGAGAGAGAAAGAGAGAGAGAGAGGAGAGAGGGAGAGGGGAGGGGTTAGAAAACTGAGGCAAGCATGCATAGAACAGGGTGCATCTAGTTGTTACCATGGATTATTGAAACTGATCTGTGCAAAGGGCAAGAGTGAATTCAATTCAGAGTTTATACCTTTATCACCACCATGATTCATTGAAATTGAGGAATCACTACCTAGCGAGCCAGGCTTCATTTTTTATTATCGTTCTACCTGGCCTACCTATCATCTGTATGTAAACCACACGGACAGGTAATAATACCATTGATCAATACCGTTCAATCATAACGGATTACAGACCCTCATCCATGCAATGAATATTCGTATCAGCAACTTAATCACGGCATATTTCGTGCATAGCCACACGAACCAATATAATAACATGGGACTATAATGACAAACTCTTCAGTGGTTTAAATCCTATTTGATATATTTACATGTTTTTATTGAATTTCATGATTGACATACAAAAATAGATCACAACACAGCATTATGCTTTTGTCGTTTTTTAGTGTTTTGTTTTTTCTTTTGTTTATAATATAATGCCTGTCCCTTTCCCCCCTTTATTGTTGCTGAAGTTTTAGATACAGGCGCAATACTAACTCATTTATTCGTTACAAATGAATTTATTTTGTTTTTCATGCTCTTGATCTCAAGGAGCACAATTAGGAAGACATGGTCTTTTTAGTTTCATTCTTTTCAAAGTGGATATTTACTGTAATACTTTGGACCTCTGTGGAAGTATACTCATATATTTTCAGGAATAATAAAAATTGTCTGCATATCTTTTCATCAAATACGAACGACATACACATTACGAGCAAGTAACCTATTTTACTACAGGTCAGAGGGAAGGATAATTATATTCAGGGCTCTGAATAATTCCCATGTCAGTCACCTCGCCAGGCAGCTCTGGTCGCAGTGCTAGCAGGTATCTTGGGGTGTTGCTTTCAGCCTGCAGAACCGTTGTCACCTTTTTGACAACATTGACGTCAACAGCGCGGTGAGAGAGAGACATCTACATCGTCTTCTCTGGTGCGTTTACACTCCATCATCATATCATTATATTCGTGAGCTTATTAGTTTGATGGGACTACGTTTCTAAGTTGTCTTCAGATACATTCACACTTTTCATTTCATTTTTAATCTCATTTTATTCAGTTCTGTGATGACATACATGTACAATTAATTTCTTTAATTCACAAACTCGAATTGAAAAATGAATATATCTTAACAGAATTGGAACTTCAAAATAAACAAAAACCTTACGCCTTGTTACCCCTCACAAGTGTAAAAAAAATAAACGGGTTTCTGTAATGCAGTTTCGCAAGGCAGCAATTTTTATAGTTTAGTGATAACGGGACGAAGAGATGGCGGACTGATAAACCAACTCGTCTGTGATGAACGTCCATATAACCGGCAATGGTGCTGCATTAACTAATCAATTTGATCATTCTAATTAGGAAAGTTTTTTTTTAAATGTGGAGGGAGTGAGAGGGCAAACATTGCCAGAGGAAAGGGAAATTCTACTCTGTTCACACTATCCAATGCAAAGCGCCAAAGAGATATAATACATGTATTATACGATAAAAAGCTTTTTTTCACACAAATCATCTCATGCTCAGAAATGAGAACAAACAGGCGTTAGCTCTAAATAATCATTTAGTTTTAAAAGGGTTTGAGATTTGAAAGCTGAAAATGGGAGGAGGGTATAAGACAGAAGAAAAGAAGAAATTGAGGAGGAAAAGGTGGCAAGTGCTGAGCGACAGATGTATCCAGCCGTTCAGAGACATTGTTAAGCCGTTTAGACACATTATAAGCTTGTTGTTTTGTCGGAAGTAATTATTGTGTCTGAGTACTACCCCCACTATTATGCAGTATGAATGAACCTCCAAGTATTGAAAGAAACACACGATTACCGGAGCAGAATCGAACATTTACGATGTTTTTATTATCTAGTATCATGGATTGCACTCGTCCTGGAAGCACGTTGGAATCGGTGCTTAATTCTTGATTTACGGTAAAGGAGTTGCATTTTGGGAGAAGCTGGCGTTTAATTCATTCTGATCACTTCGGCAGATTCACACATTTGCTGTCTCTTTATCATCTCGTATCGGGAGTTTATTCGTCTTGTAAGCACTTTCAATCCGGTGCATTAATAAACTTGAGTTCTAATAATGGAATATGCATTCTGAGTGAAACTGGCTTCAAGTTCTTCTGAATTGTTAATAATATAAGCACACTAAAACGAAACGAAATCATATTCCCCTATAGGCACAACTCATGTTTGCACGTACGAGACTGAGTATTTATTCATGAGGATCCGTAATAATATGGCTCGATTTCATGATTTTCCTTTCCTCCTAACTCAGCTATATAATGAACAGTTTGTAATGAAATCGTTTGCCAGATGTGATAGTAGTCTTGAACACTGAAAATAAATAACTATTGACTTTTTTTTCCAGACTGAAAAAAATCTTAACACACACGTATCTTTTCCTCGTGCGATGCAACCGTAGATATCATCATGAGCTTCACGGCTTTCATTTTGTTTTCATTGTCATTTTCGTAATATAATATAATATATTTTCTACGGGATCGCAACATTGACGAATGAGGAACTATGATTCAAGCAACTTATTGTGACTTTCTCATTTTTATTTCTTCCGATATTACACCCACACCCACACCTACCCACCCACGCACACACACACACACCCTCACACACACGCACACCCCGACAACACACACGCGCGCGCGCACCACACACATACACACACATATAAATAAATAAATAAATAATAAATGGCATAGATATAAATACATACTTATTCATATAGATTTGTAAATATAATTGTTTTATATAATTTTTTTTAAAATATATATCTGTAGATTTGTAAATATTATATAGGCCTACCTGTTGATATACATTGGATTTATATCCACGAGAGTTGCCAAAGCTGTTGTATATGTTATTTCCTTATAATTTATACTAAAACTATGTATAAAAAGATGAAGGGGATAGAGGCACAGGGAAAGGGGAAGAGATTGAATCTGAGAGAGGGAGGGAGAAAGAATGCGAGAGGGAGATAAATAGAGAGGAAATGCATGAAATGAGAGAGACAGGGAGAGAGCACAGTTCGGGAAGTGTGCGCGTGTGTTTGGAGCGTGAGTGTGCGTGCATGTGTGTGCGTTTGAAGATAGGGTGGAAACGGCAACGGCGAGTTTAAACTATACTAGTATGAGAAATCGTCTAATCTGTTTGTGGGACACAGGAAAAACAAGGGAAAGGTTCGAGGGAAATGAGAAACAACAATTTACTTGTGCATAAGAACAATAACATAGAGAATGAGAGGGATTGTGAAAAGAGGGGGCTCAAGCATTAAAAATCATAGTGGGATAACTGGGATTGACTGGCGTGTAGAAACCCAACGCCTTGGGCACTTTACTAGAGTTGAGCAGCCCCAATTTAAAATCAGCTCATCTGTCAGCTCATCAGCTTGACCAGCGAGGTGGAAGAGACATGAAATCAAGAATGAAGGGCGCGACTAGAGAGATAAAAAAGAGGGTGGGGTTTGGAGCGGAGGGAGAATGAGAGAGAAGAGAGAGACAGACAGAGAGACAGGTGGACAGTGATATTTATGAAAGAGGTCATGATGGCGAGTCATATTCCATTACGGAGTATGCGCATATGCATGAATTCGGATCCGCTTTAGTGGAAGGATATGACCGTGGTATTAAAAAAGGCGGCACTTTCCGCGCATTTATACATGTACTTGCGCAGACAAGGGGAGAGATGTGAAATAAAATGAATTGAATTGAATTGAATTGAATGATCAGGCGATACATTGTACAAGAATAACCAACATCCGTCTAGAGTACAGGATTAACAATATCCATGACATCTCTACGACTTTGTGGGAAACTGAAAAATCTTCGCACAAAAATAGAACTGTCAATTATTGCATGGCTTTGGTTTTTAACTAATTTCTGTACTTACATAAAGACTTATTTTAGCACAGTTATTGATTTTTTTTTAGGCCGACTATTCGTCTAAGACAAAAGGAACTATTGTAACGTTATTAAATGTGTAAGGTGACTTGGATTCAGTTTTCGCCTATTCAGATATTTGAATTAAATAAAAGAAAATCATGTTATATTAGGCTTTTTATAACTATATATTCCCTTCTGTTTCGAATGCATTTTCATACATAAGGCTAAAAACAAGAAAAGAGCTAATGAATGATGTACACACGAAAAGACTGTAATTGCACAATTTATGTTCCCAATAATTTATTCAACTAATATGAAATGCAATGTACAATACGTGTAATATCGTCGCAGTGTGAAAAGAGCCATTATGATAATTTTCTTTTAATTAGATCTCTTGAGACACAGAGTGACCAACGAAGAATATCCACCAGTGGAGTGAAGTGAAAAGTGAATAAAAAAAAACATTGAAATATAGCGAGAGTGAATTAATTATTCACAAAGTTCATAAAGTGAGGATGAGGTATAATAGAGGTACGAGAAAGGGGGAGAGGGAGGGAGAGGTGGGAGAAATGGAGAGGAGGAACGAGAGAGAGAGAGAGAGGGAGAGAGAAGGTGGAAGAGTCAGGATTATACATTAAGTTATAGAGAGGGAGTATAGGGGTGGAACTATACATCGACAAACAGGGACAGACGGGGAGAGAGAGAGGGGGGGGGGGGGGAGAGAGGGGGGGGGGGGGGGAGAGGGGAAGAGAGGAAAAGACAGGGAGAAAGTCAAAGCAGAGGAAACGGAAATGTGATATGCAAATAAAAATATTATAGGGTTCAAGCAATATAATTAAAAGTAATTTTTGAAAAGCATTCCATGGCGCACGGCCTATTCGTTTCTTATTAAGCTTTGCTTGAATAGTATTCAACTGTAAAAATAAATCATAATACACAATAATATGCCTTTTAACGATCGTACTTGTTTTATAATAATGATTAAGATTAAGATAATGATAACAATAACAATGATAATATCAATTATAATAGTTATAATAATAGTAATTATAATAAAGATAACAATAACAATGATAGTAACGATGGTAATACTACTACTAATAATAATTATAATAAAAGGGTTAAAGTTTTACAATGGTAAAATTCTTTCATAGTGTTAAATTCGCAGACTTTTCGTTCAAAAAAAACACAATCTTTGTATGAAAAGGCCAATTCGAAAGTTGAAACATACATTTTGCAGATGATTAACTCGATCTTTATATCTCGAAGAGACTAGGATGAGTCGTTATTGCGGGTACGCCCGAAATCAAGCACCATTTAGGATATCGTTATAAAGGAATTATAGCCAAATTAGTCATGATAATCGCTTATTTCAAATATTTCTAAAAACGAGTTATTGGTACATTGTGGCTTCTTGATGTAAAATATTCCATTTTTAAATGTTTGTGATGGTCGATTTCACCTACATCTAAAACTAAGGATCGCCATGCTATTATAAAAAAAAATCCCACTGCTCTAAGTCCACTGCAATAACTCCATCACTTTGATTGATTGATAATGGTTGGAAACAACTTTTCTAACTGCCCCTATACATTTAAGCAATGGAAAACATTGAAGAGTGATCTATGCCATCATTATACAGCGTTAAATTATTACACTGCAGCATCTCATGAAAATTTTGTCTAATTTCGCTAATGGGGTTCATCTGCCATCCTATTTGTCTGCAGGTTTCCACAGTTACGTTGTATGTCAATACATCCCTCATGAATATCTTCCCTCTATCCATACATCTCTCTTCCTCTCTCTCCCTTCCCCATCTATCTCACTCACTCACACACATTCACCCACCCACCCATGCACAGCATATACACACTCCTACTGTGCCATCAGTAGCTATATATAAAGGAACTCATTTTGTCCTGTGTGTGATATACTCGCCGATGATGCCTCAATAGGGAGCTGAACCAGAATGAAATTAAATTGATCAAGTTTTATTGCCGATAATCATTGCGAGTATGCAGGAAAGGGATAGCTGCATCGAATGTTAAAAAGCTGACTGAGGTATCATACATGGGCCAAGGTCTACGATATACCAAGCAATGGCATGAATAATAATCTGATAAAATCCCGGCATATAAGAACAGCACGTCTAGTGGCACATCATTTGCATAATATTATTACCCATAGACTAAATGTAACTTTTTATCGTATATGTACTTTTTGAAATGCTGTCTATAAAATGAATATGTATCTACATGTATACTCGTAACTATTTCTTGGATGAACACTTGTAAATAACATTGTCATTTCATTGGACTGATTAGAAATCCTACGAACCTTACGAATTTGAGTTTAATTATTTGATGGCTAATTCTTAGGCCGCTAAGCTAACATATCTAAATACTTGCATGTGGACTTAAATATTTTTAACAGACTTACGTATATATCTCTATTCCAATTAGTCTTTTAGTTTTTTTGTCCAGATATGAACTTGTATTCCTAATCGGATCAAACCTCATGCATCTTCTCAATCATTCAAACAATTATATTACAATATAACAATCTCCTCTTTGTTTGGTAAAAGTAAATTTAGCTTTTACACTTCACATATCGTCCCATGCTTGAGCAATGTTAGAGGACTATATAGGAGGCTATCCGATGTAGTTCTTCTTTTGATGGTGAAATCAATGCAGACGATATCAGTGCATGTCACGTCGAGGAGCGCGGGAAAATTGATCTCTTGTGGGACATCCTTGAGTTGAATGCCGTTATGTGTTACACTGAAGTGTTAAGAGGACAGGAACCCCTTCACTTGCACTCGCGCTTACAAATCAAACGACTTATCTCTAATATCAAGAACACTGTACGTACTCTTAAATTATCGTTCATGAAACCAAAGTACAGGCAAGTAGAAGCTCACTTGATCTCCACTCATGAACGTTTCTCTACTTATCGCTTCTTTCTTTTTTTCTCTTTTTTCTTTACCATTGAATGAGGCATTTTTATTTATTTCATTTTTTTTTGGGGGGGGTGGGCTTTCAGTTTTTATGTAAGAGGGGATTTATCACATACTAGTAAGTAGTGTCTTGAATGATGACTTTAATTCATATAAGATCTAAAGTGACATCCTGCAAAGCAAATCACATACAGTAGTTATGTGTTTTTGCATGGTTTTGGTCAATGTATATAGGTATAGAAATATTTCATCTTTCTATTAGTTGCATTATGTGCATGTGCTTTTGTCTTAATAATCTTTCTATAATCCATATCTTAATGCTCACTTGATCGATGTTATACATAATTATGATGAATTTCAAGAGGCATTTAATTATCATGATAAGATGTCAGATGATCATTATGATGAATGTGAGACAGTAAATTATATTTCATTTAACTATAGAAAGTTCAAAAATTGCCCCCATGCAAACAACACTCCCTCATTTTACTTGATTGTGAAGGTCCTCTACGGACAATTTCACTGGTATTTAATAATAATCGTCTAACTGTGATGTTCGTCTAACTGTGATGTTGATATAGTGATAATGTCTTTTGTACTGTTATTATTACTATTATTTTGTATCATTATTATCATTATTATATTATATCATTATCATCATTATCCTTCATTATTATTATTTTTATTATCATTATTATCATTATTTTATTATACATATTACTATTAATATTACTATTGATGAAGATAATGATGATAAGGACGATAATCATAATTATCATCATCATTATCATTTCCCCTCTGTCCTATATTGAAAAGTTTTCTACCTATGCCACATCATAAAAAAACAAAGTTCCCCATCCCCTTTCACGATCATAAACGCTAGCCATCTGCACTATATCTCATATATTGAGCCGATATTTTCATTCCATCATCACTGCAGTAACCTCCCCTGGTTAGAATACCATCAAATACGAGTAATTGATGATCCATCGTTATTTTCACTAATTAATGGCGAAAGCGTGTGCCTTCATCATTGCTATAATTTCCGCTGTTGGCCTTGGATTTGATCATCTGGACTACTCGATAGCAACCATCTAGTCGCCATTTGGTAAACAATAACCAAAAACTAAAAAAGGCAATATATTCAGCTACTCCAATGAGTTTACGCCACCATGCATTTATATTTTTGTTATTGTTATCAATGTCTAAATTGAAAAAAATAATCGTTTCCTGAACTATAAAAAGTCTATTCAAGCAATCAAAAAGATATATTCAAGTTGTTGGTACGAAGAGAAAATGAACATTCCTCATCCCGTACTATTAAATAGACGCTGACCATTATTCTTAAAACTTACATGGATATCTTCTTACATTCTAAGCCAAAGTGACGAGGAACTGCTTTCATGACTAGGTCAGAATTTTGAATGATATCTTTAACGATCTATCATGTGATAGCTTTTGTAACTTCAGCCTTTACCTAAGTTAGATGTATACAGTTAGAATATGATTGTATCCTTGAACGTATAGTGCATTTCCAGTGTTCCAACGTGCATCAATCTCCACATTAACTCCCGGAATAAACTATTTTTAAAACAAAAACAACAACAAATTTTAAAAACATTCCCATGCACAGTGCGATGGCGTAGCCTAGCTCCAGTCATGGGGCAGAGAGGCATTGGCATCATGGGAGGGGGCACCGATCTTACTTGGTGTATGAAATGCAAATTGACAAGGTCAGCGGTTAAGGACGTGTGAGGGGTGCTATTATCTCCATTTCTCTTCCTTTCCCCCTTTCCCTTTCCCTTTCTCTCTTAATGCCTTTTCCTCCCTCTTTTTTTCGCCATTCGAAGGGGGAGGACATGTGTCCCAAATACCCCGATAGCTATGCCACGTAATCCATGCAATACCAATAACGACAATAACTGCTTCTTTTCTTTTTAGACAGTAAGTTAATTTGATGATATGACGATGGTAACCTTAGCGACTCTTATCACAAACCGGCACACACTATCTTCTCGCTTCTAACTCGCTCTACTCACGCGACTCTCTCTATATGCTGTAAGTGGAGAGGAGCAGATATTAATTGTCATAATTATGATGCACTGACACCCATCATCTCACCACTCTACATTGTTTTCCCCCTTCATCTCACTCTCTTTGCATTCATTGTCAAGTTCGCGCGATGTATCCTTGTTATTGTCATGGTAACTATATACACTGAACTTCACTAAGAGGTTACCTCCATTCTAGATGGCAGAGTGCTTATAGTAGACCGAAATGAACCTCAGTATGTCAATATTCATGGCAAAAGCTCCTCTAAATCTATTGATGAATCATTAAACACGTACAAGGAGGTGATTAACGTCATGCTGTGTTTATTTTGCAACTAATGTGGTTATTCATCAGCCAATTCTAAGAATATCATCTCTAAATCTCCTTGAAATCTGTTGTCCATACAATTTTACATTTCAGTCGAGTCTAAGACTTTTGGAAGACAGCTCTCCTCTTTTGTGAGCCATCTCACGTTCAAGTTTTTCTCTCACGTATACGTGTTTTTATGACTCCTCAAGACTTCGATCGATAAAGTCATGGTGATAAGTTGAATTATTTTGATAGTTAAAGACGCTCCCTGTTAGTCCCTTTTACCCATCCCCAAATGTTAATCCCAATGAATTCATCGTGTTCCTTAAAAAAATTGCTACTTGATTCTTTTAATTTTTACACACACCATTCGATAATGTACAAGTATTCATAAAACTAAACACGCATTTTTGTTATTTGGGAAAACAAGTTCGTGAATATGACACTATCAGATGCTTAACAAACGGTTATATTCTAACTCTTAATAAAGAAGATGTTCAGACTGATCATAATTGTGATTTTATTTTCGTACTTGACATTTTGATCGAAGCACAATGACAAACATTGTGCTGAAAATGTGCATTTTCCGCTGAAGAATATCGACGCAATAATCAAACACAAGTCAATAAAGCAGCAATTACATATTGACAGAAGAAAATCAGTGATAAGCTTGAATGACAGCTTACAATAAACTGGAATTATTTATAAATGATCTTAGTAATATATGGACATGATATCATCCCATTTTACCAACGGCACCAAGTCGGCCCATGAAACAACTTACATGCATATGTCATGTCGGTCTCGCAGTCCATCCTTTTAAACCAGAGACCGGCAATCTATATATAGCGGGTTGTCAGTCATCTGGAATGTCTCCGGCAGGATAATATTTTGACGTACTATAGTTGGTCTTTGTTGGTAGAGTTCGGTTTTCATTAATGATTTTTCTTCAATGTATAGAAAGTACATGTAGTAACATTCTTTAATGATATTTAATGTATATGCAGGTCAAAGTTCTGTTCATGTTCCAAGGAAAAGAAATCTGACCATTGAACATAAATTTGATCGAAGCACTATGTGAGGAATCTGGCTTTCTGTCTATATCGAATTACTGTTAATGGTATCCATGTACATACAAAGCTAAAATTCAAATGAAAAGTACTTTGAGTTATCCTCTTTTGTTTGGTCTTTTAGGGGGGATGGGTATCATCTTGTGTCGTGTAACATCATCGTTACATTTCTATGGCTACTCTTTTTTCGGTTATTATTTATGACTGTGAACTGAGTGCCTGAAAATGTTTGACTATACATAGATAGATCGTTATATCTAACTTATTAGATTATAATAGACGATTGTTAAAATTAAAAGAGGCTCTTGTCCATTGTTGTTATTCCTCAGACATTACAAACATTATTGGCTTCCATTACTCAAGCAGCGGGCTTCAAAACATCAAAGTGGAAAAAAAGGGGGGGGGACGAAAAAACAAAACAAACGATAGTGTAATATTAATTTATTTGACATACATCGACATCATTTTCTGTAGAGGTCACTGTTCGTAGTGAGAATAAAAGAGTAAGCCTGATTAAAAAGATCCCAGCAAAAACTATTTTGCATTGATAAAAACACCTTTGATACGTTCACATCTTATTTAGATCACAATCTTTCGACATTATTTACTAATGTTTACCTTAAGAGCGTGTTCATTCCGACGCCTTCCATGTTTCTCTGAACAGCTTTCCACGACTTCTCGAGGCTGAATTTTTGTCTGGCGGTGAGAGGCAGACGAGGGTCCGTCGGTGGTGGAGCACAAGGCTCGGGTAGCTTCCCGTTAGAGTACCCACCTCGTTTCACGTCAGCCGTAGACGACGAACAACCCATGACATGAGTCCAAACAAGATGTCTTCAGCGTGTCATATCCAGGTTATTATGCTTCTGTGTCGCCAGATGAAAACAAGGTATTTATCCACATTATTCTCTCATTTTACCATAGTCTATATATGAACAGAGTAATTCTTCCTTTTCTTTTGTCTTTGCTCTCCGCTCTGAGTTGCCCCGAGGCGCCGATAACAAATTAGATGAGTATTCCAACGGACAGCAGGCTGCGCAACGATAACATCACCAATCAAAAAGAGTTCGATTCGAATCTTTCGTTGTCAGCGAAATGCTCACTTAACTGATACCATGTGAGCACATCACTATGGAAATCTGCTGAATATGCAGATCAGATAAATCAATGATATAAACTACAAATTAAAGGCAATTAACATGCACCGATGAAAGAGTCAACGACGTACATACGCATGACCGTTCATAATGCTTCTGACTCTGGTTTGGAATTCATTGTGTATCCTCATCCCGGTATAGCGCTCAGTGGTTGCCAAAGCACGTTTTGTAGAGGTTGTGGTTTCTGTTTGATGATGCGTGTATGACAATGTGTGCGGGATAGGGGTTGTGTGCGTGCGTGTGTGTATTATTTTGTGTGAACGCTTTATCGGTTTTTGTAATTTTACCTCCGCGTTTACCGCGATTGTAGCACCTTGCTCTGCATCACTATTCCTACTCAATGCCAATCTCCTCTTGTCATGAATCATTTCCTAATTCTCTCTCAGTATATTTCATACTATTTATATTCAAAGTCATGCCCAAGAATAAACATTTATTTGGCATAATATTATTCTCTTGCTATTTATGTATGCGGTATGTATAAAACAACAATTCAAAATAAATTTCGCGATCAGTCACTTTCATTGCTTTTTATGGCTTTCACAATCCGAAGGAATCAATCCAACCCCCCCCCCCCCCCCCCCCAAAAAAAAAGTGCTCTTGACAGCACACTATACTTAGCACTGAAGATGCTTCGGCTGAACTGTTAATGATCCAGGGAAACTCCTTGTGATTTTCTCCACTCGTAATTATAGTTTTGAAGATTATATGGGATTTTATTTTCATTCCGATTCTGCGGATATCATTTGCGTAGGTGTGTGAGTGCAGAGTAAATTTATAAGGGCATTCCGTATGTTAGGTTTTCTCGCAATGATATTGTTCTTTATCATTACTTCTCCTATTTCTAAGATAGTTAAAATTCGAAAGGGCAGCGCAAGTATTATCTAGGTATTTAAGGACAAATAAAAATCACTTCAGTATCGTCCGCAAGAGAGTCAAATGGGTGGGATGACGAGTGCACTGAAGTTTATTTCATTAGTTTGATCCATTGGCGTACGACAATGGCGTACTAAACTGTTTAAACACTAGTATGTGAAACTACTGGTAATCGTATCTGCTTCACAAGACATATTTAGATTATGATTTTTCTTTACAAATTGTCATAACAAAGTTAATCTTGTCATTTCTCAGTGCATGTATTTGACTTATACCCTATAGGACTGTACATTGAAACCACCTTTACAAGATTATTTTTTTCGCCTCAAATCATTATATTTACAGATATTTGTCTCGATTCATAGCTCAGTATATAGGCTCATGCATGATTTTTAAGCAAGATGATTATTCACTCTATTCGATCTATTTGACAGGCCTATAGTATGGTTCTTTAAAGAGTGTATGCCTTACATTATTCCTTGTATGCGTATTTCCCGATCAAATTCAGTAACCTTGATTTTATCAGAGATTTTTCTTCGATAAAAATCATATGCTTTCAGGCCTCTGGGCTCATAATCATGGACCTGCCACTGTTTCCAAAAAAACGTTTTCAGGATTATTATACAAGTCTGTAAACACTATGCCTAAACAGGAGAGTATGATGAGAAGCGTACCTTAAATATACAAAGGCGTAAGGGGAACACAAATTTATTATCTCATAAGTTTTTCAAATTTGTATTTTTGTAAATCCAAAAAGAAGTTCTTTATAAGAAAAAAATTAAACAACTTGATGTAAAAGTGTTTTCTTTCACGTTAATAGGGCCTGTGTGGTATATTATTTTTTGCAAACAATATCGTTTCGGGTCATAATACACCTCCTTCAATGCGAAGGACGGGACAAGAGGAAATGATGAGGGATGTTATACAAAATTAATCAACGATTTGAATACAGGAATTAATTGTTTTCAGTTTATATTGCACTTAACTGTAAGATCATAATATTTTAATTAACTAATGCATGGTGCACTGTTGAAATATAATACATCTCCAGCTTGGCTTGTAATTCATGGATTACTGGCTGCATTTCATGAAAGTAGAGCTTTTACTATTTTTTAAAACATTTCTGCAAGAATGCAATCCAGTCTATTTCAGATCTGTATAGGAAGAGAGTCCCAGACATACAATTGCCCATGCATGTACTTCATTTTATTTTCAGAGCCAGTGTTTGTTGACTATATATAATGCCGAAACTTGTCAGATTGTCATACACAGTGTAAGAGAAGCTATTCTGTATGAACAGATGGGGACAGAGAGCTTTCAACATAAAATGCAGGCTGAATTACAATTTTTAAATCATAAAATGGCGTAACGAAGAGCTGAATATTAATGCTTTTTATTTTTTTTTTCTTGCAGGAATCAGAATAAAAATTTTGATTAAGAAGTCTGCACGTTTATCCAAGGAAGATCCAGCATGATGCAGAAAAGGGCGGGGCGTCGATGTTTTCCCTTATATCTCTTTTCCTCCCATGTAATATGATTTTGGGAATCCCGCCGGCCCTCCCAAAATTCTTTTTGTCGGGTGGGGTTGGAAGGATAGAAGCAAAAAGAAAAAAAAAAGAAAAAAGAAAGAAATAAAAAAAGGATGTATATATATATAGCAGGTAGCAGGCAGCCTTAATGAATCTATATTAAAACTAGTGTATCATAAAGTTGTTCTTCCCCACGTCGACTATGGAGATATTGTACATGGATCAGCCTGTAAATGCTTTAAACTGAAAGATTAGAAAAGCTCAAAAAACCTTGCTGGACGTTTATCTTTGCATATCAATCGTGAATCTCGTATACCCAGTTTAGAAATACACAATGTTACACGACAGAAGAAATCAGCATTTGCTCACTTATATGTTCAAATCCCCTTATGAAATGATTCCTAGACATTTCAAAATCTTAGTATTTCTGTGCAAGAATATCACTTACGCTTTGGCGAAAACTGTATACGAATAATCAGCTGTAATTTTGTCTTTCGTATATAATTATTCTTTAAATTATTAATTATATGTCTGATATTTATACAATTAATTCATTTATATTCTGACCCCATGGAAGACCATGTACAAGCGGGGGCATCTCGTTTTTCCGAAGGTTCGTTTTTCCGAAGGTTCGTATTTCCGAAACACTAATTTCCCATGCCTGGGGGTTCATAATTCCGAAAATGAAAAAGGGTTCGTAATTCCGAACATTTGTTGCATTATTCCGAAGGTTTGTTATTCCGAAGGTTCGTTTATCCGAAGGTTCATAATTCCGAAAAAGAAATAGGGTTCATATTTCCGAAGGTTCGTATTTCCGAAAATGAAAAAGGGTTCATAATTCCGAAGGTTCGTATTTCCGAAAATGAAATGAGGTTCATAATTCCGAAAATGAAATAAGGTTCGTATTTCCGAAAATGAAATAGGGTTCGTATTTCCGAAAATGAAATGGGGTTCGTATTTCCGAAAATGAAATAGGGTTCGTATTTCCGAAAAATGAAATAGGGTTCATAATTCCTGGTAAAAAAGGCGAATTCATCAGGAGCAGAGGTGTCATCGGATGGCGAAAAGAAAACAAGAAAGAAAATGGAATAGGAAAGAAGACGGTTGGACCCCTTCCGGCACCCCCCCCCCCCCTATTGGCCGTCGTAAAAAAAAAAAAACTAGCAAAAAAAAAATTGAAAATATTGTTCATTAAATAGGCTTCAAAATTGGTCACATATTCTCAGCCCTTCTTCGGAAGCAAAAATTTTCCAAAGACCCTCCCCCATGACGGCGATCAATAATTCCTGGCGCCCCCCCCCCCTATTGGGAAATCCTGGATACGCCACTGCCCCCCCCCCCCAACCTTCTTCCACCAGCGGCGTCTTAGATTAGCTTTAAGATTATTCCAAAAGACTTGTGCCTCCAATGGTGCCAGTGCTCCCACAATGGCTAGACTCTAGCTACGCCACTGTTAAAGGGAAAATTTAGGGTCACGATAGGATATTATGGTTTTGATTGCCATCTTCAAAAAGCGGATCTCTTTTCGACGAAAAGCACCTCACCCACCCCTGCAATGAATTTAAAAAATGAAACGGAGACACAAAACTGGGAAGGTTTATAAAAGAGCAGAGGAGAAGAGAAAAGAGACGAAAATAAGAGGATGAGATTAGAAGAACCGAGTGTTTATGTGTGTGTGTGTGTGTGTGTGGAGGTGTCGTAGTCGAACGGTTTACAGCGCTTGACTGGAAACGCGAAGGTTGGGGGTTTGATCCCTGGTACGGCACCTATGGCCTTTTTGTTGTAAAAAAAAATGATAGCAACTTTCCTTTTTTTTAATTTACGAGCGCGCGAAGCTAGCGGCCTTTCCGTTGTGAAAAATCGTAAAAATAACATATTTCGGCATATAATGACTGAAATATGAGGATATTCGGGCACCTCTCTCCCTGAATATGAGGTGTGAGTTG
The DNA here is from genome assembly GCA_025617745.1 of Heliocidaris erythrogramma. Taxonomy (NCBI): domain Eukaryota; kingdom Metazoa; phylum Echinodermata; class Echinoidea; order Camarodonta; family Echinometridae; genus Heliocidaris; species Heliocidaris erythrogramma. The sequence goes on from CM046855.1 coordinate 22,934,663, forward strand.
CCGGAATATAGGCACTTTCAAAATCCGGGGGTTGGGGTTGGCTGCAGCCCCCCCCCCCCCCCCCCCCCGCCTATGCCTATGCCTATGTTAAGTACACAGTTGCAATTGATTTTAACTTGCGATTGTTTCAAATAAATCGCTTCAACTCCTTATAAGGCGGGGCACTGGTTGATAAAAGCCATTAGTTTAGGTCAGAATGTTTTCTTCTACATGTGTAATTCCTTATTTCTAATTTTTACGATGAGGATTGTTTTACTCTCAATGTCTTTTAGTGTTTTGTTATTCGTTATGCTTGTAAAAGTTATTTCAAACTTCAGGTCAACGGTTGTAACTGTTAAAAACGCTATCAATAAGAACATAATACCTCTAAAATTGAAGATTTTCATCTGTTTTCAGAAATGGTAGTATATTATGCAAAGTTAATAAACACGTTCAATGATTTCAATCTTGTCATGCTGCATAAATTGTTAGAATTTCCTTACTTCATAATGATTATACTTTGGTTTCATTTTATGATAATTATATCAGCATGATAATAAGACTCCTTCCTTAACTTGTTACGATCCATCTTTCTTCGGCTTTGGTTGTTTATGGTATCTATTCATTTATTTATTATTATTACTATTATTATTTGTATTATTATTATTGTTATTATTATAATTATCGTTATCATTATTATTAGTAGTAGCATTATCTGTATTATCATTTTTTATTATATATATATATATATTATCAGTATTATAATTTTTATTATTGAAAATATTATTGTTGTTGTTGTTGTTATTGTTATTATTATTATTACAATTGTTATTATGAAGTAGACTACCCAGAATTACGATGACGATGTCATTTTGGATGGAGTTATGCGACCAGACTTAGATATTGCACCGGTTACTATACTATTGCTTCTTTTATTTCCCTTGTCATGATCGTATAATTGGCCTATAGCCTATACGTATCAATAATATGCTTGTTATAATATGTTGTGCTACTTGCCAGGCTATTTATTAAACATAGCAGTGACTCCTTTATGAACTCTCTGTAATATTATGTTGTTGTTTTTATTGCTGTTGTTGTTTTGGGGACCGGAGGGGAGGGCTTGTAGAGCCATCTACAGAGCCATATTACAGACTTCGGCCAACTCGGTTTATTTGGGCACAACATGGCGTATATTCCTTTGTTTAGTGCTTTCCTAACAAAGCAACAAGCGCCATATTGCTACCTACATGGAGCCGAGTTGGCCAAACTCTGTAATAGATGGCTCTGAGGGCTAGGGATGCAGGACGCCCCCACCTTATTTTTAGTATACACTTTTTTAATCACAATTTATGTTGAATGTTGACGAAGTAATTACATCTTAAAGATAATAAAGTGTCAATGTTTGGCTCGCTGGAATCCAGCAGCGTGGTGCCCGAACATCCTTTTATTTTGGGAAGCGAGATGGTCGGCTATCCTTATCTGTGGGCGGGAAGGTACTCAAAATGTTATAATTGTTTGGATTATCTGGTAACAAAATCATTATTCTATAGACAATATCTCCTTTTTTTTACTTGCTCACTAGCGCGTAAGATTTAGAAACGGAATAGTTTGGGACAGGGAACGCCCTTCATTATAGGGCAAGTGAAGTGCCCAAATATTCCATATTCGGCAGTAGGGTTAAGTAATATTATTCATGGCTCATTATTACAATGTTCTATATTTGTCTTTTGATGGCGAAATTGCATTTCCATTACAATTTAAAAAAAAAAGGGTTTTATTTTTTTCTAACTCGCTTCGCTCGCTTGCAAATTGTAGAAACGGGGAGTATGATATTCTGCCAAGAGGCATCAGCTCCCCCTTTCAAAAACATTACGTGGCCATGTTCTGCTTGTAAAGATCTACTTGGAACTTTGGTGTGTCTCATTTTCCAAAGCGGTATATACATTATATAAATAACCAAGCCAAGCCAATTTCGTTGTAGCAAATTTAATCCGGAATCCGATCATTCACTTTCTTCAATACATCAGTATGTATTTGTAATCACCGAAGCAATATCATTTTATGAGAAATGAAACATGTATTCCTGAGGCGCTCGCTCTCTACGCTCGCTCACAAATATTGGTTATTATAATAGGAACAATGATAATAATGATGATAATAATAATAATAATTATAGTAATAATAATAATAATAATCATAATAATAATAATGATAATATTGATAGGAATAATAATGGCTATTTCTCTGGATTTTATTATAATTGTTATCATCATTGTTATGATTATTGAGTACGATATTAATATCTTTACACTTGGCCGTCTTTCCCCTCCTCCCTATCCGAAATACGGATTGACGCCGTATTCTCTGAATTTACAACCCTTTTTCATTTTCGGAAATACGAACCCTTTTTCATTTTCGGAAATACGAACCCTTTTTCATTTTCGGAAATACGAACCCTATTTCATTTTCGGAAATACGAACCCTTTTTCATTTTCGGAAATACGAACCCTTTTTCATTTTCGGAAATACGAACTATTTTTTCATTTTCGAAATACGAACCCTATTTCAGTTTCGGAAATACGAACCTTCGGAATTATGAACCCTATTTCATTTTCGGAAAAACGAACCTTCGGAAAAACGAACCTTCGGAGTAACGAACCTTCGGAATAACGAACCTTCGGAATTATGAACCTTCGGAAAAACGAACCTTCGGAAATACGAACCTTCGGAAAAACGACATGTAACCGTACCAGCAGTGTCGTGCCTGGAACAGCTGAATATGGGTTATCAAGCCGTTTCATTCTCATATGTAAATATTTGCATGTATATTGTACATGTATGTTTTTTAACTGAACGGAAAATAAAGACTCCTACTACTATAATACTACTACTTCCGGTAATATGAACTCGACCATTCTCCGGGAATGATTAATAGAAAAATTCAGTCGATAGAAGGGGAAGGGGCAGAAATGTTTAGTCTTCATTCCATCTCAAGTTCAACGTGGAAGATGGGAGTTTTACTCCTGGTTCAACTTGATTTTTATTTTTTTTATTTACATTATTTTGTTTCTGCTAATGAGTCCATGATTTAACTTATAATTAGAGGAATATGGAAATTTTAAATCAATTACAATGCTCTTATCGTATTAAAATATCCTACGCGGCTCCCACGCATAAGAAAGAAACCATTAAAAAAAGAGTAAAATAATAGAAAGCATGTAATGTGCTTAAAGATATTTCTGAGACCTCCCCACTGAGCAAACTTGAATTTTGAAGTTACCAGTTGGAATAATCTTATAATACGACTGCATTCAATTTCATGAGAGAGCATACACAATGGAGGTTCGGAGACCATTTCCTGCGTGAAGCTAATAATCATGATTAAATAATTACAGACTGAATCCATCATCTGGCAGGTAGGGCTCTATTAAGGTATCATAAATCAGCCATCGTTGCTAACGATTCGGCAGTCCACTACACTAGTTGTCATGGAAACACCCGCTAAAATATGAATAGACCATGTCGAGCATTGTGCGCTCGAGGTCAATGCATGGCAACGCCAATGAAACAGGTCGAAGTTGCGACGTACACTTTTCATTAATTTCATCATACAATTACCTTTCTTACCTCATTTCGAAATAAATTAAAACAATGAAAACGTTATGAAGATGAGAGCTTGACTAACGAATAATCTTAATTCGAATATTCGAATATTAATTCGAATTAATTCGAATATTAAAGATGCTCCCAGTTCACACTCATTCAAGAAATAACTAAATACTTTTCTTTTGGTTTCCTACCGGGAATCAAATTGATTCTTGGTAGGAAATTGACTGATTGAAATTTATAACTTAAGATGGAATCATCATCATCCCCATGACTTATGGTAAATTCTCTGTTAATTCTGCATTCTGCTATAATTCTATTCAATTTTGCTTCATATTTCAAATCGTGTTTCGCCCCCAATACTGCGCATGCTCTCTATATCTATCTTTCCCTCTTTCTCTTCTAATAAGCCAGCGTTCTTTTTGTTTGTTTGTTTGTTTGTTTGTTTTGTTTTTGTTTTGTTATATTTTTTTGGGGGAGGGGGTGTTGTAGTTATTATTTTTGGTGTATGCGGGGGTGTTAGGGTGTGTGTGTATACGTGTGTATCTCTTTTTTTAATGTATACTTGCTATATAAATTGTACAGAAATTTTTTTTGAGGGGTTTGCAAAATACAAGCTTTGCTTTTTAGCATTCCCCTCCATTTTCAGCATTTATTTATTATAATTATCTTTGAAAATTGCACTGAAAGAAAATCATTGTTATTACATGCATTTTGTTCATGATATTATTTAGGATGTATTTATGTTTGTCTTTATATTGTTGAAAATGGTTCATGATATTATTTATGATGTGCTAACGTTATATTTTGTTGAAAAATGGTTCATGAAATTATGATGTAATTACGTTGTTATATTGTGTTGAAAATGGAAAATAAATGAAATGAAATGAAATGAATGAAACGAAAGATGAATGAAATTTTTTTTTTCTGATTTGATTCGAAATTATGTAATTTACAGACATATTGTGAACGTGAATGGAAAAGGGACACAATAAATCATAGGAAATAAAGAATTGCATATAGTGGAGTTGATGAGGTTGGGATTCGGGAGGACATTTCTTTTTTACTGACATGTTTGTCAAAGATTTCTGAAACGATAATTAAAAGGGTCTTCAAATTTTGCATTTGTCGACAAGACATTATTTTTTGCATTTTAGCGATAATAGTTTATGATTGCGACGAACAAAATGGGAAAAGGGTTAACAACGACAACAACAACAAACAAACAAACAGAAGAGAATCATCTGCTGCCCCCAACAAGACCCGTGGATTCGTGTATAGTTTTTGTAAGCCCCATCAAACTTTTTCGTCAGATTTCCTTGGTTTAGTTTGTGGTTGACAATGTAATAACAATTCTGAAGTGTATTATATTGTATTCCTAAAATGGAGTATCCGGAGAATAAAAGTTTGAAAAAGTAATCAGATTCCGTGGTCACCATCAGAATTACTTTATGTGTCTCTTTGTTTGTGTTTTTTTTTATTAAAAAAAAACCCCGCTATCATGTTGATAACCAACTAATTTCCATCTCATAAATTAAAGATATATTAATTACAGTTAAGTGTTGGGTCGTAAAAACACTCATTTTATCAAACGGAAGCTACCGCCTTGTAATGGGGGCCCATAAATCTCATAAAGTCACAATTAAAAAAGAAATATTAAGATCTTCCTCTCGAATCTGGATACATTACAAATTTACTACTTGACAAAAATAAATTGTGTTTATTGTTTTGGGAATGCTCACGTGTAATTTTATTATGCGGTACTGAGATTTGTCTGATAAAGACAAAATTTCGCAAAGAGGGAGAGAGAGAGAGAGAGAGGGGGGGGGGTAAAATGAGGTTAAAAAAGCAACAATGCATACATGTTAACATTCAAAGCTATCTCTATTTTTGGCTGCCACCCCCACAGTGATCATTAATCCTTCTTTAAGATTCGTCGCAAGTGCAATATTTGGATGAGATATAATAATTCCTCAGATATATAGCGTCAAGAATGCCCCTAGTTTAAACTCTTTTAATTTAAATTGAAAACAATTCTTCTGAGTAACTGTTCTCAAACCTCGGCTCTTTAAAACTCATCATCCCTCAACCTTCTTCAAATTATTTCAAACAACATTGTACACGATTACGTTCCTATTCAATTTATGCTGCCATCCGTATTCTGGTCGGTCTGTGTTATGTTGTGTGTGTCCCTTTCACTCCTGTCATGTTTTGTTTATCCGGTTTATGTACAAATATGTTCCCTTTTCAACGATACACTATTTTTTGCAATTATAAGTAATCGGGGGCTGCAATCTACAAGCCTAGCTTTTTGGCAGTCCCCTCCGCTACCAACCTAGTTTGGTTTTGGTTTTTCTATGTCTATTGTACGCTGTAACCAATAATTGTAAGTTTCATTGATTTGCTATGTACGATGTAAACCTATGCATTTTATATTGTTGGAAGTGTAAATAAATGAAATGAAATGAAATATGAAATATGCACGGATTTCGAGATACTGGACGACGATGGTCTCGTCATCCCCACAAGCGCTAAGTGACACTTGTCTGTAGATGGCAGTATGACATAGCAGGGAGCAGTGCCTTATAATTATATAGAGAGAGTCTGGCCAACTCGGTTTCAGTTGGGTAGCAACATGGCGTATATTCCTTTGTTATGTAAGCTTGCAACAAAGGAATATTCGCCACGTTGTTACCCAACTGGAGCCGAGTTGGCTAGACTCTATCTATATACGGCACTGGCAGGGAGTAGAGTACCTTTAGAGAGTAGCGACATAGACGTCTGACTTTTCGTGAAACAAAATGGCGTTTGAATTCTTTCTATTGAGAACACGCAGGTGCTCATCTACATTTGCCACTCTCCACCCAGGTGTTAAATGGGTACCCGGTAAGATGGCGAAAGTTAATGTCCTTTGCTTAGCATGTGTGCGCTTAACAGGCGACTGGCTGGAATGCTCCCCAGGGAGTGGAGAATGTGCGTACACTGTGTGCGGGCGTGCTAGAATCCAATGACCGGGGTAATAATATATATCAGCGCTTTGATCCAGTTTGGGAAAGGCGCTTTATAAATGCCAGGTATTATTATTATTATTATTAATTGAATAGAAATGTTGCATAAGCATAGCAGATGAAACAAAATGGCGTTAAAAGTCATGAGTTGTCGCTACTCTCTTTATGTAGGTATTCTAACAGGGAGTAAACAATATTTAACCATTTTAACCGCAGATAATTTTACTGATATGGCAGCTATAAACATACAATCTGTCATGGACACCTGTTTAAGTAAACAATATTTAACCATATCCAAATGTTTTGATTCAGTACTTCTATATTTATTTATTATTCATTTGGCAACACATCAAACAATTGATTGAAAACGCTGGTACGCCAGCTACACGCTGCCTGGGTGTGGAAAAGATTAAACTAGGTCTTCCACCCCGACCAAGCTAGCGTAAAAACATTGAAGAATAATACAAACATTTCTAATAAGAAAGTTAAGTGTTGAGAATTCGTGTGCCATTCCGTTACCGGGTGATTATCCTGTCGCAGGAAAACCATAATAATGGATAAAATAGGGGGGGGGGGAGATATATATCTGGCTTTAGATTCTGGTGACCTCCAATTATTGTCTAACATTTTCGAAGTCACACTTCTGTATTTGAATTGTGCACAACTACTTTAGAATTATGTGCAATACATATTGGTGGGTTTAAAGCTTTAAGCAAGGCGAGAGTGTTTGCATTATCTTCATAATGGTTCATTTAAAGCAAACGGACACTCAACGGAAAGCACATTTAAGAATGGTTATCTTCTGATTAATTTCTTGAAGAATTTCCCCATTTTATTGTTATCCTGTTTCACGTAAGACTGATTTTGTGCAATGTCACTTTATTATCATTCCATTCAGAGACTTATCAATAAAATATATTCTTTTTCAATCCTAAAAGAAATGAAGAAGGGCAACGAGAACAAGTAATATGAATAGATGAAGAAGAGTAGAAAGAGTAGCAGAGAAAAGCAGAGAATGAAGTAAATGACGGAAAGGTTGGAATATTTCTTTGTTTAATGATTTTATGTTGTTCATGTTATTGTTATCAAATTTTCATAAAACTGTCATCCGAAAGGATGAACTTTTATTATTTCACAGTAACCATCTTTGCAGTATTTTCTTCTTTCGTCCGAAGGCATATGATTTATTTTTTCAGTTCATGTGAATTTAGTTTGTGATTGAAATACAGTACCGTGACAATGAAGAAAAAGAAGAAGAAGAAGAAGAAGAAGACTAGAAGAAGAAGAAGAAGAAAAAGAAGAAAAAAATAGTAGGCCGGCCTATGTCATGAGTGGTACCTGGAAATAAGTTAATTATTTTATAAGCATAGTGATATGATATTCTCAAATAAAATGATATCAGTTTGAGAATAAAAATGACAAAAACAACAAAAAACAATATGTCGAAAAAATTTCTGTCCAGAAGTCCGTTCCATCATAATAAAAGAAGTAGAAGAACCATTAACCATTAATTTTACTATTTATAGACATACACAGTGCACGCAATTTCTAATTAAGCTTTGAGGAAGTGTCAGTATAAAGAATAATAGTAGGCCTATATATTTTGAATAAATTGAATGACAAATCATTTCGCACTGAATTACGTGGACTTTGACATTTTTGTCTTTCAGGGTTCACGCTTCTCTAACTCTTGAGAGGGGTAATAGACACACCTCCGTCACGCCCCTTTATACAATAGTCTACATTTACAAACTCTTATATGCAAGTTTGAAGACATGGAAGAACACAGAAATATCATAATAATGCACCCTTACAGTGTAATTTAAGTAGGTATCATATTCGTTTAATATTCTATATATCAGATTAGCAAACACTATTTAATTTGCATGATTGAAGTGTTCAATTATTTAAAAAATATATGATATATGGTTTGAAACATTAGAATGACGGGTCAAATTGCTTTATAAATGCTAGTGATAGCTGGCAACGTAAGTGACGCACACGTACGTACACGGTACGGCCGGCTGGCAAAGATTGTTTACAATAGCGAATTACGAAAGGGACGCGAAAGCGGTGGAAGAAGAGCCTCAGTTTAAGAGGGTTGTTGTTTTTGTTGAACACTTTTTCATAACTTGAATAACTGTATTACATTTTACTCACTTATTGTGTTCAAGTATACGACAAATATTTCACTTAATTAATGTGCAAGCAAGTGCCCGTACGGCGTCCGTAGGGTAGACGTACATGTAGCAGTACCGTTCTGAACAGTGAATGCACTGACCATATCTAGGCATAGGCACAGGCCCCAGATATACCAGAATCAGCGTGTCCACGTTGATGATAGAGTGAGTATTTTTGGCAAAAGTGGACCTTTTTGTCGGCAGGTCCTTGCTAGGGGGGTCCGATTAAAGGTGTGTGTGTGTTTTTTTTTGGCAGTGGCTATTCTTACGACGTACGACAGTCGTAAGAATAATTTCCCGGCTATTCTTACGACATGCGCATACGCTCCATTTTCGTACTCTGCGCACACTTCACTTGTTGAGTAAAAATCTCTCTGTCTCTGTTTTCTCTGTCTCCTCAGCCTTTTACATATTATTCTGTAGAGAGATAACATCGGTTAGTAACAAATGAAAAAAACGACAAATGACAAAGCTGGGAATCGAACCTGGGTCCTCGATATTGCCAGTCCTCTGACTTAACGATGTACCTACGAGAACGAGTTGACATCGAAGGTGTTCAAAACATATAAATACCCTAACCCTATTCTTACGACGGCGCAGAGTATGAAAATGGAGCGTATGCGCATGTCGTAAGAATAGCCGGAAAATTATTCTTACGACTCGTCGTAAGAATAGCCACTACCTTTTTTTTTCATGAAAAAGCGGACCTCAGCCCCCCCCCCCCCCCCCCCCCCCCCCCCCCCCCCCCCCCCCCCGGCCAGGGCCTGTTATAGATTATAAAACATGATAAGACTTCAGAAGAAGAAGAAGAATGTAATTACTTGGTTATGTACATTGTTATGTGTGAATTTAATTCACCACCATGAACGATTCAGAAATTTTTATGAATAAATTCACTCATTTTTACAATGAATTGCCATTTAAGTGGTAAATTATGATTAAATGTATATTCATGACGGCAAGCACGGCAAATGTGGACTTTGAGTTGCAAAAACAAGTTATTTTCCCCTTGCAATGAGAATATCGATAACGGACCGACCGCCAAAGAGGCCAGAGTTAAGTTGATTATATGCCACAATGATCACTGTAATGATAGAAAAAATACTTTGTAATAGACCTTTTCTATAACCCTTCCTTTCCTTGGGTAATGGTGTTTTCTGCTTCTTATTACTGAGCATGAAAATGATAAATACATGTAGTTCGTGCATTGCATCAGACACCGTGCAGTGTCTGCTAACTCCAACGCCAGGCAAGCAAGTGCCGCCACCGAGGCCGAAGGCGCCTTTACGGTGGCGCCGCCTGCTTGCCTGGCCCTGGGCCTGGAGTTAGCAGAAACTGAGGTGCGGATGCAATATTGCACGAACCATGTTTCATCATTTTTCATGCTCAGTAATAGATCTAAAGCAGAAAAAACATTACCCAGGGAAAGGAAAGGTTATATTGAATGCAAATGGTATATGACAAATTATTTTTCTATCAGTACAGTGATCCTTGGGCTTGGGGCAGAAAATCAACTTTAATACCTCTTTCTCTTTGGCGGTCGGTCTTTTATCAAATATTCTCATTGCAAGGGGAAAAAAACCTGTTTTTATTCTTTCATTGCAACCCAAAAAGTCCACAATTGCTATGTTTCCCATCAATATATATATATTTAATCATAATTTTACACTTAAATGGCAATACATTGTAAAATGAGTGAATTTAGTTCATAAAAATCGAAAAAAGTGGGTCGAGTTTTCTGGTGAGGCACCCCACCCTGGATAACTTGACCGGGTCGAGCTGTCCAGGGTAAGTGGTCGGGCTATCCAGGGTCGGGCTGTCCAGGATTCTCTGAATGGACAGTGGATTATTTCACCAGATGGCCAAACTTTAGCTCTTGAATTTTTTTTTTGTGCAGGGCTTCTAAAGATTCTCACCAAAGATATTTGAAAACAGGAAGACGCTCACTGGAGAACTACTTACATCATCGTAATGGAGACTGCAGAAAATGGATCTGTCCTCCTGTTTTTCTGCAATGGCAAAAAGGTTTGTTTAATCGCGTATACAAAAGTAACCCCTTTATTTGTTGCTCCTGTGTTTGCAAATTTCTTTGCAACCAATCAGAATGCACCTATCAACAGGACACAGGTAGTATCGCAATTCTGAAAAGATTTCAGAAGGTCCAGCCAAATCTCAACAAAAAACCAACTGAAGAACTGTTGTGTGTAAATGCATGAAAAAACTACTTATACTGTAATAGGGTTGAACTGAAACAATAGATCTGTTTACTAATTTTATACATGCTTCTTGAACAAAAATTGCTCATTACGATTCGAAAGCTTGCCAAAGGCTTGTCGGACTTAGCACCAACCAATGCATGCAAAGTGGATTCCATATAGCAGGAATTAAATAGTAACCATGGCTTCTGTAGAGAAATAGAAAAACATTAATAAACTTGTCTATTGTGATGAATATAAACAAAATTTGTATGTTTGTATTTTTGTTTGTATGTACATTCCCTGATATATACAAAGTTTGCAATTTGGTGCAATATTTGGTTGACCAAAAAGAGTCTGGCATGCCCGCACACAATGTATGTACATTCTCCGCTCCCTGGGGAGTATTCCAGCAATGGGCAGTACAGTGGTGCTCACATTGCTAAGCAAACGACATTAACTTTCGCATCCTACCGGGTACCCATTTAACACCTGGGTGGAGAGTGGCAAATGTAGATTAATGTCTTGGGATTCGAACCCTGGACCTCGTGGTTCACAGTCCGGGGACTTATCCACTGATCCACAACACCTCTATAAATAACAAAGTTACAGGTGTATAAATGTACAAAATATAGGATTTGAGAATAACCTAATATTTACCCCTTTCTTTCATATGCCGTGGCACTTCAAAACAAAATTCAATTCTTTGTCAAGTAGGAATAATACATGCAGGATGTGTAATAGACCGCTTCAATAATGTATGCAAATTTTATGCAACATGAAAGCTTGCCGGACATAGCAACAAATAATGTATGCAAACTGGATTCCAAGCATTGAGGCTCATTTATAAAGACAGGTTCATGGAAAAGCTTGTCACTAGGTGCTTAGAGAATATATGTGCATAAATTTGTATACATTACAGAAGCGGTCTATTGTTTCAGAATGAGCCTTTATATTACTTCTTGTTCCGGACGGTACTAACCCAGGAAGTCCGTTAGCAGGATTAGTTACAGAACAATAAGTAATATAATTCTGGCATGCCCGCACACAATGTATGCACATTCTCCGCTCCCTGGGGAGTATTCCAGCAATGGGCAGTACAGTGGTGCTCACATTGCTAAGCAAACGACATTAACTTTCGCATCCTACCGGGTACCCATTTTACACCTGGGTGGAGAGTGGCAAATGTAGATTAATGTCTTGGGATTCGAACCCTGGACCTCGTGGTTCACAGTCCGGGGACTTATCCACTGATCCACAACACCTCTATAAATAACAAAGTTACAGGTGTATAAATGTACAAAATATAGGATTTGAGAATAACCTAATATTTACCCCTTTCTTTCATATGCCGTGGCACTTCAAAACAAAATTCAATTCTTTGTCAAGTAGGAATAATACATGCAGGATGTGTAATAGACCGCTTCAATAATGTATGCATATTTTATGCATACCTTTCAAACAAAGGTTGTTCTTGACAACCTGAAAGCTTGCCGGACATAGCAACAAATAATGTATGCAAACTGGATTCCAAGCATTGAGGCTCATTTATAAAGAGCAGGTTCATGGAAAAGCTTGTCACTAGGTGCTTAGAGAATATATGTGCATAAATTTATGTGCATAAATTTGTATACATTACAGAAGCGGTCTATTGTTTCAGAATGAGCCTTTATATTACTTCTTGTTCCGGACGGTACTAACCCAGGAAGTCCGTTAGCAGGATTAGTTGATTGATATATGATAAAGTCTGGGCACTGGGATACAGGATATTGTATTCAAATATTCAAGTACAGAATTAATTCCCTGAGGTATTATGGTAAAATTTAATCAAAACAAACAGAAATGACACATTTATGTTATATACACGTGCCCTTCAAAAATAGAATAAAGCAACTTGTGAAGGTGTCTTTGCTGCACATGATATCTTGATACTGAATGGAGCCAAGTAGTATGAAAAAAAATCTTTGGATTCTATAGCTCTTTAAAACCACTCCTGGTGAAAATATTCAAATTTCAAAGTTTTTTTTTTATTGTGAAAATGACAAAATAAACCTTTTCTATGCATCTTTTACCATTGCCTTATGATTATTGAAGTGTACATATAGGCTAGGCTTCACCTTTCCCCTATAAGCAAAAATTTGTGAGAAAAACAAATATTTAATCAAACATTAATATTTTCATTTCTATTGAGTGTAAATACTTGTCAAGGATACCATATTAACATTATCGAAATAATGAATGCAACACTTGATGACTGTTATTATATGTTAAACAATAAATGCATATGTACTGTAATATGTTTAGCTTGTCAAAGTAAATATGCCATACATGTAAGTATGTCATTTTACTGCTTGGGTTTAGTGTCAATACTTAACAAAAGCTCTCCTTGGGAGTATGATTGAACAGTTATTATTTTATTGATAATTTGAAGCTACATGCAATTGTAACTACACTGTAAATATCTGTTATAGGAAGGATGAAAGGTTCTGCTCTTTTTTCATTAGTTTCAATTAGTATGATTTTTATTGATCAAAGTTTCAAAACCTCCTTTCTTCTTTTTTGTTTCATTATCCAGGTCATTGAGAAGAACCCTGATCCAGAAATGACCCTTTTAGTTTATCTACGCAAGAAATGTATCCTTTCAGAAGACATAGATCTCTTCTAATATATACTATATCAGAGACACCAAGGTCAGAGACCAGCAATGCGTGAGATTTTCCGCTCATCAGCGCCCGGTAGGCGAGGAACCGTGCGCTCGCCGCATGGTATGTGTAATATATATGGAGATAGGCTGTGAGGCCAGGAGTGAGAAAGAGATTTGGGGGTGTGAGTAAGAGCCCAAATGCGTGACTGTCACGCCTAATGCGTGAGACTTGGTAGGTCTGCTATATTTGCAAATGTGTTATCTCTTCTGTCATTTCTTGGAAAAATCTGCGCTATTGCACAGGAAATACTTTCCATTTGTATATTGCAAAAATAGATATTAATTTTGATTACTTTGGACTCAAACAAGTACTACTTCTGGATGTTTCACTGATAATTTTTAAAGAAGATTTTGAAAAAGAAAATTGTAAATTTATATAAATGTGTCACTGAATAAGCCATGTTGGGTGTTTCTTTAATGGCATGTGTCATGTGTATGCGGGAAAATGAATTTAATGATTCTAGGAGGTATGATAATTATTACTCTCGGTAAGAGAGAGGGAAGGGAGGAGAGAGGGAAGGGAGGGGGGGGGGGGGGCTGAAATGGCTTTGCCCCCTTGATACCTCAAAAGAGAGAAGATATTATTAAAAGATTCAAATCGTTATCTTGAGAATAGTATTTAAAGGGAGCTTATGAATCTTAATTCCAAATAAATTTGACATCCTTCAACTTTAAAATGTACAAGCTTCAGTCTGAAACAAAGTTTAACTTTTGAGTTATTAACAAGTGCCAAATGTTTTGTTTTAAACCTAGTATGTACACCATGGGGAACCATATAGTACATAACATTCAAATATCTTTAACATAATACCAGCTAATCTGCAATTTTAAGTACAGTTTCTCATTCTCACACACCCAGAATTAGTCTACATGTTTGATTTTTTTTTCAAGAAGCATTTTGCCTGTAAAGGAATATGATTCCTGTACATTTAAAAAAAAAATTTCAATGATGAAATATCGACCTTGACTCATGGTAACCATGCTAACAGTGGGTCTGACTGGGACTAAGCTAGGATGTGCAGAGGGAGGATGTGGAGCTTGTACGGTCATGGTCTCATCGTATGACAGAAACACCAGCAAAATTGTGTATCCTTTGACTCAAAGCTATCTTTAGAACAACTTGAAAGCAACCCCATGTATTGTTTTGGTAAGACCACCGAAACATTTTGATAGATTTCTTCTTTTTCTTCTTCTTTCCTTCTGAACCGTCTGATGTTTATTAGTCGGCAGGGCAGCTTTCACGGTTCGGTGTAAAAATGCCAGAGGTAAAAATGCCAGAGGTAAAAATGCCAGTGGTAAAAATGTCAGAGGTAAAAATGCCAGTGGTAAAAATGCCAGAGGTAAAAATGCCAGAGGTAAAAATGCCAGAGGAAGAAATGCCAGAGGTAAAAATGCCAGAGGTAAAAATGCCAGAGGTAAAAATGCCAGAGGTAAAATGCCAGAGGTAAAAATGCCAGTGGTAAAAATGCCAGAGGTAAAAATGCCAGTGGTAAAAATGCCAGAAGTAAAAATGCCAGAGGTAAAAATGCCAGAGGTAAAAATGCCAGAGGAAGAAATGCCAGAGGTAAAAATGCCAGAGGTAAAAATGCCAGAGGTAAAAATGCCAGTGGTAAAAATGCCAGAGGTAAAAATGCCAGAGGTAAAAATGCCAGAGGTAAAAATGCTAGTGGTAAATGTAAAAGGAAAAGTTGTCAGATAAGAAAATCTCAGGAAATTTGAGCTAAGATTGAGTAAATTGTGTGATTTTTTATTCTTGTACATAGGCCACATGGGTGGAAATCCTGAGGACGGGGGCGTGTCCTTTCTAAGCTTTGGGAAGCAAAATTTTAAAATATGTTTGCCCCTCCTCGAAACTATTAATTGTGAAGGACGGGAGGCATAACGTAGAAAATGTAATTTTTTTTTCTATTTACAGAACCGACGTGTTCCCAAATTTGTTGACATTGTACCATCCCATTTGTCTCAATTTCTCCTAGAGGAACTCGCACTATGTAGAGTTGTTTGAAGAGTTTGGGGGCCATAGCAAAATTGCCATCCATGAAGCACCTTTCTGCGTTTGCGAAGTGCCTAAGACATTCCTCTGTGGCAAAGGCAATTATTCTGTTCTCGGCCTCAGGCCCGTTGTCATACAACAGAAATTAGGTTGGTTGTGGACCTGTGAGGGTGTTGTCCTGGTCCATGTAGCTCCCTCAGTGTTGCCGGTTCTGCTGGGCCCCTTCGTTGGTTTACGAGTGATCTCCTAATGACAGCCCTGCATGCTTGGAAGGCGTGCCTGTGCCTCCCTCGGAAGATTTCTTATAGTATCTGTATATATCTGTTTTGGTGAATCATTGGTTGCAGAAGCCCGCGCCTTCATCTCCTGCCTAGCCTTAACTATTTCAGATACCACATGGTCTAGCTCATGGTTGTGAGGGTTTCCTAAACGCGGTTGTGCCCTATTCAGATCAGTCTTTATCGTGCCTTTGCACCCACGAGTGTGATTAATACAGTTCCATATTATTGTTGTTCTACCTTGAAATTTCTGAGTGTACATGTGTCCTTCGTAAATGATCTTTACACCTCCCTTATTTGTCGGAATTACCTCCATCCTCCTTACCAGTCTGAGTCAGTTGTGATCCCTTTTCGTGAGAAAAGATTTTACTTTTTCAAATAATACGTGATCACTGAAATGTACTGTTCGAGTTTTGCCCCTATTCTCTGGATCATGGAATGTGCGGTTTGCGCAGCCTTTGATACATACTCCGTTAATCGATTGCCGTTAATTTCAAGAATGGGGGGGGGGGGAGGGGGTGGCGACAACTTTTTTTTCGCCAGACCTCCAAAATTTGCTCAGGGGGGGGGGGGTATGGGGGTCCACTTTCCCTCCATTATTCTCTGACAAGCAAACAAACAAACAAAAAAGGGGCACGGGCCGGAAGTGCCCAATGGCTTAACCTACGCAACTTCAATTCTATTTTTCTGTAGGCCTATTTACTCGCTTTATTAGCTGCAGAGTGGACTTACTCAATGATCATGTAGTTTCAATAGATTCCCCCGATTACACTCTCCCCAAATAATAACGATAGCGAGAAAACATTGAATAAAGAACTGGACACATCGTCTAAACATATTTACGCAAGTTGGCCTCAAATCACCATAGGTGCCCTCCGAATAATATCACAGATTGTATTCGTTCCCTCTTGAAACGCCGAACATGCCCCGGTGCAAGCAGCTGAAAATACAATGGCGTCTTATTTTGTTTACAAGTGACTGATTCTTTTATTTTTTTAACACTGCATTTTTCATCAAAATAATACCATACACGAAGTTAAGAGTGAGGCAACAGACTAACATTAAGACTGACGCTAGTCAAGTAAGAGAAATAAGTGAAGAGGAGATGACAAAACAGGCACTGAAAAATTTGTAAGATGTTATGGGACATCGTCTGCTTAGACAGGACTGGTCCATGGTGTGTCGTCACATATCTCAGCAGCGTTCGAGGAGCTCTTCAGCTGCTATATCGGGGGCTGTATTTTACCGTTTTATAATTGATAATAATCATTACTTCAAATGTTTCCAAGCGTTGAATTTGGATAACCTTGTATAATTTATGCCATCTATGCAATAATAAGTATTAAGCCAATATTTATTTTGATGGAATTTTCTTGCGATGTGATCTTTAAGCAGGATCGATCCCGAGTGTGACGACATCAAAACATCGCTATATTTCTGGCGAATCCTCGGATATTCCAGATGCTGAGAAGAGCTTTTATTTGTGTTGTTTTTATAATCATCAGATACGCAGTTGACATAAAACTTATAGGATTGCCATCTGTAAGCTTCCCAGTTTCTAGTGATACATTAATTGCCATATTTGTGATTTTCTTTGAATAGCTACTTGCAACAAAATGCAGTCATATGTAGGTCTATTTAGTTTCCTACTTTTTATGATGTGGACAAAGGATACTTGTTTTTTTTTTTTAATGAGTTTTCTGTCGTATCATGTGTGCACTTAATGTCAAATCCCCGAATTTGTTATGAGTACCCCCCCCCCCCAACCCGGATATAGCATGTATGTATTATTTGTTTGCCACTCACTTTCAGTTGGCGACCCTTTTTTGTTAAACACTTCAATATTATATTCCTTTTTTCACTTTTAATTCAATTTGAATATATCTTGTTTATATAAACTGAATGTGCATGAGCCCCCCCCCCCCCCCCCCCCCCGTATTAATGTTGACGAGGCTTGCTCGATGTTTGTGTGATGGCCTGTACATTTGCTGCAGAAGGGAGAACTGAAAAAGAAAAAATAAGTGCAGGGACAATTACAGATAACGAAAAGCAAACTAGTCAAGATCATTGAATATATCATAAAGAAATGTGAGAAAATTACAATGCCCCGACCGGGATTCGAACCCCGGACCCTGGATTACATGACCAGTGCTCTACCAACCGAGCTATCTGGGCTCCCGTCGAAGCAAAGTAACAATCTCACATATAGCCCCTCTCTTTCCATCGAGCGTAGGGGGTACATCCATACCAATTCCATGCGTACGCTATATAATGGCCTACCAATGAGACAGGTCTTCCCTCTAAAGTCTGGCAAATCCATGCCAACGAATTTCTATAGAGGACAATTTCAATTTGTAATTAAATATCATAATTGATAGGATTGAAGTAAATTTTTGGTACAAGTTATTTTACTACAGGTACAGGTATTGTGTCCTTAAGTTATACATTTAGTATCATGATGCGGGAGCATCTCGTTTTTCCGAAGGTTCGTATTTCCGAAACACTAATTTCCCATGCCGGGGGTTCAAAATTCTGAACATTCGTTGCATTATTCCGAAGGTTCGTTTATCCAAAGGTTCATAATTCCGAAAAAGGTTTATATTTGCCCACATAAGGACTGTCCCACATTAGGGTGATGTCATTTTTGCATAGCCGGGTCTACGATCTGGAGGCCAGAGTCCAACAGTTCGACAAGAAAAACACGGTCAAAACCAAAAGTAAAATACAAGCAGATGTCAGGTCTGCTTCTTGACCTTCTTTAAAATTTCACCTCTTGATTTTTCACCTATATTTTCCTAGTATGCAGGTGGCATATTTGGCCTCTTTATTTTTTGTTCCTGACATCACACATCGCGTGTTTATCTCTGCCATTTTACCTCTGGCATTTTTTCCTCTGGCATTTTTTCCTCTGGCATTTTTACCTCTGGCATTTTTTCCTCTGGCATTTTTTCCTCTGGCATTTTTACCTCTGGCATTTTTTCCTCTGGCATTTCTACCTCTGGCATTCATTTTTTCCTCTGACATTTTTTCCTCTGGCATTTTTACCTGGCACCGCTTTCACTACATATTGCCAACTTGGTGTGTCGTGTGTGCTGCTGCCGACTTGCTGCCGACTTGCTGCGAGCGCATTCTTAAAGCTTTTCTACTGTCTCTTTTTTTTCTTCTTCTCTCCCTCCTTCTTCTTGTTATTTTTGTTGTTGTTCTTCTTTCTTCAGAATGTTGTTCTTTCTTCTAGTTCTTCTTCTTATGAGAGGTGACAATTTATTTACATTCTGGGGCAGGCCTGAAATAGCAAAGGCCATGAAAGTGGTGGAGTGTTTTAGTTTGAAAACCTATGATGCTATTTTGACCATGTGCAGCTAATTAAAGGAAGGAGGCACCGAATGCTAAGTAACTTAATTTCTTGCTTATGCTCACATAAACATGGAATAAGAGTCAAGTAGACTGTCTGTAAGTGATTCCAGTGTAGAACTTGGAGTTTCGCTTACTTCTACATATTCCTTGCCCAAAATCTATGTTGTTTTGGACATGAATGATTGGTGTGTTTCATTCATACCTAATGAACAAATGTGACAATGAAAACAAAAAGGAAAGGAGAGAAGAAGAATTAAGGTAAGAAAAAAGAAAAGAGGGCAGGTGGGTCAAAGATGAAAAGTAGTTGCTTTACAAAGCATTCTGCGCAGTATTTTTTCAAGGTGTTGTCTCTTGACTGTAAACCCATCAGTCACTATGCAGTGAATGCCTGTCTAGCTCCAGTATGTTCAGTACATGGTGCTGCTGTGACCACCGTAGAGGGAATCGGAAGCACTAAAACTAAACTGCATCCTGTACAGGTGAGAAAGATATGATGCAGAAGATAACTGATATATATATATATATTATTATGTAATAGTTTTCAATACAAGCCCCCTCCAACACACTCCCAAATTTTATGAAGTTATTTTAATCCTTCGTCATAATACACCAGTTGTTCATAATCTCCCTTTTGTTTATAATCCCCCTTTGTCCTTTAGACAACTTCTCAGTGTATGTTTAAAGGTACCAGCAGAATTCAGCCCCTCTTCATGTGAACTCCACACTTTGTTCACATGATAGACTGCATCCCCCTATACCTCTTGAGATATAAATGGAGCACCCCAGATAGTTAAGGAAGAGAGTAGATTCCGGACGTCATAGAGTATAGTTACCACCAGACTTGCTCGATATAGTCCTCATATTTGTAATATTCATTTGCGTCTTCAGTATATGAATAAATGCAATGCTCTTTGAACTGTAACTGATTTCGTCACTGCATCATCATTACTGTTGTATGAGACTCTCTATACTCAAGAGACCTAAAACTGTAACCTATACGATCCCAACATGTTAATATATATGTAGATCAAAGTCCACATGGAGTTTTTGTTAACTCATTGACTACTGAACAGTACCTTTCCCATAGGATTAATACAGGAACCACCAGGCTCTAGAAGACAGTGGGTGAAGCACCTCCTCCCTTTGAGTTAGTCTTGAGTTTTGGTCATGACAGTTTTTATGTTTAAGATTTGAGGGAGATAGCTTTACAGATTTATTTTCAAACTTTGTATTATCATTTGGATACTTGCCATGACATGTACATTACTCATTCTCAGTATTTGTTTAACCCAAGTGCTTGTGAAGCTCTGCTAACACATTGCGTTTCTTGTTTGGTATAACTAGGAAAGGATAGCTATTAAAGGCACATGGGTCCAGTGTAGTTTCTGTACCCCTGGCATTGTCATGGTGATGTCCACGTATGCCCAACTGAGAAACAAAGCCCGCCTTACCATTAAGGCCATTCATAAGTCCTTTGTCAGAGAGGAATTTTATTTTCATATTTTGTCAAACTAGGAACGTATCGCCAAGGCCCATGGATCCCAGTGTGGTTTCTGTACCCCTGGCATCGTCATGTCCATGTATGCCCTACTGAGAAACAAGCCGCAGCCTACCATGGATGACATTCATTGGGCATTTGAAGGGAACCTGTGTCGCTGCACTGGGTACAGGCCCATCCTCCAAGCTTACAAGACCTTTACAAAGAAGGTTAGAGGATATTCTTGACACAACTTCTGATGAACAGCATTATCGTGATACTTTTCAAACAAATGAAATGAATTTTTATCTGTACAATCTGAAATACACTACCATGTGTTAGATTTGATTGATATACACACCTGAAAATTTCGAAAACACCATCTGTTAGACATTGTAAAGAGACTGTTGATTGATTCTTGCATATGTGGTTCATAGAGGAATAACAGGAAGGTACATGTACATGTAGTAGAAAAATGAAGAACCCCCCCTCCAAAAAAAAAGCCATTTTGACTGTATGTCAGAGACCTGTTCTGTATTTGAATTATTGTGCTACATATGTATGCCTGCCTATCAGTGAGTATCATATACATGTGTTAATTTGTGTTGAATCATATGCACCTTTTCATCCGTTTTTATTTTGTTTTTTTCTCTTCACTCGTACTCGGAGGCATTGCTAGAGGGGGGATGTGGGGGATGTCACACACCCCCCTCCCCCCACTCAAAACTGCTGAAAGGAAAACAGAAACAGAAAGGAAAAGCTGGCCAATTCTTTAGCTTTAGCTCGCTGGCTTGCAAAGATACTGAAAAGTTAATATTCGGGCAATGCAATGGGCTGCAGGCCCCCCGCCCCCCCCCCCCCCCCCAAGGATTATCAAAGTTCTGATATTTGGGCAGCGAGGTGTAATTACGTAAATTCCTTAGATTTTCACTGCGAAAATTTAGATATTGAAAAGTTGATATTCGGGCAAAAGGCGTTAGCCCCCCCCCCTCCCCCTTTGCGAAAAAAGGGCCTGTGTGATCAAGATCTCTACATCTGCAACTTTTTTATTATTGTGTGGGGGGGGGCAGAGATTAGGATGCAACATTTTTGTTTTTCAAATTCGGGTGTCACACCCGCCCTATGCAATGTTCTTGCAACTCCCCTGCTCACACTCTCCCTGTGTCTCTTGCTATGTCTGTCTCCCCTTCACTCTCCCTCTCTCTGTATTCTATCTTCTCGCTTTATATCTTCAAACTTTTGTTTCATATTTAAAGTTATCTTCCTGCCCCCTCTCTCCCTCCCTCTCTCTATCCCCTCCCTCTCTCTCTCCCCTCCTCTCTCTCTCTCCCCCCTCCCTCTCTCTCTCCCCTCCCTCTCTCTCTCCCCTCCCTATCCCCTCTCTCTCTCTATCTCCCCTCCCTTCTCATCTGTACTATGTTACTACGTCACTCTCCATTTCTGTTCTTAGAGTGGCTGCTGTGGTGGAGGTAGCTGTCAGAATGGCCCATGTCAAAACAGCGGTGTTGCAGAAAGCAACGGTGGTGAAAACAAAGAGGTAACTTTCTTTGCAATCAATAGAATGCTGTTTGATAAATAAAACCCTTATAATCCTATCAGTAATTAAATCAGAACACAACAATACCACTCTGTAACAAAGACTCAAGAATATTAATGAAACTGTAGCAATTAGATGTGATGTACAATGGTATTGTTGTGTTCTGAATGAATAAGTATACACATGTACGCATTTCCTGGCTTTTATGTGTTAGAAAGTGAAAATTTATGAATTACAAATTCACAGCATTAAATTGAAAAGGTCATTTGAAGAAATATAATTAAACTCACTCCATATAACTTTGACATTCTTCAGCTTTAAATTGTGCAGAGTTATGTTGGATGAGATTTTTAACTTTTGAGTTATTAAAATAATGATATGATGTGTGGGGATCGTATATGATAATATCTGGTGTGTTTCATACAATTCAAACTAATAAAACATGTACGTGTTCAAAAACCTCCACTTTTTTTTAACTTAATTTGATCTCACAAGAATGAATGCAAAAACACAATCAAATTAATTGCTAGTGGTTTAATGTTTGTATTCAGCAAAACAATTTCAATCAAATAAATAGACAAGGTAAATGCTTATGTTAAAGTACAAGTGGCTCTGTTTTTATAGCGAAAGGCCGCCGCTGTAAACGTGTATAAAATGTAAAAAGTAGTGTGAGAATAAGGTAATTACTGGTGAAAGTTGTGGCTCACAAAATATGAGTAAACGATAATACAAAAAAAAGAATCGTTTAAAGCTTTAACTAGTTACGTAAAAACTATACTTGTAGAAGCATTAAAAAATATGTGCGCCCGTTTCTGACGCAAGACATGATGTAGGTCATAAGATGGCAATGAAACTGGTGCCAACTCAGTTGATCAATACAAAATATCAGTAAAGTAATTCAGCACTTTTTTGGGTACAACAAATAAATGATTAATTGCTCAATAATAATGAGAAATAAAATGCCCTCAATTGCGGGTAGCCAAGCAATGTGTACCTGGCGAGGGTGAAGCTGTGGCAAGAATGTTTGGTTGAAACTCACGGCAACAGAGTCAGAATCAGTAGAGTCAGAATGTTCGAAGCCAACGTCAGCGTAGATGGACACGTGGTCGAAGTCGCCCGCGAGATGCAGCGGTGAGCCAGAGTCTTCCGACGTTCAGACGAGCAAGGATGACAGCTCCATAAACTCAATGGAGTGAAAGTGTCCAAATCGTTGCTTATAAATTCTGCTCCCTTGAAGAATATCTCACGTCGCAGGGATGAAGTAGCTTTACGTCGAAGCCTTGAAATAAAAAGTCTCTTCTGAAAATATGGCTAAAATTGCTAAGCCTGGTGTCAGCGGGTTGCTGAAAACGTTCTACGGGATCGTACCCGGTTAGAAAATCAACTTTTCAAATAACAGTAGAGGTGTGCTTACTTCAGTGAATGATGCAGGAGTGAAAAAAAAGCATGACAGACTTTCACTTAATATAGACATGTGTTGGAAAAGTACTGTAAATGCAAACTAAGGACATGAGAATGGGCATGTGATGTTCACATGACAAACACAAAAGAGCATGGACATAGCTACTTCATGGAAAATAGGTCTGTGCAGGGAGATCCAGACAGGTGTATTGTTATGTAACACAAGTATGTAGCTGGCCTGGCTGGAAATATACACAAGTACAATGTAAAACACATGTTACACATGATTGGATAATGGGTAGATCGATCATGAATTAACAAATTATAATTTCCAATGATAAAGTGTCACATGACCTACGTAACCAGGAAATGCTTGGTTATCACCAGCTGTACCTTAATGCACAGAATAAATAATGTGTCAGCCATTTTGGATTTGCTGTATAAACAGAGGCATTAATCGTAAATGCATAAAATTACACTACAGATGTATAGTTTTTGAGTTGTTAATGATTAAAAGTGTCTATAGTTTTTTTTAACACCTAGTATCTCTTTTTCTGTCTTCTTTCCTTAAAAAACAGGAGTCCAAGCTGTTGTTTGACCCCAAGGATTTCTCCAAGTATGATCCTTCTCAAGACCTCATCTTTCCACCAGAGCTACTGGTAAGATGAAAGTTTAAGGTTAAATTTTGAATTGATTATTTATTTTTTCTTTTCTGAGAAATGCTCTGACTCTTCTTTGGTGACTAGCTAAACCATAAATTCAGGAAATGTGGAATTCAAAGCAGCAAATATTGCCTTTATTGATATTTTTCTGCTCAGAGCCAAGTGTGCTGGCTATGTACTGCCCTCTCTTTGTAGAGAGAGGAAATCTGCATTTGTTTAATGTTGAATACAGCAGTAGGAGGCAGCAATTGTTTTTTTTTTTCACCATGACCATATTGGTTTAGAAATACTAGGTCTGCAATATTTTCAGTGTAAAGGCATAGGAAATTTGTAGCCTTAATGTATTTGAAGCGTGATAGTATCATCCATATACTTGTATATTAATGAACATATTTTAGTTTATGGGTAGTGTTTCTTTACATGTAATTATTGATTAATTACCTGTAATTGATAAAAATTAATTGTCCTAGTAATGGTGCGTTGACCCATCTGTGTATTTGGGAAACGTTTTGCACTATGCTATAAAATCATCAATAATACTGCAAATTCAACTAAATCATATGAAAACATAAATATGCAAGCACCCAGTATATGCAGATTATTGGGGGTTTCAATAGACCGCTTCTGTAATGTACAGGTGTATACAATTTTATGCACATATATTCGCTGAGCACCTAGTGACGAGCTATCCATTAACCTGCTTTTTATAAATGAGCATCAATGCTTGGAATCCAGTTCGCATACATTATTTGTTGCTATGTCCGGCAAGCTTTCAGGTTGTCAAGAACAACCTTTGTTTGAAAGGTATGTATAAAATTTGCATACTTTACCGAAGCGGTCTATTGATTGCAACTGGTATTCAACTGGTTTCCAACTGTATACTATTCTGGTTTTTCTTGGTGTATAACAGTTGATTTAAACATAACGTCGCAAAAATTAACAGAAGGCTCTGCTGGACCTAACTAAAAAGCAAAACTTAACAGAAGGCTCCCCCGACCTAACTTAACAGTGAAAATTAACAGAAGGCTCTGCCGACCTATAATTTAACAATAGCTCTTGTAGACAAAAGGACCTCCCTTCACTGCTATTATGTGACACCTGTTCTACATATTTTTACAGGATAGCAATGAATGGATGTTCTTTTGTTAACCAGTGCAATTGTGAAGGGTACAATGAGGAGCAGCATAAATTGTCCGCTTCTTTGTTCGTCATGTTCATAGTGCTAGATACCTTTGCTCTTGTTCTGTTCTGTCACTTTCATTCCTTCCCTATTTAGGTGTGTTCATTCATTCATTCTATCCCACACCCACACCTGATTCCTAAGTTGAGCTCAGACAGCTCCCATTCTTATGTGATCATCCCAACCTACTTTATATCACCTCACCCACTTCTTTCCGCATTGGTTCATTTATTGAATTAGATTTCCCCACTTTTATTAGATTTCCCCACTTTTATTATATTTCCCCACTTTTATTATATTTCCCCACTTTTATTAGACTCCTCCATATTGGTATTGTTGATATATTCAATTGAATATTTAAATATACACTATGTAAATTATGTTCTGAAGATTTTGGGCAAAGCAGCCCCGAGTTTAATAAAATCAGAGCACTACCAGACATCTTTGTGATCAGATCATCTTTCTTGTGTCCCCTCAGTTCTCTCTACATTAAGTTATCTCCCATCTTCATATGATTCTTACGTTTGAGGATAGATTATTTTCTAAGTTAAACACCGTTCGTTTTACAACGCTACACTATGAATAGATTGTAAAAACAACTATGTTAACATGAATATCATCAATACTGATATGAGAACTCTTTGCATACCAGACGGGATAATAAGTGGAAATGCAGCTGATGCTCTATAAAGTAATGATAAACGCATAAACCGATCCCCTAATTTCTATGACGATAAACTTTCACCCTATTTCTGTGTGAATAAACTTATCTTGTTTTCCCTGATTCCTAAACCACTTTTTCTCCTGGACCTTGATATTTTGAATGGCCTTGTGCCACCAACATTCTAAAGAGATCCAAACCATTAAAAAACTTATCTGAAGGTGGCACAACATATTAAAACATATTTTGTTGATATTCTTTTCAGCTTAGTGCAAATGAACCTGCAAAGACGGTGTGCTTTCAAGGGGAACGTGTCTCATGGTACCAACCAGTGACCTTTGATGAACTCCTTGACCTCAAGGTCAAATACCCTCATGCAAAGCTTATTGGTGGCAATTCAGAAATTGGCAAGTCTAAAAACCAAAATGTTTTATTGATTTAATACATGAATTTCTTAGTTAAAAAGAAAATTATTAGGTGAACCTAATATTAAAGAGACTTAACACAAAAATAAAATTTATCAAGAAATGAAACTTGTTGATATGCTTTTTATTGTCAAACGAAATAGCTTTTAAAATCGTTCACCAATCGGCGAAAACACGACTCAGTGTTGGGTACCTCAAGATTGATCTTGATCTCGAGATCGGCATCAGTAACCTCGATCTTGATCTTGAACTCGGACATGTCTGATCTTGACCTCAGATGTTCTAATCTCGATCTTGAGCTGCGGATCTGGATCTGGATCTGGATCTGGATCTCGGACCCTCTGGTCTTGGACCCAACACTGCTTAACACTATCTGTGAATTGCAATGTATTGAGAGATAATTAATTTTTATTTTTCAATTAATAAATCATTATAATACAAGTGAGGCAGCTTCCATGTAGCCATGCAGAAACAGTTTGGTATGCATGAGGACAGGTGGAATTTATGCAATGAGAATGGAATGCCTTGTTGCTAATCAACCAAGTCCAGCCTTTATTTTAATCTCTTGATTTGAAGGGGTTGAGGTGAAATTTAAGAACCAGCTCTATCCAGCCTTGGTATCAGTGACCCACATACCTGACCTGACCAAGATTGAGGTCACTGCTGATGGAGTGGTAATGGGGTCATCAGTCAGTCTAACAAGAATGGATGAATTCTGTAAAGATTATATCAATAAGCACCCAGGTAAATATGAATGAAAATTCGGGTACACTCACTTAAAGCATTTTTCTGTTTTTCTAAAGCATGTTTGATTTATTTGATTTATTTATTTCATATATATATATACACACATCATAATCTTCATACATGGTGTAATCAAGAAATATATACATATATGAATGGATCGTCATAAGCTCGTAAGAGCTTGACAGGGACGTCCAAAAAAACAACAAAAAGGAACACACATGATAATTGGTAGCATTTAGACGTAATGATGTTCATTCATGGTTATAAATTGATATAGAGAGGGGATACATATAAAGAAAGTACTATACATCATCAAATAATAAGACTAGTTACCAAGCCTATGTGATTTATCTCATAATGGATAACAAATAAGAAAAATATAATACGGGGGTAGAGGTTGGACCATGCAATTTTAACCTTACGTTTCATATTTGCAGAGAAGTGCACTCTTTAACTGTCTCTTAAAAGTATTTTTTGTTGGACACGTTCGAATATTAAGAGAAAGAGAATTCCAAAGGTCGGGACCAGTGTGTCGAATAGATCGTTGGGCAAGGGCTGTTCTTGGATTTTCTAAATGCACATTTGAAGAAATTCGGGTAGGATAATTGTGTATATCTGAATTGATATGGAACATGCTTAACAAGTTGGTGGGAAGTTCGCGGGAATGGTATCGATACATAAAAAGAGCAGTTTGGAGATAATGTATGTCATGAATAGGGAGAGTGCGTAGCTGATAGAATAAAGGATCCGTATGTGAAAGATAATCTGAGTTGGTACAAATACGGACAGCTTTTTTTTGGAGAAGGAACAATGAATTAATTTTAGTTTTTTGACAACCCCATACAATGTTGCAATATGAAATGTAAGGCAGTATAATCGAATTATAAATAGTAAACAATGTTCTGCGAGGAATATACGATCTTACTTTGTACAATGCACCAACTCCACGTGATACAGAAGTCACAACATTAGCTATATGAGAATTCCAATTCAATTTTTCATCAATAGTTACGCCTAAAAATTTGGTACTTTCTTTTTTTTCAATCTTTATATTATCAATAAATATATGAAAGGATGGGTTATTAATATTTGACCTTGAGGTTTTGAAGTGTATATAATTCGTCTTTTTTATATTCAATGATAATTTATTACTTCTGAACCACGTTGAGACCTTGGGTAATTCTTCATTCATAGTTTCAAAAAGATACTCAAGATTATGATGGGAAAGAAATACATTGGTGTCATCAGCGAATAGGATGAATTGGAGTAAAGAAGATGAATTACAAATATCATTTATGTATATGAGAAATAACAAGGGGCCAAGGATTGAACCTTGGGGGACCCCACATTTGATTGATAATATAATAGAGTTCACATCATTATAAGTAGTATATTGTTTTCGATCAGACAAATAATTTTTAAACCATAAAAAGGGGATTCCTCGGATACCATAAAAATTCATTTTTTCAAGTAAAATACGATGGTCAAGAGTATCAAATGCCTTACTAAGGTCCATAAATACACCAAGTACATGTTCTTTTTTAGATAAAGCATTCAAAATCTTATCGTTAAGTTCAATGAGAGCTACATCTGTTGAATTGTGTTTCCGAAAACCGTATTGACACGAAATAAGTAAATTGTTATTCATTAAAAAACCGTACAGTCTATTGTATACAACTCTTTCAAGTATTTTGGAGAAGCTTGAGAGGATAGATATAGGTCGATAATTACTTATTAATGAAGCATCTTCTTTTTTGTATATGGGTATTACCTTGGCAAGTTTCATTTTGCTTGGAAAAATTCCAGTGCTTAGAGATAGGTTAATTATATGTGTAAGTGGGGATGCAATATGAACAATTATTTTTTTCAAAAGATTATTACTGATATCATCATGACTTACTGAGTTGCTAGACTTAAAAGAGTTAACTATCTGCAATATTTCAATGCACGTCGTCGGAGTGAAAAATAAGGAAGACTCACATGGTTTAGTCAAGAAATGCTTAAAGTCCACGTGAGTATTAGGTATCTTTGAGGCCTGTTCAGGTCCTATATTTACAAAATAGGAGTTAAAACCATTTACGATATTGTTTGGTTGATCATATACATGTACATGTCCCTGATTATCATGACTGAACCTATTTAAGGGAGTATAGTCTTTGGAACGACCAAGAATATCATTTATAGTTTTCCATGTCGTAGAGATATTGTTATTTGAGTTTTCTAATTTTGTACCAAAGTGTTTTTTCTTTGACAGGCGAATAACAGATGTTAATTTATTACGATATAATGTTACCTTTATAAAATGAGGCTTTGTTTTACAAAACTTTTACAGATTATAGAAAAAATATGACTTTGAACATCTTTATATCATCATCAACAAAAACAAAAAAACACTCTCAAATTCATTTTCATGTATCAAGTTAGCAACATGATGTTAACGTTGTTCATTCTTCTATCTTCTAACATAGAGCAAGTTGTAATCTCTTCACTATGATTACATTTTATATTAAAAAATATATGACTTAAAAACATGTGAGTTGGTCATTCATTCATGATTAATTGTATTATATTGGCTATTCTGCAGATGAGTTTAGCCAATGAAAAATTTGATAAGAAGTGATAGCCCAAAGCACATTTGAAAAATTCACTTGATTATGCAACTAAAAATTCTGCAAATGATGCAAATACATTATTGTACACCAAAATTGAGTTTGTTAATTGTGGACATAGATTATCACTGGATGAAATTTGTGGCTATAGCATGTACATGTATTCTAACCTGAGTTTTCATCTTTGTATTTTGTTACGTAGGCCATTCTACTAGAATATTTGCTGCCATTGTGGAGATGTTGAGATGGTTTGCAGGTCCACAGATCAGAAATGTGGCAGTAAGTTACTAGATAACTTTAAATTTTAATTTTATTTGTTTTTAATATTTCTAATAACTAAAGCTGTTTCATATGCATAGTCCCTGCAATACTTTAATTTGATGGGGAAGCGATTACAATCAATTTCTTGGTATACCTACAAGAATTCATAATTTCTATTGTATCAAAATTTTCATCACAGGCTGTAGGAGGCAACATTGTGACTGGTAGTCCCATCTCAGACCTAAACCCCATATTCATGGCAGCTAGGTGTTCCCTAGAGTTGGTATCAAAATCTCAAGGTAAGCATCATCATAGAATATACATCTTGTGGTATTAGGGTAATTCTGTAATTTTGTTAACGCTCATTTTTTAAGGTTCATTTTTGCAATATTCCACAGATTGAGTAAGCTCAACCTTATCATTGTGATTATTTTGATGCTCAATCTGTTTTAATTTGATTAGCATTAACCCGTTCTCTACTGGAACTGGGTAGTCCCTGTGTTAAGCCTATGGGAACTTGAGAATTCATTAGTCAACAGGTTAATGACAATCATATAAATGTTAAGTGATATAATATTTGAAGTCATGGTAGTAATTAGTGAAAGTGATAGAAATATTACATGTTTTACCATAAAAATTATAGATACATGTTAATATAGTTGTACCTCAAATAATTACTAGATTAACACAAATACTGTTAATTCAGTATTCCCTTGTGGTTTATATATCAAAGTAGTAATCATCATATTGTTGCAGGCTGACATAAATTATCAATTCTTTTTTTCTGCCAGGTTCAAGACGTGTTGTGATGGATGAAAACTTCTTTACTGGATACAGGAGAAACATCATCCAACCTGATGAAGTTCTTAAGTCAGTAACTATCCCATTCACAAAACAGGTAAAGCCAATGATGACAATGATATTGAGTAACAACATAACCAAAATATTAATAATTCAGTTATAAGTGATGATGATAGTGATGATAATAATGATCATTAATGGTGGTTATTATCTTTTATTAACCTATTGGATACAATTTGATTTTGATATCATTTATGTCCAATAGACTCCCACCCAGTTGGCTGGAGTTATCTTAATATCTATGGCTTTAATTCCTATCCGAGGGACTTTGTATGTACATGTATGAAAAGTGCCTCACTGAATAATGTACTGAATTTGTATAAACCTGGGATCTAATGGTTCCAAGCTAATTGCCCTGATTTCCATTTTCAATTCTCTTTTAGAATGAATACTTCTTTGCATACAAGCAATCACCCCGCCGTGAGGATGACATCGCCATTGTGAATGCTGGTATGCGGGTGGTGTTGGAAGAAGGAAGTAATGTCATCCAAGATGTGAGTTTAGCATATGGAGGGATGGCAGCTACCACTGTTCTAGCTCTCAAGACCATGCAGAAACTTGTAGGAAAGTGAGTATTTTGAATTCATGATCATGATGTGAGTCTACACTTTTAGAACCAGCACACACAGATACATCTACTTATTCTTCACTAACCATGATTGTATTTCTTCTAACTGTCTGTGCATTGCTTTCTCTCTCTCTCTCTCTCTCTCTCTCTCTCTTTCTCTTTCATCTATGGATTATAAATGTCATTCTGTGTTGTGATCTGTCTCAATCTGTATATCTCAAGTGATCTCTTATATATTTGTTTAGATTCATGCACTGTACATGTTCCTTCATGTACCTAAGTATTCTTTACTTGTGACTGATGACAAGCATATTGATAATTAATCTTTTTTTTTAAATCGCTGATTAAAATATTTTACATTGTATTAGTACGCCAGTCATTTGGTTGACTTACAGTTTTGAACTGACTCTCGCAGAGCATGTACTCCACTACCTCGGGTAGCATTCCAGTAAGTTACCATTCAACAAGAGCGCATGATCATTAAAACTACTTACTGTAAGTTCTACATCATAGTGTGTACCCAATCATACTCCTTCATATAGAACAGAAATCTAAATGAAATTGTATTTCATAGAAATTTATTGCATGTCCATTACATTTTGGTTACTTGTAGGAAGTGGGAGGAGTCCATGCTTGATGTCACCTTCTCTTCCCTTGCTGAAGACCTACCCCTCCCTGCCGGAGCCCCTGGGGGTATGGAGTCTTACAGGAAATCTCTGACTGTCAGTTTCTTCTTCAAGTTCTATCTCATGGTGCTGGAACAGATTTCAGCCAATGAGGTAAGGTTTACTATGATATCTCATGGTACATGTACTGTAACATATTTCAGCCAATCAGGTAGGGTTTAGTATGATATCTCTTGGTGCTGGAACATATTTCAGCCAATCAGGTAGGGTTTACCATATTTCATGGTGCTGGAGCAGATGTCAACCGATCAGGTAGGGTTTGGTATGATATCTCATGGGGGCTGGAGCAGATGTCAGCCAATCAGGTAGGGTTTAGTATGATATGTCATGGTGCTGGAGCAGATGTCAGCCAGTCAAGTAGGGTTTAGTATATTTCATGGTGCTGGAGCAGATGTCAGCCAATCAGGTAGGGTTTAGTATCATGATATCTCATGGTGCTGGAGCAGATGTCAGCCAATCAGGTAGGGTTTAGTATATTTCATGGTGCTGGAGCAGATGTCAACCAATCAGGTAGGGTTTAGTATGATATCTCATGGTGCTGGAGCAGATGTCAGCCAATCAGGTAAACTATGATTTAGGATGCCATGTCTCAAACCTGGAAAAATGGAGTGCAGGGTATGTAGCATTTCCTTGAAATGACAGTATGTCATTCACTACCGTATAGTCGCGTGTACACGGCGCACACGTATATAAGGCGCATCCATACTTTCGACCCTCTGTATTAAAAAAAAAAAATATTGCCGTCTTTGCACATGGCGCGATTCTATCGCGTGATAATACGTACGAGGCTCGGAATCGGCCCCAGAATGAGTGAAAGTTTGAACTTCCAGTCATATCAGCGCCGCTACTTAGCTCCACAAAAATCTATCAGTACATATGTATACAGTGTGTGTATACGTAGGGGTATGTGTGTGTACAACGCCGTTAATAGCGCACACTTCATTGTATGAGCAAGACAGGGAAACTCACGCGGGAGAGCTTGGAAGAGAGAGAGCGTGAGCGAGGGAGCGGGATGAATATTTAGGGGGCAGGGCTAGGGACAGAACTAGGGACAGAACATAATATATCATTGCTGGTTTGCATATCTAAATCCGGTGTAATAATATAAAAATTAATGAAACAAATCAACAAAATTTACTCCGGAATGGAAACTCGGCGTTTGAAGAACTAACAACACTACACGCACAAACACACCAAAAAATAAAAAATAAATAAATCACGGAAAAAGAAAAAGTCTGAGAAGAAAATATAAAATGAAAAGATAGCTTTCAGGTCTTTAGAAAAATTCGAGGCACAAATTTATTCATTGTTAGAGTACATCAGAATTAAGAAATATTAAGATAAGGAATAGTAATAATTTTCTTTAAAAGTAGGCCTACCGAAAGAGGGAATTTACGAAGAAAAAACCTAGATCAAATATCAAAAGCAATGGTCAACAATTAAGCCTGCCCCTCACTTAAAAATATAAGACATTGAAGAACTATAAAGGAAAACCCCTCGAAAATTTGAGGAAACAAATATTATTCATACCACAGTTACGGTACAAAATAATAATTCAAACTAGGCTACCAATCGGAAGAAAAATTATTGTTCGTTAGAATCGAAGAAAAAAAAAATGGCGCCCGTAGGTCACATGTAAAATAGAAAAAGGAAGATGCCAGAGGCCGTTTATAAAGAGAGCTGTAACACGCGCATAATAATCCTGCACGGATGCTGTCTTTGTGTAAAACATGGCGGATCAGTGTAGATACTCTCTGTAGCTAGCTCATGCCGTTTATCGCGCGCGCGCCACCTCTTGGTCATACCACGTACAGTCATCTACAGCCACCTTGCGAACAAATGAAAAAGACGATCTATTTTCATCATTATAGCCGCGAATTCAATCTGGTTTTCGTCATTACAGTTATGAAAGTGAAGCTTAGACTAGGATTATACTGGCCATGTATGTAGAATTTTGATAATTGTTTTATAAAGCGGAGTTTTTAATATAAAAATCGGACAATTGTCGTTCAACTGCACACTACCCCGATACAGTGCAATGACATAGGCCTAGTGTTACATGTGATATGTCCGGCCGCGCCGGGGGCCTGGGGCGGCGGGTAGCGCTGGCGGGCAAGACCCAGTAAGAGCTGCATTTCGTTGTCATTTCCTTGTACTCGTTTATATGGCGCACCCCGACTTTTGACATTCTCTGCCATGAAAAAAAGTGCGCCGTATACACGCGACTATACAGTAAGTGTGTTTGTAAAATGGACACATAATGAGACAAAGTGATTGGATTTTGGGTAGGTGACGGGTCAAATCAGGAAAAATTGCAAAATTGTAAAATGATAAAATTTTTACTTCAATATAGTCTTTTTAGCACCTGAGCCTAAGGCTCGAGTGAGCTATTGCGATGGAAATTTGTCCGTCGTCCGTCGTGTGTCGTCCGTCGTGCGTCGTCCGTCGTGCGTCGTCTGTTAACTTTTTACATTTTCATCTTCTTCTCAAAACCCATGATCGGAATTCAACCAAACTTGGTAGGAATCATCCTTAGGGGTAGGGGACCCAAAGTTGCTAAAATGGTACATGTGGCCCCCAGGGGGGCCCAGGGGGAGGGCCCCCAATTGTAAAAGCTATGTAAATTTCAAACATCTTCTTCTCCAGAACCAGGTATAGCTCAGACTTGGTATTGTGTATGGAGATACCTCTATAGATGAAGAATGAATGTTGTTCATGAAATTTCTCTGAGTGGCCCTATAGGGGCCCTGTGGGGGTAACATACTGGAGGGGGGGGGGGGGGGCGCTGCCAGGCAAAATGTACATTCTGATCTTCAAAACACATGATCGGAATTCAACCAAACTTGGTAGGAATCATCCTTAGGGGTAGGGGATCCAAAGTTGCTAAAATGGTACATGTGGCCCCCAGGGGGGCCCAGGGGGAGGGCCCCCAAGAGTAAAAGCTATGTAAATTTCAAACATCTTCTTCTCCAGAACCAGAAATAGCTCAGACTTGGTATTGTGTATGGAGATACCTCTATAGACGAAAAATGAAAGTTGTTCATGAATTTTTTTCTGGGTGGCCCTATAGGGGGTCTGTGGGGGTAACATACTGGAGGGGGGGGGGATGGGGCAAGTCGTCCGCCATCCATAAACTTTTTACATTTTCAGCTTCTTCTCCAAAACCCATGATTGGAATTTAACCGAACTTGGCAGGAAGCTCAGACTTGGTATTGTGTATAGAGATACCTCTATAGATGGAGAATGAAAGTTGTTCATGAAATTTTTCTGGGTGGCCTTATACACTGTAGGGGCCCCTGCACCAGATGTGAATTGATCCACCTCAGGTGAGCGTCGTGCCCCCTGGGGCTCTTGTTTGTCTCACCCACCGGAGGTGAAGGCGAGACTAAGGGATCCAAATGGCGTCCGTCCGTCCGTCACAAACGTTAAAGTTTACCTGCAAGACTCTCTTATGATGCATTACTTGGCAACTGTTACTGCATTGGCAGCCACACTTGGGAGATAGAAGCACTAGGGGCATCTCCATGTTATTGTGTTCTCGGAGGTCACATGATGATGTCAAAGGTCATTTGAGGTCATATGTTAAAGTTTACCTGCAAGACTCTCT
This sequence comes from Heliocidaris erythrogramma, assembly GCA_025617745.1. NCBI lineage: Eukaryota > Metazoa > Echinodermata > Echinoidea > Camarodonta > Echinometridae > Heliocidaris > Heliocidaris erythrogramma. Next base: position 22,970,642 of record CM046855.1, read on the forward strand.
TTTCATATGTTAAATTTTACCTGCAAGACTCTCTTTTGTGAAATAACTTCACATCAGTTGCTTGAATTACAACCTAACTTGGGTCATATTTGCACTGAGGGTACCTTGACGTTATGTTGCCTTTGGAGGCCACATGATAGGGTCAAAGGTCATTTGAGGTCATATGTTAAAGTTTACCTGCAAGACTCTCTTTTGACAAATAACTTCACACCAGTTGCTTTGATTACAACCTAACTTGGGTGATAGATGCACTTGGAGTACATTCATGTTTTGGTACCTTCGAGCTCACATTGTAAGGTGTTATAGTTTACGTGAAAGACTCTTCTTTGAAAACCATCACTGCTTTTTCAACCAAACTTGGGTTGTAGATGCACTTGGGGCACCTGCATGTTATGTTGCCATCAGAGGTGACACGTAATAAAGGTCAAATGTAATTTGAGGTCATCTACAAACCCTCAGCCAGACTGCAATCACAAACACATTTAAAATTCACACATATACAATATCAATGCATTACTATTACTCGTATCTGTTCATCATTATAGCTTTTAAACTCTCTCTAATCATTCACTTTACCCCTGACAGGTTATCAAGTCCCCAAAAATATATAATATTACATGCATGCCTTATTACAAAATAATGTTCACCATTATTCATATTCGTTGACAAACTTTCTCACAGAAGGTATTGATTTTAAAAGCCTTATTTCATTTCCACTTTTCAACCTTAGCACTATTTTTAACCTTTTTGCATTTTTATGCCACCCAGAGACAAACTCTACTTCGCCTCTATTGTACAACTGATTATCATCCTATTTTGTATTTGTGTAATCTAATAGGACTTGATGGTAACTTTTTATTCCATCTCTAAAAGGGGGGGATGGGGGCAGTCGATGGAGGGAAGTAGTATTTTGTGAATAGTCCTCCTCATTAATGGGATATTACATTCTGTGGCAGATACCCAGAGATACAATTCTTCTGCGTGGCAACGGAGATCACAATATTTCCAGTTTTCGCAAGTGGGCGAGACACAATCTTGCTAATGCCTTGTTTAAATGAACACATAATGAGACAAAGTGATTGGATTTTGTGTAGGTTTAAGGTCAAATGTGGAAAAATTCTTTTTATGCCAGTTTGGATATTATCATAGAAGATATGTCCCCTGAAAAGGATTACTCTTCAAATGCTCTCATATTCAACGTATGACAAGAAACATTTTATTTAGCATAAAATTTTCAGGTTTTTTATTCTCATTATTGCAATATTTCAAGAACAAGTTGAGCCATAAAAATGAATTGTGAATATTGAAGATGCAGTCACATTCATGTTGTTAATGCTGTCATTATTCCAAAAGTTTTCTTGTGTAATTGTTTGTTACAGCCGTCAATGAACATTGAAAGCATTCCATCTGACTGTAAATCTGCTACTACTGTACACCATCAGAAACCTGTCAATGCCACTCAATTCTTTCAGGTATGTTAACTCATGATATCATTGAAACTGGTTTGAAATTTTCTTACTTAATTGTTAATTTAGGAACACTCTGTTTATATATTGAGCAAAAGGTTTAAAATCATTTACTAGGACCAAAATTACATAATAATTTTGCAATGTTTAGTTCTTCATCATATAAATTTTGCTATCAGCTCCCTACATGTGTTTCCTGAGAAGCTATATTTTGAATCCATTGCTTCTGTCTTGAAAAAGTGCTCCATCTGTGGATACCTACAAGATACATGTACAGTATGTCCAGAAATTATATATTTTTTGTTAATGTGTAGTTTGATTTGAAGGGATTTGTAAGAGCTAAGCCTGAGTCGAATCGATTGGTTAGCCGGTGTTCGATCGAAGACATCGAATCCCGATTTCGTTTTGGCAAAACCGGTGCATCGATTTAGTCCGCCAGATTTTTGACTACCGTAGCCACCATGAAAAAAAGCAAATAAAAAAAGAAACTCTGTAACGTACAGCATATACTAGCAGCGAACGTGAAGGTGACTTCAAACTGTTGGCTAACTTTCGCTAATTCGCTCGCGGAGGACATGCGCTTTACCTGTGCTTTCTCTATGGAAAAATCGTTTTGTCGTTACGAACTGAAGTTTACGATAATATTCTTGCACTCTCTCTGCATTGTCAATTTGACAATTGTATAATTGAACATGATAATACGGGCATGAGTACGAGTGTTCCAACTTTGCAATAACTATATCACACTCTCATCAAATTGGCAATTACTTCTTGGAAATGATCTGAAGCTGAATGAAGTCATGAGCGACGAAAAGTTTATTTCGTATTGTTGTTTTTTTGCATCGAACAAACGTGTTCCATTCAGCTCTCCAAAGACAAAGTAAGGTTATTAACTCGTTGAATTTGAATCATTGTCGGATGTGTCGACAATGAGCATCGCTTCGTGCGACACTAGAGTGATATTTTGGCTAGCCATACGGACTAGAAACTTTTGACTATATTTTGGCTAGTCCCCCGTGATTTTTACTAGCCATTGGCTAGCGGGCTATCGTTAAGCAGCAGGAGCCCCATACATATGTCCGCGATGCCAGCTCTGTTTTCACCGCCCATCATTTATCGATGCACCGGTATTCGACCGGATCAAAGCCGTCGAATCCCGGATTATGAAATATTCGATATGACTCAGGCTGTAAGAAGCATTATATGTTTCAATAATGTCTCTTGTATAGTTTACTACTGTGTGAATCAATTAAAATGCAGAACATTTAAATTGTTTATTAGTGTAAATACAGGATGTATGTGACATGGTTTAGTAGAGAACCTGCTGATTATTTTTATACCATTCTTGTGGACCATATTTTCATGGTTGAATAAACATGGAACAATTAAAGAGACCAGGTCAAAACTACCTGTGCCAATTCCAGCAAGGACTTGTCAGAGGAATGCTTTAGCATGCAGAGAAGTGCCATGATAGCCATGATAGTCATGTGGAAGATTAAACATAATGGACACTTGAGAATAGCACATCATGCTATTAACCTTAAAAGCAATGCAAGAAGAATTGTTTTAACAAACAAGCTCGAAATCCATTCACACATTGTCAGTTTGTGTCATTTCTTTCTTTCTTTGAATTTCTCATTCTTTTAATCACCATATACCACTTGGCGCAAGGTGGTTTTTAACTCAGTCACAATCACTACCCCTATTTTATCGTCAGTAAAATAACAGCCATCACAAATGGTATCAAAATAATCAGAAAGAGTTACTCTACCACACCATGTCACAAACATCTATATTTACACTCTGATTTGTAAACAATGAACAGTTGAAAAAGTGTTATTGACTCATGTGGTAGTTTGGTGTGAAGTAGAATTGGTTAAAGGAAATGCTAGAAATTTAAACTCTTGATTTTAAGTTGTCCTGTCTGTCTGGTTTTGAATCTCCCTGTATAACTCTTTTGGCAAAAGACCTCTGACAAACTGTTTATTTTATCCTCAACAGGAGGTAGCCCCAGGACAACCCAAGCATGATCCTGTTGGTCGTCCACTTGTCCACAAGTCAGCTTGCAAACAGACCACCGGGGAAGCTATCTATATTGATGACATGCCTAGTATAGTGGGTGAGGAACATGACACCTTTATTAACCCTTTTGAGACAATTGACCACATTTTGTGGTTTGACTCAATAACTTTTGATCAGAGCTGTAAAAAAATATAGCAGATGAATGAGTAGAAAGAGCAAGAATTTCTGCACACACTAAGTCCCCTTTTTTTTGCATGACCATATTGTGTTATAAGCTTTGAAATCCTTAAATTGGCAACACACAGAGGTTCAAAATCATTTTTTTCCATCAAAATTGGCCATTTTTCCAACATTTCAACAAAATTACTAACCATGTACATGTATGTTGTTCTCAAAGACATTGCACTTTATGAGAACCATGTAGCACCAATAGGAAAATATTAGTATTGCCATATTGAAGAATGAAATGTGATCAATTTAGCCCTTAAATAATTCCTGTCCTGAAAGAATTAATACCAAAAAGTAGCAACAAGCATTAATCTGTTACCTCCTCTCTCTCATCTTTTTAAAATTAGATCATGGGATTTGTATATTATGATCATAATGTGTAAGATACCTTAAAGTATGGTATTTGCCCAAATTTTCATCTCAAATTATAGATACAATGCATTCTCCTTGTCTCCATTTCAGGTGAGCTGTATATGGCTATCGTCATGAGCCAGAAAGCGCATGCAAAAATCATGTAAGTATTCAATGGTTTTGATTTTGCCCATTATGTAGTCAGTAAGAATGAAATGATGCACATATAATTATTTGATTATTCATTTATGAAATTTTTTTGGAAAATGTATTCTAGAAATATTTAATGGCAACTTTGTACTTCAAATTTATTTAGGATTCTTTGTCAATACAAAGGTACATGCTCATGTTTTTGTTGTTTGTGTATAAGAGCCTGATCGGGTAGGCATTTTGTCCATCCGTGACATTGAATATTTTATGGATTATAATTTTTGGTAGGTGACCATGGCAACCCAATTTTATTGAGTTTCAACTCCTTCAATGATGCCCTTCACAATGAAACATATAATAGCTCTCTTCAGTTAAATACTTATTTTCTACAGGCCTTCAAATTTCAAAATTTGTCAAATGTCCATCCATGACAAACTGATAAAGCTCATAATTCCTCAAGCAATTTGTACGTGCGAGGTTCTCACTTTGCATATTATCAGAATTAGGTCTCGCTGCAGCTTGTCTAGTAAGTTACATACTTCTGCTCTTATCTCTTTTCGTAAAAGATCTGTTGACCCATCCAAAGCGCTGTCACTGGAGGGCGTGCATGATTTTGTAAGCCACAAGGATGTCTTGGGCAGTAATCAAGTTGGATCTGTGTTCCATGATGAAGAATTGCTAGCAACAACAGAGGTAAGCAGAATTAGCAACACGATAGAATTAGGGAAAGCTGGATGTTTCTATACCATAGAAATCAATTCACATCTATATGTATACCATACACCAAAATTTGACTTGATGTATTGTATGGCAGCTAAATTGGATTGGAGAGAAATACAGGGTGGCCCAAAAAGAATGCCACAGTAAGATCTGCAGTTTCAACGACATCATTGACACAGTTTATTTTATTGGGATAGAAAATTTGTTTTTGAGTAAAATTCATTCATGTTGTCTTCGTTTTCAAGCGAGAGCAGTCATTCGTTTGTCAACATAGCTGATTGTATGAGAAGCCGTCATGCGCAAATTTCTCGCTGCCTCAAGCATGACAACGGTTGCAAAATTGGCAAATTTTGGAAACGGCATTGTCTCACAAAGATATAGTTGTAAACTCTAGCACCTTACCTGAATTTGATGACCTTGGTGTCATTTTACTGTGGAAAGAATATGGGGAATTATTCAAAACATGTCAAGACTTTATTTGAATTCATAAGTTATTGATTTGGAGTATATTTCTAGTTTTATTTTTAATTTTCTTACAGGTTCACCATGTGGGTCAGCCAATAGGAGCTATTGTGGCAGACACACAAGCCTTGGCACAGAGAGGTGCCAGGCTAGTAGAGATACAATATGAGGAGCTAGAACCTATCATTACCATTGAGGTGAGAGCTATACTCGTATTGATGATAATTCTCATGACATATATATTTACATGTAAATTAATAGTCGTTCTCATGATACTTATCTTTATTTCCATATACTCCTATTGATAAGTGTATTGTATCTGTTGTATCAACATGACTCATAGCTTTACTTGATATTGATACAGTCGTATTTTGCTGTAGTGTACTACATATACCGTAATCTTAAACTTGAGAAATAAGTAGGAGGCCTTAAGGAGCATATTTAAGTATTATGCTACTGTGGATATTGGAAAGCACATAATTCATAAGATGCAACAGAATTCCCTTTATGACATGTATGTAATTAAGCACACTTAGACAAAAGTGTTGTAAAGTGATACTTTGGGCCTGTTATTGCCTGTGTGACTTTACAATCACTTTACAACACTTTTGTGTCCCTTTAGGGATTAACTTGCAATAATTATAGGTTTTCCCATTCAATTTCGCAACTTTGGCAGTCAAATTCACTTTACGAGCATTCAAATCTAAGATCTCATCGTTTGAGCGAATAAAGGTTTATTCATTTTTTGTCATGTGGTCGTTGGATGTATATATAAAAAAACATTAAACAACTGTTGGTCGCGATGGAGAACTTACAAAATAAATATAATTATTTCTTTGTAATTGAGGACACACTAAATGTTAGAAGACATTTTAGAAGACAAATGAACCTTTTATAAATACCGCTATTTCATTCAGGAGATGATAAAGAAAACGTAGCCTCATCTTCTATAGATATAAAGAAGGGTTTTAAAAGTCACCTTATAATTATCTATAGTTAGATGAGATATACATGAGATAAACATGAGGGAATGCTGGTTTTCTGACATTGTGTTGTCTATACTCCTTCCTTCCTCGCCTATGCTTAGTTGCATGAATTTTTTCGTTCAAAGTATATGCCTATATTTTCCAATTAACCCTTCAGGTATATTCCTCAACTTGCGTGGCTTTGGGAAATCTACAGAATACAATCCATCCTTTAAAATTTACAAGTAGCCCACAGGACAATAAGGCCTATATTATGGACTCAAGAAGGAAATTAAATTCAAAATCAGCCTTATTTAGCGGGAATTATAAACAAAACAGTGGGGTAAATGACTTGCATGTTAAATTGAATGAATATGTTCCGAATTTGACTGCCCATTTGCAAATTTTAATGCCCGAGGTGTCCTTTCGTCAGTTGCCGATGAATTTGAATGATTCTTACCTACGTACTAATTTGAGTGCACGGAAATGAATTTGAATGATACAAAAGCATGCAAAATCCATTGCACAAAACGCTAAATTGGATGACTTAAATACACTTGAATGACAAAAGATGCTGTAAACTACATTTTTGCTAAATTGAATGAGCATTTTATTTAATTGACTGTAAAAAGTGCGAAATTGGCCGTGAAAACCTAATTTATGATTAACATAGAAATTATTCTAGAGGTGTGATAAGTTTTGTTTGATATAAGTGGTAATGTTGATAACAATAGTTGTTTTGGAGGGTATTTCTAAATGTGTTGTGTGCTCCTTGTAGAACAGTATCGTACTTGTCTAAATCTTATGCTCTATGATTTAGCATATATGATGATATTTCCTGAAAAATCAGTTAAAAGATAAAAGATCTTACATGTACACAGCAATCACTCCTATTCTGTTTTTATCATTTAGGATGCTATCGCCAAGCAGTCATTTCTCCCCATCACCAAGGGCTACCAGAGCGGCGATGTTGCCGAGGCCTTGGAGAAGTCTGATCATGTGATCGAGGGTGAGATGAAGGTCGGAGGTCAAGAACATTTCTATCTGGAGACACAGTGTGCCTTCGCCATCCCTAAGGGAGAGGATGGAGAGATAGAGATCTTCATATCAACCCAGCATCCCACAGAAGCTCAGGTTCGTGAGATGATTTTAATGTTGTAGAACAGAGTGCACACCCTGGACAAAAATCACTTGATTTGGACTTGAGACCATTTTTTTTTAAATAATCTTTTTCTTTTACCCAGGATTCTAACATAAGTGAGAATATGATTATAATGATAATGGCTTCTTGTATAGTGCCGGTATCTGCCTCTTCTGGGTGCTCATGGCGCATAGTTGCTCTAAAATGCCTCACAAAATGTTTAGTCAGTGTGTAAGTTAAAGTCTATTTTCCAATATTCTCTTTGTTGGCAATATTATTCTTGCGATGATGTTACAGCAGGGAACAGATATGTCTTGAGTGTTGACATGAATAGTGTGCTATAAAGAGACATTTTAACAGCATTTTAGGCCAAAATTGATTAATTCCCCCAAGTTATCTTGCCTTTTAAGGATTGTACTTTCTTTATCCACAACAGAAAATTACCTCTATAGCTCTGGGTATTCCCTTCAATCGTGTGGTGTGCCGTGCCAAGCGAGTTGGAGGAGGGTTTGGAGGCAAGGAGAGTAGAAGCTCAATGCTAGGTGCTATATGTGCACTGGCTGCTAACAAGTAAGATTACCACATTTCATACTTTCCTGCTCTCTCCATCTCTCTCGATCCCCTTGTCTCTATGTCTTTATATCTCTTTCTCTGTTTCTCTCTTTCTCTGTCCCTATCTTTCCATGCTTGTCTCCTCTTCCATTACTCTCTGTTCACTCTCTTTATATTCCATTTTTTGGATGTGTAGCAACAAGAGAAATCTGAATGTACTTCCATGTATGTTCTTTTCTGTATGAATCCTTCCTGATTAGGATAGTGTACAAATTGTGTGAGGGCATGATTGGAGTAATTAATCTTTATAACACTTTGTTAGGATACTGAGATTTATCTGATAAGTATCTTTTACTTTAGCAATGTTCATTTGCCACAATCACTGAGTCATGTTTTTACCTGTTTTGGTAAGCTTTCCTCTGTTACATAGAGGGGGAAAAGTTGGAGTCCAAATGTATGAGTTCAGCTTTACTACATCTGTGACAATAATATCTTTAAGCCGTGACATTGTTCTTCTTTACTGTATCAAATCATTCTTCAGACTCAATCGACCCATGAGATACATGCTGGACAGAGACGAGGATATGATCTCGACCGGAGGTAGGAATCCCTTCCTGGGTCGTTACAAGGTCGGTTTCACCAACGAGGGCAAACTCACTGCATTGGACATTGATATGTATGGAAATGCTGGATACAGCTTTGACCTCTCTGCAGCGGTAAGTACTCCAGAATGTCCTCATCCGGTGTACTCATGTAATCTTTGCATTGAGAAACCTTGTATCTCAAAATGGCATAGATGTAGATTTGCACAACTAATAATGAATACTGTAGTTATGCACCTCATCAATATGGATTTTATTGGTCACCATAGGGAGACAATTGCCATTGCTCATGAACGATTTGAGCTGTGAACTTCATACTTGATATTAGTATGCATCACCATAGATAGACATACCGATAAGATTTGGGAGTTTGTAGGTCAAAAGCTCATGTACCATGAAATTACAGGTTTTTTAGCTCACCTGAGCCTAAGGCTCGAGTGAGCTATTGCGATGGAAATTTGTCCGTCGTCCGTCGTGCGTCGTCCGTCGTGCGTCGTCCGTTAACTTTTTACATTTTCATCTTCTTCTAAAAAACCCATGATCGGAATTCAACCAAACTTGGTAGGAATCATCTTTAGGGGTAGGGGACCCAAAGTTGCTAAAATGGTACATATGGCCCCCAGGGGGGCCCAGGGGGAGGGCCCCCAATTGTAAAAGCCATGTAAATTTCAAACATCTTCTTCTCCAGAACCAGGCATAGCTCAGACTTGGTATTGTGTATGAAGATACCTCTATAGATGAAGAATGAATGTTGTTCATGAAATTTCTCTGAGTGGCCCTATAGGGGCCCTGTGGGGGTAACATACTGGAGGGGGGGGGGGGCGCTGCCAGGCAAAATGTACATTCTGATCTTCTCCAAAACACATGATCCATTCAACCAAACTTGGTAGGAATCATCCTTAGGGGTAGGGGATCCAAAGTTGCTAAAATGGTACATGTGGCCCCCAGGGGGGCCCAGGGGGAGGGCCCCCAAGTGTAAAAGCTATGTAGATTTCAAACATCTTCTTCTCCAGAACCAGGAATAGCTCAGACTTGGTATTGTGTATGGAGATACCTTTATTGATGAAAAATGAAAGTTGTTCATGAATATTTTCTGGGTGGCCCTATAGGGGTTCTGTGGGGGTAACATACTGGAGGGGGGGATGGAGCAAGTTGTCCGCCATCCATAAACTTTTTACATTTTCAGCTTCTTGTAGACCATGGGGGTGGGGGGGGGGGAATTATGTTAATTTCTAACATCCTCTCATGTACATGTACATCCTCCTAGTTGTTTCAATTTCTAACATATCTCCTGGTGGTGCTAGAGAGAACATGCACCAGATGTGAATTGATCCACCTCAGGTGAGCGTCGTGCCCCCTGGGGCTCTTGTTTTATTCTGGATATGTCTGTTTCAAGAACAATTTGAGCTATAAAATGAATTTAGGCAGAGACATATTGGAGACACAGTCTTATTCATCAGGTTGTGTTTTTTTTTCTTATATATTCTCTGCTTTTCAATGGGTATTTTTTCTTCAGAAATTTATGTTGCCAAATTTACAGGAAAAGCAGTATTTTGTGCATAATGTAAAAGAAAAGAAAACAAATTGCAGTTTTTATAGATAGTTTGGCTATGAAATATAAATTTAAAGGCATTCCTTTTATGCATAAAGTATGTAACAAGCTTTTATGATTCCCACTTCCCTTTTATTTACATAAAAATATCGAGCTATACCAAAGTTGAAATTTGAATCGATTCGAAAACACAGCCTACATAGCATTGCCAGCATGCAGCTTTATACCTATAGAAAACAGCTGGCATAAATGTACTGATAATAATAAAGCCAGTATACAGCATGAATATGTTTAATGGGTTGTTATTATAAAGTGTTATTTTATATTTTCATTATTAACATTATTAACATATGTTGGTCTCTCATGGGGTCCTGCAAGTAAAATCACAAGTATAATTATACAATGAAATTAAGCATAATAAAAATAGTAAATGAGAAAAAGGGAAAAAAATAAAAAAAAACAAAAAATTTGTATACAATTGAAATCCAATTAATGTAAGGTGCATTTTAACTTTATTTTGTGGCAGTTTACAAGGCTTTAAAGATTAAATTGACCAGTTTCGCCAATTTTCCCACAAGTGACCCTGTTTGGGTACTCCCTGTAAGTTTGTGTAGAGGGACAGGAATAGTCCAATCTAGAGAAACCCTACGTATTGTGACTACAATTTAGTTCATTGTATCCTTTAAATTTACAGGTACTTGAAAGAGCAGTGACCCACATTGACAATGTATATCGCTTCCCTGTCACACGAGTCTGCGGTCGTCTCTGTCGGACAAACCTCCCATCCAACACAGCATTCCGTGGCTTCGGGGCGCCGCAGGCGATGATCATGTGTGAATCCTTTATGACTGATATTGCAATCAAGTTAGGGCTCCCACAAGACAAGGTGAAAGATTATTGGGTTTTTTTTATAGTATGACATATTATGACATGTATGATGTCTTTCTTTCATTGTGATTACAGATAGCTTTTAAAATTGTTCTTTTATAAATTTTGAAACGGCCTCTTCATCTGTATACTGGGGAAGAAATATAGTGTTCAGGATCTTTTCATATAACAAATTGCTTATATGTGGAAGAAACATGTCCTGCACTTACAGTGTACAGCTGTTTGAAGGTTGTTGAGGAAAAAACAACATGGACTCTTATTCTATACTTTGTTTTGTGTAGAAGTCTTAAAATTTGTTGATTATTGAATATTTCTCATAAATAGAAAAATAGAATGATGTAGAAATAACTGAATAGGTGAATAAATGAATGCATTTAGATAAATAGGCAAAGAAGCAAATTAACAAATGAGCAATTTAATTGGGAAAATTGTTATCATGAGATCAGTATTAATTGATTTTCAGTGATTGACTAATACTTGGTTTCTATTCCTGGCAGGTGAGAGAGTTGAATTTCTACTCCGAAGGGGATGTGACCTCTTGTAAGCAGGTGTTGAATGGATGTCAACTGAAACGATGTTGGGACCAGTGTCTTGAGAAGAGTAACTATCATACCAGGAGGAAGAACCTGGACTTCTTTAACAGGTGAACTCAAACAAACGTTACCCTCTATAGAAAGACAGAGAGACCTCCTGTCAGTGAAGAGTCACACATCCTTCAAACTAGAGTAATCGAGGAGCTCCACTTTCATGCATTGCTCAGTTGTTAAATTATACTTCCTGAAATCCTCATTAGAGTCAGTTGTGTATCTCTTAACCCTTTCAGTACAGGAATTATTTGAGGGCTAACTTGATCACATTCTGTTCTTCAAATTGGCGACAATAATATTTTTCTTTTAGTGCTACATGGTTTTAATAAGGTGTAATGTCTTTGAAAACAATAGACATGGTTAGAGATTTTGTCAAAGTCGAAAATATTGCCAATTTTGATGATAAAACAATGATTTTGACATCTGAATGTGTTGCCAATTTAAGGATTTTAAAGCTTATTCTTGTTTTTTTTTAATTCCTAGCATCAAACGCAGCATGGTCATGCAACAAAAATGGACATAGTGTGTGCAGAATTTTTTTCTCCTTCTACTAATACTTAATCTGGATCAAAAGTTATTGAGCCAAACCCCAAAATGTGGTCAATTGTCTTGAAAGGGTTAATCTCTATATACTGGTGAACAGTTTAGAATTCAATTTCTCCTTGTTCTTCTTTCCCCCTTGGTTTTCTTTTTCTTTGTTTGGTACATACTTGGGTATTCAAATTTTGATGTATAAATATATAGATATTGGCTCGTATTCTGAACTCCGGTTTAACTTAAACCATGGTTTAAATCTGTGGTTTAACTATGGTTAGCCCAAAATGTCAAATCTTTGTTTACACTCTATGTTCCTTAATATGTTTACTGGATTCAGGTCTTAAGCTTTAATGGTCAAGAAAACTATAATTGTACTTATCATTCCCACACAGTTGTTAAAAGTTTGAGTACCAAAAATGCTTATAAATGGAACTAGAAAGGCCGTCAAAGGCGGCAGACCCACGCCTTAACCCAATAGGTTTTGTTTTGTTGCGATTATTTTTGTAAGCAGTAGCCATTCAAAGGGGATAACAAGAGGCACATCTCCCCCCCCCCCCCCAATAAATTTTGCCATATCCAGGTCATAGCTTTGTGTGTCCCCACCCTTGATAAAATTCTTCTGAAAAAGATATTTTATTATTGAAACATCCCTCCCCTAAAAGTAATTGATTAGACATGTCAGAGAGCGTGGCGTGGTGAGAAAAAAAATGTTAGCAATTTGTATTCAGTGTTCAGTCCAAGGCCGTACGCAGAAATTTTTTTCCTGGGGGGGCAAGATGATCGCTTTCAAAGGAACCCATAACTTGAAGTAACTTGAAGTCTAAAACCCGATTAAAAAAAAGTATGATTTTGAAATTTCTGGGGGGGGGGGGGGGCAGGGGGGGGCAACTGCCCCCCCCCTCCCCGCTGCGTACGGCCTTGGTTCAGTCATGTCAGTGTTAGTAAATGTATTCATGTTCTATCTTTACATTGCAATTCGGGTTGTTGTTTTTTTTTTCATCGGGCTTGGATAAAATAAATATGACGACAAAAGAAGTTGGATCTCGACTTGAAAATGACGTGCATGCGAGGCACAGAGCTTACTCACTCAGTACTACAGTCAGCCGGCCCCAGGCACTTCGCGACAGTGCTGTGTATAGTTATGTACGTACACTACAGCTACTCAGCCACTCACTCAGATCAACACACGCGAACACTCGCGAGTGCGATAGACTCACTCACGTCGAACAAACGCACCAGATTTTCACCGAAAACAATTAAAATCACGTACTACACGTCCACCAGGATAAAATAAATCACAAAAACTTCCACAACAAAGTGGAAAGAACCGGGGAAAATAAACAGAAATGCACAGAAGATAAGAAATAGGAGAAATTAGACGTGCTAGGCTATACGTATACCGTATACCTAGCCGCTTTCGATTTCGCAACGAGAGTACAGTTCAAGCGCGAAAAATCCCTTGTTGCTGGGATACGTTGGCTTTGAATATTCATTGCAGGCTCGTGCGGATTTGAAGTGAAATAGCAAATAATGGGTCTAAAAGTCTTCTAAAATTCATAAACCTGAAATAGATTTTTGGTGAGACGAAGTAATGAGTGTTTTGATTGACCAAAATATTTCTGCATCGGCAGGCGAAGTTTGGGGTCATCAAACTTTCTAGTTTCTATCCTGTCACTCTCTGAACTGAAGTTCCTATACTTTACTACAGGGTCAAAAGTTCAAGGTCACACAGAATTTGCAGGGGTCAACCAATCATCACCAAAATCTAATCGATTCTTTCCTGTCACTTTCTGAACATTCCCTGAAAATTTGGTGCAAATCCGTTCACCCGTTCTCTTGTTATCTTGTACACAAACAAACAAACAAACAAACAAACAAAAAAAAAAACAAAAAAAAAAACAAACATACGGAGCCCTTTACATAACCCTGCCGATTTCATCGGCGTGGGTAATAAATACTGTTAGAGGTTTGTGTCACATTTAGACCATGGTTTAAGTTAAACCAGAGAGGTTTGTGTCACATTTAGACCATGGTTTAAGTTAAACCAGAGTTCAGAATACGGGCCATTGAGATTAGCTTAGTGTACGCTGGTTTGTAATTTTCAAATGTTTGTTTCTTACACATTTATTCAACGTTCCCTCATGCGTGATCGAGTAGATGGAATTTACCTTTCTTGTTTATGGTTTGGAAGGCTTTTTGTGTTCATGTGTATTTTCAGTCCAGTCAATTCAGTTCATATTTTGTTAGTTTTCTTTCTAAATCATGGCACTCTTATGAATTGTAAAATATGTACAAATTTTAATATGCATAAGAATACAATACTTAACAAAATAGCATATACATATTGTCTATGAGAACAAATTCCTTTAATTTAAGAATTTAATAGATTTTAGTACTATTTGTCACGAAATATGTTGCCATTGTGAACAAATTCCTTTAATTTGAGAATAAGCCAGTTCGGGGTTAGCTAGTGCATGGTACAAATGACCCCAAATATCCACAGATATTTTAGACATGGAGGGTCCCTTTATGTGCACTTCAGAAAAATAACTCTGGGAGTGATAGAGGTGCCTCATGAATAGCTTTTGTTTCCCCCTTTAAAAAGAATACTTCCACCTGGATATCATGGAATGCACCATTAGTGCATAATTGAATAATGATTACATGACATTCATGAGCACATATCGAATATTAGTGTCAGTGGGTTTTAGAATTTTGTACAGATGACCTTTATCTGCTCATGCTCAGATTGCATCTCCAAAATGGCTTATTTAATAGATTTTAGTACTATTGTCCCGAAATATTACGTTGCCATTTATCAATCATATCTATGATCCCTTTTTTGTTACAGTGAGAATAGATGGAAGAAGAGAGGTCTTGCTATTACTCCAACCAAGTTTGGTATATCCTTTACCGCTCGCTTCCTGAATCAGGTTAGAAGCTCATAATATCTGGCCCCGGTTTCATAAAACTTGTCATCAATAGCAAGTTACAATAACTGTTATAAGCTACTGAAATCCTTGCATCTGATTGGCTGAGAGCAAATTTGTCATAGAAATATGGCAGTTGTTATTGATAACAAGTTTTATGAAACGGGGCCCTGAATTTTCTCACTTTGAGGAATCATTTTTGTTGTTGTATTCAACTTTCAATTCAAAACAGTCTCTGTAGTATGAGGAAAGATACATTACACGACACAAGACATTAAACAATGCTATTTTGCTGATCATGATCATGTAGTTCATGTTAAATGGGGGAAAACAATATTAATGAATACATGTAAATCAATACTTTTAATGTTTCTTCTCTGTAGTGGAGACATGTAGAGTAATTGCATATTGACCTACTGGAGATTATTTCATTTTCCTTATTATCGCAAGATTAAAAGGGTAAAGGAGTGGTACAAAAATTTAATTTGCACCTGCTGCTTTCATTTTTCATCTTTGCATTGATTGTGAATAAAAAGATGTGACAGTCGAACGCTAACTTTGACCATTTTGCCTTGATCAGGCTGGTGCTCTTGTCCACATCTATACAGACGGCTCAGTGCTCGTGACCCATGGTGGTATTGAGATGGGTCAGGGGCTCTATACCAAGATGATCCAGGTGGCAGCCAGGACTCTAGGTATCCCTGAGAGTCGGATCCACCTGTCAGAGACCAACACCAGTAAGGTGCCCAACACTTCCCCTACGGCTGCTAGCACTGGTTCTGATCTCAACGGCAGGGCTATCCAGGTATGTTTGCACCAGGAACGTGCTTTTAATTCTTTTTAACCATGATGTAAATCAGTCCAAAGTGTTATGGACCACTACTGGTAGATAACAAAAAGAATACAGGCATTGAGTGAAATATTTAAAAATTGAATTTGTAGACCATGTTTGCCCATCTGTATATGCCAGAAAATCACAAGTGAAATTTTCTCTTTTAATGAACAATGATTTTGGGTTGAATGTTTATTTACAAAGTAGCATATTCTAGATTTTGTAGTACCCTAAATGAGGTTATCTGGAAAATTAGTTCCTCTTCCAGCCACTGAATTTCAGAAAAATCACTCGAATTAAGAAAAACAATTTGGGAATTTCATTGCCCCACACCCCAAGGTAGTCAATATCTTATATTTTGTCCGGTGTCCAAATAGGGTGAAATAATGATTCTTGAATTCTGAAACTCCTTCAGGAAAAATTAGAAAAATCAGGGCATTTGTTTTTATGAAATGGCTGGAACCCTTTTGATGAGAATTGTGAACAAGGTTTTTCAAGTCATATTGTTATGTGTCTTTTCTCCTTCTGCATAACACAGAATGCTTGCCAGACTCTTGTGCAGAGATTGGAACCTTACATGCATGCTAGCCCTAAAGGCAATTGGGATGAATGGGTAAGTTATAGTTATGGTATTATTTGGGGGCTATGATGGAAATTCTTTTCAATAAAAACAGTAACAAAAAATGTTCATATCAAAAATTAAATTTGAAGGTTATACTGCCCTTTTTATCCCCGCAGTGCATTTTGAAATGTACTTTTAAAACAAATACAAGATGCTCATTGCCTGAAAGTTTCCAGTACGTTCTTTTGCAAGCACTTGAGATTGATTAATGAACAGTTCAGCCACGTAAAATAATTCCTAAGTGCATGAAATATTATTTTAATGTTGGTCCAATATTGCAGGGTATCATTACTTATCTTGTGGTCATGATTTTGTTTTTGCTCATTAATCACTAAGTTGTTCTTGCTTTATTGAATTTATCAAAATTATTTGTTTGAATGGTGTAGGTTGATGCAGCATATAAGGACAGGGTGAGCCTATCAAGTACAGGTTTTTACAAGTAAGTTATTTGCTTTTTTTGTGTGTGTGTACATGCTACATAACTCCATGTGCTCATATAAAAATTACTGAATGATTAGAATAAAAATACAGGTCTATAAACACCATAATGACTCCTTGGTTCAATGATGATGTTAGAAATTCATATCAATGTTGATGTCTGATAACAGACTATGTATTTAACAACAGTCCACCTGATATATACCAAAACATAAACATAAGAGATGCAGATAAGTGAAAGTTTGAGCAAATTATGATAAAAAATAAAGTTACAAAATTTTGAATTTGTTATTGATCAAACGCAAATTGGTAACTCGATCTGTGACATATCTTTTAGGGTCCTCCCCCATTTGCCCTCCACTGAAAATTTCATAAATTTCCATTTTAGATGATGAAGGAATTTATATTTTTCATTCTGGGGTTGTGTAAAAACATGTATGTATGGGCTATGATTATATGTAGGGTGCGTGCATGATTAAATATTTTTCTTTTGAGAGAAATTTTTGTTAGAAACTTACAGTTTATTTCAGTACAGAGCAAAATGAGCAGACCTCGCAAGATACATAACAGAGTTGCCGATTTGCGTTTATCTTACATATATGTTTCTTTCCGTCAAAATATGATTTAAATCGATGAATGAGTCTGTTTAGCTATTTGATCCTAAAGGCGCTGTCACATCTTTCCGAGCAAGCCTTGCGTGTGACTTGCGGGGAACAATTTTTGCTACCCGCAGTACCCCGCAGATGGCCCGCAACTGACAGTACCTAGCACGTATCTCGCCCGTGCTTGCCCGCAGTTGCGCACGCAAGTCCGATTTACCCGCAGCCAAGTTTTGAGCATGCTCAAAACTTGTTCCGGGGGAGTTGCGGGAGATTGCCCGCATAGGTCCACGCAGAACACCAGTAGGAGACCCGTAGCGGCAGCAAGTCACAGGCAGTTAACCCGCTTGATGTACGTAGGTCGCCCGTGGATCTGTGGCTATGTGTCAGAATCTGCGGGCATTCTACGAGCATAGTGCGGGTGTTTTACTGGCAAGGAACGGTGTCGATACTGCCAACATCCGTGTAGCTGATCAGCTCTGCAGGCGAGTTATACGAGCAAATTGCGTGCATGTTGAGGGCCAGTTACTGCCTTTCTGCTGGTTAGTTGAGGGTCGGATGCGGCCAAGATAATGACGTTCTAGTTCTGTTTCTAGACAACTCTGAGAAATGATGGTTTCTCCATCCATTCGCAACTCGCGGGTAACACGCAGTTGTGACGCAGAAACCTCGCAGCGCCCGTATGTCGCCTGTAATTAGCACGGATCACTTTCAAAGCTCTCACGCGCCACCCACGCTAATCACCCGCAGGTCACACGGACTACACGCAAGTAAATGTAAGTAGCACGCGTCCAGCAGGTTAGACGCACGCGAAACTCGCCAAAATTCTTGTCTACCCGCAGAAATTATCCTGCGTGCGGGAAAATCCCTGCACGCAACTAGCCCGCGTAGCTTGCCCGGAAAGATGTGACAGCGCCTTAAATTATGTCACTCTATTCCCTTATTAAGTTTTCACAGCACATGAAGCTATAATGTGAGCTATTTAGCTTAATATTTCAGTACTCCCCACTTACGTAAATAATCTTCATCTGTTCACAGTATAAATTGAAATTCATAATCATTTCTCTCTGCTAAGGACTTAAGTAAATAATCTTCATCTTTTCACAGTACAAAATTGAAATTCATAATCATTTCCCTCTGCTAAGGACCCCTGATCTGACTTATGACTGGGAGAAGAATGAAGGGAAATTATTCCATTACTTCTCCTGGGGAGTGGGTGTGTCCGAGGTGGAGATTGACTGTCTGACTGGTGATCACCAGATTCTCAGGACGGACATCGTCATGGATGTCGGTAACAGCATCAACCCTGCCATCGATATTGGTCAGGTGCGCACTGAATTCTGATTTGGTATCTCTCCCTATCTATTTCTGCACCTTTTTGTTTCCATAATCCATCTTTTGATATATTACATAGCTTGCACATTGTGTAAGGAGAAAATCATTCGTAGCACAAGCTATGCAGCCAAGCATGTGTAGCTATTGAATAACAACAATGGATATATGCAGTGTGTAAGTTAATTAAGAAAAGATGT
Source organism: Heliocidaris erythrogramma (assembly GCA_025617745.1). Lineage (NCBI taxonomy): Eukaryota > Metazoa > Echinodermata > Echinoidea > Camarodonta > Echinometridae > Heliocidaris > Heliocidaris erythrogramma. The sequence goes on from CM046855.1 coordinate 22,989,818, forward strand.
TAGAAATACTTCTGTCAAACAAATTTATTTCATCAACCATGAAATATTTGATGGCCAATGGGTGGAATATTTTTCTCTCATCACAGTGCACTCACAATGACGTGGAATAATATTGCTCCCCATTGCAGTCCAGCAAATGGTCTGACTCTTCTTCTTGATTCCTCATACCATAATCCCACTTCCACCATCCTTTTCACATGTATGTCTTTGGCCTCTCCCTCCAAGTTTCCAATTTCTCAATTGTGAACATATTTAGGCTCAAAGAAACTGCTGTGCTAAATCCTATCCACATCATTGATTCTTATCTGTCACCCTAGATTGAAGGTGCCTTCACCCAGGGCTATGGATTGTTCACCCTTGAAGACCACCGATGGAGTCCCAAGGGTCACCTGCTGACCAGGGGACCAGGGTTCTACAAGATACCAGGGTTTGGTGACGTACCTCCAGAGTTTAATGTCACTCTCCTGCAGAATGCCGCAAACCCTAACACCATTTGTTCTTCCAAGGTCAGTTTCTACAGGGAACTTGTTGCATATTCAAATTTTTAATGAAAGATAACAAGTTGCTGATGTTACATACATTTGACAACCTCATTTGGGGTTTCTTTGCCTATTACATTAAGATAACCCTTCTTTTAGTATTTTTTATTCATAACAAGGTTAGAATTGAACGGCTCATGATATGGGCCCGTTTTATAAACATTGTATCAGTGACATTTGCCACACTTCTATGACAAATTTGCTCACGACCAATCAGTTGCAATGATTTCAGTAGCTTATAACAATTATTGTAACTTGTTCCTGATAGCATGTTTTATGAAGCAGGACCAAGATCATTGAAAACTTTCTATTTTAGTGGTCTTTAGTATGTGTGGAAGTACAAAAAAGAAAATTAGTCTGTTTGTTTGTTGAGAGCAAAATGATAGCCAGGGTGATCATTTTGCCCCTCCATGGGCTAAGCATAGAAATTTGCTAATAATAAAAAGCTTGAAATGGATCTTTTTGCAACTGATTGTGGTACTCCACACTCAAGCTTTTGCTGTCTGCTTTCCATAACCTAGTTTGGGAGAATGTTGTCATCTTTCTTTCCAACAGGCTGTCGGTGAGCCTCCCCTCTTCCTTGGCTCCTCTGTCTTCTTTGCCATCAAGGATGCCATCTTGTCTGCCAGATCTGACGAAGGACTGGCAAACTTCACACTCCACAGCCCAGCAGTGGCTGAACGCATTAGACTAGGCTGTGCCGACCGATTCACTAAACAGGTGAGAGCTGTGTAAAGTTGCTTCACATAGGGCTAAAACTTCATGTCATTTCAAGTATTAAGCAAGTTAACCAATGGATTAAGTGGCAGATCCAGGATTGCCAGAAAGACGGGGCCAAAACATTGTTTTTAATTTTTCTCAGAATATTAAACTCTTGCCAGCATTCCAAGATTTTCTGAATTTCACCTATAACAGTAACATTGTTTAAAGGGAAAGTCCACCCTGGTATTTAGTTGAGTTAAATAAAAGCAGAAAAATGAGAGAAACAGATTAGTAAAAGTTTGAGCAAAATCCAATAAGAGAGTTATGAATATTTGAAGTTGAAATCAATCAAACACAAATTGGCAACTCTGCAACATATCTTGCGAGCTCCTCTCCCATTTGATCAGTACAGAAAATTTAATAAATTTTCATTTTCATAGTTTCTGATGAAGGAATGGATTTTTTTAATACATTTTTTTGTGTAAACATATTATGAGCAATGATTATATTGAAGGTGCATGTAAATTTGAATATTTTCTTTAGAGAAAATGGAAATTAATGATTTTTGGGGGTACAGGGCAAATGGTAGAGGAGCTCGCAAGCTACGTCACAGAGTTGCCAATTTGCGTTTGATTGATTCAAAACTTCCTTATTTCTTATCGTATTTTGCTCATAGCCTCATTGATCTATTTCCGTAATTTTTGTACTTCTATTAAAACCAACTTGTAATCAGGGTGGACTTTCCCTAGAAATAATATAGATAGATATCATATTTAAAGTTAAAGAAGATATCTGCTCTTAACATGAAATAAAGTATATGCAGCTACAAGAATGTTGACTCCTAACTTCATGTAGACTGCAATGTATCTGTATGACAAAGCTGTAACATTGTCATAGTGGTACTTACTCTTATGTTGTAGGCACCTTGAGCATCCCCTGGGATGGATATGTGCGCAATGTAAATGTAGCTATTACTATTATTATTATTATGCTATTCCTGTTCGTTGGATCACATCGTAAGGAAAATTAGTCTTTTCAAATAGAATACACCTCCACCTTGTGTTAACTTTTTTGAATTTGCAAAAATTTGATGTATAGGAACGTCTTATGAGAATTTTTATTGATGTCTTTTTTTTCTTCAGTTCCCAGAGGCAGAACCAGGAACATACACACCTTTCTTTGTGAGACCTTAGACTTGATAAAATGGCGCCCATGCAGAGCTCTTCCATCCGTAGTCATCATCACATGTCAATTTTCCAAGGGATATAATTACTATTCTTATACCCAAAGTAATCATTTGTAGCTTTGGACAGGAGTTAAGTTTTGGGAGAGCTTGTATCTAAAATCTTGCTAAAGTACTCTCAGATGTAAATGGTGAATATGTTTCGATTTAAATCATAAAATATTGAAGTGTACGAATTAGATAATACTATAGAAACATTCAATATTGTTCATTTTGTAAATATATAAAGTTCTTTGTGAGCTTATTTGTGCTTTGTTACATTAAGTTAATGATATTCATCTTCTTATATTTATTAAACATGTTTTAGAACATGGCAGTAGGATTAATTTTAAGTTACTGAAATAAAAAAAATAAATCTGATTTTCAGATATAAATAATTTAACAAGAGAATCTATCATTTTAATTTTCACATCGCATGTGATGTGTCTTGAATTAATACATTCTGTAACAGACATAGAACTAGATTTTTTTCTATATTTCTTATGTTGATAAAATTCCAGAGTTTATGTGTATTTATGTCTACGTGAGAGAACAAAAATCATGTTTTTGATCTTGAAAAGCGTCTTGTCAAACAAGGCAAAATAAATTTTGCAGGCATTTTTTGTTTTTTATTCTAGCATTGATATTTTACGAGACAGTAAGATTATGAGGGTATAAGCTTAACTCGTGTATGTAATCGTGTCAGTAATTTCATTTACCTGGTAAGCATTCCAGAGGTGATTTATGTCCTATTTATGAAGCATTGGTAAACCAATGGCCTTAAATTTTGTCAAGACACACAATTTTTATATTCACATTAATCATGTATATTTCAATAATGAAGAAATTGCTTATGACCATAAGTAACCTAGCTTCATGGAAATGCTTCTGAGGATAAAATTTCTTTAAATATCAGATTACACTGTAAAACAAGGGTAATTTGGTTTCGGTGACTTTAATCAAAAACCAAAGCACATGGCACAGTGCAATATAAAGGAATTTAAACATCCTCTCAAATTTCTTTGTCATCACTTGCACTGTGGCATATTTATTAATTCATGTACCAGTATTATTAAATATGGTTATCTTTGTCTTGATTGGTCAAGGTTTGATATATTAAGTGAAATATGTTGCTGCTTATATGTTTATACGTGTATAACCAAATACTTCATTTGTGGCATTTGCAAAAGAGAGGCTATTCTCCAGAAAAATTTGAGTCATACGAAAAATCCTTACTGATCTACATGTACTTAAATCATGTATGATAGTTAACTGTAGTTTGAGGCATGAACTCATTGTCCATTTACAATATTGGATTGAAACTTTTTATCAATCATGGTATTTTAAAGGTCCACTGCAACCCAAATGCAATTTGATTTCTGTTGATGTGAAGGGATGTATACAACTCATATTTTATTCAAACATGTAAATATGTTTCATAGATTTTTAAATATTTTTTGAAATCGTTTTCTCAAACATGCTAAGCTCCACCCTAAAAAAATGCTCCAGATCTCATTCCTGCAGTGACATCATCTGTCACTCCTTAGTGAGCTAAGGAAAGACAGTGGTATGTAGCTTGCCAGAGATGACCATCTGTTCTAATAGACCATACAATGCCTACATAGTTGTTGCTATGTCAAACATGCTGTAGGATCACCAGGAAAAGAATGGTACTGAGGAGGTATTGTTCAAAAGCATGCAATTCTATTGAGATCATGTGCTGAGCTGGGGGAAGTTACATTCCACTGTCTATTATAGAATGTTAGTGTAGCTAAATGATGATTGACAGATGTCATTGCAGGAATGAGATCTGGAGCTTTTTTTTTAGGGTGGAGCTTAGGAGGTTGGAAAAATATATTTTAAACAAGATGAATGCGACTGCGTCTCCTATATGCCTCCGCCTAAATTCAGTTGATGGCTCAAACTGTTCTAGAAATATTTGATAACGAGGCTAAAAAGCAGTAATTTCATGTAATTTCATGTAAATTGACCTCTGTGACCTCTGACCTTTGACCTACTTACCCCAAAATCTAATCAGTTCATCTTTCTATGGGGATGCATGCTGGTATCAAGTTTGAAGTTCTCACCTCAGATAGTTCTTGAGATATCGCGGTAACGGTGCTAAAAACCAGTAATTTCATGTAAATTGACCTCTGTGACCTCTGACCTACTTACCCCAAAATCTAATCAGTTCATCTTCGTATAGGGAAACATACTAGTACCAAGTTTGAAGTTCTTACCTCAAACAGTTCTTGAGATATTGCGGTAACGGTGCTAAAAACCAAGAATTTCATGTAATTTCATGTAAATTGACCTCTGTGACCTCTGAACTTTGACCTACCTACCCCAAAATCTAATCAGTTCCTCTTTCTATGGGGATACATGTACATACTGGTACCAAGTTTGAAGTTCTCACCTCAAACAGTTCTGAAATCATGAAAATCTAGTTGAAATTCCACATTTTAAGGAACAGATTGAGTCTTACATTGTATGCTCTTGAATTTAAAACAAATGTACATCCTATCAGATTTTCTCTACATTTTACTGGATATTGAAGTATGATTATGTATGTAACAAATGATATCTATCAATAAAAATGAAGATAAATCATTATTACTATACTCAACCTGTATATACAGTCAAACCTGCTTTAGGGACCACCTGTATAGAAAGACCATAATTTTTGCTTCCCTTGAATAGTGTTTCTCATTCAAACATGTCTTAAAGGAACCTGTACATAAAGATCACCTGCTCATAAAGACCACTTTTCTTGTCTCCCTTGAGTGGTCTTTATAGACAGGTTTCACTGTATTATATACATGTGTGTACCGGTATGTTTATGAAATTCTTCACTTATTGATATCAGGGCCCCAATTTACTTTATATGGATTCACCATTAAGGCATTGCAGGAGAAACTTAAATTTTCAGGTTAGGGAATTAGACAAATTTGAATTTTAAGGTCCCTGATTCGTTCTGCTTGGAATTTATTGCCCGATAAGTTGGAGTTTTCTGAGTACTTATCCATTTCAGCCATAGAACTGTGCTATATGACAAGACCTTCTTGTATCTTGCCTTCAAAGGTTCCAATCAAAATGGATTCTTCAAGACTTGAAAAATTATTAAAATGCAATTCAAAAGTGAAAATACATGTATTACCATGGCAATACTGTAGCTCTTTTTTTTAGTACACAGTGAGGCAATCAAGAGTGTAAAGTTAACATTGGCTATGCATACACACAAGTATTTTGACAGGCCAGCAATTTCAAGCAAAACAGGACACGAAAAATTGAACACAAACATGCAAATTTCATACTCCTGAATAATGAAAGTTGCATAATCAATGCTTGTAATCTTAAAACAATAATACATGGATGTTTTGTACATCCATGATTAATATGACCGGTTTGCTAAATAATAAAAAGTCATGTAAATAGCATGATTCCATAACAAAGCTATATTATACATGTACATGTCAATATGTCACAAATTGGATGAATTAAATATGCTTTGTGAATGTCATTCCGTAATGCTTGGAATAGCCCAGGGCCCAGGCATCAAAATTTTCCATGTGGAATGTTGGCTGTACATATAATACAAATGGTAGACTCCATATTATTTCCCAAAGCAAAGGTCAAGGGGCATAGCATGGTTTCAAGATCATCTTGGGCCATAATTTTAACCATGATTCTCAAAGCAGTCATTATTTCTCTACTACTTTCAGTATTTACATTTTTTTTTTCTTTCTCCAGAATAGGTTTTGGTTATTATGGGGAAGAGATTCTATTTGTCACTTCATAATAACAGTGATTCAGAAGAACTTTAAAGTACATTTGGATGTTGTGTGTAAGAATTTTTATCAATGCAATTAAATCAATAAAGACCTTTGAATTTGTTTCACATGTATTTTTAAAAAATCGGTTTCAACTACATGTACAGCTCAACAAACATACATTATATGAAATGCTATTTGAGTACACAACCGTAGCCTTTCATATTCTGATGAATAAAATGTTCAAAAGTTACTTATTACAAATTTATGACATAACTAGGAAAAAATAAAATCTGCACAGCCAAATCTCTTCACTTCAAAACTTTAATAATTTCTACCATAAGAGCATGATTACACGTCACCAGAACACTGGTCATATACAAAGACACACATTAGGGTAAATAAGCATGATGTTTGGTTGGAATACATCTAAAACTACTTATGTGTCTGCTGAAGAAATCACAGGCATGATTATATTTCCTTTTAACATGAGAAGAAATTCCTTAATTTACATGATATGAAGTTTTGTAGAGGCAACAGAGCAGGTTCAGTACAAAATGTGTTAGGCTCTGGTATGATTAATTTGGAACATCATTGATTCACTCTTGCTATATAAAATAATGAAGATTTCATGATTGAAAAAAAACACACTGAAATTTAGTTTTACAAACAAAAACATTTCTCATGTAGAATTCATGGCAACATTCTTGTCTTCTTTCTCTAATACAGATGAAATTATGAATGATGTTAAGCACAAAGATTAAGTGAAATCTCTTGTAGATTTTGTGAAGAAGCTTGTTGAGTCGGCAACAGTTCAATGTGAATCTCTAAGCTCTTGGTCTGTAGCCTGATGAATTTCTATGTAGAGCTGACTCTCCTGGATTCCCTCCTGCCCCTTCAATCAAACAGTTCCATTTCCCCTAAAATGAAATCAATCCCTGTTGTGTGTAATGATCATCATGTTACCACTAGAAGGATGGTGATACGCTTGCAGACACGGACCAAGTCTCCCGGTGACATTGAACAAATAGATTCTGGATGCACAATGATATTCCATAGAGAGTCCATTACCGGTCTAATCCCTAGCCTTGTAGTTTTCTAAGTGTGACATGATGTATCCTGGGATTAAGAGGCAGCCAACACCAAACACAGACATACCAGCAAGTTTTTCCTGCAGATGTAATTGAGAAGTGAATATGTCATGAGGCAATAAAACAAATATATTTCACAGTACATTATAGGTCTTAGATTTCACAAATACTATGGATCAAAATAATATGAGCTTGGAATATAACAGTATCCTGATTATATTACATATCTATCTGTAATCTGAATCAGGAAGATTTCACATTAATATTTTTTATCTACACTATGTAACTATCTATGCACTTTGTCCACAAAATTAGTTGTCTAATGAGTTCAGATCATTAAGTGTGGTAGCCTTCAATGATGTTGATCAGCTCAAGAGATTTGCTTGAAATTGAAGTGGATCTTGGACAAGTGTGGAAATCGTTTTCTTTCAGGACCATTAAAAACATTACCAACATCAAATACGACAGTAGTAAAATAAAAATGTAGAGTGGTCTATATACATGCATACACTATAGCGCACTTATACATGTACAAGCTTATCTGAAGAAAAGCTTGTACTCCACAATAGTTTTTACGGGTGAATAGGCTTCAATAGCTTTTGTGTGTGTTAGCAGGCTCTGATCCATTCTACATGTAGATCATTCATACTACGAGAGGAAAACATTTATTTAAAATTTCACTTTCAACTCTGAAACCTTAAATTTGTAGCATAAGAGTAACTGCGCGATTCCGATAAAACAAAACGCAACAAACACCAACTTTTAATCTTTATCATAGTGATAGGTACATGTATTCGTGCAAAAGACGAGTTTTAATTCATGAATTTGAATGACAACATTGCATTCCTTTTCAACTGGACGAAGTCAGACAAAATAAAAACAGCCATCGATCATCATCATGTTGATATCAACTGATTGGTTGTCCCAAGCTGTACGAGGTCCTTGGCTTATCAATCTGGAACTGGCCTACGGAGCTGTACATGGGGATCCATATACATGTACTGTGTGTGGAGGCAGATATCAACAAAAACAAACTAGATCTAAATATTACCATTTACTTCCAGGATCAACTAAGATTGTAAAAATTAAATGACTATAAAAAAAACCTAAAAAAAAACACAAATCAGCAGGTGTGATCAGGTTTTTTTCACCATGCACATGTAACTTGTATATATATGGGACTACCCATGCAAGGTAAGATTTGTGTAGTCCAAACAAGTTACACATGCCAGGTAAAAAAACCTGATCACACCTGCCGTTTTTTTTTGGTTTTTTTTAAAACTTTTTTAGTCATTCAATTTTTAGAATCTTAGTTGATCCTGGAAGGTAACCCCTTTAGCAAACTCTGAGGGTGGTTTGCATCACAGTATGTGAGAAATGGTGATATTTAGGCTAGATCTGCCTCCACACACTGTCTGTAGATCTATATGGATCCCATGTACAGCTCCGTAGGCCAGTCACTACACACCACGAATAGTGGTCATATTGACCACTACATGTACGATATATGAAAAATTCAAAAATAGTTGGTATTTTCTGTTGCATGTACTCAAGGTATGGGGGGAATTAAGATAAATATTTTAAATACTTCCTTTCAACTTCAGCCCTTAAAAATCTCACTCCTAGAGTCCTACATGTACCTCAAATGGCCATTAGGAAGAACTTTTGATATTTCCAGCAAAATCCAAAGTCAACATCATGTCTAAAACCGAAGAAATCCGCGCCGATTTGTTCCGCGATTGTGTGTTGTTTACATACCGCTGATGTCTTAAGAAGTTAAGACTAAATTTGGCCAATAAAACTTTTGTCCACAAAGAAACTCGGGATCGCAAGCGCTCATCGATTTCTACGGTCGTGCACACGAAAATCAGGACTTTTCCGTGTACGACATAGCCATAGGGACCAAATTTTTAAGGACAAAATTCTTTTGGGGAGATGTCGGCACCCGCTGCGAGAATCGACAGTAAATTACGGATTTCTTTTTTGAAATTATCTTTTCCAACATCGGTGAGTTCAATTTATTGTATTCTTGGATATGTTGGGGTCAGTTTTTGTAAATTAAAGTGAGTGGCAAGTCGCGGAAATTCGGATACAATCAGGTCCAATCGTGCGCTACCGAAGGAATGTTATTGCCAAATTCCTAGCACGATCCTTGGCTCGAAACCTATATATACGCAACCGACCAATGAGATTCAAATACTGGAATAAACAACGCGCGATCTTGTTTACCCAAATTTGGGTCAATGCGCGGACTTGTATTAGCTGGGTGCGATAAATTGAAGTCGCGCTGAACTTTGATCCAGAGAAAGGAGCAGCCAACGCAAAAATCGCCCATAGATTGCGACTTGTCGATCCCTTTAAATGCCGATTTTGAGTGAATGTTGGTGACTTTTGTGCAGTCATGGCAGTACTACCAGTAGTGTTTGAAAAAGTTAAATTCTACACATGAAGTATAGTAATGTAGCTACATGTATGAGTGGTCACTACCAGATTGATAAGCCAAGGAGCTCGTAGAGCTAGGTTGTCCCTTGATTTGATCCTTATCATACAAAATTAAGATGGTCTACAATGAGTAACGTTACAAATATGGTGGTGTGACCATATTTCGCGCATGACCTAAGTTCGCGCACAGGGCAATATCTAAAAAACTACAAAAGATTTCGAAAATCTGATAGCGCTATTAGATAGAGGAAGCTAAAATTACATATGGACTATATTTTCTTTTAAGTTGGGTGAGAAATTATGAAGATATTGACAAAATATCGGCAATTTTGCGTAAGTTTCCGAAAAATATGAAGTTACCGACAACGGTCCAAAAATCCTCATTTTGATAGAAGATGTCATCAAAGTTGTAGGTAAAATGTGATACCAAATGATTGTATGATATTTTGTCTTACAAATGATGCAATTATCTTCCCTTTGCTGGACCGCTACGTTGGATAACTTAGATGTTAATTTACGTGCGCGAACTTAGGTCTCGTGGTTTTTATGCCCTTTTTTTTTTCAGTGTGTTGCGCGATCCGACACTGGGTTTCGAGATCGCGATATTTCCGAAATTCTTCGTCGATTAATGTTCTTGTCGAATCAAGTTTTAGTCCAGAATTTTGCTTTCCGTTTGGTATAAAACTTTAATTATAGGCCTAAATAAATTATTGTAGAATATGAGAAATCAAGTATCGAATATCACATTTCTAATAAAAATTTGAATGTGCGCGAGATACATGTATGGTCACCCCATCATACAATTAGCCTACATTGACATTACCATTTACATTTACAAATACAAACATGACCATGTTCATGACAAATTAATGTGACTTGCTGATTGCTGCCTGCTGGACATTGTTTTTCTCATTCCAAGGCAATGGAATTTCCATTCATTGTGGTAACGAATTCATCCTCAGACCTCACTTTCCATCATTTTTAACATAACTTTTTTAAGTTTAACTTAAAATTGCAAATGCTCATTAGATTTAGAGTTTAAGTTAGACATTGTCATTAGCAATTCGACAATTTCGAGTTTTTTTCGACTCCAAATTCCAAAAATAAAAATCCAACTTACCACCGTCGTCAGAGGCGTTTTTGGAGGCATGCTCCTAATTCCTCTTATTTGGATGAGATTTGTCCTGACGACTGGGGCAGTACGGAGTACTAGGGTCTTTGCAATTCCCGACATTTTGTGTCTTTTTCGTCTTCTTTTTCCAGATCAGATCAAGAAATATCACCTCGACTCGATATTTTTCACGGCTTCTTCGCTCGTACCGTCGTCATGGTCGTACGCTCTGCTAGTATACGTACGGATGTGTGCACGGACATGTACTGAGAATCGGCCTATGCCTATGATCAATATCACCCAACATTATATTCATCCAAACATTTCGACCTAATAAGATTGACGAGAGCATGTCTTCACAGCATTATTTTCAATACAGCCCCATACAGCGTAATGGCGTATAGTTTATTTACACCGGATAGTCACAAGAATTACTTTTGGAGCCTTTCCCAAAATAGTCACCCTATTATACATATCAGATTTTATCCCTTAAAGTTACAAATTCCAAGTACTTACAATACTCTAGATTACAATACTCTAGATTTTATTCAGGCGCATAGCCGGGGGGGGGGGGGGGGGGGGGGGCGATGGGGGGGGGGGGGGGCGATGGGGGCGGTCGCCCCCCAAAAACGCCAAAAAAAAAAAGCGAGAGCGAAAAAGCCTAAAAAGTTGCTACGAGCCGTTATCTTTCTATCCAAATTTGCTAAAACAGCAAAGTTTTCGCGCTTTGCGCGGCAAGGGGGAAACTCCCCCCTCCTTGCACCCACGTACCCCCTGGGGAGCACACTTCGGGTGCTCATCAGCAATTTCAACCACACCCCCTAAAATAACATTCTGGCTACGAATGAGACACTTCAGTTGTAATGCCCCCGCCTCCCATTTTTTTCCTTCTCTACATCCATAGCATTTTGGGTAGCAAAGCTCATGAGGGGCATTGGCGGATCCAGGGGGGGGGGGGCACTTCCGGCCCGTGCCCCCCCCCCCTTTTGGAAGAAAAGTATGCATTTCGACCATAGACGATCCTCCATTTTCTGGATTGTGCCCCCCCTTTTAGAATGAAGACCTTTTTTTTTTTTTTTTTTTTCCTTGTCAAGGAATCATGGAGGGAAACTGTACCCCCATAACCCCCCTACAGAGCGAATTTTGAAGGTTTTGTCGCCCCCCCCCCCCCCCGACTTTTCGAGAACCTGGCGAGACCCAAAAATACGGGTCTACCTTTTAACAAACTTTCATTTTTGTGCCCCCTATTTTACTCAGTCCTGGATCCGCCCCTGATGATAGGCAGTATAGTTGGTGGGTTTTTTCAGGAGCGTGTTACACCTACACCCACACACACCCACTGACGTGACATGCACAGGGGTGGTATTCTGAGATTTATTTTATCTTGATTTTAGTGAAATAATTTTAATTGTCATAACAAAATGTACGCTTAGGCGCATCATTGGTTAATGCCTGCGCAAAAGTGGCTGCATACGCGGAATTCATCTGTGCAAAAACCAACTGGAAATGTTGCAATTTAAAATTTGTTCTGACAATTAAAATCTTTTCACTAAAATCAAGATAAAATAAATCTCAGAATACCACCCCTAGAGACCAGTGGCTACATGCATTGGCGTATCGAAGGGGGTGTTTTAGGTGTTCACCACCCCCCCCCCGCCCTTAGGTGTTAAAACTCCCCCTTTATAGCAGTGTTTAAGGTGTTAAAGAAATGAAATGAGCTTGTTTTAACCCCACAATGCTGATAACCTTTTTTTTCCTTCTGACAAAATTTGGTCCATGGGCCTTAAGGGGAAAAATTTTCCCCAATATTTACAGGTCATCTGACAACCCATTTTGTCAGTTTTTTTGTTTTTTTAGTAGTAGTCAAACACCTTCCTTCTGGCAAAGTTTGGCGCATTATGTTAGATGGGCTGAAATCCACCCAACCTGGAGGGCCCTTGTAGGGGGCTCTGGGATCGAGCCTGAAATTTATTTTATCTTGATTTTAGTGAAAAGATTTTGTCATAAAGTTTAAACTGCAACATTTCATTGGTAATTGCGCAGATGAATTCTGCGTACACAGCCACTTTTGTGCAGTCATTAACCCGGACCACCCCTGGCCCATACTATTTCTGGACTTAGAGCACAACATTCTTTATCTTATTTTAGAATTCATACACGAGAGCGAGTACTCAAGGAGGCGAGTTTACATTGGGTGATGCAAACATGTGCAGCCCCTGTACTTTGTTTTTAGTCTTAATCTAAAAATAACGAAGACCCTATACAGTTTTTCTTTTTCTTTTCTGAAAATACAATAAGTGAGCATATTACCTGTGAGAAAATTTTCCATCTCTCATGCTCGCACTGATATACATGTAAATGAATTGTGAATATTTTTCTTATATTTTGCTATCAAATAATTATAGGCCTACCCATTACCCTCAATCAAAGGAATACTTAAAAAGACGATTGAAGAAGAACAAGAAGATATGGACAAGAAAATGAAGGTAAAGAAAATGAAGGTAAAGAAAAGGAAGTATCAAAGGAATTTAATATAGACTGATAATGAAGATGATGAAGAGAAGTACATGTAAATTACAATCTAATTATGAGAAGTAACATTAAAAGATACACAAATACAATGAAGTGAGATTCGACAAACATTTATCAAAAAATTTTAACTCGTGACCAAATATACATGAAAAGTAGTAACAATCTTTTTTAAGAGTACTGGTTCTATACATGGAAATTTCTTGTGAAAAAAAAAATCATATTTTGATTCACTTTCAGCAAGAGCACTTTATGAAATATATTCCACAAAAGAATGACTCAGGTTATATTGCAGGTATCCCATTCATTTTCCTCTCCTTTTTTTTTTTTTTGGGGGGGGGGGGTTAAAATTTCCAATGGTCAATTCCACAGTAACGGAAGGACAATCACACACAAACTTATCTAAATGTCCTTCCGTTACCGTGGAATTAACCCAATACATAAATACCACAAATGTCAATTAATGATGATACACTTAACAAAGAAATAGACATGTATTTAACAAATGAATCATGTATCCCAAAAAAAGAAAATCAAAGAATAACCTTGTTCAAACAAATTAAAATGTGAATTCAAGAATGGCATAAACCTGGCATAAACACATCAGCACATATAGTACAGCTCTATTTTAGTATACAATCCCGGACTCAATATTCAAACAAAATTATACATTAATCAAATTAACCCACCAACTTGTTAAGCATGTTCCGTATCAATTCAGATATACACAATTATCCTACCCGAATTTCTTCAAATGTGCATTTAGAAAATCCAAAAACAGCCCTTGCCCAACGATCTATTCGACACGCTGGTCCCGACCTTTGGAATTCTCTTTCTCTTAATATTCGAACGTGTCCAACAAAAAATACTTTCAAGAGACAATTAAAGAATGCACTTCTCTGCAAATATGAAACATAAGGTCAAAAATTGCATGGTCCAACCTCTACCCCCGTATTATATTTTTCTTATTTGTTATCCATTATGAGATAAATCACATAGGCTTGGTAACTAGTCTTTTTATTTGATGATGTATAGTACTTTCTTTATATGTATTCCTTCTCTATATCAATTTATAATGAATGAACATCATTACGTCTAAATGCTACCAATTATCATGTGTGTTCTTTTTTGTTGTGGTTTTTTTTTTTTTTGGACGTCCCTGTCAAGCTCTTACGAGCTTATGACGATCCATTCATATATGTATTTATTTCTTGATTACACCATGTATGAAGATTATGATTATAATGATGTGTATATATATATGAAATAAATAAAATCAAATCAAACTGGCAAACTATAAAAACAAAAATGCCGCTCAAAGAGCATAAAGAATCCAATAAAAAAGAGAACCACAGATTTTGCATCAAATAACATTCTGCATAATTATGCCAACTTATACCCATGTTGCACTACATATATATCAAATAATATGCTGTATATTCCAACATAAAAACCAATTTTGCACTGCATATACAGAATAAAATAGGAAAGAGAGAAATATATAGGGGAGGTAGGAACGGAGAGAGGAAAAGATGGGGCAGGGAGGGCTGAGGGGAGAGGTTGGAAGTAGAGAAAAGTGCTGAAAGATTTTGGAGAAGACGCCTATTAACAAGAGGGACTAGTATAAATACCCGTTTTTCACATCTTTCAAGAAGCTTCCATACTTGTCATTCATTTTGTTGAAAATATTTTAAAAGGCCACATTTTTCTAACTATAAGAAACATGCGTGTATATCAAAAATATTGTAATAATTATATGCATCACAGTCAAAGTTATAAATATATTTCTTAATCTAAATATCTGAATACGGTAAGCCATTTTTATAACGTGAGGGTGCTTTTTAAAGGATATTATTTTATGTACTAAACGATAAAAATAGTCACTGTACAACAAATGCAATATACAAAAATTGTACACACTTAACGATGGTAGATATATCCAGTACCTATTTGAAAAACATTTGGAACATTTAAAACATTGGAATGTCAATAAAAGCAAAAGCATCTAATGTCAAAGAGAAATATTTGGATGAAGAATATCAATGGCTGCATTTCTGAAGCTATTCTGATCACAATAAGTCTTTTGAATTTACCTTTAAATGGCACAATCATGAGATTTGGCAACTGTTAGGCAATGCATGTCAATACAAGAAATTTCTCGTTTAAAATCAATCCCACCACTATAACACAGGAACCTATGTATTTCAGTTGGGGTATCGAAACCCCGATTTCGTTTTCCCCGTTTAAAGAGTGGTCAGCACCTTGCAGCTTCGCATGAGAGGTTATGGTATTGGATTGCAGCTGTACTCTTCATCATCTTATGTAATAGTGTATAAAACAAACTCTTACTGGGACTATGCCTGAAAGGAAAGGAGAAGTAGGAAATATATATATTTTACTTGTTTTAAGATATTTTCATGTCCAAATGTCACTAATAATTTAGATGAAGACCAAAATGAATGTTCGAACGAAGCAAAATGACCCAGAGTTGGCGATATAATAACAATTTTAACTCTGAAAACTGGCCCGCCGCACCGCGATATCATTTCTCTTTCTCCCTTCCTGTCTCCCTCTATCATGCTTATCTCTCTCTATCACCCTGTCAAGGTCGCTTCTCCGGCAGGGGGATTACATTGCACAGGTGTCTAGAAGTGGTGGAAGTCAAATATGGGTTTCAGGTTTATACGACAGGTATTCCTCACGTGTAAAAACAGATGCTTTTTTTTTTTCATAGTGCCAACAGATGATAGACAAAATACATCATATAAATTCTTGGCCTTCTGAAACATTTTATACTCATATTTGGCAAGAGTTTAGAAAATTGACAAAATTTTCATGTCAGGTTTCTTGACAGAAGAACTTAGAATTAAATAGTTCAAAAATTCATATAATTAGAAATGGCCAGCATCAATAATATTTTCAAAAATCACAAAAGACATTCACATCTAACTGGAGCAGCAAGAGTATGCCAAATTTGACAAGGTTCAATAAATAGGTTAAAAATTAATAGGTTAATTGTTATATCATCATTTATGCCCCGATGGCACGTATATGTGACAGATAGACTTGTCATTTTCATTCACCAACTGCTGGCCTACAGGAAAGGTATATGGTGATCAATATATATCAAAATTTTGAGCATAAATCAAGCATTCTATATATTTGATTATATATGCTACCAAAGAAAAGTGCAGATGTTTGAAAAGATATTACCTTATTTCAACTTTGAACAATAGTAAACAAATGAGAACCAAAATATAATGGACAAAAAAGAACTCAAATGTAATTTTCAATAATTCTCATGCATAAAGTTGGGTAAAGTAATAATGTTTGGTATCATAATATATGGTAATAAATTTCCTACAAGTTTTGTACACAATATTTTGTAAAATAATAGATGGTTAATGAAGTGGAGACATTTGAAGTAAGCATTGATCACATTTTGGTAAAACTTTGAAGAGAGCTAAACCCTTTGGCACAGTAAGACTTAATCTCTTGATATATTTGCACTGTGGTCTACTTCCATAGGTTGGTCAGGTAGCACCAGAGACCTCAGGTGTCTAGCTCAAATGCACTTTGACACTTTCAATGCTGTCAACCATGAATTATACCTATTTTAGGAAGGGGTACTTTATATTTTCAAACTGGACCTGACTTGTTCTGTGCACTACAATCAATCCACAGAGATAGGTTTTATAGGGCCAGGGCTATATTTTAATTCATGCAGGCTTCTTCAGAGAATTCTGGAGGCGATTTGTCCTCTGCCTCTGTCTATCATTTTCATTCTTAATTTGTTCTTTATAAAATAGTTTATGGACAATTTAAAACTGATTAACATGATTTCAATTCAAACCTTGACTCCTGAAAGATCTGAAAGTTCATTTATGAAAACGGTTATCCTGCATTGCACTGATGTTGTGAAAGACTGGATACTGGATAAATGTATGGGGGTGATGTTTAGAACTATAAAGAAAAGTGCATGAAACTAGCATCTACTTGCAAAAAAAATTAACCAGACCAGTATTTACACAAGTTCCAAAATTGTAAATTCCAGAATTCAGTATTTACAAAGAACTATCTCTCCTATGTCCATATCTAGGCAAATTCAATGTTGGGTTGAAATAAAGAGAATATATTATAAAACCTATCTCACTTCTCATACCCTGTCATTATTGATTCAGCATGAACACCAGGAGAAACTACATGTACTGTACAAGTCCATCAATTCACTCCTGGAGTGCTGAATGAGGTAACTTAGTAGTGACATCAGATTTTATTTCAGTTTAAAATAATTACACGCAACACCAATTGAGAAAACTCGACCACATATCACATTGATTTCTTGTGCGCTTCAAATTGAGGGGCAAGTAAGTCAAAGTGATGGTATGAGCTGCTTTCCATCAAACAACATGACATAACAAGATGAATGCGACTGCGTCTCTTATGTGCCTCTGCCTAAATTCAGTTGATGGCTCAAACTGTTCTTGAAATATTGTGATAACCAGAATAAAAAGTTTACAATTAAATGTTGACTGACCTCTTTGATATTTGACCATACACCTTATAACCCAAAAGTCTGATCACCTTATCTCCTAGTCATGAATACAAAATAGTTGAGATATGGTGATAACAAAGCTAAAAAACATTAATTTCACATATAATGACCTCTATGACATGCCACCTTTGACCTAGACGTGAACAAAAATCTAATCAGTTCATCTCACTATGGCGATGCATACAAGTTCAAAGTTTGAAGTTGATGGCTCAAATTGAGCTCAAGGGAGTATTAACAAGGCAAAAATCAGAAATTTCACGGTAAATGACCTCTATGACCTTTGACCTTCTGTACGTACCCCAAAATCTAATCTGAACGTCTTCCTATGGTGATACATACTTACTAGCACCAAGTTTGAAGTTCATATCTCATGTAGTTCTTGAGTTTATCGAGAGAACGAGAAAGCGGGACGGGCGGACAGACAACCCGAAAACATAATGCCTCCGGCACCACCTTCGGTAGGCGGAGGCATAAAAATGCTTTAGTGAATTTCACCTTGAAGGCAGCTTTTTGATTCACCCTCTTCATGTTACGAGAGGCACAGTGAGCACTATCCTTTCCCCAATAAAGATACACCTTCTCCATGCACGGATTGTTCTCTGAAGGTATACCGTTACATATTGCATCATGTTTTGAAATAATCTTTCTTCATCGAGTACTGTGTGCAGATCACTGACAAAATGAGGGGTCTTGGGCACACTTTGCTGCGAACCATTCTCGCATGATCTGATCACTTTCATGAAGGCTCTGATCAGTTGAAATGTCATAGTTCTTTGCTTGCTCTTGTGTCTGAAAAAAAGAAAGAGTGAAGGCAAAATATACTTGGCTGTACACATTCTTAAGGTACAGGAAATTGCATGCCAAAGGTTTGTGTCTCTATGAGGTACACATCAGAGTAAATGTGTATTTATTCTCTGTACAAGTACAAGTGGATTTTAAAATTCCTAACTCACACAAATTCTTGTGAAGCTTACAAAAGGGTTTTCATTTCTGTACTTTAAACATGTACCAGAGTCAATGGGTGTACAAAAATTTTCCATTTCCTGCTACCATTAACATTTCATTTCATTTTTTTTCGGGGGCGTAAACAGTTTATTGCTCCATGTTTAGTCATGAAAGAGCATGAGTAATATAATCTTTCTAAATATTTCATAACAAAATTCACCTAAAAGAAAAAAATTCAAGGTGCCATCAGTTAGACAGTTAGTCTTTCTGGATAACTCTTTTCTATTGAGATCCATGAATGAACAAGTGGTCTAGAAGTGGCCATAATAGAAAGTTGGCCTTTCTAAAGAGGTGGTCAATGTGACAGATAGGATAAATATCTACCAAACTTACCATAGCTTCTGGGTAAACTCTTCTCATACTCTGCCTGTTATTGTGTTCTAAGAAGGCTTCCTGAAGCATCAACTTCTGAGGCGGTGCCAAACATTTGTTACAGATTCGGCATTCCTAGTGAAAGAAGAGCAATGAAAAGCAAAGCATGTTGATGGTCTGCAATTAACCCATTGGCAACTGGAACCAGTTGGTCCCTGTCTTAAGCCTACGGGAATGAGAGAATTCAGTAGTCAATTGGTTAAATATCACATTTCACACATTTTCCCCTCGCCCTGAAACAGGTACCAAGTATCGGTATCAAATATCATCTATGCATATTTGTAAGATTCATTGGCATTTCAATATTTGTACCTTTTCCATGCACTATTTATTTGCTGTACAGGTAGTAACATTCATTTTCCATGGTGCTCTTCAAACTGTCTCAGTTTGAGAAGAAGCAAAGAAATAAAACGGAATCAAGAAAGATCATCAGCCTATATTACACCTCCTGTTAAATGTGATAATCTTCTTATCATATGAAGGGAAGGAGCACATAATCCTTGATTCAATAGAATGAACGTTATCAAACTTTTCAGCTAAGGCAGATAAAAACGACGAGAATGGCCTATGAGAATCGCTTAACAAAAGGCAAATTCCACAATGGTGAGCAAGATTTCACAGGTATAACATTTAGCATATCAGCATGAAGGCACCACTAGACAAACTTAACAATTTTCCTCGTGAGAATAGTCCTAAGTTTACACTTTTTATAGAAACTCCACCATAAATGGTGGCCTCCCAAAGAGAAAATTAAGGTATGCACTTATGACCCCTCCCTCCACCCCTTATCTGTTGACAGCAATGGGGGAAATATGTTCCATATAATAACATACAAGTAATACTTTCTGGATTGAATTATTTCTATTTCACTTCATCTACCTATTCACAAACAAACTGAAACCAATGGATGCATCACAGTTGTATACCCATGCCTAATAGATTGTGTAAAACAGTTATACACATATCCTTTACAGTGCCAGACTAATTACCTCTTGTTCGCAGGTGTAGCACAATTTTGAGGCACAAAGATCCGACTTCACAAGGACTTCCTTTATACTCACTTGCATCCCTCTCTCTTTAGAATCACTACAAGACAAAATCAAGCCTTCGTTTTAAAGCTCATAATAACAATAATGAACATTACAGCACATATCATTAATACAAAGTCCGTATACACTGTGGTCAAGTCTAGGAAACAAGAATTGAAAATGCATTGTTGTTATTGTTATTTATCATTATAAGTAGTAGTAATTATTATTAATAGTAAAAATAATTATCATTATCTAAAAAAATAATCATTATTATCAAGAAGGACGCTGTGCAGTATCTGACAACTACTCCAAAATGATATATGACAACATAATTACATTTTGAGAGAAACTGGCAGAAAGTAATTCTGAGTTGTCTATCGTGCAGTAAAAGGGTTACTTGGACCAACAAAATAAAAGCCCTTTGCAAAGACATAAATACATGTATACAGCAATGACCTGCTTCCATACCTGGTTTTCAAGCTAAAAGGCACATTCCTAGCTACACCATTGACACTGAGAACATTGTACACCACTCTCTCATAAAGGTGGGCATTGTCAGAAAAATGAGCAGATGATAAATTAGGAGACATGTTGACCTGGTATGAATGGAAGATAAGAAAGAGGAAGGACCAATAATTATATCCACGATATAACATCATAGAGGAATACTGATGTAAATGACTCTAGGTTTTCTGCCTGTCTTGAACTGTTATAGATTAGCTCAAGCTCTTGAGATTGTCAGCATTTAAAGGGCAATCCAACCTTGGTAATAAGATGCTTTTTGTGAAAGCAGAAAAATAAGAAAAACAGGATGGTGAAAGTTTCAAAAAAATTGGACAAGGAATAAGAAAGTTATGGATGTTTGAAAAATGAGATCACTACATCAATGCGAATCTCAAAATGGCAATTTGGTGAGTTGATTGTGACATACTTGTGGACAACTCTCCCGTTTGTCGTACACAAAAATATCATTAATTTGCGGTTTTCTCCGAAGCGCCTTTACCCTCAGGACAGTACCTAAAATATATTGGAGATAGCATATTGTTATAGGTCCTCATGAAAGAAAAAGATCCTACTGAGTAATACATTTTGACAAAAATAACATTTTAGTCATTATGTGTATTGGAGCCAACAGGGGAGTTGTCTGCAACTACATCACATTGACATTACCGATTCGGCCAATTTGAAATTCCCATACGGATGATTGATTATTGATTAACTTTCAAAATTCCATAACTTTCTTATTGCTTGTCCGATTTCGTTCAAACTTTCACTAATCTGCTTCTCTGATTTTTGCCCTTTCTTTCAGAGCAACTTGCCATTAAGGTTGGATTTCCCTTTAAAGACATCAATGAATATAAAACAGCTTACTTTCAAAATAAAGGGAATTATAAATCCAATCTTTTTCATACTTATATTTCATGAGGCTGGATTTCTTATTCCCTAACATTTTACTTTTGCTACATGTATCCAGCCAATCCGCAGGTCCCCTAAAAGTGCGCTATTTTATTTCCAATTCTGCCTGACTATGAATACATAATGAGCAAGAACAGCCAGGAACATCTCATTTGCAAACTATTGAATAGCCTACTTATCATTCACCAATTGTCATGAGTTATACATCAAATAAAAGAAGAGGGATCAGAGATTTGTGACATGCTTTTATTGTGTTCAAAATAAAAGACGAAATTGGTATAAAATGGTGTTCCTTTTATGACCAAAAATGGAAATTAAATGAAATATAAATCTGGCCAAATCTACCATAGTTTTATTGTGAGCCAGGGCAAATTCGACATGAGCGTAAAGGGCATTTTCTGTACTTTCCAAAGATTGAAAAAACATTAATGTGCACTTCATGACAGGGTCAGGATCCAGCAATATGTAACCGATGTACACACTTTGTCTTTAAAAAAGTCAATTCCAGCATTCTGATTGGTTACCACCACGCAAGATGTTTTCTCACAGCCAGGCAACAGCTATGCGGATGTTTGCGCAAGGATGAAGCAACAGGTTGCGCAATGTTTCATTCAACGCGCACTTGGTTACGGATGGCTCGCTTGCCAATCACAGGGCTAAGATTCTATGGTCTTGACCATGGTCTTGACAACGGATGATCTGCGGCTGAATATTGCTGGATCCTGACTCTGTCATAAATTTATGGATGATTTGAATGTAACGATGAAGAAGATGAGATTCCAGCGCTTCCATACATATGTGTCTTGATAGCGGCTCATATACTTTTTATATGTCTTTTAACAACTTGAAATCTTGTGAAAAAAAGGCTTTTGTATGACTATTTCATCAGTTATTTTAAACATTTTCTTTTTAAAATTCTGACTAAAACAAAATATCCCTGTGTTGGTAAACTATTCATTTATTTTTGCAGAAAGTCTAATGTGCACAGCATTAATATTTATTGAAGAGCATAACTTTAAAGATGACCATGCGATACAGCCGGCTGGGTGCAGGGAGGAAGTCCATTTCGGGCACTGGAAATAAAATGCGCGTTTTTTGCTCATTTGCATACGACCTGCGGTCTGACTGTATCATAGTTGCAAAAGTAATTCAAGGAAATTTATATCGCACCATGGCACAAGTAATCGTATAATTTGGATTGAACTATCCTTGATAAATCTTACGGTTACCTCCATCAGAAAGACATTGAGATCCTCATCCAGGACAAAGTCAAATCTCATCAATTCAAAGAAGACACTGAGAGGAAGGACAAAGGAGTGGAAAACAGATAAAAAAAGAACAGAATTATTAATGATAATAATTATTTAGAGTGTATGTAATATTGAAGAGAATGAATAGCAGGCTGAAAAAGCCCATGCTTTAAGATACAAGCATCATGCCAAGAGCAAATCATCACCACATATTTTCAATACACTGTATTGCTAAAGTCGTATGTAAAGAGAATGGTCCAATGCAGAGCAACGTTTCCAGGAGAACAAAATTTGGCCTTCACAGACAAGTCACCTTTCTATAAACGTGGTTGCTAGAAAATGGGAAACAAATAAAATCCACTAAAACAATATACCGGTAAGAAAAGGAAAAGAGAAGACCCCCCCCCCAAAAAAAAAAAAAAAAAAAAAAAAAGACAAGGGTTTGGTAAAACTTTAAGAATGGGTGTTGAGAGTTTTAAGTCTGGTTACAGTTCTGTTATGAGATTGGACCATTACTTACTGCTTGTTTTCATGCCTCTGCAACGAACTTAATAGTTGTGGATATTTGCTGACAAATACCCCTCGGATAGCTTCATATATCTGCTTATATACTTCATCTGGGTCGTCACCTATGATGCAGAATATTAAAAAAAGTAGGAAAGTCTTTAAAAATGAATTCTCAGACTGGCTCGTTTCAGGTCATGAAGCCATACCTCAACATCATACCTAAATGAAGCCATACAGCAATGTATACAACCCAGACTTCTAAACTCTTCCCAGTCAAAATATAGCACTCTGAATGACATGGCCAACCACATGCTTCATCATGCGACATTTCACCATTGCTCTAAAACTACTACTACTCCATCTTTGATATTTCACTTTAATTTGTTTCATTTATTCAATTCTGAAAATATATTGCTTACATCCCAAAAATACTTTCAAAAACATTTATAAAAGTTGTCATTCAAATTTCATATAATGTTTGTCCTTATCCATTAAGCATTGCATTAATATCTAATTTATATGTTTTATTACATTGTAAAGCACAAACAGAATAATCCCCATACAATATTTGTTATGCACTGCGTGTGTATCAATATCGGTTATTACTATTCTGAACATCAAGCTGACAATTTCTTGATGATGCCGCAGATATCAACAGATATAAATTTAGATACATACAAGGCAAGCCTCTTTCATTTATGCACTACTACAACCAGTAACTAGAATTTATGCAGTTCTTGGAAAGTTTAGAAGAGTTTTACAAACGTGACATGTGGGGGTATAAAGTACTATTCTCACCTCTTGATCTCCAGTATGCACTCATGGTTTCCATGAAGTTGTAATTATATTCCTGATAATACTTCTGTAATGATGGCATCTGGTAAGGAATATTAGGGGCATTACAAAGACAGATATGAATATAGATCAATAAATGTATCTTTTTACAGTTGTACAGACTCGGCATCTACACCAAAGTCACATAAAAATCCTAACAAAAAATTTCAAATTGCTTGCATGCACCTTAACTGGAATGCACACTATAACTGCCATGATAACTTATTGATTTGGGTCAATCCACACAAATATTTTAATAATCTTATTTATTAATCTACATCCTTTCAGCAACAAACGTCTCAATTAAAATTAAAATGATAATCTGACAAAATCTTCGTACTAAACTGATTTGTAAGAAATTCAGAAGGGCATATGGTGTAACATTACAGGACAAAAAAAAGGCAAATTCCATTTATCCACAATTATTATTTAAACTGACATTAAAATTCTGATGTCTTCCGCATGCGATAAGTAATTATAACTAATAATCAATAGTGCGAACTTGACACAAATACATGCAACCATGTGTAATTCTATTACAACTATCTGGAATTTTAAATTTCATAACAACTTCAAGGCATTTTAAAGAATATTTTTCACTGCATCTGAAGAGATTGTTACCTTCCAGACTGGTGTGTAATCATCACCAACAACATATTTATTGACATCAGCAAAGTCTATGGGGTTGTATTCCTTGGCGCAGAATCGTACAAGCATCTCATCATGAAGTACGTAGACTCGTAAGGGGTCAACAGAGGTCAGAGTAACATAGAATCCTAGATCAAACTTCTTGCCATCGACGAGGTAAGGATTGGAGATGTATTGCTGGATGAAGGTGTTTGCAGCATAAAGGTCCAGTTCTAGTATTCAAAACAAATGAATTTTACATTTTTTTACAACAATTCCCAGGTAATCTTAATCACAAGATCTACTTGCCCCTATTTGCAATAATATGTGAAATCAAGATTTGCTTTGAACCATTATTAGGTGGTCTGTCATTTATGACAGACCTTTTAATTTTGTCAGAATTTTCTTTATTCTTTATTTCTTTATTTCTTCTTTTTATAACAAATTCTTGTGGCCACCAAATCTCAAAATCGGCAATATCATCGAGTTTCATGTCATGTATGAGGTCAATCATGGACATGGTCCATTAAGCTTTTGGAGGTCATCAGGTCATCGTGACGTCATCAAGACGCCATTTTGTAAGTTTACAAGATCGATTATATCTTCATAATCGATCATCAAAAATCAACTATATTCACATCACATAAACTTCACATGATGGGTCATCAAGTCATGTCCTCACAGGTCATCTACAGGTCAGGACGTGCGCGTACGCGCGCGTCAAAATTTAAAAATGCTCAAAATCACGTAGGATCAAGTCTGCACACGTTTCAGGTCATTTTAAGCATTTCAAAAATGTCTGTGCGTAAGCGTCCGCGCGCGCGTTTTACGCGCGCGCAAGTCGTAAATAACGTTAAAACGCTGTTTTTTTTATTGATTTGCAATCCTGACACTTTTCTTCATCATTTCCATCAACTTGGAATCAATTTCAATCAATAATAAGGTCGTACGGGCACGTCAAAGTTCAAAATCCATGCGCGCATCTATGGCGAAAATAACGTAAAAACGTGCAAAAACATGCCTCTACAAAATTAACTCTAGCTCTTTAAATAGTCCATAAACCCCCCAATTTTTTTTCATCATCAGGTAGGGTATGAATCATAGATTTCATTTCATGTATCAATTGACCCGTATAAACATTATTACGTCATCAAAATGGCGCCAGAATTCAAAATTTCCATTTTTCATTTTTTGACGTCATCACATTTATGCAAATTTGGCTCTAGATTTGTAATTATTGGTCGTTTTTCGCCCAGATTTTAATATGGTGTAGCTGAAGCAATTTCCTACAAGATCAGTTACCACCAATTTCCATTTTTATGTGGTCATCACGGTGAAATTTTCAATTAAAGATGCCCTGTCAGAATTTTCCCTATTTGCGTGTTATGTCTATGGAAGATGATTTTTTTTCGAATCATGAATCTACATGACATTGTTCCCTGAGCTGTATCTCAGTTTTTTTTTGGTCTATTTTCTTCCAGATTTTAGTATGTTATAGCTGAGATTATAAGCTTTTATAAGTGTGGTCTCCAATTGTTGATCAGATATCGGGATCATGCCCAATTTTTCACTACAAAATGTGATTTGAGAATCCCGTTTTTCGTTTACGTGTTATCTCTATGGGAAATGTTTTGGTATATTGGTCAAAGCACTTGCCTCTCACTCTGGTGACCCAGGTTCGATCCCCGGTGGGTCCATTAAAAAAAATTTTTTTTTTGTTGCTTCTTTTTGACTTTCATTTTACCATCTTGTTCGACTATTATAACATAAGCAATCACAAACCAAGTAATAAACTGCCTTATTTTGCGTGTTATGTCTATTGGAAAGTACTGTGCAGTGGTTTATGTATAACCCTATGGAAAATCTGATTCCCTGACGTGTATTAAAGCTATCCTGCAATATCATTAGTCCTATTTGATATCACAATTTCTCAAAATTGGCCTAGTCAATTATCTTAAAATTTTCGTTAGTCATCAGTCCTAATAAGGTCAAGTTCCCGCATCTTTTTCAAGGTCATCAGATTATTGTGACGGCATCTAGGCGCCATTTTCTACAAATCAACTTATGGTCGTATCTTCATAACGAAATGTCATTTCTGTTTCATATTTGGCATGGTTAAGGTCAATGTCATTCCAGTCATGATCATCACAATTATCACCATCATCCTCCTCCTCATTATCATCATCACTGTCATGATATAATGATCATCATCATGATTATCATCAACATCATTATCATCATCACTGTCATGATATTCATGATGATGATTATCAACATCATCACATCTTCCAATGACCGTTTCACACATTTTTCTACATTCCTGTTCTCAAGAAGCATCTCCATGCGTGGCATTCTTGACTTCCTATCTTCAGTTTAGTATTATGATCACCCTGATTACAATCATGACCATACAAATTGAAAGACAGACCACCTAATTCGTCCTCATGACGAATTAAATTCTAGTTTCTTTCTCATTCACTTCTAATGCAGGCATACTTTTATCTTCACAATGTTACAAAGTGAAACTGCAAATTAAGATGATAAATTCAGTGCCTTTATATCATAAATATGGTACAATAGACAAAGCTGCAAGATAAACCAAGTTGTATGATATGATATCCCTTTTTAAGGTGTCTCTCAATATCTCTCCAAGTCTTTGTCTGCCTCTTCCTGCCTCTTCCTGCCTCTTCCTGTCTCTCTCTCTTCCCATAATGCCTGTATTACAACTCAAATGTGCTATTTACATAACATAATTAGTATTTGACTTGGGAGACTCCAGACATACCTTCAATAGACTTGACTTTGATGCCTCGATGTGAACTGCTCTTCTGAACCCAAAGTGTGTCTCGGTTCTGTTTGGTCTAGAGAGTATGAAAAGTAAATGGATTCAAATTTACATGTGTATTGATAGAACATCAAGAATTTGCCAACTGTTGGATATTTGTGAATATGGTGTTTCTAGTGCTGTAAAGAGAAATTACTCCCTCTGTACTATTGTTATAGTAGTAGATGTGAAAGTTACTGGAATTACCAGAGGTAGTTAGCAGTGACAAAACATAGAATATTTGAATAGCCTCTGTAGTAGTTGCGGTCACTGCCATCTCATTGCAGTACTGGAGGTGGTGGTGGTGATGGTGGTGATGGTGTTGGTGGTGGAGATGGTGTTGCTGGTGGAGATGGTGTTGGTGGTGGAGATGGTGTTGGGTGTGGTGGGTGTGGTAGTCATGGCCCATGTGGAAGTGCCCATTGGGATAATAAATTAGTCGACACACATTTATTTGAAATAGAAGTAGATGCAGTGGTAGGAACTACGACTAGTAATAGCAAACTTAATAACAACTTGATCAACCATTATCTTACCTCTAATAGGAATGCATCCCTCTGACCTGGCATCTGGAAAGCCTTTGGAATGTATGCAATGTCAGAGGTTGCCAGATACACTTTATTTGTAATGTAACCCGTCCCTGGAAAATGGTTGACCTGAATGGGCAATATGCCATGATTTGAATATGAAAACAAGAAGTCAAATGAGATAATCATAGTCAAATGTAGTACATAAAATACATTTCAAAATGTTGCACAAAAGGAGGGTTGTCTCCAATAGCTTGAAAGTTTACAACATGTACTTTCCACCACTGTAGTACAGAGTTTGTGCTCAATTCATACGTAAGGGGCATACTTCAAAAAATATTACAACTATTTTGAACATTTAGGATTCAAAGTTAAGGGAACCATTGCTGTATAAGAATTGTTACATAAAGGGATATAGTACATCATATAGAATCACTAACCCTCTGATATGGCTTCAGTGATGCCATGACAGCAGAGAGTTCTTTGAAAGGGTAGTCATGGGCCCATAGAACATCCCAGCTGGATTGTGCATCACCGCGGATGTAACCTGCCCTCTCAAATACAGCCATCACATGCTTCAAGTATCCTGAATCCACCTGATAACACATAGAGGTAAAAAGCGGTCTGATATAATTAATACACAGAAAATAATATCTGAACTCAATCCTGGATGGACTACAGAGCAGTCCCGAGCCCTATGTTATTAACAATGTTCAATATCTTGCAAAAATTAATAGAAAGCCTTTCATTTGCTTTCTGAAGTTTGAGCTGAAGATAGTCTTCAGGAAAATTATTATATCTAAACATATTGCATAAACTACACTTCGAAAATCATTTAAGGAAGTAGTTTCTGTAATGCAAGATAATTATTCCAACAGTTGTGTTTAAAGAATTGAAGTATTATAAAACGGGTTCAAGAATGTAGCCATCCTGATTGGTCAAATAACACCACGTGACTGTGCAAAAAAAAAGTGATAACATACGGCAAAGGGGTCTATTGCACATGTAAACATGTAAAATTGTAAACATAAACATGTAAACATTTATTGATTTTGCTATATGTTTTTACACGCTATACCGTATACGCTATCGATATTGCGATATCGATCGTCGCGCTAATGTCAACAAATCAACAAAATTACAGCTGTAATGCTACCACGTGCAGTGCAGTACCGTAAATGAAAGTTTAAGTTTAATTTTTGACGATAGCAGCGTGTAAAAAATGGCTGTATCTTCGAATCTCAGTTTTGCACTTCTCACGGAGGAAGAACTCGACGATCTACTGAATGGGAAGGATTCCAACAGAACGAAAAAAGCAGTGAAATTTGGATTTTCAAAGCTTGAAAGTTTCGCTAAACTCAGTCGCACGGACCTATCCACCATCACCCAACGTGAGTTAGATACGCTGTTGAGCCATTTCTATGCTGTGCGACTCTTGGCGTTTCTCTGGGGTTCGTAACCATTTTTATACTTATAGACTTCATAATCATATTGCTGACCCGTTTTATAAAACTATTAATACATGTACATGGTTGTGAGTTCGTGCATTAGTGCGATCTGGCAACACGCAGGTTTTTATCGTGGTGTCAAACACACTCGGCTTGCGCCTCGTGCGTATAGTACACCACGATAAAAACCTTTGTGTTGCCAGATCGCACCAACGCACTCCCAACCATGTATTAACAGTATACTGTAACTTTATAAAAAAAAAGGAAATTTGTTGTAAAACGGTTGTTAGATGATATATATGCAAAGCATTCAAAATTCCAAGTTTTATTAATTCATTTATTTGCATTTTCCACTCGCTGTGTACTCTCTTCTTTTTTATTCATGTTAAAACTTTGAATGCAGTAAAAACTCCAAGATGATGATAACGGGAATATCTATAATTTACAGAAATCTATAATCATCAAATATCTCTAAGTTCTAAAGAATTTTTCAAAAATAATAAATAGCCTGCAAGAATCATTCATTTAAAGGGATACTCAACCGCAGATTGTGGACGTTTTAATGCCGCGAGAGGGCACCGTGATCGTTACCTGATCATGCCATTGCCCCTCGGGGCGCAAACCTCGGATAGACTGGTCGCCGCACAAATATGTACGCTCCACCTGAGCTCGAGCTCTCGTGCGAGATTCGGTCGGCATCGTGCAGTCGAAATGTAATCCCACTTAGTCCAACGGACGCGTTCGACGCACAAACTTTGTGTACGAGTGAATGGGGCTTACGCAATCCTGACTTTCCCCACGGCCGCCGGTGGCGTATCCCTTTAATGAATAAAAATCAAAGAGAAAGAGGTCACAAAGACAACTTACATGTTTGGCATGTATCCACACCACAGGTCTCCTGTAACTTTCGACAGTCCCTGCTGAAGCCTCTGCTACCTGATTTCCTGGGTACGGGCCATGCCCATTGAAGTGGGCCTCCTGCATGACCTTGAGCTGGTAGACATTCCACATGATGATCAGGAGGCCCAGGCAGAGGGCCGATGCCAAGACATGGAGGACATGGGGCGGTAGGCCCCGCCTCTTTGCCTTCACCTTGGTAGGGCTGCGGTACATCTGGATGAAATAACAAAAACCTGAAATTAATTTATATTTGCCACTCTCAACCCAGGTGTAATAAAAAGAGGTTAGTTCACTGGAAGAGTAGTATACATGTATCTATGGAGTTATCAGAACTGAAATCAATAAGCTAGTGTCCCCGGGTAAAGCATTAATCTTCAATAACTAGTCCCTTTGGCACGAGGTTAAAGCCGTAGGTCAGATTGTTGTTTACACATATCTACATGTATGAGCAAATGCTTGCTTTCTTTAGCAGTAAAGTAACCAAAATAAAACTTATTATAGGAAAGAATTCCTTGAATGCTGTAAGGACAAAAATTGGTAACCTTGCTGAAGCCAGGAAAATATTAGAATGCCTTGAGCACTATAAAGCATGGGGTGGATTTGAGCAATACAAGGAACTATCATTATCACAATTAACATCCTTTTCAATGCATGATCATTATATCACAATACTGGTAATCATTAAATTCTTACCAGTGAAGTATTAATGCCTAAATCATATTCTCCGTCTAAAGCTCAGATTCACAAGAGTCCTTTTATTATACCCTGGCAGCATTATTTACAGTAATAGTTCTCTTATCATGTATCTTTTTCCCCTGTGACCCATGTCTTGAGTAAGTTATCTTATTTGGATTTTTGACTTTGTCCTTGCAAATTCATACGTGTACATGTATGTTCTGAATATTCCAAATGGCATATTGCCTATTACTCACTTTCTAAAGGAATAATGAATGTGGTGTCTGTGGCTTGACTTCACTATGTAGAATGATATTCTGTACATTATAATGGTTGGTTTTGCATTATAAATAATTTGATATTCAAATCAATTTACAATTTATATTTCTATAATAATGGAAATGAATAAATAATAAAATAACAATGTACAGATGAAAGAGAAATTTTACACCCCAAAATAGAATATCTTTTCCTACATATCTACATGCACTTCTGATATAACTGTATGTTCTACATTTCATTGTACCGCAAAATGGTGGCCTGCAACACAAACACCAAAAATCACAAATTATTTTTAAGGCAGAGTGCAAAGTGCACTGTACCATAATGCTCAAGGTCAGATAAAATAAACAAGATAGACAAAGACAAGAAAGAAGAAAATACAATGAAAATAATATATTTCAGGTCAAAATCATGCTGACAGTGACTCAGTAATTAATCCATAAACAAAGTACTGAGTATTACTTTGTATTGCTTTCTTCACTTTGATTTTTCCTTTAAAAAAATAACAGTGACTTTCAGTGCCGATGGCATGTATATGTGACAGATAGGCTTGCCATTTGCATTCACCAATTGCTTGACCACAAGAAAGGTATATGGTGGTCAAGTATCAATCACATTTTGGTAAAATTTGGAAGAGAGCTAAAACCCTTGGCACAGTAAGAGTTAATAGTTTATTCAAGAACTTCTTTGCACATCATGAAAAGGACATTTTTAATATATTAAGTGAAAGTCCACATTGTTATGGGCCCAAACAATAGCATTCATTCATTGAAAGGAAATATCTGAGCAACTACATTTCACAAAATGAAATTTGGGGACATTACACGATTAAAGGATATACATGTATCTGTGCCCAGAAAGCTGCTCACTGGGCAAACAATCACAATTTACATTTTCTATTTCAAATTTAAAACACACACATACAAAAGACTTTTGAAAAGTTCTTGATCCTAATATTCTTAATAAAACAATGTTTTTAATAATTTTCTCAGGTTGAAGACAAGTCATCAATGTTTGATAGCTTGCATTAACACCTTTCAACATGAAGAGGAATAAAAAGTAACAAACTGGTATACTAAGCAGATGGAATCCAGGCAAAATCTTCACACATATTAACCCCTAGAAGTTCAGAGTTTTCTTATGGTCTGAATTCATCATTTCCCCTCCTCAAATTGTCAACAATCATTCTCATTTTCCACTCCTACAAAGTTTAAGAAAATGAAAATGTTTATTTAATGAACCAATGTGAATAGAAATTGCAAAATCTAACAGAAAATTGCCAATTTGTACATGAGACAATGTACAAATTGGCAATTTTCTCCTACGGGAAAGTAGAATATAACTGAAAATACAGTAAAATGTGTGTAAATTTGTCCTTAAATTATGTATAGACACTAAATATCCAGCAAAGTGAAATTATATAGTCCAAATTCAGCATAACACACATGTTTCCATAATTTAAGAAAGGGAGGAGAGCATTTGTTTCCATAGCAATGTAGAAAAATATACAAAGTCACTGTATTGAAAATTATTACTCCAAATATTACAACCATAATCAACAGCTTCATTTACCTGGATTATTTGAATATCCACAAAGAACTTGAGGTAGCAATCAAAAGATTATCCAATACCAGCACTTACAGTTGTTTGCATGTAAATGTACGAACGGTGACTGCTACATGTATAAATCAGGTATGAGCAGTTTGAGCGAGAAGGCTATTGTACAATGTATCAGTAAAGACGATTCTCTCTACACCGAGGTGACAACTGTCCTTGACACGAGCATCTCTACAGAGAACAAACCACTAACACATGTTCTACAAACACCATTCCTGTACGAGGTGTCAATCAAGGTCATGGACTTGTCAAAAACATGGTCATGAGAGTAAAGAAGCATTTGCACAGTATAGATTTAGGCAAATAATTGTATTTTGGCAAGGAATAATGTAGGTATTGTGTATGTAAATTAAATTATGCCTGCTTAGTGCTTATATCGTCAAATGCAATAATGTAATCAAATTGTCCAGGAAACATCAACATATATTAACTTCTACTACACTGCATCATGTGATAACAAACTCAACTGGTGTTCATACAGGGTTCCCACAGAAATCGGTGAACCGAATTCCACGACCAGATATATAAGTACCATTTTGGTATGGGTTGCAGCATCCTAGCAGCTAGTCCTACTAGCAGCGTACTAATACCACGCAGTGATATATACTTGTGAATGAAAGGCTGCCATAGTCACACACGGCCCACACCCACATCAATTTCCATGACTTTCCATGACTTTGGCAGATTTATTTCTTCATTATCCATTACTTCCACACAAATTTATTTATCCATGGCCGTGGGAACCCTGCGATATCTACATGCACTTCTCCCATATTATACTACATGAACATTAACAAAGAGAGAAAGAGAGAGAATGAGAAATAGAGAGATAGAGAGAGAGAGAAAGAAAGATTGGTTTCTTGTTTAAGCAGAGCAACAAAGCCGTGCACCAACCAAGCATGCTGTATAGAAGATTAATCCTTCATCGGTTGTTGTATGTTTTCTAATCCAATGGGACTAAAACACTGCCTCTTCTTTTTCTTGTACTGATTTTTTCACCCAATCCCTCCCATTCTTCACCTGCTTGTTTATTTTTTTTCCCCATCATTCTCCTCTTTTCCCCTTCTTCTTTTCTTTCTTTTCTCTCTCTCTCTTTCTTAGTCTCTCTCTCTCTCTCTTTCTCTTTCTCTCTCCATCTCTCTCTATACCTACCAACACTATTCTACATACATGTATGTACTTTGATCACTGGTATGGGGATTATGCCCACTTGTTCAAATTCTATTTTATCAGCTACATTGTACATCAAATATTTTGAAATTTTACAATTTAGTTGCTGTCAGAGATCTGGTAGCAGTACATGTACATGATATGTACTCTATTACAATGAATACTTTACATACATATTCACTATTTTGCAAACATACTTTATATATGACCGTTTTTTTGTCCTATATCTGTCTCACTCTTTGAAAGCAAATGCAGTAAAAAAAAAAAAAAAAAAAAAAAAGAAGAAAAAAAAAGTCTGAAAATGGGACATTTTAATAATGAAGATCTAATTGCAAAAGGGAACAGCATTTGTATGGAAAGGCCGACTGGGTAATCTTAAAAATCTTAATATGTTGGGAAGCGTTCCTTTTTCTTTTTTCTTTTCTGTGGATCTTTACAATATTCAGAACACACATCTGCATGTAGCACTTTTAAGGACATGTGGCCGAGAACCTCAAATAAACAGTCCATATGCTCCTGACCACAAACGAGCTAACCAGCATGATCTTTTATTTGAAAGTGATTTCTGGCATATTCTTTGAGTTGATTTTTATACAGCTTCATTTTCTTCAGGAAAATCTTTTTTTTTCCATTTGAATGTTACATCAATATACAAATGTATTTCCTCGTCAATAACTTTCCAGCATGAACATTGTCACAGGACCTCATCCTTGGGCCTGTTTCACATACACTGCAATTTATCTGGCAAGTGTTTCATTTTCAACTGCACTAAAGCAACTTTATCAAGACTGAACTATTCATTTGACTTTGGGACAGTAAAACCTGCTTTCACATCATTGTATTTTTAGACCACAAGAATCACCCTGAGTCTGTTATGAATTCCATACTCTCTATTTCATGTACCTGTCACTATGATTATTCAATGGTCTTTTCACCTGCTTGAGTTCCACTGTGAATCAAATGTTATCTGTATGTTGTTGGGTTTTGTTTTTTTTCTCTTATAGTTTTGATGTTCTCCTCACTGCATTAGTTCACCCACTGCTGACCTAACTTTGCTGGAAGAGCAAGTACAGTGTATCTTCATAACATGTTTGTCCCTCACAACAGCAGTCCTGTCATGATCTAGCAATTCATGCTAGTCAGAACTGTACCGCTGCAAGCAACTTGTCTTGTTCTGCATAGAGTCTTTGCCTCGGCGAGCGACCTTTGAAGCTTACTTGCCGACCCAGCATGAATTGGATAGCTCAGCACCCAAGCATAGGAAGAGAGCTGAATTTCTCTTTAAAAGGCAAATTTCCTTCTACAGTCAAACCTGCTTTAGCGACCACCTGTATAGAAAGACCACCTGTCTATAAAGACCAGAGTTTTTGTTTCCCTTGAAAAGTGTTTCTAATTGAAATGTGTGTTAAAGGAACCTGTACATAAAGACCACCTGCTCATAAAGACCGCTTTTCTTGTCTCCCTTGAGTGGTCTTTATAGACAGGTTTCACTGTATTTTATCTGAATAAAATAACTAAATCCTTAAAAGTATTCATGCAAAAAATACTTGTCAAAATTATGATGTAGGTCTTCAAAACATCCACTTTTTCTGATAGCCGTGGGTTTGGTAAACTGCTCAAGGAGAATAAAAAATTTAAAACATAAAAAAGTCTTCTGTTAGACCTACAAGTACAATAGCCTACTTGTTCACTCCATAAAGCTTTTACTGAATATGCTGGCAAGGTAAATATAGATTTTTAGTTTATCATCTGGAAAAAATTGCTTTCACTAATTTTGATTTTTTTTTTTCATAGAATAAAAGTAGGACAGGAAGCCGACTGCTGAGACGACAGCATTCTTCCAGAATCTCGGGTAAAGGTATAGGTAAAATTAAAAAGAATTTCAACAAAAGAAGATCAAGCAGTGGATTTTTAAAAAATCTTGTAGATCTAACTTAGGAGGAATGTACCTTCAACAAAAGAATTGCAATGTATCAGTCTAACTTACGTCAGACTAAGTAAAACAGCATTCTCAGTCTCATGGAAACGGTCCGCTCCTCAACTTAGCCTTAGGCACACCACGAATAGTGGTCATATTGACCACTACGAATACAAAATGCAAAAATAGTTGATATTTTCTGTCGCGTGTAGTAAAGGTATGGGGGGGAAATAAGATAAATATTTTAAATACTTGCTTT
Source organism: Heliocidaris erythrogramma (assembly GCA_025617745.1). Taxonomy (NCBI): domain Eukaryota; kingdom Metazoa; phylum Echinodermata; class Echinoidea; order Camarodonta; family Echinometridae; genus Heliocidaris; species Heliocidaris erythrogramma. Next base: position 23,026,441 of record CM046855.1, read on the forward strand.
CAAATTCAGCCCTTAAAAATCTCACTCCTACCTCAAATGGCCGTTAGAAAGAACTTTTGATATTTTCAGCAAAATCCAAAGTCAAAATCTTGTCCAAAACCGGAGAAATCCCCGCCGATTTGTTTCGCGATCGCGTGTTGTTTACATACTGCCGATGTCTTACACTAAAATCGGCCAATAAAATTTTTGTCCACGAAGAAACTCGGGATCGCAAGCGCACATCGATCTTTACGATCGCGCACACGGAAAATCGGGACTTTCCGTGTATGCCACATAGGGACCGAATTTTTAAGGACAAAACTCTTTTGGGGAGACGTCAGCGCCCGCGGCGACCAGGAAATGTACACAATGACTCCGATAGCTCGTTTCGCGAAAATCAACAGTAAATTACGGATTTTATTTTTGGAAATATCTTTTCTAACATCGGTGAGTTGAATTTATTGTATTTCTTGGATATTTAGTGGTCGGTTTTTGTAAATTAAATGCCGATTTTGAGTGAATGTTTGTGACTTTTGTGCAGTGGTGTTTTAAAAAGTTGAGGTGTATGACTGCCTACATTATACACACGAAGTATAGGAATGTAGCTATGAGTGGTCTTAGGCCTCAATACGTAACTACTCAGTTCGCACAGCTCAGCCTCAGCTCAGTACGACAGTACTAGTGACAGTGTAGCGCTTCATTTCGCGAAGATGTTATGGCATGCCTTTTAATAAAAGTGGCCTTCTCGTGAAATAAGCCACGGTCATCGAGTGTGTACACACACACGGCCGTGTAAAGTCAATGGAGGATGTGAACCCGACATAGGCAATGATGTACAAAGTCATGAAAGTGAATGTGGGGTGGCTTATTTCACGAGAATGCCATAAAAGTTTTATGGTGGGTGACTTCTTAAATTCTTTGGCATTATCGTGAAATAGTCCCCGCTTCAAAAAAATCTAAGTTTTTTTAGGATTAGGATTAGGGTTAGGGTTTAGGATTAGGGTTAGGTTTTAGGGTTAGGGTTAGGGTTTAGGATTAGGATTAGGGTTAGGGTAGGGTTTAGGATTAGGTTTAGGGTTAGGGTTAGGGTTAGGGTATGGTGGGGACTATATCACGATTATGCCAATTCTTTCAGTCTCCGTTTAATAAAACAGGATGTTTTGGCATGTTTTTACTGTTTGAGGCGGAAAACATTATGCCTGGTATCAATATTATTAAGTTAGGCAACAAAAAATATCATAAGTGGGACTGAGCCTGAGAGTTAAGACTAGTGTCAGTTAAGGTGGTAGTTCTGCAATAACATCAAATTAAAACCAAAACAAAGTATGATATTTTTTTGGGCCTGGGCTTGGTTGTCTAGTCTAGTTAATACTCACAGTTGATTATTGTCTAATTAAGAAAACGATAACTATCTCCCCGTAGTGCAATCCTCCGCCAAAGGCAAGGCAAACGTCAATCCGCTGATCAGGTCATTTGCATCCGCTGCATCCGCCGCTCAATATTTTGCATCTGCATTATCTCGCGCATCGCATCTCTAGACTACCCAGCCTAGCCAGCCAGATTGTGCTCCCGGGGTAGTACCCCAATAGTGCCCCTTTTCATAGCTGATACAGTGGCGTATCCAGGGGGGGGGGCGCAACAGGCGCGCGCCCCCCCCCCCCTATTGGCCGTCGTAAAAAAAAAAAAAAAAAAGCAAAAAAAAAAAAAATCCTCATACCAATTGAAAATATTGTTCATTAAATAGGCTTCAAAATTGGTCACATATATAGAACTGCCAAGTAGTACGTTTTTAACGTATTAATACGTTTTTTGGAGTAAAATACGTCCCTACGTTTTTTGAAAATTCCGAGTATGGTTGTTCGAACTTACACTACGTAGATACCCTACAACTACCTTATCTTGTCTATGTGCACTGTTTGTGCTAACATGTACAGTGTATACGAAGCATGGGTGTGAGAACAAACAGTGTACATTGACAAGATAACGTACTGTGCAGTGAATCCATGTTATGCATGATGGCAGTGCACGATTGTGCTATCGCGAGATAGGGAAATCACAGCCCCTAATAACCGGCATTTGTCCTCTGAGAACTGATTCTAAATTTCACAAATGAGTCCAAATGGAATATCATCGCTATTTTTCATGATTCAGGTGAGAGATAATGTCTAATTTGTTGGTTAATTTGTTGAAATATTCTCTTGAAGAAATCCCTGCTGGAAAGTGAATTCCAGCAGGGATTTTTTCAAGAGACTATGATCAAGGTACAAGGATACAGGTGCCAAGTCTTCCCCAGCACCAGCGGCCTAGATAATTGGTAGTGTGGTATGCGTATGCGTAAGGGTACGCGTATGCTTGTTCCCTCCCTTTGAAAGCACCCCTCTATCTCAGGGCTGCCAAAATTTCTGAACCCCCCTATCGCGGGCTTTGCGCGGGCTTTTCCTGCTTTGGAGACCCCCCTAAATTCAGAACACTGCTCAATGTACCTCCCTATCTCAGGTGAGCTCTCATTCCAACCCCATATCTCAGGACAGACACCAACCCACCAACCCCCTCCCAAGTAAGCTGTCATTACAATACCTTGGAAGAGATGGGGGCCAGTGTTTCTACTTTTCAAAATGAAATAATCCTGGCTGAATGAGCTATCAAAACTAGCAGGAATTTCAGGAATTTGATCCTGGGATTTGATCGATTTTTCAAGATATTTCATAACCCCCCTTTTTTTAATTTCTCAGGTGTCGAAGAGAGAGAGAGAGAGAAAGAAAAACACATCCCTTTTTAATGAAATCTCCGGGTGAAAGATAAAAAACACCCCCTTTTTTTACAATTCAAGGGCCGGATTGTGTCGCCCAAAAAATACCCCTTTACCGGAGATTTTGGGAACACGCATGCGGTCCCTTCGACCTCCGAGTGGGGTGGGGGGGGGGGGGTGGGGGCCGGGCTACTCTTTAACTTTATGTTGGGGTGTTTGAATTTAGCTGTGGTTAACTACATACGATCAGGGAATTCCTGGAATGTTATAGAATGAAGATAAAGTAATTTTCCATCGAAAAAAAATTAGTTCCTGGTTTTTAGTTTAGATCTTACTAGGCAACTGGGCAAGGTGAATTTGCATGTGGTGTGGTAAAAAGCAGATCAATTGGCTAAAATATTAAGTTAATCATGTCAATATTTCTTTATAATGTACTGTAGATTAATGAATTTAGCCCTCTAAAGAACAAGAAAACGTACCAGCTTCAGGGGGCTTCGCTCCCTGAACCCTCAAAAGAGGCTTTGCCCCTCGACCCCATCAGGGGCCCTGAGCGGGCTCCTGTACCTCCGGCTTGGGTTTTCAGGATTTTTTTGAGCTGAAGGAAGCAAACATTCAAACCCGAGTATGCAGCTCAGCAAAATGGAGCTGCTTCGAGACGAGACGAGTTCAGTGCCTGTTGCAAACTGTGCGGGGCACAATTTTGACCAGTATTTTTTATTTTTTAATGCATTCACATGAAACGACTTTATGCAACTGAAGGCGTTCTTATTAAAGAAATGTACAGTAGTCGCATTAGCATTTTTAAGGAAAATAGCGAAAACATATAAAACCGGCAAAATATATTTTTTTCTAGCTGAATAATATGTTTTTTGAAAGTGACAGGTTGGCAGCTCTGCATATAGCACTATTTTGCATCTCAGCCCTTCTTCAGAAGCAAAAATTTTCCAAAGACCCCTCCCCCATGACGGCGATCAATAATTCCTGGCGCCCCCCCTATTAGGAAATCCTGGATACGCCCCTGTCTGATAAGTGTCCTTTTTCACTTCTGATAAGTGCCCCTTTTTTCTTTCTAATAGTATTATTTCCCCTTTTGGTAGGTGCCCTCTTTAACCTCAGACATTACTGCCCCTTATGAAATCTAATAATTGCCCATTTTTCGTGTAATTAGTGCCCATTTCCCGTTCTAATAGTGCAATTTTTCCTTTTGATAAGTGTCCCTTTTCACTTCTAATAAGTGCCCCTTTTTAAGTGCCCCTTTCACTTCTGATAAGTGCCCCCTTTTCCTTTGTATAACTGCGCCCCTTCTTCTTTTTGATAAATGCCCTTTTCACCTTCTGATAAGTGCCCCCTTTAGCTTCATACATTACTGCCTCTTTTGAAATGTGTGCCTTTGTTTTTCGTCTAATTAGTGCCCATTTTCCGTTCTAATAGTACAATTTTCCTTTCTTATAAGTGCCCTTTTTCTCCTCTGATAAGTGACCCTTTTTCTTTGTATGACTGCCCCTTCTTCTTTCTAATAAGTGCCCTTTTCACCTTCTGATAAGTGCCCCTTTTCAGCTCAGATAAGTGTCCCCTTTGAAATCCGACAAGTGTCCCCTTTGAAATCCGACAAGTGCCCCTGTTTTCGTCTCATTAGTGCCCATTTTCCGTTCTAATAGTACAATTTTCTCTTCTTATAAGTTCCCTTTTCACCTCTGATAAGTGACCCTTTTTCTCCGTATGACTGCCCCTTCTTCTTTCTAATAAGTGCCCTTTCACCTTCTGATAAGTGCCCCCTTTAAGCTCAGATAAGACTAGTGTGCCCATTTTCCGTTCTAATAGTGCAAATTTTCCTTATGATAAGTGCCCTTTTCACCTCTGATAAAGGCCTCTTTTTAAGTGCCCCTTTTACTTCTGATCAGTGCCCCTTTTTTCTTTCTAATAGTATTTTCCCTTTTGGTAAGTGCCCCTTTTGTCTTCTGATAAGTGCCCTACCTATATACCTATATATAATATATTGTATATACCTATATATAAAATATATTGCTCGCTCGCATTAATCGTTGTCTTCTTATCATATTAGGAAAATCGCTGCTATTCAAAATATCTTCAATATTTTGCTCGCTCGCAAATGAATAATCAGACCATTACACTTAATTGCAAAGTAGTTTTTATCTAGAACCATGTTAAGACATAAACAATAGTGTGTCGAAAATGATCCTTGATAGTGTATTAATAAGAATGTAGCGATATACTAATGTCTCAAAGTGGCATTTTCCGCCTTGTTTGCACCCTTTGTAGGTGCCCTTCCCCCCAAGTGCCCCTTTTTGTTGGCCCCACCCCCACTTTGAAAGACGCTCCGAACGTAACATAAGCAGCGGTGACACTCCTCGCAGATGTGAGATGATTTCTGGAGGAAAGTTTCATCTGTGATAATTCCTTGGTCTCAAGGAGGCCGCGCCGCCGAGGAGGAGGGCGGGGCAGCTAGACCTGGGGGGCGTTTCATGAAGGACTTGTCAGATATTTTATCCGACAAATTTGCTATCAGCCAATCAGATGCAAGGGTTTCAGTAGCTTATAACAGTTGTCGGATAAAATATCCGACAACTTCCTTTCATGAAACGCTCCCCTGGAGAGGGGGGGGGGGGGGCGATGGAGAAATCATGGGTATTGTTCTTTGATAAATGAAATGTAGGCGAACCGAGCGACCGAGCGGAAGAGTATATGACGAGGGGTCATAATTATTTTTTCTTTCCCCTCCATTTTCTTTCTCTCTTTGATAGTCTTACCGTAATATCCCTAAACTGCATGCCTATCAGTTCTGGCCCCTGCCCCCCCCCCTTTTTTTGGGGGGGGGGGGGTCATCACATGACGGGTGGTTTAATTATGACTGTTGGGTAGCGCAGTCCATCTGTTAGATCCCTGAATCTTTCGGAATATTTTCGGAATTGTGCCCCGCCCCCTAAAGAAAAATCATTGATCCGCCCATGTGAACTTACTTCTTTATAAGCAAAATAATTATTTCCACATCGTTTTTTTCCCCAGTGTTGTTTACCATCCCTATCAGTGCTGACACGTGCCCGGCCCTATGCCCCTCCCCCCGCCCGAATGGTAATGGCGTGTTGTTGTTGTTGGGTTGGGTTTTTTTTTTTTTTTTGGGGGGGGGGTGAAAATTTAACAAGGCCAACGAGCAATCCTGAGAGGACGCAAGATGGGATCATTATCGTCGACTACTCACGTTCCTTACCTTTCTTTCTCTGCTACTACAGTAGTATTGTGTTAATACGCCACTGGTTGTGCATCTCATATTGCCATGCATCGTCTTTTGAGTGAGAGTTAAAGATATGGCGCCAAGCAGGATCGTTGCTAGAGCATTTTGAATGGGGGGAGGGGGGGGGGGGGGGTGACATCCAAATTTGCCGACAATTTTTTTTTTAGGGTATGACACCCAAATCTGCCGATAAAAATGCTGCACCCTAACCCCCCCCCCCCCCCCCGATAAATAATAATAAATGAAAATCGCAGATGTAGAAATCTTGATCATGCGGGCCCATTTCACAAGGGGGGCTGACGCCTTATGCCCGAATAGTAAACTTTTCAATATCTTATTTTCTAAGAAGCAAAAAAAGAGGGGGGTATAATCGTTTTGGGTGTCTTTTTACTCCTTTGTTTTTAACACACTCTAAGTATCATGGGTTTAAAAAGTGTCAAAGACACTCAAATTGTATGCCCAATACAAGTGATTAAAGGGATACGCCACCGGGCGGCCGTGGGGAAAGTCAGGATTGCGTAAGCCCCATTCACTCGTACACAAAGTTTGTGCGTCGAACGCGTCCGTTGGACTAAGTGGGATTAAATTTCGACTGCACGGACCGAATCTCGCACGAAAGCTCGAGCAGGCGGAGCGTGCATGTTTGTGCGGCGACCAGTTTATCCGAGGTTTGCGCCCCGCGGGGCAACGGCATGATTAGGTAAGGACAAAGACTTTAAATAGTATCAAGACAGATTACTCTGACCTACTTCCGTAGTACATTTTGGAGGCATACTTTGCTGTGTTAAAAACAGACTCGGAAAAATACGTTCTCCATAGGTATAACACGTGAAAAGATGTCTCACTTTTTCTTGATATTTCATATCTTACTCTATCTTTTTCAATTCTGATTTTTGCACGAGAAAAAGGATGGATAGTTAAAAAAACATTTCTTGGACCTTTCTTGTCAATAAATGCCGATATGAATCCCTTGGATCATGCCTGCTTTTTGACAGAGTCATCTGTGCAAATGTGGCTTACATGTAATTTGAGACTCTGAAAAGGCTTAATGAAGGCTCAAAAGGTGCAAGGGACCCCGCATAAATCCCGGGAATATGCATGCTTTTGGCCTTCCATCTCCCATAGGTTAAAGGAGCGACAAGTCGCAATCTATGGGCGGTTTTACTGTTGGCTGCTCCTTTCTCTGGATCAAAGTTCAAAGCGACTTCAATTTATCGCGCGCAGCTAATAAAAGTTCGCACATTGACCCAGATTTGAGTAAACAAAATCGCCCGTTCTTTATTCCAGTATTTGAATCTCATTGGTCGGTTACGTATGGAGGGATTCGAGTTAACGATCAAGCGAGGAATGCGGCAATAACATTCCTTCGGTAGCGCACGATTGGACCTGATTGTATCCGAATTTCCCCGAGTCAGGCCAACTGGTCAGGCCAACTGGTCAGGCCCATGGATTACGACTTGCCAGTCCCTTTAACACGCAAAAACGGGAATTTTTGAATGATTATAATTCCCGCAGAATTAAATCAAAATTATGAAAAATGTGCCTTGAATAAAATTTAAAGCTCTGAAAATGTATAATTAAGACTCAACTAGTTGAATAGACCCCGCATAAATCCCCGGGAATATGCATGCTTTTTACCCCAAAAAAGTCTCTCCTGCCATAGGTTTACACGCGAAAACAAGGAATTTTAGGATGCTTATAATTCCCATAATTTTTATTTGAAAATATAAAAAACGTGATTTACATAAAATTTAAAGCTCTGAAAAGGTATAATGAAGGCTTGATGAGTCCAGTAAACCCCCCATAAATCCCCGGGAATATGCATGCTTTTGACCAAAAACGTTTCACCTGCCATAGGTTAACACGCAATAACAAGGGATTTTAGGGTGATTATAATTCCCATAATTTTTCTTTGAAAATGTAAAAAATGTGATTTACATGAAATTTAAAGCTCTGATAAGGTATAATGAAGGCTTGGTGAGTCCAGTAAAATCCCCGGGAATATGCATGCTTTTGGCCTTCCAGCTCCCATAGGTTAACACATGAAAACAGGGGTTTTGAAATGATTTTAATTCCCCTAGTATTTATTTGAAATTATGAAAAATGTGATTTACATGAAATTTAAAGCTCTGAAAGGGTATAATTGAGGATCGATTAGTCCAATAAACCGCCCATAAATCCCCGGGAATATGCATGCTTTTGGCCTTCCAGCTCCCATTGGTTAACACATGAAAACAGGGGTTTTGAAATGATTTTAATTCCCCTAGTATTTATTTGAAATTAGGAAAAATGTGATTTACATGAAATTTAAAGCTATGGAAGGGTATAATTGAGGCTCGGTGAGTCCAATAAACCCCGCACAAATCCCCGGGAATATGCATGCTTTCGACCAAAAAAAATAATTTGCCATACTACACGTGCATTCCAATTTGTTTTCGATGACCTAATGTAAATGGGCGTGTACCGATCACGTGAGTGACGACATCCAATGAGATCGTGCACTAGCAGACGACCATGTAGCAGACGTACGTCCGCCCGAAAGCAAACCCAACCTAGCCGGTTAGAAGAAAATCTAACTAAATTCCAGTTCACTACTATATTTCTAATGTACCAGAGGCAAAATTCAATGTGTTAAATTCATAAATTCGTATCATCAATGTTCTATCACCGCATTACGCCTAGCCTAATGGCTGATGTTCATGCAAGCAGCATGGAATAGCTGAGCGGAATAGGTGCATGGACATGATAGGTGTCTAGCACTATCTAGGCTTGGTCTACCCCTCTGCGATCCCGATCGAGGTGGTGGCGTTGCCGGTGGCGTTGCCGATGATATGTCAGTTTGCCAAAACTTGGCTCGTCAAGGTTTTTTTGCTTGCTGTTCGTTGTTTGCTTGTCTTTGGTACCGAGAGACCGACAATGTAGTGTGTGTGTATGTGTGTGTGTGTGTGTGTGGAGGGGGGGGGGGGGGGGGGGGGGGGGGCTTCTGAACCCTGTTATGGATATGAGTCTGACACTGACATTCTATATGACAAGGGCGAATGCGGGATGTAGTAAAAGGGTGGGGGGGGGGCACAAAATTGATGCAGGGCTGTCAAAGGAGATTTTTTTTTCATTTTTTTTTCATTTTTCGCCAGCCCTCCAAAAGTTGCTCAGTGGGGAAGGGGGGGGGGGGGGGAGGGGGGGGGGGGAGGGGGGGGGTGTGGCAATTTTTTTTCTTCTCGCCAGCCCTCCGAAAGTCGCTCAGTGGAGGGGTGTAGGGTATCAGATATTATTAGTCCAGTTTTCCTCCATAATTCTGTGACAAGCCAAAAAAGTTATCAGTTCTAAAAGGGGGATTCAATTTTATTTAAAATCCTCCTAAATCCGCCACTGATCCATGCCCGGACTGTGAGGTCAGGCCTTTTTACAACTTTTTCTCGGAGGGTTAATAAAACGACATTGTTAGGCTCTTGGGCTTCCAAACTAAATTTGGTGCTCGATCCGGGGTTTTTCACAATTTAGGCAAGATCCCGTATATGCCAACTTGGGTTTCAAGAAGGGGGCCGCGGCCGATTCGCCCCCTCTTGATCCGCCCCTGCTATTCTGTCATGGATGTGAAGAATATAATTGCATAGTGTTGGTGGTCGATCTCATTAAATTGAAAGATTGGGGGGGGGGGGGGGGGGGGGGGGGAAGCAATAAGAGATCATTTTTATTTATTTTTTTTAAAATTTTGTTCCAATTGCTTTATTTTTACTGTTTGCTTTTGTTGGGGGTTTTTGTTGTGTTTTTTTTCGCTCAGTGATTTTTTTTTAAATCATGTAAATCACTTGTAATTGTTGTGATTTCTGTTGATTTCCTAATAAAAGCACAAATTTAAAAAATAAAAGATCATTTTTTTTCCTCAATTCTATTGGAGTCATTTTTACAGATCTGTTGTAAGAGAGAAAAGAGAGTATGAGAAATATGAGGGGGGGGGGGGGGAGAGACAAAGAGAGATGGGGGCAAAAGTAATGGGATATTCCTACAAAGACAGAATAGGATTGGTAATAATTCAATTATATCATCAGCTGCTATATTGTTGGTTACTAGTTAATTCAATTCAAAACACGGAGGCCATCCCCCTTTTCGTACAATCGGTAAAGGCCCTATTGCGTTGGTGATGGTTTCGGAGCAAGCCCCTATACTGTTTTCTTCGCCTGTCGTCTCACATTTCTACAGCAGAATATTACAAATAACTTACCGTAAGTTGGTTATATTGGTGGCGTATCCAGGAATGCAGGGAGATGGGGGAGGCTCACGCCTGACGAACAAAAAAATCATCAGATGCATTCTATTTTGAATTTTTAGGACAAGCAAGGAAAAAATTATCACAGTTTTCAGATTCTTTCTGTGCGGGGGGGGGGGGGGGGGTACACATTTCCTTTCATATTATGTCAGATTTTGTTTTGGCTGGCACATAGGGGCATGTACATTCCTGGATAATCTTGGATACGCCATGCACTCTTAATGTAATCTTTATATTTATATAAGGAATTGCTCGCACGCAATCTCATTTTATTAAAGCCTTTTCTGTCTTGAATTTTAAAAGAATAAGGCTAATAAAATTACATTGCAGGTCTATAATCCCTATAATTTCCATAAATCATATCAAATGAAATATTCTGATTTAATAGAAAAATAAAGATAGCACATTATTATTTTTAAAAGAAAAAGAAGAAAGAACAAAGAAGAAAGAAATAAAGAAAATAAAAAAATGCAAACATCTTGATTAAGACTATAACCTTTCCCTCTGGGCCGATCGACATGTACCACAATATATACGCGTGCTTTATTTCGGCACTGAGCACTCTTCGTATTTAAACTCTTTGGTAAGGATCACGGTGCCCTCTCGCGGCATTAAAACGTCCACAATCTGCGGTTGAGTATCCCTTTAATGGTTCGACCATTCACGATCATTTGGGGCCTTGGGGGAACATAGTATAACTGTATTTGGCCCATAATGTTGTCTAAGCTCACGTGATATTTAAAGCAGGTATAACCCTCAAATTCATTAACTCTTTTTTTTAGTAAAGACATTTTGATAATACATGTGATCTACGTACTAATTCTCTTTATTAAAATATGATCAGATGCCCCTCAATCACGTGTAGCAGTATCATTTGGCTAATGTATTCTTACTGTTTGCTATATAAATCCATATCGAGAGACTTCGTTGGGTCTTAATTAAATAATAATTCCAACAAAAGGAAAGATGGCGGCAAAGAGACTGCCAATGAATTGAAAAGTGGCATACGACAACGTGGATCCGGAATCATGCTGGGGGACGTATAAAACTGGGGCCACCATGTTATTTCGAGGAAGCGGAGCGATCAAGTGTTGGAGGATTTGGTTTGGCCGAATTTTCTTCTTTTTTTTTCTATCCATATGACCAACCAGAACATCAATCAAAAATATGTGTTTAAATGTTTATGTCATAATTATGCTGATACATTTCCTTCAAAAAATCGTATCGCAGATGCAGACCGTATATATAGTGTGCGGGTTTGGAAATATTTCCACGTTCTCACCCACCCCATCTCTCTCTCTCTCTCTCTCTTCCCATTTAATTTCTATGTTATTAAATTAAAATAATGTACGACGAGAACCAGTTGAAATGGGTTCCATAATTATGAAAACGCGTTGAGAATTATAATATAGGGAATAAATGAAGGTATATTGTTTACAAAGCGAGTTGTTACAATGAAGAAATAGGTCGTTACTTTCTGTGTTTGTCTTCCTGTTAATATTCCTGGCAATATTGTGAAAGCAATTAAGAGGCAGCTTAATTTTCCTGACAATGTCCCTGCTCTACTTTGGTGATATGAGACTTCTGCAATTGTATGATTTTTTTCATTGAGCTTTACTGTGTGTTAAATTCTAGACAATTTTATTTGAACAAATTATAAGGCATGTACATGAAACTAAGTACAGAAGTTTGATTATAAAGCATGCACTAATTTTTATCTTTAATAAATTCGACAAGATTCCATAACATTGTATGACAGTTCATGGTTGGCGTGAGGAATTGAGTGCATGGTTTGATTACAAATTCATAATAGAAGAATGGAATAAGAAAAATAATTCCGGAGAGTGCATATTGATAATTACTGTCAGTGATATCTTCCTGGTAGTTTTTATGTTGTTGTGAAAAGAGAAATTGGGATAAAGGAAGTCAGAATGCGAAGTAGATAGTGAGAAATATATAAGAAAGAGAGGGAGAGAGAGAGAGAGAGGGGGGGGGGTGGGGAGGGTTAAAGGGATACTCAACCGCAGATTGTGGACGTTTTTATGCCGCGAGAGGGCACTGTGATCGTTACCTGATCAGTGCCATCCATACATTGGATGGCTCTGTACCTGATAATGTCGTTGCCCCGCGGGCCGGGCCAGGGCACAAACTTCGGACAGACTGGTCGCCGGGCAACATAATTATGCACGCTCCGCCTGAGCTCGAGCTCCCGTGCGAGATTCGGTCGGCTTCGTGCAGTCTGAAACGTAATCCTATAGTCCAACGGACGCGTTCGACGCATAAACTTTGTGTACGAGTGAATGGGCCTTACGTAACCCAGACTTCCCCCCACGACCGCCTGGTGGCGTATCCCTTTAAATATTTGATTTGAATAAAACTATAAAGTCGATAATAAAGTCGATTTAGCCATCATATCTGCATTCTACCTGGATCCGCTATAATGAGGCAATTTTTCATGACTTCAATTTTTCGAGTAAAATAAGGATGACACAGTGATTAAAAAGAAGGTCACGCACGTTCATAATCTTCAAAGTACAATTTTATGTACCCGACTGGTTACCTGAGGTTCCAGTTCCAAAAGAAAGTAGAAAATCTCTTTTATGGCGCCTCATCTTGGGGTTTTATCTTTATCAGAATTTCAACATTCCACCACTTTCACAATCACACCAAGCAGTCTTTCCAGAATAATCCATTCAACTTTCCGCTTGGTAAATATAAAAAGGGGAGAATAAGATCCAAAACCAAACATTAAAAAAATCTTTGGTCAACATCGGGCAATTGGCGCTACTACGGATTCTTAAGATGGACAGCAAAAGAGCACTGCTAAGGATTCGGAAGGTGCTCAGAGAGGACTGGCGGGTTATTCCTCGAGCGAAACTGGGATGTCTGGTGAGAGAGAGAGAGAGGAGAGAGAGAGAGAGTATTGATCGGGAACACAGTGGTATTGCGTAACTATAGTGCTTTGGTTAACATCACTCCGTTACTGCATGCGGTATCTCCACGATTAATCTGATCAAGGAGTTAGGACCACAGAACTCCTAAAGACGAGTTCTGTGGTTAGGACGAGAGAGGAAGAGACACTACTTTGCATATAGCTGTCACTAATGGATACCATCCAGCAACAGTGTTGTGACGAGGTGTGTTCATATAGGACATGCTTATATTTGGGAAGTTTAAAGTGATCATTCGTGTTTTTCAGTGACTTAAATTTAAATCTTCGCTGCCCGACTGGATATCTCGAAGGATCATTAACTATAGATTCAGACAAGCAAGCCTCGTAACAGGAATAACTTGATTTCAAAATACATTTCTTTTGAACTCACTTCTTTTTATGACAAATCATTTTATCTTGAAGTGCAACTTTGTGCCGAAAAAGGAAACCAATGGATAAAAAAACTTTACTTTACTCGTCGATATTCGACTTGGCTAAACTAAGTGCGCATTACGAAGAGGATTTCATTTTAGGAGACACATCAAAAAACACCTTTTGCTTGTGAATAAAAGGGAAGGTGCCTGATACAATGTGATTTCTTGACATGGAAATATGTTTGTAGCTGTGATATCAGAATTCAGAAAGATAAACTGGACAAACTGCAACGGGATTGAAATGATTTAGAAGGATTGCCCAAACTAGCTAAGCTAAGTCTTCTTCGATTTTTTCGTCTCACCAACCAAGATGAGCGGACAAGGATCGAGTAGACTGCTGATCAACTCGAATCAGTTCAAACACGACCAGCAAAAGCTTCAGCGTCATCAAGCAAAACTCAGAAAGGATTACATCGAAACCATGTTGGTTCATAATCGTGAATATTCAGAACTCAAACAAATCCTTCATTGCATCAAACAGGTGAATAAAGAGGATGACGACGCGTCGGTGAAATCGGGACACCGTCCGCCAGATCCGAACCAGAAAAGGGGAAAGAAAGGCAAGTCTAAGATAAGGGGTAAAGTTGTCGATGTCGACGATGATAGCGATGATGAAGACGATGATGAGGATAGTGATGATGACGCAGACAGTGTGGAATCGGCTGATGATAATCAGGCAAAGAAAATGGATAAGACCAGTCTAGGAGTCGAACATTTATTTAACGCGACCAAATGGCATGATGCAAGTCAACATTACTCCAAAGAGTACGGATGACAAACCTGACACCGCACAAACCAAAGTGTAATCGCGATTGACATCAAGAGAACGAATAGACAACTCGCCTGAGATTTCAGAGCCTATACAAGAAAAACCACTGCTCGTCTCACAGCTTTAAATCTTAGTGTGATGAGGGACCAATTTCAAAGGCTATCGAGCCCTTTGCAGCCTAGCAACGTGGATGCAAACAGCGGCGCAAAGTTGGGTTCAAATCTAAGGGTGGCTTCACCAAGTGGTGCCCAGAGAATCTCAAACCCAAATACTTTCTTTCCGGCTAATAGTCAAAGAATGGGCGCGTCATCTCCTTTTCATCTTCGACAGACTTGTGATCGCCCATCGTCCAGGCGAGAATCCTTTCTCGCCACCACTTCTTATTTTACGTTGCCGCATTCGTCGTTTTATCCACGACCTCAGAGCGGAATGAGCGATGTGGACTGCTCCCGTGTCCAGCTCATTTCCTGGTGCTCAACGACCATCACAGTCGAGAGAAACTGTCATTGGAGAAGGCTCCGTGTCAAGCTCGCTCTGCAAGCAAACGTGCTCCCATCCCGCCAAAAGTCGGCACCAAGGCTCTTCAAGTGCTCGTCGCGTCTCAGAAGAAGATCTTAGAGAGGACAAAGTCAGGGGAAAACCTGAGCACCCGTCTCATGACTCCTAGTGCGTGTGTATCGAGATGCAGAACAGAAGGAGAGCGCTGATGAGGATATATGAAGAAAAGCAAAGCAATCCGCCACCAAGAATTGTACCACCAAAATTGTCAAGCTACGACAAAAACAAATCTTTTCAACAGACGACGAGAACATGATCAAATTCAGTTTGTTTATTTGACAAAACTACCCGTCTGTATGCATGCAGAGGGTTGCAAAGATGCATCTGTATACTCATAATATACTGCTTGATTAATTGAGTACATTGATAATTTTAACAAGTGCAATGTAACTCTAAATCAAAAGCGATGCCTTTCTTTCGTTACATTTTTTTTAGCATAATATATCCTGCCGTCCTCTAAATTATATTAGTTTTTGTTTGTTTGACAAAGCTCTCTATCTGTATGCATAGGGAAGCCGAAATATTTTTTTTTCTTGTAAATATTCTACTTATTGATCCGCTGCCACTAGCTCCCCCCCTCCCACCGGCCCCTCTCTCTCTTCCTCCCTTGCGCCTCTCCTCCTTCTGTGCATCTCGTATATGGAAAGACGCAGTGCATAATTATTATTATATAAACCAAAGTACATTATGCTTTATTTCCCTCTTAGCAAAGATAGTTATAAAGGAACATAATTGCTGAATTTTAATATAAACCTCGGTTCGATAAAACAATTACCATTCTACGGTTATACTTCGTGTTTATTCCACCGACGAAAATTATGTATTTTTGCATCAAGAATTGTATTTGATTTTGTGAATACGTAATAGTAGCGTAAATAAGACAACGTATATTAAACAACATATACAATTGCAGTAAACTTGCTAAGTCACATCGCGTGCAAAAATTTAGAGCAGGCCTGTAGTTTATTAATGTAGTCAGATTTATCCATCCTGAAGACAAAAATTTGCTCTTTGCGAATCAGGAACTTGACCACAGCTTTCCTGGCATAGCAACACCTAATGTTCATGGACGATTCCAGACAGAATCTGCCATACATAACGTGAAATAGCTGGGTTGTCACCCGGGGTCTTGAAATAAATTTTCCTAAACTTGAAAGAAAAATGGTTTATTGCAGTAGGTCTAATGTTTAAATGGACGTTTTTACCTTCCTTGCAGAGTTCCAATAAATGTAATACACCCATTCCTAACAACACTTTTTCATTTGTTAATCGCCATTTTGGCAACCATCATACATTAGTTCTTATGTACACCTTCGCCTATAGCTGTCAAGGATAGATTTTACACATCATGATATTAAAAATATTACAATTATTTTCTATAATCCCTGAAACAGTTGACCTTCCACTTTACAAAATCTCTGTGATCCCGTTGCCAACCAGCTCTCATGTACCATGCAAGGCAGGTTTGTCGAGAAGAATGCAATTTTAAAAATCAAACTAAAATTAATGAGTAAACACAAAGGTTGTATTAATCAACGTCTTGCAATGCATCAATTACGTCCAAGAATAGTGTATCTGTGATATTGATTATTCAAAACAAAAACCTGATAATTAAGGATGCTCGCCCGTCATTGCAGGGTTTTTTTTCATTATTGAAATTTATACAAATAAATTTTTGAACCATAGAGTATTCTAAGTTTTCAAATCGACAATAATTATCCCATAGACTACGGGAACCGGGTGGCTCCTGTATTGATCGTATGGGGGTTAAATAATGCAGTAGTCAACGGGTTAATGAAGGTTTTTCTTTGCATCAATAGGCCTAATTACACCTGTTTAAAGCATTACGGTTTAATAATGCGATGTTAGTAAAATCGCTGTTTGGGCGTATTATAATAAGACTAATATCCAGATCCATGTGGTTACATAATCATTTAATGAATCTTTCTACTTGTAAATATTTACTCGAGTTGCTTCTTCTGTACCAGGTAGCCTATGATACGAGGCTCCAATGAGACAAATGAACAGAACTTTTTGTTGAGGCCTCGTGATCATGAGCTCCTTATTCATCAAGATTGTAGGAGGCTCCTGGTGATGATGGGGCACCACGTGAAGGATGAAACACGACAGACAAGATAGATAGGGATTGGAGAGAAAGAGAGAGAGAGAGAGAGGGGAGAGAGAGAGAGGGAGAAAGAGGGGAGAGAGGGGGTAGAGAAAGAGGAGGGGAGGGGAGGGGAGGGGCATAAGGAGTGAGAGCGATCTTGAGATAGTTTTAGAATATTGTTCAACAGGAACAAAAGAGACTAAGCGAAATAATAAATTGATGTGAAAAGGTGATTTATTCCTTTCATTCATTAATATGTAAAAATAATGTTCTTCAATAAATAATCACTTCCTGCTAATATGATTTAGGTCCCCCGAGTATAAAATTGATTTGTCACATTCACAAACACCACTGTCTAAATAAAGGTAGTTGGGCTAAAAACTGCTTAAAAGGTCCATTAAATTTGATCATAATGACTTTAACAAGTGACATAATTCAATAATGCTCTATACTGCATGCTTGCAGTATAAATATACATGTATGTCATATCGGGGGCAAATACATGTAAGTAATCTCGTGCAAATCGTGTTTTTACAGTTTCATGCCGAGTTACAAATCCCTTCAAGACATGAATATGAAATCGAAGAAACATTCAACCTTCTGAGAGCACGTTTTAATCTTGGGAATAAACATGCTAAACTGTATTATCTTGAATTTGCTGTTGACGGTTTCTAAATGTTGTTTTGTTTCAAACCCATTTAACCATTTCCGTTTACAATTTCTGCTATTGTTGTTGCTAGTATTATGAAAACTATATATACAGATTATTTTTCAGGATATACAAGTAGGAGAGAACAGCTAGAGTGGAAGATAAAGATACAAAGAGAGAGGTAAAGAAAGAGAGAGGTAAAGAAAAAGGGAGGAAAAGAGTGAAAGGGACAGAAACAGAGATCGGATGGGGATGCGAAAGAGAGAGAGTGAGAATTGAAACATAATTCAGACAGAATGAGATGGTGAGACAAAATCGAGTTTTTTACATCCTTTTTACATTTTTTATATACACCATATAACAATTTTTGCTGAAAGATTGTAAAATATATCCATCATAGTTCCACAGGTACATTGCACATTTTACATGTAAAAAGCTGCATAATTCCATGCAGTAATATTTGTGCTAATTCAATTTTTGCGGAGGATGCACTTACATTAGAATCATAACCTTATCAAGCTTTTATCAAACAAACTCATCCAGTCGCAAATTAAACATAAAGATGGTATCTCAAATAAACACAGAATACAATATACCAAAAATTAATGCCTTTGGTAATTTGGTAATGCAGTGGCATAGTTCAGAAATGTGAATATTATACTAGAGTGCTGTGTCACATATATACTCCAGTCGCATTGACAAGACTGAAACAAGATCCACAATAGATCAAACAATAGATTTTTTAAAAAATTGTGACTCTGGTATTACTACTGAAACTTACTAATCATAACACACATATTTGCAAAAATACTGTGTATCTGAGAGATCATATATATGAAAAAAGCATATTGCTTAAAAATGTGTCAATTGATGCAGGTATGAATTGTTATTTCAAATATTGATATGCTTCATTACAAATAGTGCTAAGGAATGTTTCACTCTTTTGGGTGTTTGTGAAAATATAAACAAAATCAACAAAGTACATATAAAGTTTTAAAAAAAAGTTTCAGTGTGAGTTTCTTGCACTAAACTGGAAGAGTAATGAATCAAAATCATACCCCTCAAAAGATAATACAAATAGCATGAATAAATGATATGAAAAGAACCATTGAAAAGTACCCCTTGCTAAATACAAAAAAAAAATATCTAATAAAGAATAACCTGTCATGTTCTAATTCTACAGAAAAATACCAAACATACCAAAATCTTTTGAAAAATCATGGAGTACTGCTCATGGGAAAACTGGTTCATGTAAATGTAAAAAAAAAAATCTCACCATGCCACAACAGCACCTACTACCTTTTCGTACGAACGACAGAACCAAAAATGAATCAAAACAAAACAAAAATTCCACATGTTTAACTTGTATTAATAATGCCCTTGATGGAGATGACACATTGTCCAATCACTAAATATAGGATTTAGTTTTCAGTACATGGTCAAATGACTACACCATTTCACACCTTCAATTAAGAATAATTAAATTTACTATTCTGTACCACACTTCTCCCTTTGGCATACATGTACACATATAAATTGAAAAAAAAGGAGTAAAAATAGGACTCGAAAGAAATCACTTACAGAAATGCAATTTGCTTTTAAAAATATGGTTAATGGATGTATTTTCGAAAGCTGGACTCGTGTAAAATGTTGATCAAAAGGCATGGACATCATGAAAGTGGATGGATACCCAGGTGCCATAGTTGAGCATGCAGGTAGGAAGAAGTATATCCAGAGACAGCATATTAACTTTTACAGCATCTACAATAGTCGTGAATGAAGCTGTCTAAGCTGTCTAAGATTTAGATTCCCAGGATGCCAAAAGTGACATTCCTTTTTTTTTTTTTTTTTAAATTTACCATCACATTTGATCTGTTGAAATCTTCATTTGTGTGTCTATAATATTTCTTCTTCTTTTGAAAGCAACTCTGTAAATCCTCTCACTATTTCCTTCCACAGAACATGTGTTTCAACCACAACAGGAAATTATACGAACTTTTTTGTGACACATAACTATGGGGGTCCACATAAGGACAACCCATTCTGTTTTTAAGTAGCTTAATTAACTTCAGAAAATATGAAAAAGGACAACATATAAGTGTAAACAGGGAAGATGATTAACACTACATCACACAATGTAAATAACATTACTCATGAATTTATATCCGCTAAAATCAAAGAAGAATGTCATTGTGCCATTAATACATCAGGTACATTTGTTGTTGTTTTTTTTTTTAAAATCACTGTACATAATCATCTTTTATTTTGGGGGCTGCATATTGTATTTAAAATGCAAAATAATGGAATGGCTTTGGCAATGACCTCTATGAAGATAATTTTGATAACAAAAATACTCTTAATAACACAACTGTGTATTTCTCTCATTACAGTAACACAAAGAATAGCAAGAGTTTAGTCACACATTTCCTATTGATCTGAAAATGAATCATGTTGTTATATACGTTGACTATAAAAGTTGGTTAACACCTTCCTAGCAGAATATAGGCCTTTGCTAATTCATAATCAAAATACATGTACATGACTAGTGTTCCTTCTGGGGAGCCTTTCATCAAGCGTTTTGTCAGTGATTTTTACTGACAAATTTGCTCTCAGCCAATCAGATGCAAGGATTACAATAGCTTATAACTGTTGTTGGTAAATATCACTGACAAAACGCTTGATGAAACGCTCCCCTGATATCCAATAACCATGGGTCATATCAAAGTAATACTACTACTCTTGTATAGTGCATATCACATACTGGTAGTTATCAATGTCTCTATGCACTTCCAAAGAGTTTTGGATTGTTACCCCAGCTCAGCAAAGGTGCCCTAATGAAGGTGCTAAAGCTTCAAGGAATAAATTCCTACCGCTACCCATTAACTTCACCTGGGCCGAGAGTGGCACATGTAGATTTCTGGCTTGCTAAAGGACATTAGTGCTAGGCTGGGATTCGAACCCCATATCTTGTGATCTACAGTCCGGTGATTTATCCACTAGACCACAATACCTCTTCTTATCTATTTATTTCTCTTCAGATATTCACCATTAGCCTTGCAAGTGCTGAGTGAAGCAAAGAAGCATCAGTTGAGAGAGAGTCCTTTGACATACAGATAATCCGACATTCGCTCCAGGCTTTATTTACATAGTGTTAGGGCTATGGTTGCAATCGGGTTTCAGGTTAGGTCTAGGGTAAGGGTTTGGGTTAGGCATACTATAGTGTTATGTCCAGCATTAACCCTTTCAAGACAATTGACCACATTTTGTGGTTTGGCTCAATAACTTTTGATTCGGAGCTCTAAAAAATATACCAGATGCATGAGTGGGAAAAGCAACAATTGCTGTATATACTACATGTATGCCCATTTTTGTTGCAAGACCATATTGCTTTTGATGATGCCAGGAATTTTAAAAATGAGAATAAGCTTTAAAATCCTTAAATTGGCAACACATTGAGAGGTTCAAAATCATTTATCAAAATTTTGATAAATATTATATTTTCAACTTATCGACAATATTTGTAGCCCTGTATATTGTTTTCAAAGACATTACACCTTATTAGAACCATGAGCACTAAAAGAAAAATATTAGTGTTGCCAATTTGAAGAACGAAATGTGATCAATTTAGCCATTAAATAATTCCTGTCCTGAAAGGGTTTAAGATAAGAATTCATTGAATGTAGAAAAATGACTGTGGGAGCACATTTTGGAGAACCGACATAGAGCTCCAGAGCACGAGATATCTACATGTAATGTGTCTCAGATATAGATCTTTTGTACTGTACACTGTATTGATGCAAACATCTCATAGGTTAAAGGGTACCAATCACCTAAAAATATTTTGATCTGCATGTTAGGGGTTCCATGTTGCCATACAATATTCATAGTATGAGCTTCAAATGTTGATTCTATAAAGAGATATTGCAAATTTAAATACTCTCTAAATTAACATTACAGCAACTTTCAAGTAGACTAATTGATGCACCCGTACGTGCTCGCACAATATAGGGCCCGGGTGGAACCGAAGTCGGAGATGGGTTCCGCGCAAGGAGGTTTCATGTTTTCCTTTATTTCATTCAAACTCCTTACCCGTTCTCCCATAGAAGGCCAGGTAAAGGCAGGTAAAGGAAGGTAAAGGCTAACTTTATAAATACGTTCTAGCTGCACACAAATTATTATTTTTTTGGTGATTGGTACACTCTTAAGAATAATCATGGTGACTACCAATTCCTTTTTATTCAAAACAGGATAGCACAATAACTGTTCTCACCCAGAACTACTTCACAAAATATTATTCATTACCGGTATGCAAAACTACTGAAAAGGAAATGTGTTAGTTATTTTCCATACTGTTTATTTACCTAGCATCATTGACTATCTATTCAAGATATTATTTAGAGAAGTATACCCTTGTTTATCTACATGTATATATTACATCAACATTCACACACCATAAAGCCTTCATTTGTCAGGCACTGAGCTTTAATATTGCTGGCATGATGTGTAACATTTGCATAAGGTAGTTATCCTTCATATTGCATTGCAAACAGTTCAGAGATCTGTTACCCTAGATTCATAAGGTGAGAGTGTAAGATATACATAGAAAATGGCACAAATTCACCATATTTTTAATACAGATGCAATAAAAATGCATTTATTGAATGGAAATTAAAACATGGAAATTTCACTCGGACAGTGACAGCTCTATATTCCTGAAAAACTTACGTTCTCTCACTTTACTCATGTGAACTTGTTGGTCAAATTGTAGACTACCCATTTTTTAAGCAACATAAAAATTGGAAGGGTCTATAATATGTGGCTTTTCTGTTTACAGAAAGCAGAAATATAGGGCATGTTTACCTCACGTTTTCTATCACAATGGCATTCATCAAAGTGGTGCACCTTAATTTATAACAGAACATTTGATGATCGATTGCACATTTTAATCAAGAATCATATCAAAATTATTTTTGCTACTAAAATAATACTGCAGACAAGTTCAATGTATTTGTGAACCTGTTTGATACAATTTAAGTTTGGTATAACATACATTTTCGATAGATTCCAACTGGAGATATTTTGAGCTTAGTACCGGTATGCAACAGGTCAAAAAATGATATTTCAATTGACAAGCTGCTGATCTCTCACACATCACCTGACTCAAATGCATGATGGCATATCCACATACCACAAAAGGGCGATTCTGTGCAGTGTCCCGTATATTTGATCAATAAATGAAAAATCTCTTCATATGACTATCACTTGCTGGAGTCTGTGTCATGTGATCTTGATGCCACTGACGGTGAAGGTGGAGCTGAGTGAACGCAAGCTAACGACCCTCTTGCGGGAATAAAAGCGGTGGTTGAAGGCACAAGGAACTTGACGACAGAATATCACCAGGAAGACACAGAGGCATAGTAAGAAGGGAATGGCATAGCTCTTTGGAATGTACAGATCTGCCTGCTGTAAGGAAGAAAGAAATGGAAAAAAAGTATCTCAGTTGTCAAACAATCTAAAGTAAAACGTACTAGTAACAGTCTAATCAAAACATACTAGTCATGTATTATCCTACATGGTAGACCCAAGACAAGTCTCTTCTAAATCAACATCTGAATTAGCATGGATTCTGTTGAATTAATACCCCAAAATATATCTTTTTAACTGGCAGATGCTAGAGTAAGATAATTTCTTGAATTTCATAAAGCCTACTTGTCAACTAATGGCAATTTATGCTTTGATTTAGAGTGGTAATGGCGCGCAAACAAGAATCTCTTGTTTGCGCGCAAGTGCTCAAGAATTATGCAAATTCATAATTCATGAGCACGCTTGTGGGCGTGTCTCCCAGACTACAGATTTAAGCTGAAATATATGACTTATGCAATCATTAAGATGATAATTTGATTAAAAAAATAAGAAGCTAAAAGAAAAATCATCTGACAGGTTGTTTCATTATGTTAAAGGAGAATTAACCCCTGAGTACAAATTTACTTATATTGAAAGGTGTAATATATTCATACTTATTGGCCTAAATCATTTTCTAATAAGATATTAGAAAAGGGTATAAATAAAGATATTCCAACACCCGGTATCGTCTCCTACTCATTTACATGGGGGCTGCCATTTTCTTGCTGATTTGGATTTGTACATGAACCATTGAGAAATGTTCCGGTCAGGAAGATATTTTGAATCCAAGACCTAAATTGATTTTCTTCATTACCAAAAATCCCATATGTGACGAAAAATATAAAGTGGGTGTTTACATGATTTATAAAAATTAAATCTTTATAATGATACTTTTAAATTGTCTGGTTTTGCTTAACAAAAATCTGTTTTCTTGGGTTTGCCAAACAGAGCAGAACATAATATATGCAGCATGCATTCTGACTTTTCAAGTCCCATTATCCGAAAGCAGGTGAATGCATAGTTTGCCGCTATAGATGCTCAGGGAAGAAGCATCCATAAAATTTGAATTAATTTGCTCCGTCCATTGCGTCACAGTATGTAGAAAATAGATTTATATTAAGCGAATATCGATTTTCAACAGAAATATATAAGGAAATCTTCAGTTTAAAAATAAATTGACATATCTATTCTATATTTTTAATTTTGAAAAAGGCAATTGGGCATTTGGATTAAGAAAATCTTCTTGTACACATAAAAAAATGGCAGCCCCCATGTATTGCTAGCAGACGATACATATTGCTAGCAGATGATAAATTTTGCTCAGAAAATCTTGATTCGTATCGATCTCGTATATTTTGACGCGAAGCCATATAGTCTAACAAGTAGGAATAAATAACACCTTTGAACACTATCGTCTTTATTGTTTGAGGTTAATTCTCCTTTAATTATGATGATGATGATGATGATGACACTTTATTTCCTAACTGAAAAGAAAGGAAATACTAGATAAGCTCTTGGGATGTAGGCTTTCAGGGTCTTGGCAACTGATGATTAATGCCTTATCAAAGGGCACTAGTGCATCAACTTTGTTTTAAAACCCGGTACTTCCCAATTACAACTACAAGACAAACGATATACCAAGGGGCCATCACTCCTTTGACTCATTACAAACCAATGCTATTTACTTACCCCTAAGTGGTGATACTGCTCATGAATTTGTTTTTGTTTCCAATGCACAACATATGTGAAAAGTGCATCGTATAGAGGCATACTATCATCTACTGCAGCCTTCAAAGATGAAGAAAAGAAGAAAGAAAAACAACGAATATTAGGTTATGAATCAGGAAGGAAAGATACAAAACGGTGGTTATAGGGACATATAACAATGCAATTTATTCCGTAGGTTGAAAAAACCCGGTTACTGGGATATCCACCCTGGCTATGGGGACATGCTGGATGACGTACAGCAATGCGAATGTCCCCATAACCACATATATACATGTACACGTATATATATATATATAGTTGTTATTTATTCATACACAATCGTCAGTACATCTCTAAAGATTTCTACAATAGAACTCTGATGAAAGCTTTTTTTCATCAAGTTGGATAAACAATAAAACAAATGTGTTTACTGTGATGAATATTACACACATTTCTTTTGTGCATGTATTCTTTGAATGTCATGAAAATCAAATAAGAGGACTTTTATTAGACCTGCTCTAGAACATTGTATACATTGGATTCAGAAAATGCAATTTTCACATATTTTCTCCATTTAAACGTTCTATCAACCCTAATTTACTTTTCTTAAACACACACTTAATTTTAGATCATCACATCCTGAAATGTAGCAGCAAATGAGTAAACCACTGAACTGACCATCAGTCAAGCCAAGAACCAAATCAACTTATTTACAAAATAAGAAGAGGCTTAGAGCTATGGTGGAAATACATGTATTAGTATACTTACTGCTAATTTTTCATTTGGAGGATTAAAGAGATCAAAGCACTGCTTATTGTCTACATCGCCTTCACCCCACATCTCCACATTTAAGGAAAATGGTATCTGTAAAAATAAATATCATTCATAAATCATTGACTCTGGGGAAAAAAAACCTTATAATACATCTTGTGTCTCTCAGTCCAGAAAAAATCTTCTGGGGTCTTCTCTCAAGAACTTCTTGCTTTAGAGTAACCCAAATCTTCATTCAGTCTAGTGCTGTAATATGTCGGTTATTTATTTTCCTTTTAACTAGGCCGGGCTAAAAAGCGAACGGTTTTCGATTAAATGCACTCCCACATATGCGAGGTTAACAAAAAAGAGACATCATACAAAAGCCATTATTTTCCTCTTTTTAATCGTAAAAGTGATAAAAAGCATACATTTACCTACCAAAACTTGAGCTTAAAATTTCTTATTTATTGATATTTTGTAGTTTTCCAAGTGAGTTTAAGTTTCAAAATGTTGATAAGTCTAATAATTCCATTGTATGCGGGCAGACATATTGTCGATCAAATCTCTGCATGTAAGATCTGATCAGGAGAGGGCACCAGAGAACTTTACACAGAGCTGCTTTTACACATACAGTCAACCTCGCCTAAGTCGATCATGAAGGGAGTGAGTGATATGCGTCGACATACCGGTACGCTATTTTCGACTTGTGCGGAAGTCGAAGAAAATCCGACTTACGTGTGTATACACGGGACACCGCAGTGCAGACTGAGGCCGGCAGCCCGGCGGTTTGATCGATTGGTAGTTTTCATCACATAAAGTAGAAGTGTTGTGGTCTAGTGGATAAGTCTCCGGACTGTGAACCACAAGGTACAGGGTTCGCATCCCTGCCGCAGCAGCAACGTCCTTTGGCAAGACATTAATCGACATTTGCCACACTCGACCCAGGTGTAGTAAGTGGGTACCTGGTAGGATTTATTCCTTGAATGCACTGAGCGCTACGGTTGCCGGAGCTAAAGCCAGGGTAATAATATCCAATGTCCTTTGGAAGCGCATAGAGACGTTATATCATAATGTGATATGCGCTATACGAGAATGGAATACTATAATGTACCATGATTTATACATGTATTGTGCCGACATTGAGAAAATAAGAACATACATGTGCTGTACCATTCATGTACCCAGTATATTACTTCACACTCCTGTTACAAGTTGGACAATAAATAATAAAAACCAGACACATCCAGTGATTAATTTCAATGTATTAAATCCTCCCTTACATCCCTTTATTGGCAATAAAACTGCATGCAGGTACGGCGTCCGTCCGGCCGGCCGGCCTGCAAACATGACTAACACAAGACATTTTGTTCTTCACACGAGAGCGCGAGAGAGTGCACAAGAGAGGACGCGGAGATCGCGCCAGCAAGTCGGGGAATTTTTGTAAACAAAATCGGTGTGACAGTTTCGATAATGATTGATTTCACATCGCCGTCTAGTTCGACATGTGCGGTGTAAATTTAATTGTTCTGAGAATTTGATCGATTTAGGCGAGTATTCGACCTACAAAAATCGACTTGTACAAAGAATTAACACACATATTCAGTCTATGAGGATAAATTGGGACTTTATTTTCATTGACTTGTGCAACTATTCGACACATGCAACATCGGCTTAAGCGAGGTTGACTGTATTTACATAAATCTTTGCATATTCATGAGTACCAAGATGGCAGCCCCATTGCTGAACTGACTTTTAAACCACAAAATAACAAGAAATGAGACATTCTAAAATCAAATCATGGTAGGTAAATTGATACTTGTTAGCTTTTATAGCAAGTTTTATGTTTTGCTGTTGGACATTACCATGTATTCAAAATCATGTAGCATCTTTTCACGGTTAACTGAAAACGGTGAAATCCATTCCGTTTTGGGACCTCACGGTCGTTTTCTGAACGTTTAACTGTTTCGATAAAACATTAATTCAGTCATAGTCAGTATGCATCACATCATCTACAAAGTCACATCCTAGACCCCTGAAAGGTTACCAACTATATTATGTATTAATTGTATTGCTTATGGTACTGTATCTTCTAAGTCAAAATAACAGATGTACATTGACTCTTATAGCAAATGTTAAGCTCATGTACAGTTTTGGTAGCACAAAGTAAATTGGAAAGAAACGGGTTAAACATAGTCTGTTGTTTTCCATGTATCAAAAGATGTTTGTACGAGATTATGTAATATTCCATCATTTTGCATTTGCCGCAAATATATGTAAGGAATGCTAGATCACAGCAATATACTACCCTACGTTAGAACCTTTCCACCCCGAAGGCTCCCCGCACAATAAACTTGAGGCTTCGCACAGCGATAGCATGTGCGTCACTGTGCGTAGCTTTTGAACACGTGTATGGTGTACAGTGCACGCTGGAGTTTTCCCAGCACCTAAATTATTTTTTGCATCTCATTTGTTTAATATGCCACTTTAGGAAGTGAAATATTCACAGCATCTTTGTATTGCTAGTATTTAGCTATTTATCAACAAAAATTCAACAAATCTGATGAAAAATTTTTGAGGGCTTACCAAAACTAAACATTACATTTAATGGCTCCATCAAGACCTTAATATGTCTTCCCTCATATCAAAGCTTAAAAGTAGAAAAAAGGACACAAATGAAATAAACCTGTCTTATATTTTCACTGAGTTCTCAGAATTATCTTCATGTAAAAAATATATTAATTTTGTGGCTCCCAGAATTTCAATGACCATAATGTCTGCTGAGCAATGCATACATGTCAGGTAACAGCTCACCTTTTTAACACCAGCCATGTAATCATATATGGTACCATCTGCAGGGTATTCACAAAGGTTGTAGCCTATTCCATATTTGAACAAAGACCCTGCTGCCTTAGCCATTGTTTCAGCTAGGGCAAGCTGGATAATACTGTTGACTGGAACCCTCTTGGCTTTCCGAGAGGCAGAATCTGTTACAATAACAAACAAATAAACAAAACTGATGAAGCTTTAATTAGAATACAAAAAAGTCTCTCAAATGCAATTAACCCCCCACCCCCCCCCCCCCCCCCCCCCCCCCCAAAAAAAGCTAATGTTTTGACAAAGATATTCTTATGATACAATACAGCAGAAACATCAACAATATTTGTGCCTATTATTACCAAAGACTTTCAATTCTTATAGGGGAGCCAAACAAGAAAGCCAAAGGACCATAAATATCTATGAGTGTTTAAGAAAGCCAAATGACTAACGGGTCTTATAAATTGTGTAAATTATACTCTAATCCTCTTGTTACTCCATGAATTTAATAATATAAAAAATGTTTACCAACTGACCTATTGAAAACTCTATAGGTTCATTTTCTTTATACCAGTATAGCAATTTAACTTAATGCATTTGGGAGATCTATGTTAATAGAATTTCATACTTCTCTGCTTCAATCAAACTAACTTACCAGCAAATGGAATATAGATCTGTTTTATGCCAGAGTGAAAGGAGATAAAGGCATCAAAGTGATGTGTGTTTGACAGCTCCAAGTACACTCTACCTTCAGGTTCTGATTAAATGCAATAAAATGAACAACTTGGTGTTAATCAAGAGTATATGAGTAATGTGACATTCTTCCAATTTTTTAAAAGCAAGCAATTTGACACTGGAAAAATGATCAAAACATAATAATAAAAATAATAGCTTGTAAAAGAGTTGATTTTACAAGACACAGGAGACAAATAAAATTCTTAGTGTACTTGCAGAATTAAAACCATGAAGAAATATGCCAAATTGAAACAGTGCAATACCCCTTTCCCATGAATGAATTACCACCCTTTAGTGAAATTAAGCCTGAGTCATATCGAATATTTCATAAACCGGGATTCGACGGCTTTGATTCGATCGAATACCGGTTAATCGATAAATGATGTGCGGTGAAAACAGAGTTGCACACAGTTGCACGCAGTGTATGCACCATGCACCGGTGACCGGTCCGCTGGCATCGCGGGCATGGGCTCTTGCTGCTCGAAATTAACGATAGCCCGCTAGCCAATGGCTAGTAAAAATCACAGCGGACGAGCCAAAATCTTAAGTTTCTAGTCCGTATGGCTACCTAAAACGTCACTAGTGTCGCACGAAGTGATGCTCATTGTCGACACACCCGACAATGATTCAAATTCAAAGAATTAATAATCTTACTTTGTCTTTGGAGAGCTGAATGGAACACGTTTGTTCGATGCCAAAAAAAAAAAACAATACGAAATAAACTTTTCGTCGCTCAATATAGACTCGACTTCATTCAGCTTCAGAGATCATTCAGAAGTAATTGCCAATTTGATGAGAGTGTGATATTAGTTATTGCGAATTAAGTAGGAACACTCGTACTCATGCCCGTATTTATCATGTTCAATTATACAATTGTCAAATTGACAATGCAGAGAGAGTGCAAGAAAATTATCGTAAACTTCAGTTCGTAACGACAAAACAATTTTTCCATAGAGAAAGCACAGGTAAAGCACGACGTCCTCCGCGAGCAAATTAGCGAAAGTTAGCCAACAGTTTGAACTTTGAAGTCGCCTTCACGTTCTCTGCTAGTATATATGCTGTACGTTACGGAGTTTCTTTTTTTATTTGATTTTTTCATGGCGGCTACGGTAGTCAAAAATCTGGCGGACTACAAATCGATGCACCGAATTTGCCAAAACGTATTCGGGAGTCGATGTCTTCGATCGAACACCGGCTAACCAATCGATTCGACTCAGGCTTAAGTGAAATCCATTCTTTAAAACGCTAAGCAGAAAAATGTTGAAAATTTTGAATTGAAGAGATCTTCCATTCAGGCCCAAGAAACTCATACTGAGTGGATGTTCAAGCTTGCTTTACTATGTATCATTCCCTCTAACCGATTTGAGTGCTAAAACTTAGCATTCGCAGCACATCGAAATTACATGAATTAGCCAGGCTTACACTATAGTATGTACATACCTGAATGAGGGAATGGTCCTCTAAACTCCTCATCCAAGGGATCCCCCGAGCTTCCTCGACCTCCAAAATTCCAGGGAAAGTTCCTGTCTAGGTCTACTCCAGCGCTCGTCCCTCTCCAGCAGTAGTTACCTGTCCTTTCAATATGATGTCTCCCATCCGGATTGGCCATCACTATGATGTAAATATCTAACTGAGAAAGCACATGTTTGGTGTACTGATCCTCAGGGCTATTGAGAGGAGCATGTAAGCCTTTAGTGATTCTTTTTAGAAGGTGTATCATACTTTCAACCGGGAAGAACTCTCTTGCATGCTCCCCGAATGACAGGAGAAGACGGGGCTTGATGTTCGATACACCATGGCTCCCATAAGATGTCCTTAAACTTGAAAAATTGGTCATGTGTAAGACATACTGAGGAATGCTGGAGCGCGATTTGAAGTTTAAATCTAATCTAAAGTAGGCTGGATGTTTAACAACCAGCTCTGTTATGAATGTTCCAAGGGAGGATACGTTGTGATAGTACTTGTAGTTAGGCACGTAGAGTTCAGTTCTTGGGTTGACATTGCCAGCAGAGCAGAGACCAAATAGAAACAGGTATATCACGAAAGAGGAATACAGTATTGTTTTATGTATGAATTTGCTAGGAGGACATGTGATGCAAGTCCATATACAGTTCCCTTGCGTTGCCATCTTTGCACTGTTTCTGATGACTCAGCTTCACATACCTCCCCTTGAATAATGTTTCATAAAGAGCTCAGTGGATACCATAAGATGATACTGGTGACCTAGAAAAGCAAGCAGAAATAGAGAAAAATGTTAAAGGGGAAGTCAACCCTCGCATTATGTTGAGTTTAATACTAAAAGCTAAAAAATAAGAGAAACAAATCAGAAAATCTGATAAGGGATAAGAAAATTGTAATTTTTAAATTCTAATCAGTAGTGAGAAATGCACGGAAAATCTCACGCTGGTCTTTGACCTTGGCGTCTCGGTGAATGTCAATTCCATATTTTAAAAGGAGGACAAAGATGGGAGTTGGTTGAGCGCTAATGTCTGCGGTCAAATCCGTCTTCGGCTTCGCCTACAAACGTATGACAAAAGTACACACCGACTCTGTCTTTGATGATCTGATCACACCTGTATACTCTGTCTCTGATGATCTGATCACACCTACCTACAATATGGTACATGTGATGTGGTATCGAAACAGACTCACATCTTTCGGATGGTGACATTAAAAGTCGGTACCAGTCACTACCATGACTACTAGACATAAACAATTATATTTCATTCATAACTGATACACATCCGTATAAACAAATAATGAATTACAAACAGGTCCTACCAGCCTACTCCTAGGACTAGGTCTAGGTCAATCTGAAAAAAATATGACCTTGGCTTTGTTCAAAAAAGGTCAATTATTATTTCATGCTTTCTCTGCCTGGCCTGATAGTGTATTCAAACTCATCATGCTTTACTGTTCATTTTAATCAAAATACAACACCTAACGTTAGTCATACACACAAACACACAGGCCGGTACTCTTCAATAACAATTAACATTATTAACAGTCTGTGAAAGAGTGAAAGTTTGTCTGGCACTCTGGCCTGGGATCGGGAGTGGGAGTACCGTACGAGTGCAATGTAACTTGTAACACCATGCAAAGCAAAATCAAAAACAAGGCAAAGACAAGTGCCAAAGGGCAAAGTCGTCTACCACGTCCACGACGACAAATAATATTGAAATAAAGAGAATCAATGAAACAATTAATCATCATTATGTACATATTACTCACGGATCAATCCATTTTTCAACCTCATCAACGTGAATTTAAATATTTTTAAAAATCTAGAACAATATTGATTCCAATTCCAGCTCAAACGAAGTCATCTCACGCATTTGGTTGGTTACTTACAGATAGTCAAAGACTTTTAATAGTATCAAGACAGATTACTCTCACCTACTTCCGTAGTACATTTTGGAGGCGTAATTTGCTGTGTTAAAAACAGACTTGGAAAAATACGTTCCCCAGAGGTAACACACGCGAAAAGATGTCTCACTTTTTCTTGATATTTCTTTATCTTTTTCAAGTCTGATGGATAGTTCAAAAAACATTTCTTGAACCTTTTTTGTCAATAAATCCCGCTATGAATCCCTTGGATCAGTGTCTGTTTTTGGACAGAGTCATCTGCCATAGGGTTATTAAAAACATGGATTTTAAAAACGATTATAGTTCCTCTAGTATTACCTTGAATTTAGTGCACATGTGGCTTACATGTAATTTGAGATTCTGAAAAGGCTTAATGAAGGCTCAAAAAGTGCAAGGGACCCCGCATAAATCCCCGGGAATATGCATGCTTTTGGCCTTCCATCTCCTATAGGTTAACAAGCAAAAACGGGGATTTTTGAATGATTATAATTCCCCCAGAATAAAATCAAAATTTTGAAAAATGTGCCTTGAATAAAATTTAAAGCTCTGAAAATGTATAATTAACCCTCAACTAGTTGAATAGACCCCGCATAAATCCCCGGGAATATGCATGTTTTTGACCCCCCCAAAAGTCTCGCCTGCCATAGGTTTACACGCGAAAACAAGGAATTTTAGGACGATTATAATTCCCATAATTTTTATTTGAAAATATAAAAAATGTGATTTACATGAAATTTAAAGCTCTGAAAAGGTATAATTAAGGCTTGATGAGTCCAGTAACTTCCCCCATAAATCCCCGCGGGAATATGCATGCTTTTGTCCAAAAACGTCTCGCCTGCCATAACACGCGAAAACAAGGAATTTTATAATTCCCATAATTTTTATTTGAAAATATAAAAAATGTGATTTACATGAAAAATAAAGATAGCATTTTATTATCTTTAAAATAATTTTTTTCGACATTCCCGTCAGATATCGCATTGTTTGCTCATATAGAGCTTAATAAATTTCACAGCAAATAACTTTAACAAAAATACAAACATCTCACGGTCCTAGCCTCCCCCCCCCCCCCCCCCCCCCCCCCCTCCCAACTCTCTCCCTCTCCCCCTGGTGCAGTTAGAGTTTATTCCTATCTGTTTGGGACATAAGTTTGTATTTGAAGGGACAATATCAATATTAATTTATGCCCTTTATAGTTACTGCTTTACCAAAAGCGATGTCCAGAAAAAGAAGGAAAAAAATAAAGAAAATACAAATACAAACATCTTGATTAAGACTATAACCTTTCCCTCTGGGTCTGATGAACATGTACCACAATATATACGCGTGCTTTATTTCGGGACTGAGCACTCTTCGTATTTAAACTCTTTGGTATAGTATACCATAGATGACCGTATCGAAATAATACCGCGCATACGCGCAGCTTACCGGTTGTGCTGTCGTCAGAATGTAACTTCATACCGTCAAGAATGCTAAAATTTGCGATGAAACATTTCCAGTTTTGTTGCCTTCGAATCATCGAGTGATCTGGAAGAACACATTAGGCCTACACTATAATGTTTCTCTTCATTCAGTTTACACTCCGAGAGAGATTTGGTTCACTAAAAATGGAGAGGAAGTGATCGAGCAAATAGGAACATCAAGAAAGAAAATATGCCTTATCAACATTGATTTTAGCTGATTGAAGAAGAAGAAGATGAAGAAGTAGAAGATGAACTAAAAGTTCGAAGATTAGAAGAAGAAGAAATGGAAAAAGAAGAAGAAGAAGAAGAAGAAGAAGATGGAAGAGAAAGAAGCCGAGAAAAAGGAGAAGGACTGAGGTAAAAGAGGAAGTGGAGAAAAAGAAGACGAGAAGAAGGAGGAGAAGAAGAATATTGAAGAAGAAGACATCGAGTCCGGGGGATGGGGGAGGGGTCGCCTTATAATTGGTCTATTTAGATCCGGGAAGGATTTAACGGAACCCGGGAGCGGAACCAAGAACTGAACACAATACAATTAATTATATTACTTGTAAAAAAACCTGTAAAATGCAGAAATACTGAACGCATTTATTACAATTCTTTTTTTAATTTTTTTTATTTGTGTTTTTATTCTTAAAAAGCATATCAGAAAATTAGGTAAAAATATATGACAATTATCGATTTACGGTGTTGGTTTTTATTACCCACGCCGATGAAATCGGCAGGGTTATGTAAAGGGCTCCGTATGTTTGTTTTTTGTTGTTTTTTTTTTTTTGTTTGTTTGTTTGTTTGTTTGTTTGTTTGTTTGTTTGTGTACAATATAACAAGAGAACGGGTGAACGGATTTGCACCAAATTTTCAGGGAATGTTCAGAAAGTGACAGGAAAGAATCGATTAGATTTTGGTGATGATTGGTTGACCCCTGCACATTCTGTGTGACCTTGAAATTTTGACCCTGTAGTAAAGTATAGGAACTTCAGTTCAGATAGTGACAGGAAAGAAACTAGAAAGATTGATGACCCCAAACTTCGCCTGCAGATGCAGAAATATTTTGGCCAATCAAAACACTCATTACTTCGTCTCACCAAAAGTCTATTTCAGGTTTATGAATTTTAGAAGACTTTTAGACCCATTATTTGCCATTTCACTTCAAATCCGTACGAGCCTGCAATGAATATTCAAAGCCAACGTATCCCAGCAACAAGGGATTGCGCGCGATACCTTTTTTAACTACAAATTCATTTAGATTCAGGCTACCCTACCCCTACGGCTTCTCCTCTATTTCTTATCTTCTGTGCATTTCTGTTTATTTCCCCCGGTTCTTTCCACTTTGTTGTGGAAGTTTTTGTGATTTATTTTATCCTGGTGGACGTGTAGTACGTGATTTTAATTGTTTTCGGTGAAAATCTGGTGAGTTTGTTCGACGTGACTTCGTGAGTGAGTCTATCGCACTCGCGAGCGTTCGCGTGTGTTGATCTGAGTGAGTGGGCTGTGTAGCTAGCTGTACGTACATAACTATACACAGCGCTGTCGCGAAGTGACGGCGATCTGGTCGGGCTAGGGAGTACATAACCCCAGGGAGTACAGTGCCTGTGCCTTACTGACTGTAGTAGGATTGAACTTTTTTCTTTGGGTTATAACCAAGGCCGTACGCAGCGGGGGGGGGGGGGGGCAGTTGCCCCCCCCCCAGAAATTTCAAAATCATACTTTTTTTAAATAGGGTTTTAGACTTTTAAATGATCCAATAATAAAAAGTGATCATCTTGCCCCCCCAGGAAAAAATTTCTGCGTACGGCCTTGGTTATAACGGTCCTGTCATTTGAGATTTGAGTTAGTTTATAACTCATTTATGTCTGTTTGAGTGGATTTCGTAGTTGTAAAATATATACAAACACTGTATTTCTTTTTAATTTGTGTGGATTTGCAAAATTTGGTGGCTGATCGAGGTTCGCCGAATACATGCACGCCAGTATCCACTTTGACTTTGTTGATGGGTGGTGACTGAGCTGAGTGAGTAAGCTCTGTGCCTCGCATGCATTTTGAAGTCGAGATCCAACTTATTTTGTCGTCATATTTATTTTATCCAAGCCCGATGAAAAAAAAACAACAACCCCAATTGCAATGTAATTTAAAGATAGAACATGAATACATTTACTAACACTTACATGACTGAACACTGAATACAAATTGCTAACATTTTTTTCTCACCACGCCACGCTCTCTGACATGTCTAATCAATTACTTTTAGGGGAGGGATGTTTCAATAATAAAATATCTTTTTCAGAAGAATTTTTTCAAGGGTGGGGACACACAAAGCTATGACCTGGATATGGCAAAATTTATTGGGGGGGGGGGGGAGATGTGCCTCTTGTTATCCCCTTTGAATGGCTACTGCTTACAAAAATAATCGCA
Source organism: Heliocidaris erythrogramma (assembly GCA_025617745.1). Classification (NCBI taxonomy): domain Eukaryota; kingdom Metazoa; phylum Echinodermata; class Echinoidea; order Camarodonta; family Echinometridae; genus Heliocidaris; species Heliocidaris erythrogramma. The sequence continues at coordinate 23,062,785 of CM046855.1, forward strand.
ACAAAACAAAACCTATTGGGTTAAGGCGTGGGTCTGCCGCCTTTGACGGCCTTTCTAGTTTACTTTATTTTTATTTTTTTCAAATTCTTTTTAATTACTTGATCATTGGATTTAAAAAATGTTATGACTTTGATTAACGGTAAGCCTACCTTTAAACGTTAGGCGGCTCCTGTTATCACAATCTAATATTTCACGTGAGCGTTATGATAGCCTTGATCTTTATATGATACCTCGGAATTATGTTACATGATTTTGTTAGCACTGGTAGACCCATTATGCCTGGTGTACATTTACGTACATTTATGAACATGGGAAGGTTAGAGATAGTGTTGATGGTATACATTACAGCTACTGTACTACTACTACTACTACTACTACTACTACTACTACTATACTACTACTACGACTAAGTACTACTACTACTACCTCCTACCTCTTACTACTACTAGACCTACTACTACTACTAGTAGTAGTACTACAACTACTACGACGACCACCACCACCACCACCACCACCACTACTACTGTTACTCAGGCTACTACTACTATTACTACTACTATACTTTTACTACTACTACTACTACTACTACTACTACTACTATTACTATTACTGCTACTATACTTCTACTACTACTACTACTACTACTACTACTACTACTACTACTACTACTACACATACTATTATTACTATTACTGCCACCACTACTACTACAATACTACTACTATTACTACTACTACTACTATTAAAACTACACTCACAAGGGCTTTATATACAGTTACCACTCATGCATATTGGCAGTATTAATGATGATAATTTACCATCGCTAATTAAGACATGTAGAAACATATATTGGTCATACTATATTATACGTATTAAGACGTTTTTTATGATGTTCCATCACAATGGGTCTTTTTTCTTCAAAACATTATTAAGTAACAATAAAAAATCTCAATATGGCACGAAAAGGAGACAATCATGATAACGAAGCTTTTGGACCTGCACTCATCAGGTTATATAACAAATTACTCGAAATCAACTATACTAGCCATCTTACCGTATCGCGATTTTTGAAATGGAGCGTTTAGTGCATAAACGTGTTTAAGATGTGGGATTTTTAGGCAGGAAAAACAGGATATAGTACAATTTTTTGGACTTTTTGTTGCTATGAGAAGATAATCTCCGCGCGGATGTACAGCACTGTTGATTTCTTATGCGCACGGAGAAGTTTATAATCGATTATGTTCATGATCGACTGTATGTGTTATGAAACAGTGTTTATTTTTACCTTTGACCCCAGTGATTACCCCAGTGACGTTTAAAAAAAAAACCAACCCCTCAAGGGCAATTCTGGGGTCCCCCTACATACACCATCCGAGTTTGGTGAAGATCTGTCGAAGGATCTAGGAGGAGTAGGGGAACAAACAGACAGACAGACGAACAGACAAACGGTTCTCGAATTATAGTATGAATGAATGAATGAATATGATGAATATGATGAATATGATGAATATGATGAATATGATATGATGATTATAGTATGATTATACTCGATGAACCCGGACGCAACCCGGACGCCGTAATTTCAGAACAATCGCAAAGCTTGGACGAACTCCATATTGAAATTTTTGTAGTACCAGGAAATTATTTGTATAAAATAAAATCATAATGCGTACAACACCATGGTCGAACGAATCGTCAAAATATAAGTCTACGAGACACTCTATAATACTTCGACAGGGTGTGTTTTTGCTTGATCTAAAGAAAATTGTAATTGAATCAGGGGCGGATCCAGGATTTAGTATAAGGGGGTGGGGAGGGGTACACAAAGTTGTTTGTCAACTTTTGGAAAAGGTAGACCCTTTTTTTTTTACCTTGTCAGCTTCTCGAAAAGTCGCTCAGTGGGAGGGGGGGGGGGGGTAATGGGGGTCCAGATTCCCTCCACAATTCTCTGACAAGCAAAAAAAAAAAAAAAAGTTCTTCATTCTAAAAGGGGGCACGATCGAGAAAATGGTGGACCGTCTATGGTCAAAATGCATACTTCTCTTCCAAAAAGGGGGGGGGGAGGGCACGGGCCGGAAGTGCCCCCCCCCCCCCCGGATCCGCCAATGATTGAATGAACAGTGATAGTGCTAGTTGACATAAGTGAGTGGAAAAGAACTAAAGTGCAGTCAATCTGGAAGTCATAATCTTTGTTTATCTTCTCATATTTTACGCTATTCACTGTTTGGGGCGTCGTTTCACCCTCACTGTATTATTGTGATACAATAAAATAATGCTGAAACCGCCACCAGGATTCCATGACAGGCATCCCCTATACTTCAAAATGTCACGGCTGTTATCCTCGGCTATCATATCGCACATATACGGAATACCTCAAAAGATATTTCATCAGAGATCAGGTTTGAGAGGGGGGTCGATCGACTCATCATTGTACCTTCACTGTCACAGACCACAATCAATTGAGTCATCGCAGCAGCTATGATGATCAGAATCTGAATTTGAGAGCGGCCATGACTGTACACTATATTTACCATCAAGATCTTTGTTAGGTAGGTTGAATATGAAGTTCATTTTAAAGTAAGAAGTAAGTTGCACCTATGAACATGCAGTCTTCCAACATATTCGCCGTAAGTATTGATAGTTCATAATACTGCAATTTTCATGTGTATATTGATAACGAACGTTCATCAAAGCTTAATTCATTCAAACCAGCCTTGCATGCGCATGCACATGCACTTATTTTTTTTTACACGTTTATTGGCGAACCAAAGCACACCATGCGCCGCACTTTGATCATGACTTTTGGTTTGTACTCAATGCAGTTTAAATGGCAAGCGTTGTAGTAATCAACCATGTTGTAAAATTTAGCATTATACTGATTTTTGTTGCTCATCTTCAAATGAAAACATCGGTGTTACCAACATCGAAAAGGGTTACTGTTATCATAAACGTCATAAGCCTGCAGCATTTAAGACAATAATTGATTCATAATGGCGAATGAAAGCTCATACCAAGGTTACATAAATCAGTGTAGTCACCCCTTCTGTCCATTATGGTAATCAAAATGATGAGAAGAGGAAAGAGAGGGGAATCGGGGAAAAGGGCAAGGGAGCAAAATTTGCTCCCCGAAAGAATTTTGTCTTTATATCTAGCCTAACATTCAGTGGGCTAATTAATACTGTAATCCATCTACACAGTCCGCTTCCACTGTTCCACAATCAGAAAATTGAAGATGATTATCACTTTACGCATCAACATGTATACTATTGCATCTTCTCCTGGAAAAAAAAGATTTGGAAAGTTAATCTGTACTTTACTTTTGATGCACTTGCTTGTATAAACTAGAGGACAATGTTTAATTGGATGAACAATCAAAATCACACTCGTATCATTGAATAATGATCTCAACTGAGTATTACGTTTTTACGACAGAGAGCATTACATTTTGATCGACTTTTAAAGTACAATAATATTATAGGCCCAATCTACCATTATCGTAGTTATGTATCAAATATGTTTCTTGAAACTACAAACTGAGTAAGATTAGAGTGATGAATAAAATAATCACCAAGGGTGTACATTTTGAGGTGAATACAAAGAACAATAAAAAAAAATAATACTTTCAGCAAGTTTTGGTAGTTTTTGTTTTGTTTGTTTGTTGTTTTTTTGTTGTTGCTTGTTCAGTGACCATCATCCAATCGTGATCAAAGGAAGAAACGTAGCTGTTATGGATGGTGAAGATGCAAACGAATCTTTGATGATGGACCGCGTGAATGAAGATGAACCTCCAAAGACGTTCAGGGAGACGCAACGGGGAGAGCCGGATCAAAGGATTGCTCCTAAAGACAAGTAGACTAATAAAAAAAATCCGTCTCAAATGTTAAGCAAATATCATAGCATGAAGAGAGTGAGAGAGAGGAAAGAGATGGGAGACAGAGGAGGGGAGAGAGGTGAAGGGAGGGAAGATGGGGGAGAGAGATAGAGAGAGATAGAGAGAGGGATAGAGAGAGAGAGAGACAGAGAGGAAAGAGAGAGGGGAGAGAGATGGAGAGAGGAAAAATGGGGAGAAAGAGAGGGAGGGAGAGAGAGAGAGAGAGAAAGGAGAGGAGAGAGAGAGAGAGAGGGGAAGGGGGAGGGAGAGAAGGAAGGGATGCTTCGATATGTAGGGGCAAGCGTATAACCCGATGAATGCGAAACCCCAAATAACTCGGGTTGGCATTTAGGAAACAATAGTCTAATTATTCAAGATGAATGCTTTATTCGCATTAATGAAATGAACGTGATAATAGTATGCTTCATTTTTAACCTGCTTATGCTTTTCATACTGATCTTTCTGCTTCTGTATAAAACTTCATAGGTTTGGGCTTGTCATACTGATATTTTTCATCCAAGGAATTGGAACCCTCTACCCATGGAATAGCTTCATTACAGCTGAACGGGTAAAAATAATTATTATCCTCCATCTCATTAAACTAACTGACGGAACATGGTTATATACCCCCCCCCCCCCCCCCCCGGCAAGTACATGCACAATATTTTCGTCGGTTCATTTTAGAATTTCAAAATCCTTGCCTTTATTTTGTTACTTGCCGATGATGATGATATAGTTTTTCTTTTAAGTATGCGGATACAGTCAGGAAAACAGTAGAAGAACATGGGGATTTATCTTTAGATACCAAATGGAAAGATTCCAAATTACCCACCATTACATTTGCTGGTACCTATCTTATCGTGGGCTAAATTATAATATATACAAGTAAGATATCAAAAGATCTAGACTTAATTGCTGTTTTGGCTTCATACCGCTTCATAACACAGTCTAAAACAATTGCCCAACAATAATACTACCGAAAACATGTATTGGTTCCTAACTTATTGTTTAAGCTTCTATCAGCAATGTTACTCTGCATAATTTTTGTACAAAATAAAAGATATTATTATTATGATGATTTAATTTGTTTCGATTTTCTTAAAATTTTATACAAATCATGTTTTTGTTTCTACTGATGAAAATGGGAAGTGTCTAAACAAGAAGGGTATAGATTGTACAAAAACTTTAGTATCTTAGTGAGATATAATATTTTTTGCTTTTCCTCTTAGTATTTTACAGACCATAAATTTGCTAATGTGAGTGACAACGTTGAATATAAGGATAAATTCACCCTCTACGTGGCTTATGGGAACTTCACCCCCTACGTCATCTTTCTGTTTCTATCACTCTTCTTTCCAGCAAGGTATGTGATTTACGATTATTTTCATTATCGTTTTATGCGAAGCATTTATTGATGGAAAATCATCATTATCATTTTGATTCATTTTAAATATTATTAATGTATATTGTTTTAAATGCATGAAATCCAAGGCCTGCACTGAATGCAGAACTTGTAATATATTTTTTGGGAAAATGATTTATTGTATAGTAGATTTAATGAAGTTTCATAAGGTATGACTGTATGAACAGTATCTTAACAAACCAATGTATATATTTCCTATTCAGAGAGCGGAGGGATTTTGATCCATTTTCAGGATTACAGGCAATGCATCGATTGTGATAGGACACACTGTAATAACGTGATGATGGGGGGGGGGGGGGGTAACTAGTAACTACCCAGTGCGCCCGTATTGACGCCCTTTGTGACCACTGACGGGTTCCAAGTTGCCTCTGATGTCATTTTCATGTTAGCCTGCAGTATTCTTATTCAGAAATGATACCTGAAAGGTATAGAAGGATTTTAAAGAAGCTTCTTTCCCTCTATCAACAACATTATTTGACTGTATTATCGCCTTGATATAAGTATTACGTACGTTTTCTCCCCTGGCCACGGATTTCAATGTCATATTGTGTTTTAAAATAATACATTAACTAAAATGAAGTCCAAAATTTGTAATACTATTTCGGAAACTTTGTTATATTTTGCTATAGAACTTCTAAGGTGTGGTGTTTCGGTGGCTTAATGTTGATGTTCCTTCTCTTTATCATCACAACATTATTGGCCATTGTGGATACATCTCAATGTAAGTCATGTTATTATTGCGCTCTAATAGTCCCTACTTTATTCCCTGTCCCGCTCCCCCCCCCCCCCCCCCAGTGCTACCCCCGAGTATTGATTTAATTCATTTCTTTTTCCTAAAATATTGTAAAACCTGATATAAATGAGGAATATCAACAAGCAACGTTATGAACAAGGAGAAAATAGTATTTGCAACAAGTTTTAAAGAATGATGAATATGTCCTGGAACTAAGTGACATCAACAGGAAAAATAGGCCTACACAATAATGTGACTATAAACTTTACCATCTTAAAGAGAGATCCAGGATCTTTGAAGACTATGTTAGTATGTTACAAGTAAGAAGCTACTTGACCACGGAAATCGCAGACTGGGCAGCGTTTCATCAAACGGTCATAAGTACAAGTTCGCCGACATCACATTGAAACGCGTGTATCAAAATTAACATGCGTTTCAATGGGATGTCGGCGAAATTCTACTTATGACGGTTTGATGAAGATGTCCTGGGCTCCTATCGAAAGAGTGCACTGACGTGGAGATTAAAAAGCGTAACGTTGCTACCCATATCAACCAAATATATAACCAATTAAAATAATGATGTAATTTGCCATTTAAACGTCAATGTATTTTATAACTCCAGAAGATTCATTATTGTATAATGGTAAGGGCGTAAGGGCGTGTTATTAAAGTCGTCATTTACAACGACACGGCAAACAAGTTTGAAATAAATAATTCTTGTTGAGGAGATAATCCGGTAGCCATATTGTTTTGTTTGAGAATTGTTTGAATTCTGTTTTGTCTGCTTGTTTATTTGGTTTGTTGGCAGGGCCAGGAATATTTTTTGGGATCACGATGGTGACTATTGTGGTATTCAATGGTGAGAATGAAATAACATATCTCAAATTTGTATATGAATAACATGCTTATTCACTCTTTGATTGTTTGTTAGAAAATAGTATGTGTGTGTGTGTAATTGGGTTTTTACAGACATGTATCAATCAGATATGATTATTTACGTCTCGGACCGACCTTCAACATCACCATCCGAAAGACGTGACTCAGTCTCGAACCTGGGTCCGCTGAATCGGTTTATAACTTCCACTGGTAGCTGGATTACAGGCGCACGCCACAACTAATAGTATAGGCATCTGAGGCGTCTGATATTTATGTATAGGGTTGTAGTCAAATACTACTGCAGGAAACACACGGTATATAGACAAGATCTTTAGCCTAGGGGACTCCTCAATTTAACCCCCCCCCTTTAAAATATAAAGTCGATAAAATTAGAACATGCAATTACATGATGGCATGTACTCCACTGAAATAAATAAAAGAAATCGTAGTGATAATAAATCTCCAAACCAATGATCAAAGCAGAAGGGGGGTGCATCAATACTAAAATAATAATGATAATTATATTACTATCTGATAAAAATAATAATAACACATTTATAAAGCGCAGTAACTATCCAACAATAAGTACAAATTCTACTGCGCTACATGAGCTCCTGATATGCTTGTTATTAATTGAATAGATATGCTTTCAGTTTTGATCTAAACATATTCACAGATGGTGATTTCCTGACTTCCAATGGCAAGTTATTCCATAGTTTAGGGGCTGCACAAGCAAATGCACGATCACCCAGTGTTACTTTTGTTTTTACGAATGGGTATAAACCATTTCTCACATACTCCTGCTCTATTTCCGTCTACGAACAAAAATAAATATGTATTAGTTATATAGGAAAAAAAGAATCCCTTACTGTTGTTCTGAGTACATAGAATCATTATGAATACCAAAATTTAATTCCAGGTTATTGTGATAAATATCTAGAACACTATACTGATTACTCCTAATTATATGTTGGTGTCCAGCTGCAGCAGCTATCTACCAGTCAGGGATATATTCACTCGTCGCTAAGCTCCCACCTAATTACATCCAGAGTTACCTCGTCGGACAGGTAATCATACAAGCTGGTTTTATTTTATTTTTTAAGTTCGTTTTCACGGTAACATATATATAACATTTAAATTGAAATGAACTAAATTTTCTCGTCATGGCAATCCTACCACAAGTCTAATGCTTTTAGGGAATATTGCCCCCGTCATAATTATAATGTATAAGAAAATATTTTGTATATTTTGGTAAAAGAAGGAAATAAAAATTTTTTTTTTTAAATCTTTACTATACAATATACAAATTTCTCACGTAATCGTAACAACAGTGTCATTTCTTATACTTTCCTTCGAAAAAGGAATTATGATAATAATCAACATTTTAAAGATTGCAACTATAGAGATGAGAGTGAGGTGACCTACGTGTATATGTCAAACTGTAGGGTTGCAGAATATGGATTTATTTAAAGTTACGCATATAGGATCTTTCAAGTAAGAAAGAAAGAATCCCTTGACATTTTGTCGATGTATTCATATATCTAAAATCTTTTTTCTTCATTGATATAAGTTGCATAAGATATACTGAGAAGCAAAGAATGAAAAATACAAATTATAGCATTTTGTCTTTCTAATTCTCTTAAAACCTTCATGACTTTTTTCATATACTAGGGCTTCGGGGGAACATTTGTTGCTATAGCTGCGATCATATCGATTGCAAGTAAGTAAAATACTAAAATACTTACTATATTTTTCTCAACTCTTTCAAATCGCAGGATTTAATTTTTTGTACAAAATATGGGTCTTTATCTAATAGTCATTGTCAATAGTTTCTTAACGACTCAGGGTAAATTTTCAATGTCATTTGTAGGTAGCAATTGTTGGAATAAACTCCCTTGTGGTATAAGACTAGAAAATACAAGAACAGGTTTTCGCAATGCTGTAATGCAGTTGTTGTTAAGTGACACGTAATCATTATTGTTAAAAGATAATTTAATCATAGATTAAATTCTACAACCCACCTTTAGTTAGCACTTAATATATATAGTATTAGACTGATATAATTTTAGTTAGCTTCGTAAATCAGTGGGGTGTTTTTTTTGTTCATTTAGTTAAAATCACATGCTGATATAATATCGAATGATAACTTGCATTTTCATAAGCAAATCTTAAACCTGGGGCCGGACCTGACTAGCACTTGTGCTATTTTCTGGTTCCATTTTACCATATTTTCTCCCGTGTTTTTGCCATGATCTAATTATATAATGTTTTTCTGTAAATATTGTAAATATTATAATGTACTGTATCTTGTTATTGGTAAATAAATACAATCAATCAAATCAAAATCAAATCAAAAATAGCTATATGGTATCAAGACTTAAAATGCATATATTTTCAAAATAGATTTATTTTTGCTATCAATAAAAATATCATGGTCTGTTGTCTGTAAATTTATATTTTCCTGTATGTTTCATAATTTATACTGAATATTTTGAATACATTATGTAATATGTTATCCCTATGGAACCAACAAATGACTGGCAGGCAACAGGCAAAATGATACTATATCAGTTCAATTGTATCTTGTTACAGAAAGGGAAGGCAATCTACACGGTTTGTGTATTTGTTCAGTTGCATATTCAGAATAAGTAGGGGCGGAATCCTTTCCATCAGAGTGGGGGCACAATATCTTGCCAGCCCCGCCTGCTGTAAACCAATTCCAAGTTGTTTTGTTTCTTTTCATAATCACCTTCAAACGGGGTGGTGGGGGGAGGGGCGGGGGCGGGAGGTAGGAGGAAGAAGGGTTTACACCGACTTCATCGATGCTGGATGTGCTGTTGATTTCAAATCTGTTTTCGTTCGAACTAAGGCACTTTCTATTTATTTATTTATTTATTTAGTATTTTTTAAAATTTTTATACTGCAGGATTGGTCTGTTCAGTTATGCAAAAGTGCTTTCTAAAGGCGCCCTGCAGTTTATTTATTCATTTTACATGAATTACAAAATACCTAACGATTACATTTAACAATTAATGGTATGATAAAGTGTACATATTTGAATAGTAATGAATAGTGAATAGTAACTTTCAAAAGAGAGCTCTATTATTATAGCAAAATGAATATTGCTCATAATTCGCCATGTCGTTATTTCCAGTTGCTGGAACTCATCGAAGTGCGGCCGTCGGCTACTTCACCACAGCCGTTGTCGTTCTATTCGTTTGCATTGTGACTTACTGCCTGCTCTACAAACTGGTAAAGTAAATCGGATGGCTAAGGTCCTCAAACATTGAACGAAAATAAAGAAAGGGATTCATCACCGGCTTAACTGCTTCGCTAGTTTTTAATATAAATACGTAGTTACTGGATTAAACGGACGATTTTGTATTAGAGAATCTGTGTAATAAGGGAGTCCCATCTCCCTGGTTAAATCAAGACTTCACAGTGTGTTCATACATCAACTACCCCAGTCACACTACAGAGCCGACTCCGAACCGATCAAATCTTGGCCATTCAGTGTAATGTACTTCTTTTTGTCGATCGGTCTATTGTTTTTAGTTGGTCTCATCAGTGTGACTGAATTATATCTTGATATTATGACTCTATGATGCATGTATTCACCCCCCCCCCCCCCCCCCCCCGAAAAAAGTCTTTGCTATATCCTTGTGTATGTCTATTGAGAAATAGAAGCGGATCCAGAATATCAGGAAGCCGCGTGATTATTTCCATGGAACGTCACGATTTCGAAATCTTTAAAGACCTCAGCCTGACCGAATTTTGAAATATACCCTTTATTCATCCACGGGGAGCTATATATTTTCTGAACAAATTGAAACCAACTTCATGAGATTCCGTTTCCTTTGGAATGAGTAACAGCGTCCCGAATGTTGAGCCCCGGATGTTTTTCTGACGAGGGCCCCGTCTCTGAGGAACGCTACTTTGCGGGGGTGAAAATTTGATGACGACATATCGTGTAGACGCACTCGGAGCTGTATACATGACATGTCTTCACACGTCTAGTGACCCCCTGCAGTTTCCTCTGTTGTTACGCCATAGGGAGGGGGCGGACCAAAAAAAAATTTTTTTTTTATTTTTTATGGATAAACGGAGACGAAAATTTATGAATACCCAGGGTAATTATATTCTTTGTTTACTAAGCTTTACGTCAATATATGGTTGTTTTGGGTCAGGCTGAGGTCTTTAACAAGCCCGGCCTTTTCGGGATTATTCTGAATAGGAGGCTCTATTCATCATGGGCCGCAGAGCGTTGGGGAGAGGGGGGGGGGGGAGGGGCTGTTTTGATTTCACTCATTAATGACAATTTTCGAACCTTTTTTTCCGAGGTTTTATGAAACGTGTCTACTCAAAAAAGTGTGGGGGGGAGGGAATGGGGTCTGCATCCCCAGACCTCCCGGTTCCGCGGCTCATGTTCATTGGTATAGATTTTAGCAGATAATAATTATAGGGTGGTGAGTCAAATTAAATAAGTGTTTGTGACTTTATGCTCGATATCATTTCATGCCTATATAAATATAAGAGCCCGTTGCAGAGAGAAAGAGAGAGAGAGAGAGAGAATTAATCCGTTCTTCCTAATTCTTTTTTGTTTTTATCGGAGTATGCAAAATATGATAGCTTCCGCTGACGCAGCTATCTATGACAAATTACATAGGCAGATTTAGGGGAGCAAAAGACTTCACCCCTATACTAAGAAAAAAAAAGAAGAAAAAAGGCATCTCTTTCAAAACAGTAGAAAAACCATGCTACCCCTCCCCAGCCCGTAACTAGGGGGGTTCAGGGGGTTCGTACGAACCCCCCCCCCCCCCCCCCCCCCCCCCGTTGGCGAGCAGAGGTCCGCTTAAAAAAAGATAAATAAAAAAAAAAAAGAAGCGAGGGGAGAGAGATGGAAAGGGAAAAATAAGGTGATAAAATATTGGTCTTTCTGTCTATTTTAATACATTTTATTTTGATTTTGTCCCGTAACTTCCTAATCTGGCAAATCTATAATTAATCAATGTCGTCTTTCACCATTCATTTTCGAATTTTGTACATTATGCCACGTTGCAATCGATTTTCTTTCAAAGCGTCATTCAAAGAATTATTCAAATTCGTTTGTAGTATCGCCCCCAAACTGGCGAGTAGAAATCTGCTTGAACAACAACAAAAACAGAATAATTAGGCGAAAAACATTATCCAAAGTGACATCAGAATAGTGATTTTTAGGTTAAATTATTAAAAACATATCCATACCAACTGGCTCCGATAGGGGAGGGGCGCACAAGAGGGTCACGTGAAAGGGGAGAGAGAGGAAGGAAAGTGGAAAATAATGTGAGATAATAACGTTTCCAGTCGGGTTTCCTTCAATTTGAACCCATTTTTATTTGCTATTGTCCTGCAACTTAATAATAACGCCTAGATAATATACGTCTTTGGCCATTCATTTATAAAGAGTAAGTTATTCAAAATCGTCACCCGCTCGTTGTAAGGTCTTGTCTATGTGACGAATTTGAATGACAATTTCTTGAAATCGACTTCCCAAATATGGATTTGATGATAAAATTTTGCAGCGGATTGCCGGTCGGACGAATTCGAATAAAATCTGACGAAAATGAATGGAGATATGGAAAAGAGAGAGGGTTATTTAATGTGTCTGTTCACTTTAAAATGAAATTTTTTCCCGCTCTCAAGTTGCATGGAGTACTCCTGGCGGACCCGGTCTAGTCATTCAGGCCCTTAAATTATGACCCTCTAATACAGCCTGTTCAACCGGAGTGCCATGAGAGTATTTTATAAAACATCGCCTTCTTGGAAACTATAATAAGAAAAAACAATATAACACTTGGGGTGTTTTGGAAACATTTGGGAGATAGTAAAGTGCGTTTTCGTCGCTCTCTGCGCTCATTCACAAAACTCTGAAACGAGATAGTTTCAGGCAGCGAGAATATTTCCATAGTATATGTTATTGTCATATGTCCATGAATGTTCAGTGTTATGACAATTTTCGGGCACGTCACTGCCTTATCGCCACGGCGCCCAGAAATTAGGGTTACCTTACTTTCTATATTGAAATGAGCAACAAATTAGAGTGCATTTTTCTTCGCTCGCTTCGCTCGCTCGGAAATCTTAGAAAATGAGATAGTTTCAGGCAGCGAGGTTCATGAATATTTCAATAGGATGTTATTGCAATATTCAAGCACGTCGCTGCCCTATCGCCATGGCACCTGAATACTTGTTAAGTCCACTTTCTTTATTGAAATGCGCAACAGCAAAGTAATTAAAATGCATTTTTCCTCGCTCCCTTCGCTCGCTCGCAAATCTTATAAACGAGATGTTTCATGCAGCGTGGTCCATAAATATTCAATGTTATGACAATTTTCGGCACGTCACTGCCCTATCGTCATGGCGCCCAGATATTAGGGTTGATTTTCTATAAAAGAACAGCAAAGTGCCCCCCCCCCCCGTTCGCTTCACTTCCTAAAACTTTATTAATATGAATGATTCCTGCATATGGCAGCTATAGATGACCGGAGATATAGCTTTACATTTCACCTATTGGTGACTAATGAAATAAAATTTTGAAATTTAAAGGTACATTTTTATTTTTCTCTCGCTCGCTTTGCTCGCTCGCAGTATTTGGAATCCAACACAGTGGTAGTATATGTTCGGGCTTCACATTTGACCCACCCCCGTCAAATTCTGACTACGCTCATGCCCATACCCTTGTAGGGGCACACCCCCTGACCCGACAGCGCGTTTACGTTTTACAACCAAGCCTAGGCAGATTTCGCATTTTTCATACTAATACGGTTTATTCCGTCAAGACTAATATGCATGAATATTCATGAAAACTAATTATAGCGATATAATAAAACGAGCAAGGGCATCGAGAAGCTGTTGTGTGTGGCGCGATCGGATAATCCAGTCCTCTCTTGGTGAAAGAACCACGAGTTCGAAATTTTCTTTTGCTTATTTTAAAAATAAGGTGACTGAGTAAGAAAATACAAGTCCGATACTTGTAGTCTGTTTCAAAGTCTTCAAAAAGGGGTTTCTGCCTAGGCTTGGTTGCAAAAAAGAAAGACGCGACCCGACACCCCTACTCAGTCGCTTCGCTCCCTCAGAAAGGTCCACTTTTTCCAATGTTGAACCCCCCGCAAAAATCCTAGTTACGGGCCTGTCCCCTCTTGTCTCAAAATTAGGAGTAACGACCGGTTTAGGCTGGAAAACAATTACCGGGGGAGGGGGGGGGGGGGACGGGAACAAAAACTTTGCCCCCACCCTTTCACCCCTGATGATTGGTAGGTTCTGTACCTGCATAAGAGGAGTAGAGGGGGGGGGGGGGGGGGGGGGGGGGGTCGCTAGGGTTGAAGATTGTGGAGGTTGACGAGAAGGGGTATATTGTAATCAATTTATATTTTTCGTCTATAGAATAATCAGTCTAATGGGGTGTTGCAAGAAAGTTGCGATTGATTGCAACTTGCAACTGATCGGTACTGACCAATCAAAATCATTGTTGCAAGCGCATCTTCTTGAATGGGCAGACCTTGAACCATTCAGAATGTTTGTTCTAATTTGCTTTACAATTTGCAATTGATTGCAAAATTATGTTTACGAAAGCGGGCAAACGAAAATTGGAATTTACCTAAGTTTTAAAAAACTTAGGTAAATTTTACATTTTGTACCTCAGAATGGATTTCAGCCATGAATAACTCAGTATTGTATCTCTTGTTCTATGTAGTCATTGGTGAAGTATCATCTTGGTGTAGCAAGAGGCAACGAGGCAGCAGACGAGATCAACAAAGCTGCTTCAGGTCTAATGGACAGTAGAGATAGCGGTCTGAGACAATGCTGTACAACCTGCACAAATCTAGCCGCAATATTCTGGGATGTATGTAGCCTATATAGACTTTTGAAGAATTGTTCCCTCAATGAATGAATGAAATGGTTGTACTTTATTTTGTTTTATTATCTATCATTTGAAAAAAAATGTGACTTTTTATATCAAGAGTAGTCCTCACCTGAAAAATCAAAATACAATGTACAATAATGCATTAAATTTCCATTTCAAATTCACGTCACAATATTGAGAAGATCAAGATAAGCCCACATCTTGATAAAGTAAATTGATGAATTAAAAAAACATTTGGAATTTATGGACTCTATACAAATGTGACTCTAATAATACGATATGTTTGAGTATTTTGTGAACATTGACACTACTATCACAAAGTTTACTTCTGCGATAGAACAAGGCGTGTTGACAAGGGAAAGGGGCTGGGATGGACCAATTTTCCGACCAGTTAGCAGAGAATAATAAAACAAAGATACAAAAGTAACGAAAAAATGTTTTTCAGATTTCATGTTTGACGACTACGAGTAAAAGCAGGTAGGTTAAAAACTCAAAACAAACAATAATTTTGTCGACAAGAAAGGAAAGTGTCGTATATAATAATACCAACAGAACTTTTGAAGAGGGGGGGGGGGGGGCGTCTTTTAAATACAGTGTACTTGAAAATAACAAAATTATACCAAAATACTCCATCGATCTTCAATTTACCGCAGATCAAAATGCAAATCTTCAATATCTGGATGACATTCTTTGTGACCCTGTCGCTGTTCCCTGTGGTCCTGGTCGAGATCCCATCATCGAACAAAAACCAATCCGACTTCCTCGATCTCTACTTCGTACCCCTCGTCTGCTTCTTCACCTTCAATTTTGGAGATTTCTTGGGCAGCTTGGTACCAGCCATACCTCGTCTGAGATGGGTGAATGACTTTTGTCTTTCTTTCTTTCTTTCTTTCTTCTTCTTCTGCTCGGAGATTCAAATATTAGCATACGTGTTTTCGGTTGTTTGGACAGTGGACAATGTCTGTACAAACACACAATAATAGGAGTGAAACCAAGTAGCTTCAAGCTCCTTTGTGTAACCATATAAACCTACTGCCCGACCTTCCAACACCCATTTCCATTCAAACATTTTGTACGTGTAGGCATTGGGATTTCTTGTTTAAAGATGTTGCTAGTATATTGTGCAACAGAATAGCCCTAGGAATGTCGGAGTCGGAATACACGGGTATGAGGAAATATGGATGGACCCCAGCCGATGTCAATTCGCTAAGAATTTTAAGAGCTGTACTATAATGACAAAATGAAGAAGAAAAAAAACCCAAGAAAAACACATTAAGTATTTACTTGCAATAATATCCCTTTCTTGCTTATCTTTAAAATTAAAACAGTTGTTTTGAATTAATGTTGATGCGAAATTTATAAAAAACCCTGCCATGTATGTGGAAAATAAATATGACCTCAAGTATTGAATGTAAAAATGCACATAAAAAACTTTCTTCAAAATAAATTGGACGGTTTATATTTCTTTGCCTCAGAAATTTCCTCGATTGACATGGATTCTGGTCGTCATCCGTCTCGTTTTCTTTATCTTTGTGTTCTGCAACTATCGCCCTGATCGTCGAACTCTTCCTATCTGGATCGACAGCGACATCGGGTACGCCTCCCTGGTCATCATCTTCTCATTGTCTAATGGATACCTCAAGGCCATCATTATGATGGACGGACCCAGGTAATTCAAATTTATATGTTGCGCTAAGCCGCAGTACTGCGTTTTCCTGCATGCGATCAGTCGCAAAGCCTTTCAATCTTTATAGAGGGGAAAGGTGTAGTAAATCAGGACGGACCCAGGATTTTCTGCCACTCACTGTGAGCTTTGTGAAATAGTATTCTTATGAGAATAAGAGTCTATAAGATTCCAAATATATGTGGGTAATCGCGTATAATGATAATTATGATAAACGTAAGTTGAAGAAGCGTTATGGAAATATAGCAACTATGTTTGGGGTCTGCTGGAAGAGTATTCGGTTCTGGGCTAACTGCCACAGAAATTAGAAGATATGGTAGAGACTCAAACTTCTGATTTCAGCTATACTGCCTACACCTTTGATATCTTTAGCTGTAATATTCTCATTTGATTACATGCATATTCATATCGAAAAACCGTGATACATTTCATGTCTTACAGAACATTGTGCCTTAAAAACTTTCATTTTATTTCAGTTCTGTATCAAACCCGGCCTGGGCGAGTAAGGCGGCATCCATGATGGTGTTTTTCCTGGTCCTCGGGATTTTCTGTGGAGTACAGTTTTCACGATTTTTCCCCTGGATCGTCACCATCTGATCTCTGATTGGACCATAGTCTTATAGGATCTCATTGCATTACGTGCCTATCGTAACATCTGAAATTCAATTGGTCTTTCTTCATCAAAGATCGAAATGGGATTCATGTGCAGAGAGAGCTCCATATACTATTGGACGCATGTGGGCTTAGTCGGAGGAGGGAGGGGGGGGGGGGGGGGGGCTGCAGCCCAATATTAGGGCAGTAGTCACCTAGCTCAAATTCGGGCAGCGAGATGTCCCCCTCGATTTTCGCCCCCCCCCCCCTCGATTTGCGCCCATGGTGCTCAGTATAATGGGATTTTAATTTTCAGAGATAAGCTGATATTTTTTAAAATATCGATTGGTTATATAGGCTTATATGCGACAGCAGTAAATACTAAGCTGAGTTACATAAGCTTTTTTTCCTCCGATGATGTTGCATCGTATATATGAACAAACTGATGTTGCATGGTATTCTAGTTTCCAATGATGACGAACAACGTTTCGACACGTTACGGCAACAATAATTGCTCCGCGGACAACCCTAGTGGCAGGTTTATATAGGGGGAAATATTACCAGTGCCCATCCCCCTTTTAAAACCCAACTGGCATACCTTAATGACATTGTTAAAATATGACATCAACGGTTTGTGATCACCTCTCTAACCTCTTTAATCAATTAACTTTAAGGGTATAGTAATTCAATATATTAGAGAATTCTATAAGGTGAAAATATTACATGCCATGTATGCAAGTTTATCTTTCTAAGAATTCAAAGCTAAATGTAATTTATTGACTGGATATTTAAGTTTATACTGTACCAAATCATCCAGATCAGAGAACAATTAAGTCAAAATACATTTGATTGTGCATTTTTGTTAAGGGTATTCATTAAATTCAATAACGTAAATTGCAACGCAGTCTTGAGCTGAGGTTTAATTAAAAAAAACCCGTTGAAACTCGAATTATCAATAGAGTCACTACTTCTTAATTTTTTTAATTAAGATATGTACAAAAACATTTTTCTGTTACCATGCTGTGCTCATTTTGTTCGCCTCTAATGATCTTTGATAAAACACCGAATCTGAATAAAAACCAATATGATAATAATACTTGTATTATTAATATGCTTACCGTAGACTTTCATGTCTACATTAGTTTGGTTGTACGTGGAGTTCAACTTTGTGAAAATTTTAAAGTAACATTTTGCTTTGTTTTGCGTGTCCCAAGTTACTGGAATATTTGAAAAACATAGCTTCGAATCAGTGTAGCAAATAGAAAAGGAATATTTAATGACAAGAATTTCCCTTTTTTGTAATTTGTATCATTTAACATATCATGTTCATACATTCGCAACTGTATAGTATTTATATAAATATAAATAAAATATTTTGAAAATAGCAGTGCACTATTATGAGTTGAATTCAGTCTTCCGGGCAATGATTCGGTAAATGTAGTAACATACAGTACCATGTGAGTCAATGAAAATGCAACACTTCATTGTTAACAAATTAGAGTGTAAATATTTATATTAGTGACATAGTTAGGTTGAGTAATTCCTTTTGATTATTTTGATACCATTTTAGTGGACCATCTTTTCATGGTTGAATGGACAGAGAACGAATAATAAGAGACCGGGTCAAACGACTCTATAGCAAGGCCTTACCAGACTTGGAAAGGTACAACATCCCAAGTTCCTTTGCATTGTTTTATCGTAAAGGAAAGTTCATCATTAACAGTTTTTTTTTGATAAAGACATTGTTTCATTGTGATTTCTTGGTAGGTTCTCTTTTAATAAACACGTTTGAAATGCTTTCACACTTTCTCAATTTGCGTCATTTTTTTTATAGTTTCTCATTCATTTAATCACCATTAATACCAGTTGGCGCAAGGCGGTTTCAACTCAGTCAATATCACTGCCCCTAATATATCATCAGTAGAATAACCTACATCAAATATGGTATTCAAATAATAAAAAATAGTTACTCCACCGCACCACGTCACATGCATCTGCATTAACACTTTTAAACAATGAACTGTTGAAAAAACGAGTTTCATTTTCACATGGGTATCATGGGTATAAACTACTTTCGAAAGATAAACTCAAGACATTTTCAGTAGTCCTGTCTATCACCTTTAGAAATGTGCGATCATTTTAAAGAACACGATAAAAACTACTTTCGAAAAATAAACTCAAGACAATTTCAGTAGCCCTGTCTATCACCTTTAGAAATGTGCGAACATTTTAATATAGAAGCATAAAGTTATGGGCGTCACCAGACCGTTTCAGTGGATGTGTGTCAGACCCATAGGTCAGACCACATTTGCCGACATGTTAGCTGGAAATCTACCAGCAAGCACCAATGTCCATGATTAAAAAAAAGAACTATTAAAAATGAATATGGGCTCGTCCAAGCTATTTTGTCCCATACGTAATAATGCCTAGTTCACATTAGTGTCCCTGTATTAAAGAGTTGCGACATGGACGTCCCACTTTTCTGGAAACAAAATGGCGTTCGAATTCTTTCTATTGAGAACACCCAGGTGCTCATCGGAATTGAATAGAAATGTTACGTAATAGTGGAAACAAAATGGCGTTCAAATCCCCAGTTGTCGCAACTCTCTAATACAGGGACACTAGTTCACATTTGCCGCGGACGCCGTGCGATAAAAGTGTCTACGATTTTCCGTGCGATTTTGCGGGCATCGTACGTCGCTAAGGGCTACGGCATTTGTGTTCACATTGTCTACGGGCATCGTGCAATTTGTTCTTCGGGGCCTCGGGGGCAACCCGTCTAAATTCCGTACGGGCAGTCCCCAGTCCCCAGCAATAGGGATTATGTGTACATATTTCATATTTTACGGGTACTGCACGGGCAGCGAGCGGTAACCTTGCGATAGCTGTGCGAGGGCCGTGCGAATGTACAATTTCCTTACGATTTTTTTTGCCCCCATGTCCACCAAAAATCGTGCGTTTGCTGCACGATCACGCTTGGCCATTGCACGGTGCCCGTGCAAGGATTGTGCGATGTCACCTACGACATGTCTACGGGCTACGGTCTTACGTTTTTTAAAATTTTGTCAAACTCCTCTCGATAACAAATCGTAGAGGCTGGGAAGCCCGTGAATCCGCACGAAAATCTTACAGAGTCCGCACGGAGGCCGCGCGGAAAGGTGATACGGGCAGTTTACGGGCTTCGTAGACACATAGCAAGCCAAATGTGAACTAGGCATTACTGACCACATCTAAGATAATACTTTATTTCTGATTATTGTATTAAGAAAATAGCACTACTAGATCTGTTTCATATTATGTGGAATTTGTAGTAATATGATACATTTTGATGTCAGTATCATGACTGTTCATAACTCCATAATACGTGGTCATGTATGGGACATCAAAATGACCAAATGCCTTGGACTTACCCATAATAGGTTCTACGTGAAGTATTTAATTACCTTATATTTTTTTCTCTCCCGAGAATGGAATACTTTATTTCGGACTATCAAGAATTATTCCGTAAAACCTCTAATCACAATCACCAGCCACTTGAACACTATGTAGTCTAACCCTACTCTTTGACTCCACACGAACAAGAGCAGTCAGAAATTGACGAATACAAATACGTGTAAATGTATTTTTATAGACTTTATTCAATCAAATAATCTAATTCGCATAAAATAGTAAATAAGGTAGTAAAAACCTAACGAGAGTCTGTTGTATACTATACAGCAAACATGATTGGCAAAGTTATCATGTCAAATAGATAACATTGAGATGCACAAGAGGAAAAAGACCGATAGATTCAAATATGTTAACATTTCTTATACTAGTTTTCGTTTGAAATCTGTACCTCAAAAATAAGAGAATATCATGGAATATTAACGTCAAATTTGTAAAGTCAAAACAATATGATTATCAGGTGATGACATTTCATTCAACGGAATTCTCCATAATAAATACATTATTTTATATACACATAAAAACAATATTTTATATAAAAATCCTGGACTATTCCAAATACACATAAAACACTATTTTATAGACACATAAAAATAACAATGAAGTGACGTCTTTTGGATGGTGACGTTGTTATAGGTATAAAGGTCCCCAGACGTAAGTAATATTATATGATTGATACACGTCCGAAAAAAAAATACACACGCATACAAACAGGTGAGATGGCTATTCAGCCTTTAATTCCCCATTATCATGGGCAGTCTTAGCCCCATCCCCCCAAAAAGGGTTTGGTTGATTTATGTCACGATAGATAGTCCAGATGCATTTTCCTCTACCCTCGATGCTCCATTTATCCATTTCTGGATGCGCCATATATAGTTAAAATAATCGTGTGTTGAGAGCCAGAAGGGCGTTAACTCTGTGTTAAAACATATGAGTTAACGCCCTTCTGGCTCTCAACACACGGTTTGATCCATTATATAGCAAGCCTTAGGACTGTTTTCCCCTCAATGTTTGCTTATAAATACTGCATACCATACTAGCCTGAAGATCATTTTAACACTATGCGTAAGAAATCTTTGCAAAATGGATCACGATCTCAAAACAAGATATTGGGAGGCTGATTCACTTTTCCTTGTGAATCAGTTGGTTGTATGATTTGTAGCCCATTAGTTTTAAAACGTCCATGCATTCTTCTTCAATCTGTCTGACTTCCGTTGGAGTAAGATCTTTAACCCAGTGCGTGGATGCGACATGGGAATTCTTGTGAGTTGAAAATATCGCTCTATCACTGACGGGCACATGCGTGTTCCGTATCACCCAGTCCTGAACTTCCTTGTGGAAAGGAATTCCGACAAAGCTGTAGAGGTCTTTGGTGACCTTCAGCGGGGTATCCGCAAAGTCTTCGTATCTGACGAGGTAGTAACGCCCCTGGAGCCAAGCGGGTAGAAGATCAGGCGATACAATAACATTCTCTCGGATCCACTGGCACATTCCTCGAACAGTCTGAGAGGTTTCTGGAGTTACACTGAAAAGATTAAGAGGCTTCAATCGCCCAAGCTTAGAGAAATGAGAACGCTTTTCCAATTTAACTCCCTCTGATAATCGGTAATTGATCCTGGACAATGCAGAGCCTCTAGGATCACGAACTAAATGGATGATCTTCAGGTTGATGTTATCGTCCATCACCAGTGGTTTGAGGAGTTCTAGATTAACTCGGATCAGCTTCGCAGCAACTCGGCCTTTGTATTTCCGGCATAAATCGCTCATCCAGCTCGGTGATATCAACTTACACTTTGGTGATGCCTTGCATATTGCTTTGTTTTTGGTTTTCCCGTTCCAACGATCTAAAGTCTTTACGAAATCAGCACCGAACTGGCATCTTGTTAATTTACGTAATATATTTCTGGACATTTGCTGGCTCTCGGGCGCAAACAATTCGATGCCTTTCATTTTTCGTAATAAGTTCGTTGTCCACAAAGGCTCAAATAAGTAAAACAGATCAGAGTTCTGATTGAAAAGCTCCCCAAAGACGCTGGACCCGAACCGCCACTGGGCCATGATGAATATGACGGGTTGGGAATCGGTTATCTTCATAGACCCATCATTGATTGTCACATTCTTGTAATGATCTATGTAGACTTGCGGGTAGTATCTGGTGTTTTGGTCTAATGATTCTTCTGAGAAACCATCTATTCCATTTTTCATATCTAAAACCGAGACATTCTCGTTTTCCTCTGCTCCATTTGCACTGTCAACAGTCGGTAATAATCTCTCATCTTTATCGACATTTTCATCCATCGTTTCCTCGGTGAAAGATGAAAGCTCAAAGTTCACTTCGGCGTCACCTAATCTACTTGATGGAGAAATATCTCTGATGTCACCACTTGCTGTTTGAGTCTGCCCAGAAGCACATCTGAAATTCGATAGACGTGATTCACTATTATAATATGGTTCATGTTCGATATTCACATACATAAAATGCTTGCTAGCCAGGTCCATAAAGGCATACGATGAAACAAATACAATCAAAACCGTCAATGTACTCATCCAGTATACTGTCTGAGAAGTCAGTTTCCCTGCCATTTCTGGGATTTTCTTTAAATGTCACAAACGGGTGTTGTTGTCAGCATTATGAGCAGGATGTCAATGTGTATATTTACTGATGACCGATATGGAAAAGAACCCCGGCCGTCATTGATTTTCGGCAGACTAATGAATGGGAAGAATCGGTGGTCAGCCTATACACGTTACACCCCAACTCATCACCTCTATTATACTCTCACAAAGTACAATGGGTGAATCGCATTTGTTCAGAATGCGCTCGTAGTATTATGTAATAACATTTGCGTAATAAAGGCGCCAGTTGACCAGCGTTCATAAGGGGCTTTCACACAAATGAACACTAACCAAAGGCAAAAGTCCGAATACGCACAAAATTTCTGACGAATAGATAGATACTGCAGGGGCTGGACGGAACGAACTAACGGATCTAAAAATGAATTCAAAACGATTGAAAAACGAATTCATAAGTGAACAAGAACTAATACTGAACGAATTTCAACTATCTCTTAACAACAGGCGTAGTCAGGATTTTTCAATAGGGGGCCACAGGGGTGTCGATCCGTGTTCATGATACTAGGGATTATGGCACCCGGGGCAAAAAATGAAGTCCCCCCCCCCCCCCCCCCAAGTGCCAAAACCTATCCTCGTCAGCGAAGGAGCAAAGCGACCGAGCGGCAAATTTTTCAATTTTTAACCCTAAAAAACGCAATTTCTTGTGCATTTTACCCAGGAAATTTTGCAATTGACCACCGCAATTGAGCGGTTACAAAGCTCCAGTTTTATACATTGACAAGCGGTTTTCTATTTACTCACTTCTACAATCGGGAGCAAAACTAACGAAAATCCTGAAAGGCTTGAGAAAGAGTCGAGAAATTCAGCAAGGCTTTACCTGAAGTTGGGATTTCTTTCAAAATTTGAACCTTTGCAAATGCTGTTTAATACATTTTTATCCTACATCGGGGGCGCAATATTTAGCAGGAGTCATATGAAACATACATGATAGCGAGCAAAGCAATTACATCTTTATTTTTTTTTCAAATTTTGAACCCTTTAAGCTATTTAAGAACTATATAGGCCTACTGGGGGCGCGAAATTACGAGATCCTGAAAGATAATAATTATGCGAGAGAGCAAAGCGACCGAGCTTTCGAAAATTTTCGCATTTCAAACCTTCAAAAACTACATTTCTAGTGCATTAAACCTGCAGATTTTGGGGTGCGTAATCCGTATAAAGATTATGATTTTTCTTTCTGCCACCCTCCCCTAGATACGCCACTGAGCGAAGCGACCGAGGGGGACACCAGGGACTTTTTCGAAAATCCGTCTATAAAACTTCCATCTTAGAGCATCCCCCAATTTTTTTAATGAATATAAGGAATGCGCGGATCTACGCCAATGGACGGAACCCCTCAATTGAGAATGACAGTGCGAGCGAACGAATTTTCTTCCATATTTTTGCATTGAAATTATGGCATTTCTTATTTCCTTACTTCTAATAATTAAAGAACGTGATGGTATTTCAAGGTCAAACATAATGAGTTTGGATAATTATTAGTTTTAAGTTAATGTATCAGAATTGTTATTCATTTTATCCAAAAATATTTTTTTTTAGGGGGTGATAATACAGGCCACCCCCACCTCAAATTTCTTTTTTGGGGGGATGTATACACCCACCCCCCCCCCCCCCACACCCCGGATCGAGACCCATGGGGGGCCAGACGTGAAGGATCCAACCGCATAGCCAGGTTTTTCATTTCAGGGGGCGGTTGTGAGCGCGCAAATAGTGCGAAATTGGTGCTGAGCCATAGACAAATTAAAGCGTGCTCCCGAGGGGGTGGGTGCAGGGAGGGGGAAGTTTCCCGCTTCCAGCGCGAAGCGCGAAAGCTCTACGTTTTGAAAGAAAGATAGCGGCTCGTAAGTTAGTTCGACGCCCTGGCTGCTTTTCAGTTATTTGGACGCAATACTGCATTGTATGTAACAGGGGTGGGTGCAGGAAGGGGGGGGGGGGTGAGAGTTTCCCCCTTCTGTACGAAGCGCGCGAAAGCTCTACGTTTTGAGAGAAAGATAACGGCTCGTAACACTCTTTTTTAGGCGGAAAGTTAGTTCGACACCCTCGCTGCTTTTCAGTTATTTGGACGCAATACCGCATTGTAGGTAACAGGGGTGGGTGCAGGGAGGGGGATTTTCCCCCTCCCGCGCGAAACGCGAAAGTTCTGACGTTTTAGCAAATTTGAGAGAAAGATAAACGGCTCGTAGCAAACAATTTTTTTGTAGGCGGAAAGTTATAGTTCGACGCCCTGACAGCTTTTCAGTTATTTGGACGCAATATTGCACTCAGGGGTGGGTGCAGGGAAGGGGAGTTTCCCCCTTCCCGCTGTATTTAACAGTGGGTGCAGGGAGAGGAGTGTTATTTCTGACGTTTTAGCAAATTTAAATTTTTCTTAGGCGGAATACGGTTATAGTTCGACGCCTGGACTGCTTTTCAATTATGTGGACTCAACATTTCACTGTATGTAACAGTGGGTGCAGGGAGAGAAGAGTTATTTCCCCCTTCCTGCGTGAAACGCGAAAGTTTTAGCAATTTTGAGAGAAAGAAAACGGCTAGTAGCAAACAATTCTTTTCGGCGGAAAGTTATAGTTCGACGACTGGACTGTTTTCATTTCACTGTATTTAACAGTGGGTGCAGAGAGAGGAGAGTTATTTCTGACGTTTTTAGCAAATTTGAGAGAAAGATAAACGTCTCGTAGCAAACAATTTTTCTAGGCGGAAAGTTATAGTTCGACGCCGTGACTGCTTTTCAGTTATTTGGACGCAATATTGCACTGTATGTAACAGGGGTGGGTGCAGGGAGGGGGAGTCTCCCCCCCCCCCTTCCCGCGCGAAGCGCGAAAGCTCTGAGAGAAAGAAAACGGCTAGTAGACAACGATTTTTTTTAGGCGAATAGTTCGACGCCTAGACTGCTTTTCAGCTATGTGGACTCAACATTTCACTGTATGTAGCAGTGGGTGCAGGGAGAGAAGAGTTATTTCCCCCATTGACGTTTGACTTTGACGTTTTAGCAAATTTTGAGAGAAAAATAACGGCTTGTAGCGCCTTTTTAGGCCTTTTTCTCGCACTTCCCCTGCTTTTTCGCTCTCGCTTTTTTTAGTGGCTGAATAGGGGGGGGGGGGGGCATGGCCCCTTGTGCCCCTGTCTATGCCAGTGCTCTTAACCCATTGCGTACGGGAACTGGATAGTCCCATTATTAAGCGTTATGGCAATGGGAAAAGGCAGTATTCAATGGGTTGCAGATTAACGAGCTGTGCGTACGTTCTCCTTATTTTCTATGAATTAAAATAGTTTTAATGTAAAGATTTGAAATGAAATGTGTTGGCCCAAATTCCTTATTTGATAATTCAAACTAATTCTATTATCAGTTAATAAGTTTTCACAAAATTTTTCCTATTTCATAACGGAAAAATATTAATTAAAGTTGATATGTAACATAATAAGAAGATAACTATAGTTGATAATTTTAAATTTGTAGACCTAGACATGATTGTATAGGTGGTTTTGCTGTAGCAAAGACTCCATTTTATATTACAATTATTAAGTTATTCATCAGGGATTTTTGGCATGATTTACATTACTTTTATTTAAGTTTTAAAATCTGGAAAATTCAAACTTTATACGTTATACGGAAATCAACCATAATTGAGGAATCGCACAAGGAACGTCAACGGAAGGGTCACAGGCCGTTACTTATACAGTGTATACGCAAGAAGTTCGCTGTAGACTTGCATCGCTTGGGGTGGAGGAATGAAATCGTTCAGGTAACTAACCACCACCTGACCAGTGGCGGATCCAGGAATTTGAAATAGGGGAGGGGGCGCCAGTGGCGAGAGCGTCGAAGGGGTTATACCCTCCCGCGGTAAGGACTTTTTCAAAAATCATTTTCGAAAGTCGCATTTAAGGAGCACTTTTTTAGAGGAAAAGCTCTAACTCAACCATTGTCTGTAAAATGAATGACATACCGGGAATTGGCCGTTTGTAAGGAAAATGAAATACATGTACCTTTTATTAATATTCAAAATACGGTCGGCGTCATTTCATAAAAACAGTAACCTTGATGGATGCCTTGGCAAACATCATAACTACCAGAGCAAAATGCCTCCTTTTGAGACTTTTCCATTCAGATGAATTAATTTGTTTTTAAACTGATGATTGACAATAGTAGCACTGTGCTACTCTAAAGTTCATGAAAATTGAAAATATGGGAAAACGCAAAATGTTATTACCATAGCTCGTTACGTCTCCGGAGTAGACCAACCGCATAGCCAGGATTTCATTTTAGGGGGGGGGGGGGGGTGTGAGCAGGGGGTTGGTGCAGGGAGGGCTTGAGTTTCCCCTCCCTACACTAAAACTGCCCCTCGACAATACCCTTATATACTGAACTCCAAAGAAACGTCGCACTTTTCAAATTGATATCTTTTACACATGATATTGGAATTTGATACGTAAAATCACATTTTATGCTTTTTTAACATCACAGATATGGCATTGACCGTCCATAACACATCATCATAACAAAATGTGATTTCTGTGTAGGATTAAAACTCATATCCTTTCCGTGAACATGGTAGTGCACTCGAGCGCAGCTTTTTGAAAAGCATGATGCACATGCACATCATCTATCCAGTGGGTTTAAAAGGGACCCAAAACCTTCATCCTGTCATTCGTTTCCTGAGCGCTGTCACCATGCCACGTCTGACTCGAAACCAGAGGGAACAAGCCATCGGATGTCTTCATGCTGGCCAACGTCCTAGAGTCATTGCCAACGACTTCAATGCAGCGTTCGGACAGTAGAGAGACTGCGGGAGCGATACAATGCAACCAACATCACCAACGATCGTCAGCGCAGTGGTCGTCCCAGGGTGACAACAGCACGTCAAGATCGCCATCTTCACCGGGACCACTTGCAGGATCGCTTCCGCAGAGCAACAGAATCGGCTCTACAGACTATTGGCACACACAACAGACCAATTTCTGCAGCAACTGTTCGTCGTCGGCTGAGAAGCTTCAACTTGTCTTGTCGGCGTCCTGCTCGGGGCCCTATCCTCACCGTTCGACATCGTCGGGAACGTCTCCTGTGGGCCCAACAACGTCAGAACTGGCGCTATCAACGACGAGAGTCGTTATTGCACATCTGTACTTGTTAATCAAAACAAAGCAAAACATTTTCTCAGTTTTCACTCTTGAATAAAGAATATGTGTCATTGTAAATAAAACAGTTTCAAACACATACATGTGCGACGTTTCTTTTGTAGTTCAGTATACTTACAGCTTTTTCATATCTCGTATAAAGGGGTCATACGTTATGTACAGTAGTTTTGATTTTGAATCGATTAAAAAAAAAATATGTTTATGTTCGAGTGGTGCAGTACCTCAAATTAAACACAGTAGCCAATTACCATCTATCCATATGACGTCAGCATTGGGGGCTTGAACCAATTTGTTCAATGTTCGAAAAAACAGAAGAAAGAATCTATTTAAACAGGACATTTGAATGACAGCGTTCTGTTTGTTTTATGAAACAATGTGACTACATTTTGTACAATGTCTCTTCATGGCATCACTCAAATTAGTCTATCCATAATAATCGCTGACCATCAAATCCCCTCTTTTTTGTTGAATATGTTTACTCGTCTCTCTAACATTTAAGAATGAACAACACACATTTCTTTTAAAGATCAAAAAAGTAATCCCTTCATTTTTGTCTCTTCCACCTTTTCAACATGTTCCTCTTATGTCAGCCCCCCCCCCCCCCTGCCATCTTACTCTCTTGCTTTCTCTCACTCTCTTCTTTTCTGTCTTTTTCTTGTTTTCAGTGTCTTTCAACCACACTATCTCTTGTGCATTCATTTGTTAAATACACATAATCAATTCATAAAAGACATACAACTACTGGCTCAAACATATACTTTTAATATATAATATTTCAATCAAATGAGCTATTATGCATGCTGGCAATCTAGATATACTTCACAAACATCTTGCTGACATAACTTTTCAAAATTGGGAATGCAATAACAAAACAACGGTTATAACATGTAAAACAGTAGTCACAAAATTAGACTGTAATCTAGAATAAGGTAATAACTGGACTGTTCAGCATGATTATATCTCTCTGTCTATTTCCATTTAAAGTACATGTATTCGCAGTAACAGTCAATTAAACTCCTCATTACATCTAATATCCGTACAACAATGAAAGACATTAGTAAAATTTCCACAGATAAAGGAAATAAATGATAATATATTTTAGAAATGTGAATAATGAAAGACAACTGGATCCGATATGTAGCAAAACGATCATATCACGATGACAAAATATTGTAGAAATAACAACATGCAACTTCATAATCAGAAAAAATATTAACAATTAATAGTTCTGTCTGTATAATATACTCCCTGTGGGTAATAAAATATCAACTCTCTATATTTCCCTCTACATGGCTTCATAAACGTCTTTGCATTAAACACTTATTCGAATCAAATGAATAATAAACATTTCGATCAACTCCTTTAAGGTTTCGTACCCCAAGCAGACAATGTTTGGAACTTTACTTTAAAAAATAAGCAAGTATTTACATTATGTTTCTGTGTTTAAAAACTAAACCTATTTATTTTCTTGATTAATAATAAAAGTTTTACAGAGATATTTACAAACTGCACAATATTTAAAAAAATACAAATCAAATTCAATCATTTTAGAATTATCTGCACTTTTGATAAAACACATTTCTGACAAAGTCACAAATCAGTTATGTTGGGTTTTTATCAATTATCAAAATAAGATAAATGTTTATTCTTCATTAGGCTTTTTTGTCTGCATGTATAGAACATGAGTAGATAGATATTGATCACAGACTTAAATATGTTACATATTGTGTATGACTAGGTGCTCATATTTCAATATACATAATAAAACAAAATTTTATTAAGAAAATAGTTAAGCATATTTTGAAGGGACATCTTGTCTTTGAAAAAAGAATGATCATAATACATGCCAAATGCAACCATGCATAAAATGAGAGAGGAGGAAAGAAGTGAAATAGCAGGGGGGACAGAGAGAGAAAAGAGAGAGAGAGAGAGAGAGAGAGAGAGAGAGAGAAAGTGTGGGCGTGTTTAGCAGTATGTCCGAGGACATTTTCGGACACAGAACAAAAAAAAAATCATGACAACAATGGTCCTCGGAAGCCGGACAATAGTCCTCGAACGTCGAACAATGAATTTGTGCTTTATTCCGTCGAATGTCCGAGGACGGAACAATAGAGGAACAATACTTGTCCTCGGAAATAAAGCAATACAAGACTGTGTGTGTGTGTGCGTTTGTTTAGCATTATGTCCGAGGACATTTTCGGACAGAGAACAAAAAAAAAACCATGAGAACAATGGTCCTCGGAAGCCGGACAATAGTCCTCGAACGTCGAACAATGAATTTATGCCTTATTCCGTCGACTGTCCGAGGACGAGGAACAATAGAGGAACAATACCTGTCCTTGGAAGTAAAGCCATGTAAACGTGTGTGTGTGTGTGTGTGTGTGTGTGTGTGTGTGTGTGTGGGGAAGGAAAATCTAGAGTGACTTTCTTTCAAATACCATAAAATACATCAAGTTGTGCATGCAAACACTTTAATACCATTAACATTTTAACAAAGATATAGTGACATTTCACATTTACATGCTCTACCCTAGAAGGCAGCATTACTGTGTAGTTCATTTTGAAAAGAGTGCTCCAATACCACTGCTCCAATTGTTATCTACAGTAAAGACAAAGCCTGCAAGGGGACTAATTCCATTTTTTCTGTATGTTTGGGGTTTCACGCAGGTATCCTACATCCAAAATATCAGCTTGGAATATTACATTTCTAAAGAGATATAGCAGGTTGAAACACCAAAATTGCAGTGACTCATTTACTGCACATGGAAATTTATTCTCAGCTCACATCCACATAGGCTTTGATATAAAAGGAAATTTTCTCTTTGCAAGTTTTCATTGTTAACCATACAAATTTCTCATAAATTTATAATGTTATGGGAGGATTTTATGTCTTCTAGTGATATCAAAATCATTTTTAGGGTGATCAGTATTAATAACTGATTTACTTGCCAGGAGAGGACTCTTATACCCACTCCAGATTGGGCTGAAGTTGGTCAGCTGATCATTAAGCTGTTCAGTATCTATTTGTAGTCATAATATTGTTTCGAGAAAGCTGCTCCTTTTGCTTTCTTTAACCTCAGGTTTGAACTAGACGTCTTATTGTCAGCTGAAAGAAATTTATCAGCTTTAGCCTTTTTGTACATGTTGCTAGTAGCAGCACAGGCATCATCCTGGAGAACAGAATAGAAAGAAGAATCATTCGAATATCAAAAAGGTCATATGGATAAGTTAAAACCTCATAAAGTATAAATATTTTGGCCAAAAACTTTCTGCTTGGCTGTCATGCGACCTCACATAACAGTAATTTATGAAGCCAAAACTTTAAAAATGAAGAGAAAAGGACAGTGCGTTCAGGTACACAGCAAAAGACTACAAAAGAAAATTTGAAAGCTGTTTGTCATTCGAATGTTATTAATCAAACTCAACCTGAAAAATCATAAAACTTCCAATAGATTATTCATGTATTATCAAATAATGCATTAACTGTAATTCAAAAGAAAATCCTGAAAAAAAAATATTTCCGTGCTCATAATTCATAATTTGGGACACTGCTGTTTCATACAAATTTCGCAAATAATATTACATCAAAATCAAAATTACAAAATTTACCAATTAAGAGGAGACGGGAAAAGAACGTCCGTCACCCTACACCCCCTTTTCACACAAATAAGGGCCAAGAAAAGTGACTTTCTTGCTGAATTACATGTTCACCAATTAGCTCAGATGTTAAAAAGAGATGGGGGGAAAAGCAGAAATGTCTGTCACCCTACATTCCCTTTCTCTGCAAATAAGGGTCAAGAAAAGTGACTTTCTTGTTGAATTTACATGGATCACAAATTAGCTCAGATGTTTTGCCCCCATCCCCCCCACCCTCGATTAAGGGTCAAGAAAAGTGACTTTCTTGCTGAATTTACATGGATCACAACACCCCCCCCCCACGCCAAGGTCAAGACATGCCACTGCTAGGGTGACATGAAATTTTTTATTTCTTAAAAGAGTGACTTGACTAAAAAAAGTTGAAAAATAATGTTCTATTTGATGCCCCCCCCTTTAGAAGCATTACTAGACCCTGTATTGCATTTGAACATTTCAGAATTAATTTGCTTTCCCCATTGCCTAGATCAGGGAAGCGTTTCATCAAGCATTTGGTCAGTGACTTTTACCAACAACTATTATAAGCTACTGAAATCCTTGCATCTGATTGGCTGAGAGCAAAGTTGTCAGTAAAAATCACTGACAAAACGCTTGATGAAACGCTCTATGAAAACACAGAATCTGATCTCATCTCATCTTCAACACATTTAAACTTTGTAATCTAAAGTGAACCAACTTCATTAGTGAACTAACTTTAGGAAACTTTTTTTTTCATTAGAATAACATAATATAGGCATATAAAGCCTTTTTTTTTTAAGGTGGGCTGACATGTCTTGCCCGAACATTAACTCCTTCCATGCCACCAGACTTTTGAGAAAATGTCAAAAATGAATTTTCAAGTGTTGAATATTAACTTTCAAAGATTATTTTCTCGAGCAAACTGGGCAAAGTTATATTGCATAAGAATAAACATTATACTGATGGCACAGGTTTCTGTATGAGGAAGAATTTTCAAGCCATTCAGAGGCTAAACAAAATGTTCAAACACTCAAAATATTGGATTTGCCGCCCACAGCATGCTAGGGGTTAACTTTTCGGTTTCTAAATTTTGTGAACAAGTGAAGCAAGTAAGCAAAAAATGAAGCTTCATTATGGCCAATTGTTCTTATATCATTACAATCCACCACATAAGGGGTACAAATTACATATTTCACCATAGACTACTTTTTATACACTGATCAGAATGCTCCCCACTTTGCATTAATATTTCAAGATGACTAGTGAAATAATAAAGTGAGTCAATGGTGAAATCTCGTATGGTAGTGCCATTAGTACCAACCACTAAAAAGTGCCCCCATCAGCTCACTAGGTTTTGAGGGCACATGCTTGTAATACAAGGTTATGCTTGCCTGGGGCCAACTAAAAAGCTCATGTATTGCCAACTTAAATGTCAAAGGGCTACCCAAAAGAAATCAAATACAATCGTAATCACTTTTCAATTGCCAAGAGAAATGGATGCAAGTCTCTGCCTCCAGATACAGAGATAGAAATTTTGAGAAATGTTACTTACATTGTCATCTATTCCATACACATCATCCAGTGCGCAAGCATGGTTGAGGAATTGGACAGTAGACTCCACCTGGGCTGAATTTACCCCACGAATAGGTACTAAAAGGGCTTGTCGTTGCATCATCTTTGCCGCGGCCCACCTATTACAAAAGGATTACACGCATCAGCAATTGTTAATCAACAAGCGATTTCAAATGAACTCAAACACAGGTATAAACACAGTGCTCCCTGTTTCATTTCACAATTCCTTGAAATCACTGAGATTTTATAAACATACAACGGTCTGAAGTCTGAGTCAAAGGGGGTGGAATATTCACCATAGAATATAAGACTTCATAGCAGGGGAGGGGTTGGGGTGGGTAGAATACACCCTTTTTGAATACTCTTAAAATACTTGCTGTACATGTCATCTTAAAACTAATTCCATTTAAAAAACACTGTACACTTGGTCTCTGGGTCAAATATGTTCACAGAGGGATGCAACTTTTAAATTTATTTTTGAACACAGTGAAAAGAAGCTTCAATATAAGATTATTGCTTACATGTGACCTCTAGCCTTTGACTTGTCCCCTTTCTCGCCCATCTTTGCTGCCTCTTGCACAGTAGCAAGCCCAGTCACAGCTGGGTTCATCTCCTGCATGTTATAAGAGAACTCATGGTTAGAGACTTAGTAATAACCAGATAGTCCAATCCAGGGGCGGATCCAGGATTGAGTAAAAGAGGGGGCACACAAATGAAGGTTTGTCAACTTTTGGAAAAAGGTAGACTACTAATTAGTAGTATTGTTTTGGTTTCGCCAGCTTCTTGAAAAGTTGCTCAGTGGGGGTGGGGGGGTCGACAAAAATTTTTTTTTTCGCCAGACCTTCAAAATTCGCTCAGTGGGGGTGGGTTATGGGGGTCCATTTCCCTCCATAATTCCCTGACAAGCAAAAAAAAAAAAAAAAAAGTTCTTCATTCTAAAAGGGAGGGGGCACAATCGAGAAAATGGCGGATCGTCTATGGTCAAAATTCATACTTTTCTTCCAAAGGGGGGGGGGGGGGGGGGGCACGGGCCGGAAGTGCCCCCCTCCCCCCCCCCCCATATATCCGCCAATGGTCCAATCTCTTCAAAGGAAAGTCCACCTGCTCGTGTTTTGTACGAGGGTTTCTCAGAAAAGTTTCCTATGTATCTCAGGTGCAGACAGGGGGCTCCCTTTGGGATACCTCAATATCTTGAAACTCGAAAGGAAAAGAAGAACAATATCAAAGATAATCAAAGAAAGATCTTTTCCGAGGAAGATGATTTCGCGCAATCTCGCATTTCTATCAAAAGGAATTTAATAAAAAACAAATGCATTACCGGTAATCTTTATTTTCAAATAATTGTATAGTATCGAAACAATCGAAACATACGGTAATAACAATACTTGGAAAGAAATCAAAAGTTAATAGGAATTTTCAGTATTCTGCATTCCTCATATAGCCCTGGGGGCCACATGTACCATTTTAGCAACTTTGGGTCCCCTACCCCTAAGGATGATTCCTACCAAGTTTGGTTGAATTCCGATCATGTGTTTTGGAGAAGAAGATCAGAATGTACTTTTTGCCTGGCAGCGCCACCCCCCCTCCAGTATGTTACCCCCACAGGGCCCCTATAGGGCCACTCAGAGAAATTTCATGAGCAACATTCATTCTTCATCTATAGAGGTATCTCTATACACAATACCAAGTCTGAGCTATGCCTGGTTCTGAAGAAGAAGATGTTTGAAATTTACATAGCTTTTACAATTGGGGGCCCTCCCCCTGGGCCCCCCTGGGGGCCACATGTACCATTTTATCATCCTTAGGGGTCCCCTACCCCTAAGGATGATTCCTACCAAGTTTGGTTGAATTCCGATCATGGGTTTTGGAGAAGATGAAAATGTAAAAAGTTAACGGACGACGGACGACGCATGACGGACGACGGACAAATTTTCCATAGCGATAGCTCACTCGAGCCTTAGGCTCAGGTGAGCTAATAAACTTGGTCATGTAAAAGTTGGTTAGACACTTTTAAAAATTGGCTTAAATTTCACTTTAATTGTAGCTCAAAGCTGAAAACTCATGCCACAATTCAATCTCCATTTAAAGACATTAAATTTTTGTATTCTTTTATTTCATTTAAATTTTTGTTGAATTCTTGTTTTAAAAAGTTGGTTTTGGTGTCAAAATATTGAATTTCTCTGAATATCCTTCCTTCTCAAACACGTATTCTCAAACCCTATTGTCACTTGACTCATGTGACTCGCGATTCGAGTCATGTGACTATATACATGTTTGAGAAGGAAGAATAATCAGAAAATTCAATAATTTGACACCAAATCTGAATTATTGCAACAGGATATTAAATGAAAGAATACATCTTTTACTGGAGAATGAATTGAGGCATGAGATTTAGCTTTGAGCTAGCATAGAAGTAAAATTGAAGCCAAATTTTTAACTGTCTAACCAACTTTTACGTAGTAGAATTCATGTACATACTAAGTGCTAGCGGCTATAATGAATGACATAAGGTAATTATTGCGATCTGAAATCCTGTTTTCTCAGGCTTCACTTTTTTGCGCGCAAATTACCGTAAATAACGTTCTATAAACCGCACATTTTTTCCCACCGGAAAATGTGAAAAGTTGGGGGAGCGGTTTATATACGATGACAGGTCTCGGCCAGGATCGGGCAGAAAAGAAAACGGAAGTTAATCCCCCTTGCAGAGAGGTTAATTCGGGAGTAAAAGGTCCTGGTTATGTTAATCAAGCAACGGATTTTCTTTTTATAGAATTCTACACGTATTGATCCTTTTTTAAAACTTAATTTTCACGTTGTCATTATGTGCACATATCCTGAACAATTCCGAGGGTTCACGTAATGATGTGGCCCGGAACGCATACACTGACCGTGCCATACCTATACCATGCACACAAGTACAGTTTACACCATAGAGATCGATGACACACACGCATACACACACACGTTTACATGGCTTTACTTCCGAGGACAACTATTTTTCCTCTATTGTTACTCGTCGTCGGACAGTCGACGGAATAAGGCATAAATTCATTGTTCGACGTTCGAGGACTATTGTCCGGCTTCCGAGGACCATTGTTGTCATGATTTTTTTTTTGTTCTCTGTCCGAAAATGTCCTCGGACATAATGCTAAACAAACGCGCATATACATACAGCCACACATATACAACCACCTGCAGTCCAGTCCTATGTACAGCGTATCATATCCTGCATGCATTTAGTGACCAATCAGAAAGTTTCCCCCGATATGTGGGCGGAGTTGAATTCAGAATAAATTAAAGTTTGGTGCTGACCGCATGACCTAGTGATCTAGGCCATGCACTGAACTGTACTCGCATGCAGCACAGAGGATTTTAAAATACCGTTGATAAAGTTTGTTGACCTGTGACGTGGGAGAGAGATCGAGAATGTTGTGTTGAAGAGGTCAAGAGGGCACTAAAGTCAATCATACTGCCTATGTATATGTATTACGTCTCTCTTCCACCTCCTTGGATTAATCATGAAGCTACAATGATAAAAGTGTGTTATGTCAATGTGTGTGATAGAGCAGGGAACGTCAGTACCCTGATGATGAAAGTTAGTGTTTATATCAATGTTTGAGCTGGAGTTTACAATAGCCTAGCATGCTAGTTTACAAGCAACATGTGTTTTTATTTTTGCGAGCTGGGGTTGATGACTGCGGAGATTTTAAAGAGTAATTCCATCGCCAAATCACTTCCTGATGGGCGGAAAAGTCAATTTTTTTTAGCAAAATGAGCCAATCAATATACATGAAGATAAAATTAATAGTTCCCCTCTCTCTGAATCCCTCTGCCCTTTTCTCCTGTCGCCTCCCTCTTTCTCTTTTTACTCTCTCTTCTTTCTTCCCCTCTCCCCCGTTTCTTTCTAAAAATTGTAATATTCTAGTAGCATATCAGGAGGAGGAGAGGAAGAAAAAATTGATACACATAATATATACTTTATACAATATAAATAAAACTGTAACACGTCTCTCTCCTGTTTTAATTCTATTATTTTTCCATTCTTTCTCGTAACAATTTTTCTATCTCAAATCTTGTCTCTTATTACCGATTTACCTTTTCTTTTCTTCTCATCTTTCTTTTCAGTCTCCCAACAATCTTTCTCCTTTATATCAACAAGTCATGTGTCAGAACCAAAACAATGGCATTTGATTATCCTTATCAAAGTGCATGGGCAGTTTGTTTACAAATAAATTCACAGCAAAGATCAAAGCCTGTCAGACAGCTGGCACCCAGCTGGGTGTCACATTACAGATACGCGCGACCTATAAAGCTAACAGCAAACTCTCGTTTGCTATTGGCTGGTGAAGAAAGGAATTTATGGAACGATTTTTGGACTTTGGACTATCAATGAAACTACAAACCAAACCAAGCACATGGCAAGCACATGGCGTGTACATACACGATAGTGAGAGTGACATGTGGGCGTGGTCATCCAGGCTGTATGGATATGTTATAGTCTGCAAGACAGACAGGGGCGTAACTGATCCTGAAATAATGTGGAATGTGGCGTGTCTGGACCTCAGAAAGCAAGATCATGGAGTGTGTGAAATCTATCACTGTAGTAGTATTATGGACAAGGGTCACGATGCCGAGGTCACTATGAAGATTCAGTGTACATGTAGTCAAGTAGGCCCTATTGTCAACATTTTCTCTCATACAAAAGAAAATGCATTGACGTGAATATCATAGATGTAATAAACTCGTCTACAAAGAAAAATACTGAAAGATGATGCATCATTTTTCCATTGTCACAAATGTGGCAATGAATGCTTAGTGTGCTCTGATGTCCTAAAAAGATCAGTGACCGAGTTTAAAAAAAAAATAAGTTGAATGTACAAGAACTGGTCATGCACCTGAATGCATGAAGCGTGTGTGTGAGTGTGTATAGATCACCAATTATGACGGGAAACAAACTATTTTTAGTTCTGTTGCTTTTTATTTTTATCCTTTACTAAATCCTTTCTTTTTGTCAATAATTTTCCGTTAGAAAGTATGAACTGTAGTTTGGCATGAAAGAGCAAGCAAGCCTAATGTGGGGTGTGTTTTTTTTCTCCGCGGCGGGGTCAAAAGTTAGGGGTGCGGTTTATAGAACGTTATTTATCAAGTGGCGATATTTTCGCTAGCTGTTAAATTTGCGTCTCAACATCAACTCGCAAAATCTGCCTAGTTCTCCTTTTTTTTCATTGTATTTTATCATTTACATAAATTTCATTGATGCACCGGTTTCGCCAAAACAGCACCAGGAATCGATAGAATCAATAGAATCGATTGAAGTTGTTTACACAATCACATACTCTATCACATTACTTTCACAGTATTAAACCAAAGACAACATTCATAATAACAGAAAAAGAAAGTACTTCAATCAAAGATCTGAGATCTAGTATAAAAAAAAAGAAAAAAAGATTAACTTCTTACAGTTTCCATGGTTGCCCTGTCAGAGGTTGTGTCACGCTCCTGAGTAATGGTCCTTAGGAAGCGTCGCCCGTCGGTCTTAGTGTAACGGATTTCAACCTACAAGGGCAAAGAATGCGTAGGATGTCACTGATATTAAAGCATAAGAAGGCCTCATCTTGTAAAGACTTGTGATTTATCAAAACAATTAATTTTCCAAGGAATCAGAAGATCATAATCGTTATTTGTTATGTCAAAGGTTGTAATGGATGTAAAACTCAAGTTTTATAAGAAGAGGCCAGAATCCATCATTATTTACAATGATTAAAGCAAGGCTAATAGAATATAAATAAAGTTAATGATATCTAGGACAAAGTGCTCTACCGCCCTACTTACTTAGATTCCAAAATAGTCTTGTGGATCTAGTCTTCAAGTTTTGCACTGCTACCCATATGATTATTCTCACATATAGATTATGATACTGCACAATCATTGTCGCTGAATAAGAGTATGAAAATCCTTAATGAAATATAGAAATTCTGACAAATACAAAAATCCACTATAACACATTGCAATATTGCTGGATCTCACTTGTAGATATCAAAGCCATTTTTACAGGGTCCCATTGAACAATACATAATCTCCTTATCCGTATCAGACATTGGAGCTGTGGTTTTACAAAATTCTATTCCCTCGTCTTTGAAGCAAAACCTGGCAAAGAGGGTAATAATT
This sequence comes from Heliocidaris erythrogramma, assembly GCA_025617745.1. Lineage (NCBI taxonomy): Eukaryota > Metazoa > Echinodermata > Echinoidea > Camarodonta > Echinometridae > Heliocidaris > Heliocidaris erythrogramma. The sequence continues at coordinate 23,102,426 of CM046855.1, forward strand.
TTTGTACTCCCCTCTTTCACGAAAGCCTATGGATTTAACGTGTTATGAAACCAGGCAATATAGCCTTGTATTTCGCTGGTCTAACATCCGCGCAATATTGCAGTGCACAGTTACAGCATGCAGTTAGTTGCAGCGCAAAGTTGGGCTTGCTGGCTCAGTGCAGTGGTAAAATTGGATGACTTTGGAATCCATTTTATCATATTATTACGTCTTGTTTGCTCTAGATGCATGATGTGGATAATAGTAATAATATTGACAGACTCCTACTTTCGGGAGATAAGACATATATCGCCCTCACTAGATCCATATTGCATCTATCATATTGCATATGAATCTAGTTCGGGGAATATGTGTTGTATCCCCCTCAAGGCCAGTCAATCTTATATAATGAGTTACCTGGAAAGGGAGCTTGCTCTGTTCAGAATCTTTCTGCCCTTGTTTGAGCTTGAATCGGAATGTCAGATCTGTTGACTGATGGACATTGCCCATGTTGACGGTCAAGCGATTTCCATCTTGAATCACCTGATAAACAATAAATATCTCATTTAACAAGCTTCTACTTAAAAGCAAAAGAAATATCATATTGGATAAAAATGCACAGAAATATTATTGATCATTATAAAACAATAATATACATCATTAAAAGAAAAAGTAATGACTAGTTTTGATAATGTATCTCGTGCTGGAGATTAAACTAAGGTAAATGAATAAAAACACTTAGAACTCTTGCAAATCAAAACATTTGAATAATATGTCACATTCAAAATGGGCATACTTTTTGAAAAACATGTTTGCTTTTTACTACTCCAAAAAAAAATATGACTTTAAAGGTTGACTAAATTAGAGAGAAAAGGGGTGCTCTTTCCATGTAGTTTTGCCTTCTAATCACGAATCTGCCAATCGATTGTCCAAATTATGTCTCGTTTTGGCAAAAAAGGGGGAAAAGTAGAGGTTTTGGGACCGTTCCTTAAAACTCGTGAGCTGATTGGCTAACCCCCAAGTGACGTATATGAAAAGTAAGAGGCACAAGATCTGCAGGCTGCAGCCTATAATATTGTACACAGAATGCGGTATTTGACCCCTCTGTTCAACGGACAATTTATGAAAAAAGGAAATTAATCAATACAATCTTAGGAGTGAATAATCACTAGCAATATATTTTCTACAAGATCAGAAAACGCTTTTGCCCAAATATACAGCTCTTGTTTTGTTTTTTAGCTTTTCTTTTGAACAATGTTCTCATCCATCTGAGCTTGCTGAACGAAAATTTTGCTTTGGTCATAAACGCGTGCACAGCCGTTTTATGCGTCAGGTATGTACTATGTCCTACACATCTTTAGTACGGCAGTGACTATGTTCCCCTCGTACATAGCGACTGGTGAACGCTTTTGTTTTGTTTATTTCACTTACGTTTTTTTTTTTTTACTTCGCTTTACATAGTACGTTAGTACTGACTTAGATTTTGGCTGAATTCGAGTAACTTATATAGAGAGAGGAAAAGTGCCCGCGATTCCGAGTTGTAGGACTTTTTTGAGCCATGCAGATACGAACTCTGATTTATCAGATGATATACCAGACCCCGAAGGCGAAGAAGCTCGAGTGGCAAGGGGAAATTCGACCATATTATATGTTTGAACCCCTGGCAGAATACGGTGAAGGGCTGTGGGTGAAGTAACTCCAGGGAGCTCCAACGCGTTGGAGCTCCCTGGAGTTACGGGTGAAGTAGACCGAAAATGCTGTCTCTCTTTCGTTAGGTCGTCTTAGCTAACGAACGAGAGACAGAATTTTCGGTCTACGGGTGAAGCTGCTGCAGCTGCTGTCATTGAAAAACAGATTGGAAGACTTGACTCCAAGTCTGATCTTTGGAATAGCTGAATCTTTTAGCTAGCTGCTTATCCTTCTCTTCATGCCAAATTCGGAATACAGGCCAGGATCCTCAAAGTCATCTTCAGCAAAGTGATCGCTGCAGATTGTACTCCACTCACTTGGCCGGCCCTTGCCACTCTGCCCGCGTGAGCTTTACATTTGCGACCCACAATTTCCGTAGATTTTCATCTTTAGGAAAATGATGTAGGCTTACACCCTCTTTAGGGGTCTTGCTACAGCCGCAACTATACACCGATTAGACATTATTGATGAAACTGTGTCCCAAAATCAAAGTTATTGTGAGGAATTAAACACACGAAAATACGCAATGCAAATGGTCGATGGGGTGAATATCATGCTCGGCACCGGGCTGGGTCTGCCGGGGGCCTCCGGGCGCGCACGGTATAGGTTATAGTGGAATATTTTCCCTTACTTTTCATGCGTCACAGATCACGTGATCACGATGTCGCTTCGATGGGATTTTTTTAGGGGCGGGGCTTATGACTGTGTAAATCAGCAAAAATGTACTTTTCAAATGATTATAAAATATGACTGAATGCATAAAAAATTGTGTGATGGATATTTTTTGGCTCCTGATGACACCTTCCTACGAAAAATGGGCAATTATTTTTTTTATTTTAGTGACCCTTTAATGGTATTGATCGATAGACAAATTGGATATAAAAGAATTGGTGTGGTATATAAGTAAGATTCTTAGGAATTTAACAAACACTACAGAAAATGTTTGTGCATTATCCATTTGATCATGAAGATTTCAATAAAACAAATGAACTCAAGAGGAATTGATTCTAATTACTCATAGAATCTTGATCACCTACATGAAACATCAAGTTGTACTAATATGATCTTCATAAAAATATTCAAGGAGGCCTAAAGTAATTGGCCACATAAACCAAAGGCAATAATCAACAAACTCTTGAAAACCTACCCCTTCAGTCATGGACTCGTCAAACTGGAGAATGGGGTGGAGGACGAGAGTGAGTTCGACGTCAGTGGCCACTACAGGATCCTGTCCTATCTGTCGGATCTGTCTGGTGAGCTCATGAGGATCCAGGAGGTTGAGGTTACCTCCAGTGATGGAGACAGTGTTGCTGATGTGCTCCATCTGGAGACTCTGGTTGGTCTGGATTCCAATGATGGAGATGGTCGTCTGCTGCTCCTTGGCAATGTTGCCAATCTGAAGAAAGAGTTCGCACAGTGAGTGTGATTATGTCTGACATAAAGATGTCAAGGAAACAGTGGATACTGCTTCTCAAGATATGACTTTTATTGAATCCATTCTTTTCAGGATAGTATAATCAAACTGGATATTAACCCTTTAGAGCTTCTTAACTGAAAATAGTTACTGTTATCATAAATGAAATTTTAAGAGTCAAATTCGTAATTAAAATACTTTGTTTCAGAACTGCACTGGCCATAAAATATCTATTAAATACTTTTAATATATATATAAATATAAATAAATACTTTTAATATACATATATATATATATATATATATATATATATTACGCTGGATTCCGCATTTGGGAGACATGTAACAATGCAGTTTATTTCGTCATAATATAAACCACCGCTTTACGAAGACACAAAACCGCTTTAGGGAGACAGGCGGAACAATTAAAATGACAAAGCCGTGTCTCCCAAATGCGGAATCTAGAGAAATATATATATATATATAACAAACAATAAATAAAGACACTCCATGAACAATGTAGAAGTACGAATTTCCGCCCTTAGGGCTTTATCAAGTATGATTATATTTTGAAATGAAACATGATTTCATCCACAGCAAAGAAGCATAAAAAATGCATACGCATACATAAAATGGGCTAAAGCACAAGATATATACAAGTACGTCACAATGAAAATATGGAAACAGAGAAAGTAAGAACAAGCGCGAAGAAAAAGAAGACGTGTATAAATGCGTGATAAAGAAAAAGGACGGAGAGGACAGAGAGAAGGAGAGAGGAGGAAGATTAATATATTATATAACAAACAACAAAAAAAGTAAGTTCCCCCTAAAGCAAAATGGCGTAACTTTTTAACGAAAAACTTTTAAGCAATATAACTTGGCAGAAGTGTTCCTACACTTATTGACTAACTTCTGTGTAAAAATGAGATTGATCCATCGCATCATGCATGAGTGAGCACACATTCAAGCCAAAATTGTCACTTTTCAAAAGTAACAAGAGTCATTTTTTGAGGCCATTTTGGCGAATTCTGTTTCTGGTGTATGTTCAAGTGCTGTAGTTGCTTATCATCCATCGTTAGACCCCTTCGCACCTATTCTGACACTTTTCGTGTTTTTGCACGGTTTGTTGAGTACAAATTTAGTGGAAAATTGCGATGTTCAACCGGCCTTCTAAATTTGAAATCCATTTGGATTATTGAAAAAATTAACATCAGATATTGCTACCAAAATGTGTTGTCAATTGTTGTGTAAACACAAGAGATAATTGTCTTGTCATGGTTGAGTGAGCACATTTTAAAATAGCGCAAGAAATTCTAAAATTCACTGTTGATATGGCATAAAAAATGACTCCTGTGACTTTTGAAAAGTGACAATTTTGACTTTAACCAATTTATGAAAATCAATGACAGCAGACAAATTGATCAATAACAATCCTGCATATCTAATAAGAAGGGCCCTTCTTACCTGTCTATAGAAAGCTACAGCTTCTGAACTGTCTGACCTGCTGCCAAACCCAAAGGACCCCACTCCAACATTAGGTTGACCATCGGTGCAGAGGACAATCTCGGAACCAGGTTCCTTGGCCAGGAGACCTACACATACACACAGAGCTGGACCAAGGGCTGTGGAACCAGCTGTCCTCAGATTTGTTACCTGGGTTTTCAGGTCACTGTATATTAAAAGACAGAGAAAAGGCATCAATTTACAGTTGCCACTCCATACCCAGGAAAAAAGTGGAGACCTGATAGAATGTTGATAGCCATCGTGATCCAATTCGCTATCTGCCCTCACAGTGACCATATTGGAAGAATACAGCTTGGGCTGGATGGGGTGTACACATTATTTGCTGGTATCTGAAGTCAAGGATCATGTCTGTAACATAATTCAAGAGTTTAGCACTCACCAATATATGATTATGTTTATCATTACCACTACAGGTACAAGAGCATCAGTCAATGGAATCATTATTAGCCAATGCTGTCCTTTTAAGTTTAAAATCATAAATATACAGGAAGTAGGCTCACACTGAGATAGAGATATATATATATATATACATATGTGTGTATGTTTATGTCTATTGTATGCAGTTTGTGATTTTATTATTTCTGTCACTTATCTGAATACATCATATTCGTATTTGAATATGAAAGCTGAGCAGATGTGCTGAGAGCTCAGAAAATTGTTTTAAAATACATAAAACCTATTAGAACTACACAGTAAAAAGCATATCAATATGCCTAGGATTACATTCCCCATCAATCATCAACTTGTGAAGAGTTTGATTTTGTTTGAAAATCGTAGGGACCTTTCCTCAAGCTGCTATCACATTAGGTAAATAAAATGGTCATGGATTGCCCACATTGTGATCAAGTAGACTTACCCCACAGCCGTACTGACAGGGCGAATGTTGAAGCTAGATGCCAGGTCCTTGCCCTGTCGAATGAGAGCATTCATATCATTCATAGGGTCAGACACACTCCTCTGGGTCTGGCTCCCATCGCCACGGACCACCACCTGACTCTCAAAGGTCACCAGTCCAACTCTCTTCTCGCTCTCTTCATCCAGCTCAAAGAAATCTAGTTGCCTGTAAACAAAACAAAAAAAAACCCAAAACCCCAAACAAGATGAATGCGACTGCGTCTCCTGTATGCATTCAACCTAAATTCAGTTGATAGCTCAAACTATTCTTGAAATATTGTGATAACCAGAATAAAAAGCCTACAATTACATGTTAATTGACCTCTTTGATACTTGATTTCATGCTTTATAACCCAAATGTCTGATCACTTTATTTTCTCCTAGTCATGAATACAAAATAGGTGAGATATGGTGATAACAAAGCTAAAAAAAAAAAAAAATATGACCTCCATGACCTGTCACCTTTGACCTACAAGAACAAAAGTCTAATCAGTTCATCTCACTATGGTGATGCATACTAGTTCAAAGTTTGAAGTTACCATAATGGCTCATTGTTCAAGAATGTTAACAAGGCTAAAACTTGTAATTTCATAATTGACCTCTATGACCTTTGACCTACGTACCCCCAAATCTAATCAGATCATCTTTCTATGGTGATACATATTAACGCCAAGTTTGATGGTACTTGAGATATTGTGTTAACAAGGCTAATACCTGCAATTTCACAAATTGGCCTCTGTGAACTTTGACCTACGTACCCCAAAATCTAATCAGATCGTATTCCTATGATGATACATACATTGTACTAGCAACATGTCTGAAGTTCATACCTGAAATGGTTCTAGAACGAGGCTAACACCTGAAATTTCAGAAAATGACCCCTGTGATCTTTGACCTTTGACCTATGTACCCCCCAAATTTAATCACTTCCTATGGTGATACATACAAGCACGAAGTTTGAAGTTAATACCTTAAGTGCTACGGACAACCTGAAAACAAAATGTCTCCGGCACCACCTTTGGTGGGCAGATCGAGGCATGATAAAATGAACAACAGATGTTGGATGATTCTTATGCACAGACATACTGGTCTGTGAGGTTTAGAATTTCAGCTCAAAATCTCTAGTACATTGCAGTACCACAAAACATAGTCTGCAGAACATAGTCTACCTGGAGACTCGGTCCCTTCATAGTTAATGCAATAGTAGTATTGGGAAGTTGGAAGGATAAATATAAGTCTTCATTTTAATTTCTACACATCTAAGTAGCTTGGTTGTATTATTCATTATTATCATATGTAGGCCATATTAACACCATCATAGCATACATCCGATGGTGCATTTCTTTTCAGCAACTATTAGGAGACAAGGTAAGGATGAAACAAATCAAGCTTCATAATGCCTATAATAAGATCCTACCTGGTGATGGCTTGTTTCATACACTCCAGACGTGTGACTGAGGAGTTTCTTTGACCACGCTGAGCCATCCATGCAGCTACGGGAAAAAGAGAAATCAAATACACCATTTATTTTTCAAATTGACATGATCTTGCATTGTTCTGTCCTCACACTGATTTGCAAGCTTTCTCATTGAGCCTCTCAAGTAATCTTTGAATTCTGCCAATAAGAAGTCAATTCCAGTAAAATGAAATGAAAGTGACAGTGAATGCTTAGACGAGAAATAAATGGTATCTGTTAAAAACATGTCAGTAGAAAATGTATAATAAAGGAGTATAAAGCAAAAAAGACATGACAATCCTAAATATGAGCGTATGTGCAAATGTCATTTGGGTTTTTGTTAGTTTGGTTGATATTCTGCTGGTCCTAATAACCATGAACTGCATGATAAACGCTTCAGTATTACTTCCAACTGGTTTCTATCACAGAACTCAAGATAGGCGAAAGAGATAAACGTGAGAACCTTTTAAAGGGCTGGTCAGAGACCCGAGCAATAACAATAACAAATCGCTCCTTGGTTGTTTATGTAGAAATCAAAGCATTTGAAAATCAAAGTTTTAGGTCCCATCTCAACAATTTATGGAAATAAGCTTCCCTCAGTGGCTTTATATTCCTGCGGGGGCTTGCTCAGCTGGACATTTTTTAACCAATTAGTCCACTCCTGTGATGTTGATGTCAGATTGTAATGATTGACAGAACCCCAACAGCTTTATAGTTAAAATCATTCAGGTGGAACCACTTTTACTGTCATTGTTATTGTTACATTATATGTGTATATAGTTTGTTATCGTTCAGGTCTAACATGAAATATATGAAAGGAAAAAGAATTTTAAAGAGAATCATAAATCACCTTGAAGCTCAGGAAGTTGAGTTCTCTGTGCCATGGAACCACTCATGTCAACACAATAGAGTACCAGTCCTGGATGGGATGATGGCTTCCCTGTTTCATCCTTTCTTCTTCTGCTGCTTTCTCTGGAGCAGCTGCTAACAGGTAATCAACACTGGTCTCCTTGGGAACCTACATGTACACAAGACAACCAGCAGAGCAGACTATCTAATTATAGCCCATGCTGAAAAAAGTAACTCCTGTACTGTAATGTCACCAGCCATGGAGGGATTTGACTGTCTTGGGTTTTATAATCATTTTCAGAAGATACCCATTATTCGATGCTGAAAATGCTTGTGCATAAAATCTACCTAAAACATGTGCATCAACTGTTTGTGTGGCGTGAGCAGCACTGCAGCGCTTCTACTGCTCCAGTGTCGCGCACATTGCACCAGTGGTGAAGCACTGCTTCGCAAATAATATTGCAAAGGAACAATTGATCAAAGATTAAGCACTCTGTTGTAAAATTTTGCACTTGGTACACAACACGCTACGTAAATCACACGCACTTTAACAGCTATCTTGCTGTTGCATCATCGTTGTGAGATTGCGCATGCACACTTTGTAATTCGCTTATCGGTCTGCCTATGTTTACTCCATGATTTTGTGTGTTGATTACCATGACTGGAACATAACACTCTTGGTAAGACAGCTAACTTTGAACAATGAACTTATTTTTTAAGCGTTTTTCATGAAAAAATTAGTTCAGCCAACATCTATGGAACTTAAAGAGCTCATATGTTGATTTTTTCCGACTCCCAATTGCAAGAATATGGCTTGTAAATAAATAATAAACATATTGAAATAAAGGTTTCATTAATTTTAGCAAATAAAATAGATTTTTTTTGCATAAAATGTACCCTTGATTATTGCCCTTATTGAGCCAGATTTCTCAAACAGACCGATAAACATCGAAGCGGGGTTGACCTGCTATGACGTCACTGGGCAGAGTTGATCAATTCATCCAGGTCAATTCATCTGGTGCATGCATAACGCGTGCCATTGAAATCATGTGTAAAAGTAAACCAACATCAACGAAAGCCGCGCTTTCTTTTGGGGGAATTTTCTACGTTTTGTGGCAAAATGCCACGAAATTGCGTTGTGGGGGGGGGCACTCACATGTATGTGCCGCTGTGACGTCCCCCATTTTCAACCTTCTCGGGTCGCTCCCATGACTATGCGATTTTCAAATTTTCACTAACCGCACCTCGATTGGCTTCCGACTCGCTCCCTAGAATATGAGAAAACAATGCGCACAGCCCATTGCCCGGGAACGGTCGCTCCCTAGCCTCCCATGTCAGCGCAGCGGGGGAGCTGGGCGGCCTAGTGCCCCCTAAATGAACGCGGTATTACTAGTGCTAGCGGCGGCTCAGCGAGATCAATCTGCATGCGACATCGAGTCAGTGCAGTGGCGCGGCATGTACAGCGTTAAAAACAGCACTGCGACCGCTGACTCGGCTCATGCACCGTATGTGTACCAGAGTAGTGAGATCGCGAGCAGCTAAAATTAGCTCTACCCATGAGCCCTTTCGCTCCTTAGACCCTCAAAAATGAGCTTCCTCAATTAACCATTTAGCTCCTTAGCCCCCTGTTTTGAGATTGGCAGCGGCACACCCACATCCAAAAACAGGTTGAGTGCCCCCCCCCCCCCAGCGGGTGTTACAATACCTCGAAGAACCCCAACATCAGTTTCTTCACCTTTCCAAAGCTCAATAAGCAACAGAATTTGTGGGTGAAGTTTGTGAAAATTCGGCGAAAAGATTTTACAGCAGCAACACAACATAGCAAGCATGCACGAATTTGTAGCGACCATTTTGAAAAATCAGCCTTCGAACGTCACTGCAAGATTGACTTTGGAGATGTAGCTGGCCCAAAATACAAGGCTAGGTTGAAGAAAGATGTGTACGCGGGTCTGACTACTGGGTATGATTGCCTGCGATGTGGACTTGTGCGAGCTGTCTGAAAAATGGTTGCTTGTTGGAATAAAATGTAAACTAGTTTTCATATAATATTTAACAAAACTGATGGATTTGGAAACATAATTTTGAAGTATAAAAATCATGTCGAGCAAAGTTTCTCTTCACTCTCGGTTGCCAGTCCATGCTATGTTGTGCAGCAGTATACCACGGAGGTCATATGACTCTACCCAATGACGTCAGTGCTAATTTGCATAGAAAAGTAAACAAGCTAGGATTTTGCCGAAATTGGACTGCAAGACAATTTCAAACCCTCAAAAAGGTGATTTTTACTTTTTAAAAATTGCACTTTCTAGTTGAGCTATTTGAAAATTTTAAAAGGATTGTTTTCTTTGATACACAGATTTTAATATTACCAAATAAAAACGCATACCACTTCTTTTCTCAATATGAGCTCTTTAAAGGGATACGCCACCGGGCGGCCGTGGGGAAAGTCAGGATTGCGTAAGCCCCATTCACTCGTACACAAAGTTTGTGCGTCGAGCGCGTCCATTGGACTGAGTGGGATTACATTTCGACTGCACGAAGCCCACCGAATCTCGCACGAGAGCTCGAGCTCAGGCGGAGCGTGCATGTTTGTGCGGCGACCAGACTATCCGAGGTTTGCGCCCCGCGGGGCAACGGCATGATCAGGTAACGATCACGGTGCCCTCTCGCGGCATTAAAACGTCCACAATCTGCGGTTGAGTATCCCTTTAAGTTCTGCTGCATCGATAAAGAGAAAGTATGGCACAGATACAAAATTTTGTTCACTCTAGTAAATAAGAAGTTCTTGTTTTGCAAGTGAAAATTACTAGACCATAATAAACGCAGTCGATAATTTCTTTACAGAAACAAATTTCACTTGTCAGAGTCTTTGCGAGTTCGGCAGCGAGCGAAACGCCGCATACATGCCGATGGTTAGACAGACAGATTTATGAATTGATGATTTCCAGGATAAGGTAGATTACTAATGCCCTATATCTGGAGGGACTTACACACTGTTTCAAGACTTGGATCTGTCACTTTTATTAAATAAAGAATACTGATTTCATCACTCATCTAATCACTGATCGACTGTGTAATTATAAGCTATTTTATACTGATCAATCCTTTCACAAGTAATTCCCTACAACCTGAGCTGATCGAAAATGTGACAAGCAAGTGAATGTGTCAACCAGCTCAACATAACACAAGGAATTAGTTATAAACTTGTGAGGGCACTATTAAAAGCAATATCAATACATTCCAAGTTTCATTTTAATTGAAACTGATATAATGACAGAAAAAAAATACTAGAAAATCAGGACATGAACAAGAAAAGACAAATCTTACCTCCTCATCAACAATATCCAGTCCTTCATTCTGCTGGCCACAGAACTCGCTAAGAACAGAGAAGAACAATATTTAATAAGAAGAAGTAGATATACCACATAATTAGTCCAGTATGTACTAAATTGATATAGCTCTCACAGATACAAAGGTGTGATTGGTCCACAGCTCGTCACGTGATATCGATTGTGAGGATACATTTTCACTCCCAGTCATTTTTTATGGTTATGTTCAAATGAATATATTTTCAATCGATAATTACAGTAATTACACTTTTAAATATTAATATATGGGATTATAGTAACTGTGAAAAGCATCTGATCGATAACTATCGCTAACGAAGTCTCAAAAGGTATCGACTGCAGCCTTGCACGCTGCGCTAGCTAGGCTATACACTAGAGGGCACCAGGCCTCACCGGGTGGAGCTGAGAGTCGCAGTGGATGATGCAAATGTTGTGAATTTGTTTTAAGTTTAGTACTAATAATCTTATACACATGTATAACATATAAATTTGTAATTTGTAAACAAATCTTTAGGCATTTTACTCCCAGTGTTAAATTTGTAGTATACCTAGATTAAATTTAAGGAGAACTGTTGCTGGGCTAGCGTCATGAGCGTCCTTGGACGGTGTGTGCGCTCTATCCATTATTATTATGATTAGATCATAATAAATTCGACCCACGAAGGTTAAGTCTTACACTTCAAAATGGTCCCCCGTTTTGTCTTAAAGATAAAGTGGAGTTCTGGTTATGCGGTTACAATGTGAAAAACATGTCTTGGGAAGGGTTGATCATGTCTACACAAGCATTAGTGTACTGTGAGATTTTGAAATCACTGACCTGGTCTCACTGAAAATCACAAGCACTGCACACAGAAATGGGTACAGGGGACTGCACACACATGTAGAATCAATGTTCGGCCTGAACACTTGAGCTATTTCTTGTCATATTTTGAATATGGGCATTTACAAAGCAATCCTTTTCGGGGGGAAATTTCTACTATGACTACTATGACAAACTGACATGAAAAGAATGAGAAAGCTCACATATTTTTTTTCCCCTTTCCCAGAACTCGACCTTCTTTTAATGAGCGAAGATGAGCTGAATCAGCTTTTGGAGGATAAAGATTCTATATCCACTAAACGTGTCCCCAAACACGCATTAGAAATAATCAGTTCTTACTGCAGGGCAAGGGCAACTGATATTTAAAAAGTGGAAAAGGAGTACATGCTCTGAGCGAGAATTATGTGAGTGCCTGTGATCATTCTACCAAGAGGTGCAGCGAGCAAATGGTGAACTTTACGTAAGAGATCCATGGTCTTGATATGCTACAGCCTGCAGATACATTTTCTTAACACAAAATCAACGGACACTGTGAAAAGCAGTGAGTTTAACAAAATGAAGACCATAAGCACTGAAGCTAAAACATCTAGAATCTACACCAACCATTGCCTAAGAGCCACAGTTATTACCACAATGGATGAGCATGGTTTTGAAGCTAGGCATATCATGAATGTATCTGGACATAAAAGTGAGGGCAGTCTTAAACATTATTATCGTGTACCAGGGGGACACAATGAAAATGAGTTTGTGGCTGTCAGAAAATTGCCGCTCAAACTCTGCTATGTCTGCATCTAGAACATCTGCGAGAATCTACAGAAACTAGATCTAGGCTTATAGATTTAAACTTAGACCTACTTCTACAGGCCTAGGTAGTCCAACAACATCTCACTGAATGAAAGTCAGTGGGTGCTTATGAACATTCAACTTACCAGGTCCACTTTCGCTGATCCTCATTCTCCACAGACTCTAGCCTGGACACATGGGACAACAGAATGTTGCATTTGGAGCAGCGCACTGGGTCACCTGTCATGATGACCGGGTCATTCTGCAGTGACCCCAGAGAGAGCAGAATGACATTTGCATCAGCTCGGCGATAGGACTTTGGCACAGCTACCTTTTGTGCTCTGGCACTAGAGTTTGTAGCTACTGGTTCTCCTTGAGTTTGTAAGCCTTTAACAAGAGAAAAAAATCATTCAAGATCAGTATAATTATGACAAGAAAGTTACTGTAACCTCTTGTCTACATGTAACTAGACAGTGCCTTGATCACTGACGTCTATGGTCCTCTCTCTCAAGATGACAAAGTTGAAGGCCATTTTAATACCAATGCTGTTTGCTACGTGTAATATGAAATTTAGGATTTCTTTTTTTTCCCCAGATGTGTAGTGGTCTAATGGATAAGTTAGTGGACTATGGATCACATAGTACGTGGTTCAAATCTGCATCAAGGCACAAAAGACATTTGGAAAGAGATTAATCTGCATTATTTGCCACTCTCAACCCAAAAGTCTGATGAGGTATATAAAGTGGGTACCTGGTAGGAAGCAGTACCTGGTAGGAAGAAATCCCTGGAATGCTTGAGCACCTTATTATGGTAGCTTGACTATAAAAGCAGAGTATATAAGGTTATTAGCTGTGCAATATAAATGAACATATTACTGGGTATTATTTTCATTAACCTTTTGACAGGCCAACATGGTCTGCTCATGAAAACTGACAATGTCTGATACTGAATAGACATAAAAACTGGAACTGTTGTATCGTATTTTTAAAGACACCCTTTCAAGAATATTGTACATGGCCTCTCTTTAATGCCAGGGAAAACTATGAATTTGCTTTGTTTATCAATACAAGCATTCGGAAATGATAAAAGTAATGAGGAATTTAATTAAAGAAAGATTAAATGAGAACATAGTTTGAAATTTAATATTTATTTTATGAGTAATTTGGGGGGAGAGATTACAGGAGATCCCGCCCGCGCATGCGCAGTCATTATTCAAGCCACAAATGTGCCTCCTGAAGAAGATCATAGATATATTAAACTAAAATGAGAAAATATGAGAACTGTAGCTGAACAATGAGCAAAGAGAGGGAGAGGAGGGCCTGTAATCTCTCCCTCCAAATTACTCATAAAATAAATATTAAATTTCAAACTATGTTCTCATTTAATCTTTCTATTTTATTTCATAATTTTCCGGGAGAAATTACAGGAGATTTCAAGCCCAGGAGGCATATTTGTGAAAATACCACCATCACAAAGGTATAAAGGTACTAATGAACAACTTAGTTCAACTATGCATGTAAATTATCGTCATGGCCAGGAAGGTACATGTACCAGTAACCCTTTAACAATATAACTGCTGGTGCCTGCCCACTTCCCAGTAGGAAAGTGTCTCAATGATCACAATCTGAAGCGGAGAACTCTTTCACTTTGCAATGATGAGATTTATGGTAAAACTTCCTTTTCTCACTTGCCCATCCTGCTTGTTTCAGGATGGAAGAGATGGGATCGACATCCGATCTCTGAGCTGCTGAGGTTGAGGCGGCCCTAGTAGAATGTGCTTTGTAGATCTTAGTGTCTATTCCTGCTAAAGCAAGAGTGCTACGGATCCAACTGGAAATTGTCTGTTTAGTTATCCTCCTGTGAGGTTTCTGGTAACTGATGAGTAGGGATTTATCCATACCCCGAAGAGGCTCCGTTCGTCGAACGTAATGCTGTAGATAATGAATAATGCACAAACGCCCCTCAGGCGGGTAGGCCACAAACCGAAGTACTCCTTTCATGTCACTTGGTCTGTCCTGTTTCTGTAGCCCATCAAATCTAAATGTTGCAGCACTATTTTTAAGTGTCATATGCTCTAGGTTTAATTGATGCAAAGACTGCACTCTCTGCGCTGAAGTTATATTAGTGCAAAAAGTGTAACAACCTTCAAAGACAATAGCTTTAGGCTGAGACTATTAGCAGGCGAAAGCTTTCTTGAATAGTTCAAAACCAACTTCACATCCCAAATATGTGTGTATCTGGGCTTAGGCGGGCGAAGCTGAAATATTCCTTTTAGAAACCGATGCACTAGGGGATGAGTTCCCACTGTAAAAGGTCCTTCTAAAATAAGAAATGTTGACAAAGCACTTCTTGAAGTGTTTAATGTATTATAACTAGCTCCTTGTTCATACAATTCGGTCAGGAACTCCAGGAGATTTTTCTATAGTTGATTGCAAATAATTCAAATCTTTTCTTGAACAAAATTTCTTCCATTTTGTGTCATACTTTTGAACAAAGGAAACCATGGCTGTGTAGGCCAATTTGGAACAACTAATAAGCCAGTGGCTCTATCTGTCAGAATTTTCTGTAAACACCTTGGTATGAGACAGAATGGTGGGAATGCATAGAAGTTTAATGGCCCCAGCATAAAGAGAATGCATCTACTGAAACAGCATTAGGATCAGGGAGCCATGAAATGTACCTTGGTAGTTGATTATTTAATCTACCGTAGATGCAAATAAATCAATGTCGGGCAATTCAAAACGATGAATAATTTGATCAAATGCCCTCTCATCCAGTTTCCATTCAGTCCTATCGTTAAATTTACGTGACATTTGATCAGCTTCAACATTAAGTCGGCCAGGAATGTAAGAAACCGAAAGCCAAATATCTCTTTCCAAGCACCATTTCCAGATGTCATTTGCAACTTTATTACAATTTGGGGATTTTGTACCCCCCATATTTTGGAGGTAAGACACTGCAGTTGTATTATCAATCAGGGATGTAAGTGGGTAGCAAAAAAAAATCCGGAAAATATTTGACGATCCCAGCGCAGTGATTCAGTCAAGTGTAGGTGTCCGACCGTAATCGCTCAAGAATACTCCGTTCACATCCTTCTCCTCTGTCCATTTCCAATTCCACTTTATACCGGTATTCTTGATTCCTATGTCGATTTTCGCTATATTTGCAGTCCTGTCCACTTCCATTTTGATTTTTTATTCCAATAAGAGGCAAAAGAAAATCAGGAAACGAAGTCGAAACGCTATCACAAAGTCGTAAACTTCCAAGTATCTGTGCAGCTGCGTGATATGCACGCGATACGCGACGTCGACAGTACACATACGTATACAGTGCAATATCGCTGTGCACGTGTGCTAGCGCTAGCTTCGCAATGCGGTCGTCCTGACAATGCATGATCCAGAACGTATAGTCTCATACATCAGTCCACTTTTTCTGTCGCCGCACGTTCAAAATACAAAATCATTACGTGGCTGTTACGCGAATTTTAGTAAAGCGCATGGTTTTACAGTCCATAGCACTTGTCCACACATACTCGTTACCAGGATTTTTATACAAAATTCGTGCTGTGCGTACGAGAACCACTTCACGCTATATTAACATACTTCGTATGAAACGGCCCGTACAAGACTATATTTCATTTGCGAGATTTTTTTTCTGCCACTAGGTTAATGCACACGAAAGTACGATAATGCCTTCAACACATAACATGTCACAGAAAAAACCCGGAAATGTTTCTTAAATTTTAAAAAAATCCGGAAGTCTTACATCCCTGATCAATATGTAACAAAATATGGGCATTCCTCATTTCTGAACAAAAGGACCACAGTCCAAAGAATGCGGCGAGTAGTTCACGGTAATTTTTCTCATTGTTCTTTGCTTTGACAAGTTCCTGGTTATTTCATCGCCCACCTGTTTTTGTGAGGAGATCTGTAGCTCCCCATCCAGACCCACTTGCATCAGTGTTTAACCCTAGATTTGGTTTCTTTCTCTGTATTGGTGAATATGCATTATGTATGTTTGCTACCCACCATTTGAGTTCATACCGAGCTGAAAGTTGAATTGTTCTATCAAAGTGACCTCTGTTACATTTCAGTGCCTTAATTTTATCCTTCTCGAAGGCTTGATAGAAAAGGGGGCCATACTGGGCAGCTGGGAAGGCTGCTACAATTTTTCCAATTACTCTAGCCACGTGTCTAATATGAGGTGACTGAGTGTTTAGAAGTTCTAAACAAGCTCTCTTGATTTCATTTTCCTTATCAGTTAGAAAGGTAATTGACATATGCACCGAATTGAGAACAAACCCAAGGAATTTACTTTCTTGTGATGGCTGGAGTACTGATTTATCAGGGTGAATAATATATCCAAGATCTGATAAGAGGCCTACTGTAGCTTCTACAGCCTCCAGCACCTTGGTCTTGTTACCAATGAAGATTGTGTCATCAAGATAGCCCACTAAAATGTGGCCTGCTTGGTAAAGGGTAGCAAACACTGGTTTAAGTACCTTTGTTTAAAGGCGTGGTGCAGTACTCAAACCATTCCGTAAACAATTGAATTGGGACAGACAATTCTGCCAAACAAATCTTAAGTATTTCCTATGCAGAGGATGTATAGGTACAGAGTAATAGGCATCTCTGAGGTCGACTGAGGCTAGGTAGCAATTTTCCGACATTAATCGTGTTGCCATGTGGATATTATCCATCATAAAATGTTGGTAGCATAGATATTTGTTTAAATCCGAAAGATCAAGAATTACCGTTAGTCCACCATTTTTCTTGGGCCGAGTAAAAATGTTAGACACGAATTCTCCATCCTCATGGGAGCATCTTTCTATAACATTCTTTGACTGCAGGTTCCTTATTTCATGGCTAACCTCATTCATTTCAGCCGTGCTGGTTCAAAACATGCGAGGCAGCTGTGATCGTTGAGGTCTGGGTACGGAATTTCAAACTCTATTTTGTAGCCCTCTACGGCTGCCAAAATAAATTGGTCAGAAGTAATTTTCCTCCATCTATCGACTTAATGCCTCAGTCGACCCCAGATGGGAATGTCAAAGTTTTTACTCACCTCTTCAAGGGAGGTGTTTATGCTTTCTTCTGCGTGGCCCCTTGCCTTGGGGGGAGGGGGCTGTGGGAAGGGTATCTGCCCCGAAGATGCCTGGTGCCACTGATTCTTGTTGTAGTTGTACTGTTTCCCCTGAGGCTGAGGCTGGCCTAAAAAAGGCCTGGCCACGGTTGGGAACTATGCATGGTTGTGACCATCCTGAGTCACGAGAAATGCTCTCAGGCTTGGCATTGGGGTGGCAGGAGTAAGGCTTGGGCGATCTGTTCTTTGTCTGATCTCTCATGACCCCTGCTGCTGCCTTCTACTGTTCACACAAATCTTCAACCTGCTTTGCAAAGTCATCTCCTAATAGAAACTTGTGCACCTGCCATGATGGTCTGCATGGTGGGGTATACTTCAAATTCACGTCTGGCCGAATGAGGCGTTTATGTGTGCAATTGAGTTCAAAATTGGCATTACTGAGAAGAGCGAGGCAGTTTTGTTAAGCTTCTGAAATGTTATTTGGGTCCACTGTAAGCAAGAACGCAGTCAACCCTCGGGTCAGGGACTGTTGAATTTTCTGGAAGTGAAGGTCTCTCTGCTTTGTCCCTGATTTAAGCTTGTCCCAAATGGGTCCATTGACCCTAGGAACATCAATTAAGGAGCAGTTAGTAGGCGGTAGATATTTAGAGATAGTATCCTCAAGTGCTTTATCTCCCAGCTTGTGGGTTAGCATGTAGGTAGCAGATCTTGCCAAATTGTCATCGACTGCTTGCCCCAACTCCTGGGGCTGTGCAAACCAGCGGCCAGTGCTGGAATACCTACATCTAAGTCACATTCATCTTCTTCTGCTTCAAGAGCTCGAGAAGAGTTGCCGTCATTAAATGACTGACCTGGCTGGTAATGTTCACACTGATAATCATATCCGTAACTGCTATCAATGTCCTGTCCTCATACTCACTATCAGAGATCGTATGCACGCCAGAAGTGGATTGGCCTGGCTTACTTGGCTCAGGAATCACTTTCTCTATCTGGTTTTCCAAACTTTAGTCAAAAGCCCTTCTAGCTTTGTGAGCCTATCTTCAACATTTACACCACTTGTACTGGATTTAGGCTTGCTAATCTTGGCTTTATTAGCCTGTTCGGGTGCTGTGCCCATAGTAGAAGCCTTGACTTGAGGTGTGTTTCACTTTCATCCCCGATTTCTGTTTTGACAAGGAGGTTTGTTGTTTTACGGAAACTAGCTGCTGAGAGCAGGGCCTTGTGCCTGGCTTCGCTGGCATAAAAAAAGTCCAAACAAAGTCCAAACCGTACTAGGTTGAGAAAAAATGGTATAGAAACACTTTCACTATCCTGAAGAGCAAGCAAAAGAACACGAAAAAGGGAAATTTTTAATAAACTTAAGGACTGCGCACGCACAGGCGGGATCTCCTGTAATATCTCCAGGAAAATTACGAAAATGAAATATAGGAAATATAGCTTAAGTAGAATTACAGGTGTCATAAGATACAGCATATGGCAACATGAATCCTTGAACAAAAATATTACATGAATAGAATTGGCACACCTTATCATTAAAAGAATAAAGTAAAGCATAACACTTGGTTGAAAGAATGCACCTGCCAAATCTCTTTATGTAGGAATACTATAGAATTACACGGAATTCAGGGTACATCACTACTATACATGCACTTTGTACAATGAATAGCATAAATAAAATTGCATACACACAAGTCATTTCTAGAGGAAGTCTATCAAAGTTCTTTCACTCACCATTTGGGATCTGACTCCGACCAGTCATAGATTTCTTAAAACCACCAAATAAACCAAAAGACTTCTTTTTGGGTTCTAAATAAAACACACAATATATACATAGATATTAGTGTTGTGAATTAAGGTGATACATATAGAAATTGAATGACACAGAATCTTTATTCATGGATACTGTGCTCCTTTGAGATTAAAACGCAATTTCATAAATTAATTCAAACTTGTCCCCGAAATGGGCGATATCACATGAAATATCTCGATGTATTGAAAACGTAAGAAAAAAACATGTATTGACTGTAATACCAGAACTTCAACTCCTCAAGGGAGACGATGTGGCAGAATATTTTCCATGAGAATCAATTAGTGCACAGTGGCTCAAATCACGCCAAGCTCACACAGTTTGCTGTTCAATATATCATTTTGACAATTCCGTCAAAATGGGTAATAGAATTGCAGGCAATGCACTTTACGGTATAACATAAAGTACAAACGAAGTTCCATGCTTATATGGTTATAATCAATAAAGCACACCACAAGCTATATGATCTACATGTAACTGCTATCCAATTTGAAGGAAATTGAAAATATCACACGACATGCAGGGCTCAAAACTAGCAGGCATCCGGGACACATGGGCACCCAAAATCTATGTCCCTGCCCCCCCCCCCCTCCCCCGGCAAAAAGTAAGTGTGAGATCGTACAGTGGGTGATTTCATGCTCAGTGTTGGTGTTTAGAGCGAAAATTCTCCTAAATCGAGCTCAAACTCCGCTGTTCAGATTAAGGAGCTGATACCAATATCCTAACAAAGCGCACCCTTGTAAAAAAGTACTGCAGTACTACTGCAGTACAAGTACTACATTACTACTGCAGTACTCGTAGTAAATTGGACCCAAGTACTGCAATATACTGCAGTACTTACTCCAGTAATACTGCAAAAGTACTATGAGTACTCCAAGTACTTCCACAATATTGCGAGTACTGTAGTAAATTGGACCCAAGTACTGCAGTACTACTGCATTACTTTGCAGTACTTTTTTACAAGGGCATTGATAGCACTGGCAATGGCGTCAGCACCATATTTAACAAAGGAAAAAGAATTGTTTAAAACTATTTAATTATTAGTCTAGAATATCGTTAAATTACATGAGTAGTCCGGTAATTCTAAAAGAAATAATTATTTGATCTAGAGTACGGTAAGAAACTTCACAGAAATGGATAGTCTTGACAGGAACAGTAAGTTAGATATGATTCTCCAGAGTTTCTCACTTGCAGGGCTCAGAAAATGCTGCAGTAGCTATTGCAGCTAGACACCGGTTCGGATGGCGTAGTGTGTACAGAGCAAACAGCCAAATTTCAGGCATTGGTTCAGATTAGCCGTGAAGTTTCATGACTTTTGTATTGTAAATGTTGATTTTAAAGCTCATCCTAATGATGTGGATTCTCTGGGTCTTTAACTACGGAATATCTAACGTCATTTTTATTAATCTATCTTAAAAAGAAAATTAGGTACGATGTTTTATTCACTCCTTCAGCCCCATTATAAAGCAAAAGTAGTTCCAAATTTTGGCCTAGATTGAATTTCAGGCTTATATGAAATTACACTTCGAATGACGCTTACTGTCTTCATTTCTCATGACCAAGGAGCAAATTTCCCATGGCTAGCAACAACAACACCAACACCGACCGTGAAATCAATATTTCTTAATCCCTAGTATTGAATGGGAATTTGTACATGAAATTAAACACCAACGGCCGAGCTCTGTTCAGCAGACGATTATTAACAAAAAATAAACACCAGCAACTGGAACTACGTCAAAAAATCAGAGGTCATGCAACACCTAACACCGACTGATTTTTTCTCAATTTCACTTCATTGTCAGTGTTAGATCACGATTTCGCGGCAAAATAGACACTAACACCAAACACCAACACTGAGGGTGAAATCACCCATTGTGATCATACACTGTGATCATACAGTGTGTAGAGTCTGATCCGTAAAGAGTGAGCATTGCGGAGAAAATTTTATTTTCAGATTTTTATGATGAAATCACTTTCAGGTTATTCAGTAATATCAAAATTTACTAAAATTCACTTTTGTTTATAAATTGACAAGGTCCGGAAAGTAATCGGATCGGCCCATTTTTGAACAGGGGTGTTGAATATTAATGCACGGACAGACATTTTCATGAAGATTGATATGGTCCTAGTTTAACACTCCTTCAACTTTCTAAAGTTTTGTTTATTAGTAAATAATTACACATCAAACACCTTTCCATTGAAAACCAACAAATATTTTACAATAAATTGAAAATGAAAAACATGCTGAGCTATCCCACTAGGTAGAGACGTATACTATGTATGAATGAAACTTTGATCAATTAAATAATATACAATATATGCAATATACTGAAATGATAAATGCTGGGAGATTTCAAATTCAATGAATTATTTTGTTTTTTGGTTCATGGAACATATTTCATAGAAAAATATCAAATATGTGATATTGTGATCCCCATATGAATGCAAAATTCCACCCCCCACCCCATTTTTAAAAACCTCTTTTTCTTTCAAGCCAGTAAATGCCATAAAACCATAAAGCCATAAAACCGTAACGGGTATGCTATCATAATGGCTCTAATGGCAGCCAGCCTAGCCGCATTGCCATTTTCCCAAGGACATCCATTACAGCTGCTTGCAGAAGATGAATCATTAATTCTTTACTTATGTATTATTATTATTATATTTCAAAATTATTATTCTAGCTGATGTTTTGGGTCATCAGCATCATGTAAAATTTTAGAATCAACATTGAAACTGAAACCTGATCAATATTCAATTTAAAAGGAATTGATCCACTGAATGGCAAGTTGTGCTTGGGAATTGTAAACATTGGAGTGCAGATGTGGTTTCAGACAGCATGAACCATTTGTGGATTTTGGATTTAGTTAGAAGGCTATGAATTAGATGCTATTTTTGAGAGAGATAAAGTTTCTTTGTAGTTCAGGATCATACAGAGCCAACAATTCAAAGAGAAAATGTAATTATATTAGAAGAAACCTTGTTAGACACTATATCATTTGAAGTGTTCATAACTGACTTGGTTGCATCAGCTCTGAAACAAATTTTTATGGGGAGGGGGTCAGAAAGTTATGACATACATGTATGACACTAGTCATGTTGGGCAATCCCTAAAGCTAACAGGACATTAGGCCCTATGGGCTTTACACTCACCTCGTGCCATTAGGGCCTTTTTCCAAGAAGCCAACATTGTTCGGAAAGTGATAGAGACATTACTGAAAAAGTTAAACTATGATATGAGAAAGCTGGACAATGAGATGCATGTCGTGATATGGTTTTCCATTTTCACTCTCTTAAATAGAACTATTGAAAAATATGAGATGTTATTATATATTAGAGTAATCATACTTCTATATGTGATGTTGTAAAACCAAAGAAATTTAACTTTCTATGATAATGATCATTCACACATAATTCTATTTCTATATTACCTCTATGTATGAAACAAAATATGACTTTGAGCTGTAAAGTACTAAATTAAGATACTAAATATTGATGTTCAAAGGCTATATTTTGAAAGCTTACATCACATTCTATTCCGCAGGTTCCTTTTTGTTGACAGCATTTATTTTACATGTACATGTACTTGTACATTTGTGTATGTGCAATACGGGCATCCACTTTTCGCTTAAAACCTACAATTTTCAAGCTAGGTTTTGCTTAAATAGTGTTACAAAATCAATTTCAACCAGAAAGTAGAAAGCAAGTAGTATGTATGTTCGATATTAGATAGGAACACATACAGTTTTTAGATTAATGTTAAAAGTTAAAACAGCTCAACACATTTCATTACTTATTTTTTTACAGGCCTTCAAACTTTCCAAATTTGTCAAATGTCCGTCCATGACAAATTGATCAGGCTCTGCAGTGGGTTTAATATGATATGAGAAAGCTGGACAATGAGATGCATGTCGTGATATGGTTTTCCATTTTCACTCTCTTAAATAGAACTATTGAAAAATATGAGATGTTATTATATATTAGAGTAATCATACTTCTATATGTGATGTTGTAAAACCAAAGAAATTTAACTTTCTATGATAATGATCATTCACACATAATTCTATTTCTATATTACCTCTATGTATGAAACAAAATATGACTTTGAGCTGTAAAGTACTAAATTAAGATACTAAATATTGATGTTCAAAGGCTATATTTTGAAAGCTTACATCACATTCTATTCCGCAGGTTCCTTTTTGTTGACAGCATTTATTTTACATGTACATGTACTTGTACATTTGTGTATGTGCAATACGGGCATCCACTTTTCGCTTAAAACCTACAATTTTCAAGCTAGGTTTTGCTTAAATAGTGTTACAAAATCAATTTCAACCAGAAAGTAGAAAGCAAGTAGTATGTATGTTCGATATTAGATAGGAACACATACAGTTTTTAGATTAATGTTAAAAGTTAAAACAGCTCAACACATTTCATTACTTATTTTTTTACAGGCCTTCAAACTTTCCAAATTTGTCAAATGTCCGTCCATGACAAATTGATCAGGCTCTGCAGTGGGTTTAATTACCAGTTGAATTCCTAAACAATCTCATCACTTACTTGTTGGAGCGGCAGTAGGCTTAGGAGGGGGGTTCAGTTTATCTGCTGGTATGCCATTGACAACGATCTGCTTCACATATGAGTCCTCGATCGTTGGATCATAGCTATCCACAAAGACGTCTTGCACAAAGCGAATGGTGATGGAGGACTTGCCTACACCACCTCCTCCGAGCACAACAAACTATAGAGTGAAAAGGAAAATATATATGTGACCCGACGCCTCAAAACCTACAATAAGTCGCCAAAATTATTTTTTGGGGTTTATACATTTTCTGAAAGTAGAAATTCTCATCTTTCCAATGGTATATCACTTGCCTAGTTTACTCAATGATAACACCTTTAGATATCACATTTAGGATCAGTATGTAACAAGCAATCAATAACTCCTATTCAGAGAAAATGGCCATTTAAGTTTGGAACAAAAGAGTGCTAAACCTTCGCTCTCTGTGTGCCCAAAGTAAAATTGGGTATTCAAATGGCCATAGCAACCGGTATGAAGAGATTATCAGATTAGGCTGAATTTTGGTAAGCTGCTCCAGGAGGACCTATTCATTACTTACTCCAGAAATCAATTTAATACCTTTGGAGGTAAAGTAGTAATTTGGCATTGAATGAAAGTATTACAAAAGCTCTCCAAACATTCATTAGCTCGACATTTGAAAAAAAAGGAGTCATTTTAAAATGCCCCAAAAGCATATTTCTAAGTCGAATTACGACTCACAAACTTGAGACATGATAGAATGATAATGAAACTACCCATTTCTATCAAAAACAGAAAATCAAGTGATTCAAGCAAATTTACTATTTTGGGCTGTTTGTTACGTTGTGGTCCGTGCGACTTATTGTAGGTTTTGAGGCGGCGGGTCACATATAACACCAAGCAGCACTACATGCAAATTCAATATTTATTCCTCTTCAAGTGGAAAAGAAAAATAAATCAAAGAATCTAGAATTATAAGTATATATCATTAAAGGAGAACAAATACATGTATATCACAATACCAAGCAGATTCAATATGGCAATCTTGGTGTTAACCAGGGGGGCATTTCATCAAGTGTCTTGTCAGTGATTTTTACCGACAAATTCGCTCTCAGCCAATCAGATGCAAGGATTTCAGTAGCTTATAACGGTTATTGCAACTTGTCATCATTGATGACAAGTCGTATCCTGAAAACTGTGTTATCTTTCATGTTATTGAAAGGTATAATGTCATAACAAATTTAAAATTGCGTGGAATGAACACTTATTAGGCAAAAAAAAAAAAATTGTTGTATTGGCGTAACGGGTCACTGAAAAATAGGGTAGGTTCTTTTTTTTTTTTATGACAGTATAGTAGATTATATATGCAGCTAGTTCTGTCCGCAACACTTCCAGCACGATACACAGTATCGATAGCCAAAAAAAAAACAAAAAAACCTAGGGTCGGCGACATTTTTAGGGTCGGGCGGGTTACGCCAATACAACAATTTTTTTTTTGGGCCTTATTGGCGATTGCTCAGATGTCTCTCATAGAACGTGTACAAAGACAGCTTTGCACAGACATTAACCAATAACATTATTTTCAGAATTTCACAGCAGTTTTTCAACTCGCGACAGCAATAGCAGAATCTCTTCAGAAGTCGACATTTTAAATATCTTTGCATTAAACATGGCATATGAAGAAGAGTTGCCTACCTTGTATCTGGAGCCATATCGGGGTGTTTCTCTGACAAGGGCCTTGAAGCTTTCTTGGACATTGTGTCCAGTCTTAGCCGAAGTCTCATAGAACACCATGTTATACTTCCTTGCTGCTTCCTTGCCCCGATCAGTGCTCACTTTCCTCTCACTCTCAAGATCATTCTTATTCCCAATTAACACCTGAAGGAAAAAAAAATCAAAACAAAGCTTTAAATGGCTGAAATAAATATTTACATATTCCAGAATTTGGATAATAGTTTTTCTTGTGCCAAGTGACAGAGAATGGCTTGGATTTTGGAAATCTGTCCAAACTTGCATCTTTGGCACTCTGAAAGTTAAATGAAAAAAATGTGATTCCCTATCTTCCCTTTCAGGGAATCATGAGAATTGGGAAGTTGAGATATGAATCAAGTACGCTATGTATGTATAAGATATGAAAAGGTATGTTTAAAAGAAATATATCTAAGTTTGTATGCATAAAATTAGATTAGGTAATAAATCAGTTAGTTTACAACATAGCAATTAAATGTGAATATATCACTGCAATTTATGTAAATAGTACTTTGAATCAAACGAGAGATGAGTCAAGTTCACATACATTTTCATCTTCTGGGCAGGCCTACATTTACACAAACATTTGCTAACTAACTAAAATATTTCTACCACCTATATATACTGTACTGGAAGTTTACAAATAATAACATATAACCTTAAACTCATTAACTGAACAAGATATTCTGTAAATTAATTCATGGCCCAGGCATATACTGCATACAACTGATAAACTTTTTTTTCCTTACAGCTGGGATATGGTCCTCTCCTCTGATCTGTAACCCAAATTGGTAAATCTTGATAGCCTCTTCAAACGATGCCATGTCTGTGATAGAGTACACAATTGCCAATCCATGGCAGGATCTCATGTACTAGACATAAATATAAAACACATTTATTATGGTAAGTTGCCATTCATTCTTGTTTACATGTATGTTTTAAAAGAAGACTGCTACTCACTTATTCCATTAATAACATTTTAAGGGGCATTTGAACATGTATATGGAAAATGTGCTACATGAATACATTATTATTAGTAGTAGTAGTAGTAGTAGTAGTAGTACAAGCTTATTTCCTACGTTAGGGGGAATCCTAATGGGTTTATTCCGTCACAATAGAAATTTGACGTTACGGGGAAAGAAACCGTGCGTTAAGGGAATTATAACAATAGGCTGAGATAAAAGGATTCTCCCTAACGCTGGAAGTAGAGTTATTATTAGTATTAGTATTATTATTAGTAGTATTATTATTATTATTATGAGATACAACTAGTAAAATAATTTACAAATGCTTGGGGAGATCTGATGATCTTATATGCTATGTGATACTTGTACATGCCCTTGTAAAAAAGTACCATGGTACCCATGGTACATGTAATATGACGGTAATTCAACCAAATTACCATCAAATCATGGTAATTTGGTTGAATTACCGTCATATTACCATGGGTACCATGGTACTTTTTTACAAGGGTGTATAAACCAAGTACAATACAGAGAAAGGGATTCAATATATTAAAGCTTTTTATGGCACAGGCAGTTTTCAGCGATACTAGCCTTTTTATTAATTTGTTTTTCACCCTTTCATTAAAAACATGATGTCATGTGAATTTACTGAGCTGTATACCTACATAAATATCAAGCAGAATTTCCCCTTTTATTTTATACTGGACTATACTGGAATCATGACACAACCTCTGTATTTAGATTATTGCTAAGTGAATGAAGATAACACTTGGAAAATATGTGCGCAATTATTTGCTCTCTGTGATAAAAATTGTGTATTCATGGGTGAATCATAGTCCAACAGGATATAGCGTTTTCAACCAAATAAAATTTCACAAGTTTATGATGTGTACATACAGCTGCCATAGATAAGACACAATTCATTGTTTTCCCTTTATACATCCGAATGCAACTATGCATAATGCTTAATGCTTACAAAAGTTCCTTCATATCAAGCAACATTTTCAATTTCAAAATAATTCCACAAATCAGTAACTATTCTATATGCAGTCTTTATAAAGGATACTTTTAAGATAGTGGTGATACATTTCCTTTTAGATATAGTTACAATCTGTAATTTTCTGTTTCATCTATTGATGGGATGTATTGTCAAGTACACATAATCACAAAAAATGCATGACAAATTAAATGATATAATTAAAGGGAAATTAGAGAAGTACATAGCAATATAATGAGAATAAGGGAGATATTCATGGAAAAGGATATTGTAGGTTAACAGAGGAAAATCTTGAAGATGATAACAGCAAATTTGGGGGGAAAAATAAAAGGCAAGAAAATCTGAAGAAGCAGAGGAAAAAGTAGAAGAATAGGAAAAGAGATACAATATACATGTCAAGAAGAATAATAACAAAAGTAGGAAGCAGAAGAAGAAGAAGAAGAAGAAGAAGAAGAAGAAGAAGATAAAAGAAGAACAAGAAGAAGAATAACAAAAACAACAACAAAAATGAGAAGAAGAAGAAGAAGAAAAAAAAAGGAGGAGAAGGAAGAAGAGGAAGAAGAGGAGGAAGAAGAGGAGGAGGAGGAGGAATAGAGAAGAAAGAAGAAGAGTGTGAGGAGGAGGAAAAAAAAAGAATAAGAAAAATATGAGTAGGAGGAGATACTCATCATACCTGATCCCTTAGACCCGAGTACTCTTCCTGACCAGCAGTGTCCAATAAGTCAATAATGCATGGCTGTATAAAAAAATAAAAATAAAAATAAATTTAATGCGATTCTGACACCCAGATTATAATGATCTTGGGAAACCGCCCCCCCCCAATATCAACATATAGGCTAACTGTTTCAAGATTCTATTCTTCCTTTCATAAATCATATTCATGCTGCATACAGAAGACATGTATGATGAGATGTATTTAGGCCTTTATTTCATAACTAATTGCAAATATCACAGATATACATGATTATGAATAGTTCTGATCTCATCAATTTTAAACTGCATTAATATTTTTCTAGGACTTACATGTACTATAACACACCCAGTAAAAAACAAATGCACATTTGCACTGTTAATGCACTGGACCATGCTAAAATGCATACAGATGCTTTGTTATTGTATTGGTAGTCCTATACACTACACTGCATTTGCAGAGAAAACAAGGAGAATAACTAAAATATTTAGAGCCTTGCTTTGACCTCGATCTTTGACAATCCTCAATGATATCAATTTCTATTTAAAAAAAAACAATAACAGGCTGTTCATACACATTAACAATACAGAATGCAATTTGACGTCACTGAATACCACCCCAAAATATTGAGGAAGGCAATGATAAAAAAATATTAACAATCATATGATAATTTCAGGTCATGAACTGTTTGATAAAATTCATGAAATGACCATGTCATTACTTTTTTTAAAATCATTTCCTTTTGATTGTTTCTCATCTTGCATTTACCAAAATTAGCTTTCATTTGAATGTGCAAAGTACTTTATGGCCCTGCAGACAAAAACTTACAAACTTTCTTAAGTCAAATAGAAAACCAGAATAAGTTTAAGGTCAGTTGAAATGAAGAATTCAGATTAAAACTATTTAAATCAAAACATCCAGTCATAATAAATCATGGCCCTGTTTCATAAAAACTTATCAAAAACATGTGGCCAATTAAACGACAAATTCATTCAGTCAATATAATGCCACTATATGGAAGGTTACCGGCATATATCAGTAAGTTTTACTGAAAACAAGCTTTATAAAACACTGCCCAGGGCCCAGTTTCATAAACTTATTATCAGTAACAACTTCCACAAATCTATGACAAATTTGCTCTCAGCCAATCAGATGCAAGTATTTCAGTAGCTTATTACTGATATTGTATTATTGATAACAAGTTTTATGAAACAGGGCCCCGATCATATACCTCCCTTAAACCCACCTCTCCATCTTTGGAATCCTGGGAGTTGACCTCCACTTTTAGATTGTCAAGACCGGTAGATATCTCAGCATCATCCAACACCTCTTCCTCCTCGTCCTCCTCTGGTCTGACATACACATACCTGCTACCAAAGTCCATGGTAACTCAATCTGATTATAAATGAGAAAAAAGAAAACCCACAATATTGAGAGACCAGGAACTAGTTTTAATAAACAGAGAGCCTCAATTTCACTAATACAAACAGAAATTATTCACTCTACTTGTGCTAGCATGAATATTTTGCTGTTGATTGATGCAGGGAAGTGTAACAAGCTGGCTATTGTTATGAGTCATGACACACACTCCCAATCTCATCATCCATTCACATACCACTCCATTCACACACACTAAATGGATGGACACTCTACAATATAATATGTGTGTATAAACTGTGTATTCACTTCACTCAGCAATATTGTATTGCACCACAATCTGAAATTCATGCAGCAATTTCTGTTTGCAATCAAGACATCACATACTGTACGTTTGAAGGAAGGTAGACTCCCTAAATTTAATCAATGTCACATTGGATCATAGCACTAGCAAAGGTAAAGCCTCTGCTTCCATATACAGTGCTATATATTTTTTAATCATCTCAGTTTTGGGACCATTTTACAATGATTTAACATGATTGCTAATTTACTAATTTTTAGTAACAAATTTAAAAACACACAGATATAAGAATGCTAATATTTTTTTGGTAGCTCAATACTACATCTTGTATCAACATCATACCCCGGCATCATACATATTATTAGTAGGGTTTATAATAAAAAGCCAGCTAGGCCTAATGGTTTTTATAAAATTAATTTATACATAGGCCTACTTGGCTTGATTACACAAAAATATGAATATAGAACCTCTAGTCTAGATAGTTCAAATTTGTAACAAAACTTAAATGATACTGATTACTAAGGAGCCTTATAAATGTATACTCAAGCATGCAGACTGGGAAAAGAAGGACTATCAATCTGAAAATACATTTGTTGGACAAACATGGCCTTGTACATTTGTCATTGGATGAGTGGTATTAACTGGACCATATATTTTTTCAATATCAATAATTTTTATTGCATATACATGTATATGCAAGTACCCAGATCAAGTGGCGCTGAGACGACCATCTAGCATCTGGCTCCTCCGAATCCCAACAACAACAAACATTAAAAAACTCCTCCAAAAAGGCCATCTCAACTACTTCAAGTAGTCCTGAAACTAGTTCTCAGGGGTACTAGTAGTGGAGTCCGAGATCGACAGATGAATGATTTGAATATTTAAAGTCATCTGGTTGGCTGTAGCCTTCAGGAACTTAGAGTTTAGTAATATTTGGTCGCTGAGATTCAGAGGAGCCACATCCATGGTAACTCCAGGGAGCTCCAACGCGCAGCGTTGGTTGGAGCTCCCTGGAGTTAGGGGCCTAACTTTGTTAACTTTGTTACATCCACGGTAGAATCAGCGCCGCATAATGAAGTCAAGATCACCGAAAGAAAAAGACTGGTTTTGGGTCTTTGTTTATCATTCATATGCAATGAAAATAATGTTGATACTGATAATCAATACTATTACTAATATAGTCAAAACATGTCAAAGCCAAAGCCAAAAGATGATTTTAGATCTCAGACGGCAGAATCTACATGATCTAGCCTGGTTTATCTTAAGTTTAACTTAAACAGTGTGGTAAAAACTAAAAATATAACTCCAAATATAAACTGAAAAAAAGGTCCATCATACCTACGTCCACCTGACGAAAATAAACTGAGAGTGGTGTGGATGGTCAACTGGCAGAGAAGATATCGCTGCATGTAGAGATTTAACTTTCAGCAGCAGAAACGCGGTGTATTTATATAGTGGGTTTGTGTGTTTTTAAGCTCTTTGGAATTGCGTGAACGAAAGAACGTGAGCGCGAGCGCGAGCGCGATCCACACCGTAGGCATGGTAGGGGCGTAGAGCTACACCCTGCAGCCTGGCCTTGCGAATTGCCTGTATAAAAACAACGCGTGCACGTATACTGGCGCGTAAAAGAAAAATCCCCTTCACAGCTATAAATAGTACATTTCGCAATGACAACTCACGTACCGTATCATTGGTCAAAACTTACGTCATTAGATCTATTCCATATGATGTCGAATTTGATTAGTCTATATTTGCAAACTGTGTTGAACTAGTTTCTATTACATCTATAGGCTCTATTATAAGATCTCAGATGAGGGCAGAGTACTATATTCTATTAGACGCATTTTGATATAAATCGCATAGCAGAATCAGAAAGGGACCGATGAATCAGATGCATATATCCCAAGAAACGATTAAAGGGAAATTTTAAACTGATTACAAGTTGGTTTTAAAAGAAGCAGAAAAAATAAGAAACAGATCAGTAAGGTTTGAGCACAATACGATAAGAAAGAAAGTTATGAATTTTTGAACTTGTGATCTATCAAACACAAAAATGGCAACTGCGTAACCTATCTTGCGAGCCTCCTCTCCAATTTGCCTTAAATAATTTCCATTTTCTCTAAAGAAAATATTTAAATATTTAATGCACCATATAGAGTACCATATAGTTCTTGCATAAAACCTGTATGAAACAAATCTATTCCATCATAAACAAAACAAGAAAATTAAAATTTGAGATTTTCCAGTGGCGTATCCAGGGGGGGGGCGCAACAGGCGCGCGCCCCCCCCCCTATTGGCCGTCGTAAAAAAAAAAAAAAATAGCCAAAAAAAAAAAATCCTCATACCAATTGAAAATATTGTTCTTTAAATAGGCTTCAAAATTGGTCACATATATAGAACTGCCAAGTAGTACGTTTTTAACGTATTAATACTTTTTTTGGAGTAAAATACGTCCGTACGTTTTTCTGTGCGAAAATCCGTTTTTTGAAAATTCCGAGTATGGTTGTTCGAACTTACACTACGTAGATACCGTACAACTACCTTATCTTGTCTATGTGCACTGTTTGTGCTAACATGTACAGTGTATACGAAGCATGGTTGTGAGAACAAACAAAGTACATTGACAAGATAACGTACTGTGCAGTGAATCCATGTTATGCATGATGGCAGTGCACGATTGTGCTATCGCGAGATAAGGAAATCACCTAATAACCGGCATTTGTCCTCTGAGAACTGATTCTAAATTTTGCAAATGAGTCCAAATGGAATATCATCGCTATTTTTCATGATTCAAGTGAGAGATAATGTCTAATTTGTTGAAATATTCTCTTGAAAAAATCCCTGCTGGAAAGTGAATTCCAGCAGGGATTTTTTCAAGAGACTATGATCAAGGTACAAGGATAAAGGTGCCAAGTCTTCCAGCACCAGCGGCCTAGATAATTGGTAGTTTGGTGGGTACAGTGCGTGCATATCGTGAATCGTTCTTCATGACCAGGCTTTCGTGGCTTGTTTTCTACTCTTCCCGCCCCCCCCCCCCCCCCCCCCACTCAGTATTATTTAGGGTACGCGTATGCTTGTTCCCTCCCTTTGAAAGCACCCCCTATCTCAGGGCTGCCAAAATTTCTGAACCCCCCTGTCGCGGGCTCTGCG
The DNA here is from genome assembly GCA_025617745.1 of Heliocidaris erythrogramma. Taxonomy (NCBI): domain Eukaryota; kingdom Metazoa; phylum Echinodermata; class Echinoidea; order Camarodonta; family Echinometridae; genus Heliocidaris; species Heliocidaris erythrogramma. The sequence goes on from CM046855.1 coordinate 23,135,839, forward strand.
CGGGCTTTTCCTGCTTTGGAGACCCCCGTAAATTCAGAACACTGCTCAATGTACCCCCTATCTCAGGTGAGCTCTCATTCCAACCCCATATCTCAGGACAGACACCAACCCCCTCCCAAATAAGCTGTCATTACAATACCTTGGAAGAGATGGGGGCCAGTGTTTCTACTTTTCAAAATGAAATAATCCTGGCTGAATGAGCTATCAAAACTAGCAGGAATTTCAGGAATTTGATCCTGGGATTTGATCGATTTTTCAAGATATTTCATAACCCCCCTTTTTTTTTAATTTCTCAGGTGTCGAAGAGAGAGAGAGAGAGAGAGAGAGAGATAAAGAAAAACACCCCTTTTTAATGAAATCTCCGAGTGAAAGATAAAAAACACCCCCTTTTTTTACAATTCACGGGCAGGATTGTGTCGCCCCAAAAATACCCCTTTACCGGAGATTTTGGGAACACGCATGCGGTCCCTTCGACCTCCGAGGGGGGGGGGGGGGGGGGGGGGGGCCGGGCTACTCTTTAACTTTATGTTGGGGTGTTTGAATTTAGCTGTGGTTAACTACATACGATCAGGGAATTCCTGGAATGTTATAGAATGAAGATAAAGTAATTTTCCATCGAAAAAAATTTAGTTCCTGGTTTTGAGTTTAGATCTTACTAGGCAACTGGGCAAGGTGAATTTGCATGTTGTGTGGTAAAAAGCAGATCAATTGGCTAAAATATTAAGTTAATCATGTCAATATTTCTTTATAATGTACTGTAGATTAATGAATTTAGCCCTCTAAAGAACAAGAAAACGTACCAGCTTCAGGGGGCTTCGCTCCCTGAACCCTCAAAAGAGGATTTGCCCCTCGACCCCATCAGGGGCCCTGAGCGGGCCCCTGTACCTCCGGCTTGGGTTTTCAGGATTTTTTTGAGCTGAAGGAAGCAAACATTCAAACCCGAGTATGCAGCTCAGCAAAATGGAGCTGCTTCGAGACGAGACGAGTTCAGTGCCTGTTGCAAACTCTGCGGGGCACAATTTTGACCACTATTTTTTTATTTTTTAATGCATTCACATGAAACGACTTTATGCAACTGAAGGCGTTCTTATTAAAGAAATGTACAGTAGCCGCATTAGCATTTTTAAGGAAAATAGCGAAAAACATATAAAACCGGCAAAATATGTTTTTTCAACTAAAAATATGTTTTTTTCTAGCTGAATAATGTGTTTTTTGAAAGTGACAGGTTGGCAGCTCTGCATATAGCACTATTTTGCATCTCAGCCGTTCTTCAGAAGCAAAAATTTTCCAAAGACCCCTCCCCCATGACGGCGATCAATAATTCCTGGCGCCCCCCCTATTAGGAAATCCTGGATACGCCCCTGTTTTCTGTACTGAGCAAATAGCTAGGAGAGCAGCACAAGATACGTCACGTTTAATTACAACTTTATAAATTCAAAACTTTCTTATTTCTTATCGGAGTTTGCTCAAATTTTGTCTGATCTTTCATTTTGCTTCTTAAATTATTCAAATCAGGGTGGACTTAAATAAGAAGTATTTGAGGACTAGACTAAATTGGTTTTAACAAAAACAACACGTGGTCAGTTATTTGTCACAGATCATATCCTTGCATGCTTGACCCAGCTATAAATGAATCACACCCTTATATCCGTGCTGGAAATAGAAATGTTGACATTCCCATATCATGTATACCCTTTCCAAGGTAGTCTTGAGAACAACTGCCGTGCAAATACAATTTAGAAATGTTTACTCCTATCCACCTCCCCCGAAATATTTGTAGTGAAGTATATCCATAAACGAAACATAGACCTCACCTTGGAAATACAACTGGTCTTTTCTTCCAAAGATAGCATAATTTATCCAGTGGCGGATTTAAGGGGGGGGGGGCACTTCAGGTCTGTGGTGTCCCCCCCCCGAAAGAAAAGTGTATAGGGTATAAACTGATAACCTTCTTTATTTTCTCGCTTTTCAGAGAATTTGGAAGGACAAGGAGACCACCAAATCAGATGACCTTTTTTTTTTTTGCATGTCTGACTGAAATTTTCTGAGATTTGATCGCTCCTACCCCCTTTTACAAAATTTTGGATCCACGCTTGATCTTATCCATGTGTTAAATAATGTAATTAAATGTGGGAGCACTCGTTTTCCCAAAGGTTAGTATTCCGTTAAATCTTAAGGTCCACGGTCCACCAACTTCTTGCCCCGAAGTTTCGTATTTCCGAATTTTCATAATTCTGAAACACAAATTTCACTTGCCTGGGGGTTCATAATTCCGAAAATGAAAAAGGGTTCATAATTCCGAAATGAAAAAGGGTTCGTAATTCCTAAAAAAAAAAAAAAAATATATGCAGTGGTAAAGTGAGAAAGGGTCACGATAGGATATTATCGTCTAAAAGGACGATCGACCTCTTGGCAAAACAATTTTATAGGCGGATTCAGGGGTCCAATAATATAGTGCATCTATATGAAAAAGGGAAAGAAGAAGAAAGAGGGCCCGGGAAAAGATAAGGAGATAAAAGGGTGAAAACTGTCAACGTCATGTAAACTGTAGAGACTCTGTATATATATATATATATACCCTTATTTAAAACATATATTGTAATGTACTTGTGTGTTTAAAATATAAGGCTAAGCTCAATAACTTAAAATGCAGAGTTTCCTTACCCCAGGGATGCCCCATATACTCTTCCTGTACTAGGTGACGAAAAATCCCTTCCCAGGTCTAATAAATGATGATTTCAAACGATTCCTGATTCTAAAAAGATACCAGAATATACAAATATTTTCTTTCAAAACATTTGCCGCAATAGCGCCCGATAGCATGAATTGTTTTGGGAAATTCATTAAAAATGAAAGAAAACTGTACCTACACATGTATTTGGCGGGGTTCCAGGGAGTGGAAAATGAGGGGATGGTCACCCCTTGAATAAAAAAGAAAGTTGAGGGGAGCCAATGACAACCCCTCTCCCCCACGCCCCCAAAAAGAATCGTGTTTCCCCCCTTCATTTTCACTTGCATGGCCACTTATTTTTTTTTCCATCTGTGTCATATAATTTTATGGTACCTTCCAATTATCCTTCAGTATTCAGTACACCCTTTAATCTTATCCTCCCCAGTGGCGTAGCTAGGATTTTGAAGAAGGGGGGGGGGGCACACAAATGCAGGGCTGTCAACTTTGGGGAACTGCTTGGAGGGAGATCCGTATTTTTTTCTTCTCGTCAGCCCTCCAAAAGGTTGCCCGGTGGGATGGGGGGGGGGGGATGTGGCAAAGAAAAAACAAATTTCGCCATCCCTCCAAAAGTCGGGGGGGGGGGGAGGTTATCGGATTTTACGGGGTCCTCCATAATTCTCTGACAAGCCAAAAAAAGGTTATTAGCTCAGTGGGGGGGGGGGGGGTTAGATTTTATGGGGTCCTGTTTTCCACCATAATTATCTGACAAGCAAAACAAAAAAAATATCAGTTCGACAAAGAGGGGGCACAATTTTTGGGGAAAAAGTTGTCAGGGGGACACTGCCCCCTGCCCCCCTCCATCTACGCTAGTGATCCTCCCTTAAACTAGTCCCCAATTTTTTTCCCCTCCCTTTTTCCTTCTCCTCTTATTTCTTTATTATTCTCTGTCTTTTTTCTCTTTTATCCCTTTCCCCTTTTTTTGACCCTTGATGGAGGGGGCGGGGAAGTTTCGGCCCCCTCCCTTCCCCCTTTTTATGTACCTTATTTCATTTATAGCAATTGCAAACCCTATTTCATTTTCGGAATTATGAACCTTTTTTCATTTTCGGAATCACGAACCTTCAGAATAATGAACCCTTTATCATTTTCAGATAAACGAACCTTTGGAAAAATGACATGTAGCAAGCACTATTATAATGTTCACCATATACACAGTGAGAGAGGGTTAGTAATACATGTAGATGTATGATTTGGGGGGGGGGGGGAGGGGGAGCAATGATGAGTACATGTAGATTGAAGTGCACATATTCGTTCCTTATACGTCAATCGATCCCCTCAGAGTAATCAGTATTTCATGTACAGTTAAACAATTTAAGTTATTTGTATTCTTCAGAATCAGAATGCTTACGCTACAGGCCGAGAGACCGACAGTCCACGAGACCAATAATGTCAGTCTTGCAGCCTTCCAACAACTTTTTTGTAGGGTTTACAATTACAAGACCATTGTCAGTGGGCAGTCAGTCTACTAGAATTAACCTATATCTGAAGGTTTACTTCGATTGAAAACAGGGAACATAATATTTGATTCATAAAGAATTAACACCGAGGTATATACACAAGAATGCATATTATAGCCGATTCACTTGTGAAACTATCCTTTATTATTAATATCAAAATCTATTCACAGAACAAACTTCATCACATCATTTCATTATACAAAAATAACTAGCTTACATATCTGGAGCAGTTGACTAATAGTTGAAAACCATAAAGGATTTTTGTTCAAGCTAGAAAAAAAAAGCTGTTAAAGAAACTTACATGTAAAATGGTCTTGACAATTGATATCCTTTGTTTTTCAGCCACTATGCATGCTGCTATTTCACACAAAACAACCAAATGGCATAGTTTTACTTTGTCCAACTTCTATAAAACCGGGGTAATAATATGAATGCAGGGCCCTCATGGAAATACTGACGAGGCTATACCTTGGGTAAACAAGACATAACATTATTGTTATTATATTATTATTTTTTTTTTTTTTCAATATTAATTTTTATTATCATTATTATGAATATATGTGTAATTGACCTCTCGCCTGTTGAGACCCAGAAGGCATTAACATTGTGTAAGAAAAATATGAGCTAATAATTTTCTGGCTCTTAGTATTTTTAATCAATTTTTGTTTTATAAAGAAAATGATATCTTAAGGAGCAGAAAGGTACTTTATAATGATATGCAATCAACAGTTCCATCTTGCGCTAAGAGACTCGGTTCTGTAGGAGAAACAATTCTTCAAAGAAAACTGATATAGCATTACTTCAAATTAGTGCGACACGACAAAAGATTTCCTTTTTTCTTCTGTATTCCTTTTTTTTTTATGCCCTTGATGGTTGAAATCCAGATTTTATGTCGAATTGAATTGAGGAATCATTTTCTACCATTATTTTGATCATTGCCTGCTTCCTTCGTGGAGAATCTGAAACTACTGTGTGTATCAAAATACAACACTGTATACCCAACTTTGATAGCTTTTAATAAGCGATGTGACTTTGAAATTTATTTCATGGTGAAGAGTAACTTATTGCCTGTCCAGTGGTAACTCATTCATGACATTTCTGCCATTGATGACTGAGCACCAGGGTTTTTAAAAAGCGTTGTCAAAATCTCCTTGTTCCAAGTTTGGGCTGATGTAACGAATGTGTTACTTGAGTCTCAAATCATTTTAAAAGTTGAATTTTCCTCTGTGATTCAATGCTTCATTGTTTTAAAGTGATCCAGTGTATCTAAGCTTTCAAATGACCATGTTTCAATCCATATGATTATCTTTAAATTATTTTAACTGCCTTCTAACTTGTCTCGTGATAACTAAAAACTCGCTAATTTGTTCATTGCACCATTTCACCTGCATAAAGTGCACACAGTGTTTTTCGCGAATAGCACATGGAACTCAAAAGTTTACTGATCTTAAAGACTAAAAAGAAGAAAAGAAAGATATGTGCGTTAGGTAACCGACAGTCGACTTTCAATAAAAAAGGTAGCTTCCAAATAAATGTTGGCCATTTTGAATTAACTAAAAGGGTTTACCTTAAAAAAGGGATGAGAATGAAACCAAGATTGTGTTATCATGGCAAATAAAATATCACAAATTTAGCTTGGAATAAGCCCTTTCTTGAGTTTGAGTTGACGTAACACCTTTTCTATTCAAATGCACAAAATCAAGTGAAAATAACTCAGCAATTGTTTTCCAACTGAAGTATTAGCGGTGTGAGCCAAACTTGGAACAAGAGGATTTTGACAATACTTTTTGAAAAGACTGCTGCTCAGTCATCCGAGGCAACAAAGTTATGAATAAGGTATCATTACACAGAATATAACTTGCTCTTTACTATGAAATACATCTCAAGCTTATAGAGGTTATAACATTTTTAATTAAAAGCTACCAAAGTTGGGTATACCTTTTTTTGATACGCACTGTATACATGCAATGACATTTGACAACACAAAAAATTCAAAGTATAAAATCTTGGTTTCAGCATACATTTACTTTGAAACTATATTTTGATAGGAATGCACTAAATCCATGAATTACAGTATGAAGTACATTTTGAGATTTTAAAGAACAGAAAATATCAGTAAAAGGGTTTTAAAACCCCATGATCCGATCAAAAATGACCCCTCAGTTTTCATGTCTTTTTTTGTAACATTTTTTTCTCACACAAGTTAAAGGTCTATACAAGAATTACTCTTTTTTGTTATGAGGCCTAAAAGGCAAAATTTCCCTTAAAAATGTAACATTACTAAACGTGGAATTGCCCCACTGAGCTTACACACAAAAATAACTTGATTTAAAAATGTAAATATTTGCAGACCCCATGGTCAACTCAGACCTTCTGACATTTTTGAGGGTTCACCAGACCGATGGCCACTCTTCAGAGGGTTCACTTGACCAGTAGCCCACAAGACCGACAATTTTCTATCTCCTCTTGCATATTTCTTTGTTTATCAGGGCTGTCTGTCTTGTGGAGCTTTTAAAACTTTCTTCTTTTCTATATTTCTTAAACATGTAACATATTTTCAATGTGTTTTCGATCTAGTGAACCTTTTGTAAATGTCGGTCTTGTGGGCTGTGGGTCTACTGGCATGACCCCTTCATTCACATACACTGTACAAAAATACAAAAGCAAATACAAATCTTAGTATAACATTATTTCACTTACATTACGTGACCCACCTCTCTGCCACCCAACTCAGCTCACACACAGAACTTGATATACTAGTAACCTTGTTAATATTTGCAGAACCCACAGACAACTTGGGCCTGGTTTTGCATTCATAAAGTACAGTTATTCACTCGCAACTACAAATCTTTATACAAAAATACAAAACAAATACATACATATTGCTTTGCTGTACACAAAAATTCCATATAGTCTGTTGAAAGCTAGAAGGGCGTTTACTCTGCATGAAAGGATGTGAGGTCACGCCCTTCTGACTCTGACAGATAATACATGTACATTCTTTATGTGGTTAGAGAAAGAGAATAAAAATGTACAGACAGGGCACAACCAATTTTGTTAAAACATACACACTCCTCTGGAAAGGAATGGGTCTGGGACAATAATAATACTGGTCAATGTTAAATGTAGGAAAAATGTCTGGACCAATTCATGCAATACTATAGCCTTAAATTGCTTTATTTTTTTATCACATAATATCATCTTTTGAAAATTCCAAATTACATAATATTCAGAATTTTTACTTGTCAATTATTGCCTTAGAAACAAAATTCTTTAACCCATAGCAGTACAGTGTCTCCTTTTAGTGATGTTTTTTCAATGCAGTACCTTGTGCCATTCATGAATTTAAATTTAAATATTACAAGTCTCTAAATTGGCAACGCAGTGTAAAATCTCACTATTTTGTGTACAAATCGGCAATTTTTCTGTTGAATTCAATTTTGCAATTTCTATTCATATTGTTTCATTCAATAAACATTTCTATCTTTTTGAAAAATATGTAGGAGTGGAAAATAAGAATAATTGTTGCCAATTTGAAGATGGATAACTGATTAATAATAATCTGCATTTATATGGCGCCTTTCCAGTTAGTAACTGCTCAAAGCGCTTTACAGCACCCCGGTTATTGGATCCTATTACGATTCTGCGCACTTATAGTACACATTCTCCACTCCACAAGGGAGCATTCCAGTCTGGCTGCCATTTTACAGGCGCACATATACTATTCCAGTCAAAGTGACATTCGCATCCTACCGGGTACCCATTTAACACCTGGGTGGAGAGTGGCAAATGTAGATTAATGTCTTGCCAAAGGACATTAGTGTCGCGGCGGGACTTGAACTGCGAACCATGTGATCCACAGTCCGGTGACATATCCACGAGACCACGACACCTCTACCAGACCACGACATAAGAAAAATCTGAACTGCTATAGGTTAAACATATAAGCCATTAATGTCAAAAAATGTAAATTCCTACCCCCTTAATATATCAAAATGCAGGTCTCAAGAACATTTTCTAGGGGGTGGCAAGGTATATTTACATCTTCAAATGAAGGGATAAGTAGATATGATTTCTCTAACTCTACCTGATACACATAGAAAAATATTGTACAAATAATTTCTTGGTACTGCAAAATTTCAATATGGCACGAAAAAGAGACATGATAACGAAGCTTTTCGACCTGCACTCATCAGGTTATCACGCAGGTATATAACAAATTACTTGAAATCAACTATATTATACTCGGTGAACCCGGACGCAACCTAGACGCCGTAATTTCAGAACAATCGCAAAGCTTGGACGAACTCCTTTTGTCTGCACAGAAGAGGTTCTTGCGATTGAATGTAAGCAGCTTCCAGAAAGCGTAAATGCGCTGAGCTTCTGGCCCGGGACATAATTGAGAATTGATCGTCGGCATAGCTTTGTGCGCAAGCTGGATTGTTCAGCAAGTGGAGACCAATCGCTGAATCGCATTTGGCTATCTTTGGTCTGTTAGCGTGCATTTCAGATTTGCAGGCACGGACGGGCTGCGTGCGCTGATTGGTTGTACGGTTCCGAATAATCGAGGGAATGTGTTGTTTAATGCGATCAGCCAACCGCTGAGAAGTACGGCCCACGTACCTGGCATCGCACCGGCACTGAAATTGGTAAATAACATTACTCTATCATGGCGACTTAGACTCACCACCTGTTCCTGAGCCCGTATTCATTGATCTCATGAACTTTGCCACTCGCGCGGTTGAGTTTAGTTTCAATGATACGATGTATTCACAGATAGATGGTGTGGCTATGGGATCCCCATTAGGCCCCGCGCTTGCTAACATTTTTGTTGGCTTTCATGAAATGCGCCTGCTACAGAACGCCACCGATCTTAATATAGTCCCACATGTGTATTGTCGGTATGTTGATGATACGTTTGCAATTTTTGATAACCGCGCAGCGTGTGAGGTTTTCCTTACACAACTGAACCGGCTCCATCCCGCGCTAAAATTCACATGTGAAATTGAACTGTCCAATGCGCTCCCATTTCTCGACGTTCTCGTTGAGAGAAGTGATGGGAAATTCATCACTTCCGTCTACCGCAAGCCCACATTCACTGGCAATACACGAGATGGGACTCGTACAGTGCAACTTCATACAAGATTGGGCTCATTAGAAACTTAGTGTGCCGCGCCCTTAGGATTTGCTCTGCGTGCAAATTAGCTCCCGAAATCGCAAAAATCAAAACTATTCTCCTTGACAATGGTTACCCTGAGCATGTTATATCTCGCACCATAACACGGACGCTGGAGGCACAATCCAAATCTGACACCAGATTTGGACCTGCCAAATGCCCCGTGTATCTCAAACTACCCTGGAGGGGTAAGGTATCTGACAAATACGCCAGTCAGATCAAACACGCAGTGTCATGTTGCTATTACGCGGTTTCGACACGCATTGTGTTTTCTACACACAGGATGCTACCGTCAACTAGCAAGGATGTACTACCCACCCCCCACTTGAGTAATGTTATTTACCAATTTCAGTGCCGGTGCGATGCCAGGTACGTGGGCCGTACTTCTCAGCGGTTGGCTGATCGCATTAAACAACACATTCCCTCGATTATTCGGAACCGTACAACCAATCAGCGCACGCAGCCCGTCCGTGCCTGCAAATCTGAAATGCACGCTAACAGACCAAAGATAGCCAAATGCGATTCAGCGATTGGTCTCCACTTGCTGAACAATCCAGCTTGCGCACAAAGCTATGCCGACGATCAATTCTCAATTATGTCCCGGGCCAGAAGCTCAGCGCATTTACGCTTTCTGGAAGCTGCTTACATTCAATCGCAAGAACCTCTTCTGTGCAGACAAAAGGAGTTCGTCCAAGCTTTGCGATTGTTCTGAAATTACGGCGTCTAGGTTGCGTCCGGGTTCACCGAGTATAATATAGTTGATTTCAAGTAATTTGTTATATACCTGCGTGATAACCTGATGAGTGCAGGTCGAAAAGCTTCGTTATCATGTCTCTTTTTCGTGCCATATAAAAATATTGTAATTAATCAGCACTAGCAATACATTGCATTCACATGTAGTTTATAATACATGTACTGTAATATTCTGTATTTTCACTGCTCGTCAACATTGGCCATCTCATCAACTGTACCTGCTTTTAAAATAGAAGAAAATGCTAGCCAAATTCTACTGCAAAAGAGAAGCGAAAAGATGTTCCGAAACGATGTTTTTATAATAATTCAAAATACACTGAGGCAGGACCAAGTCACACAAAAGCTGCATAAACAGCTGAAACCTTGTCTTTAAAAAAACATTAGCACAGCGAGTTCCTCTTTGGCACAAACACGTAGAGATATATAAATATGCAACATCCTTATTCACAGAGCAAATATAAATATGCAACATCCTTATTCACAGAGCACAGAGCAAATAGCAAACGGCTTCTGGTATTTCAGTCATGAACAATGGTGGTTTTCCAGTTTCCTCTTTCTGACAAGCTCACTTCCTTGTGGAAACTATCCAACCTCTATGTCAAGTAGAATTAAGGATTCACAGCATAGAGGTTTGCTTTCTCACTTCCTCAGTATGAGCAATTCAGACAGAACACCCTGTCACATCTCTCATCATAACTGCAATACAATTTAAACAGACAAAAAATTACAAACTGCAAATTATGTAAGCATTTAGAGATGATATTGAAATACATGTACATGTATTCGGTGTACATATTGCATGAAACTAAATCAATACAATTATAGAAGGTGGCAAAAGAAATGGAAAAAATTAAAACAAAGGTTTTGCAATTTGTCAGTGATTACAACATTTTCAGGCATTTCATAATCATAATCCTACTTGGAAAATAAAAACAAGAGGCGCAGTTCAACTTTTAACATACAATGGAAAGGAATTTTTAAAATAAAATTTAAACTTAAACTCAAAGTTGTCAATATTTCAATATTTCTAAGAGTGCAATAAATTTATTCAACCTCTTTATATTTTTATTTTAAATATATACCATTGATTGATCCCCTACATTGTAAACACCAAAATAAACTACAAAATGTACATGTAGTCTTTCCAATTAAAGTAGTTTGAGAAATTAATTCATTATCTAATCCCAATTTTATGTTAATACACGCAGAGTACGCCTTCCTGTTAGTTTCATTATTGGCTACAATCCTGGACCTTGACTTAGCCTATTGGTATATTGAATAACAGGAAAATGTAAAGGAAAATGTAAAGCATAATGCAGATAACAGTGATTCACTTTATGGCTACAATACTTCTGTCTGTCAAAACAGGAAGAACTGAGCAGCCAAAACACCACACTACAAAATTGCTACTGTAATAAACAACCCCTCATTCTACTATCACAATGGTTCTGGTTAAAGCTGAGTCATATCGGTTTGTAAACTGACCCTCGAGCGAGGCTATCGATCCCCGGTGCTGTTTTGGCGAAACCGGTGCATCAATGAAATTTATGTATATGATATAATACAAAGAAAAGAAGTAGCGAGCGCGAATTTCGCGAGTTGATGTCGGTACGCAAATTTAACAGCTAGCAGAAATTTCGCCACTTTGCACCGCAAAAAAGTGAAGCCTGAGATAACAGGATCTCGGATTGCAATAATCACCTCATTTCATTCATCATACATGTAGGTGCTAGTATTTATTATGTACATAGATTCTACTACGTAAAAGCTGGTTAGATATTTTAAAACTTGGCTTGAATTTCATTTTTATTCAAGCTCAACGCTAAAGTCTCATGCCTCAATTCATTCTCCAGTAAAAGATATTTATATTTTTTCATTTAATATGATTTTTTATTGGATTCCTGTTGCATTAATTCAGTTTGGGTGTCCAATTATTGAATTTCTGATTATTCTTCCTTCTCAATCATGTATAGTAGTCAGGTCGCGATCGCGAGTCAAGGGAGGGAGTCACGTGACAATAGGGTTAGAGAATACGTGTATGAGAATGAAGGATATTCAGAGAAATTCAATATTTTGACACCAAAACCACTATTTAAAACAGGGATCCACCAAAAAATCAAATGAAATAAAAAAAAAAATACAAATGTCTTTTACTGGAGACTGAATTTTGGCATGAGTTTTCAGCTTTGAGCTACAATTAAAGTGAAATTTAAGCCAATTTTTTGAAGTGCCTAACCAACTTTTACATGGCCAAGTTTATGCTCAACTTAAATGCAAGACTAAATAACCAAATGTACTGAAAATTAAAAATAGCAAATCAAATGGACGTGCTAAACCTTGTGTAAAATATTCTTGGTCCATTAATATATATATCGGTGCACCGGTGTTCGACCAGAGCAAAGCGGTCGATCTCTGGTTTACAAAATAACCAATATGACTCAGCCCTAGTTCTGGTAGTCAAAAGAACATCTATTCACTGTCTGCTATTATGTCAAATATATCTCAACTGGCTTCAATCATTCAAATACCCATGAAAAACAGATAAAACTAAAAAGTATTATTCATTTCTTGAAGCCCTTGCCAAATTCATATCATATTACCAATCATGTTGCAAAAAGAGAGAAAAAGGGAAAAAGTAAGGCTCTGGTTTTTTTAACTATGACCAAAAAGCTTAATGGCACTTTGAGGGCCCCCAAATTTTTAAAGATAAAGAATTGGAAATCAGTTTTAACTTTTTCTTGTAGCATGGACCTAGGTTGATCTCCCATAGCTTAATGAAAAATTTTCAACTTTGATTTATGTGCCTGAGGTATCCCTGAACAGCAAATTGTTTACGGAATTTTGTAACCCAAGTTGACATACCATTTTGTTTGGAGCTGAAAAATATATAAAGCCATACACAATATATTCCTTTTCTATTCATGATTAATGAGCATGGATGGATCTTTAAAAAATTTAAATGTCATCTGAACAATCTCTCATATTTTGATGGAACGGTGTAATCAAAAATGGTGTTTCGGACGTTACATCTTCCGTAAACATTTTAGACCCACATTTAACCCACTAGAACAAGAACTTAATTACCTCATATCCATATTAGAATACACTTATTAGTTACTCCAAATAAATAGCTTAAAATAAAACAGAAATATATTGTAGTAGTGCTGATGGTAAAAATATCCTCATCAAATGAAAAAGATGTCAAATTTTCCGTAAACAGTTTTGTAACGTCCGAAACAATTTTCATTTTGAAGTAGTAAAAAATGTATGACTTGGTGGACCTATCTTTTACAACATTTTATAAACATCTTAAGGCAGCTACCCATCTAAGCAAAAAATAATTGAGGAGCTTATTACATTGTCACTTTATCAGTAAAACCAATTTTCCGTTAACAGTTGTAACATCCGAAACAAATGTAACGTCCGAAACACAAAATACTCATTTAAAGCTGATTAGTCAAATGTTATGGTATCTGGAGTGAATCAATCATTATGGAATAAAACATTGTAAGTCATTACACAAATTTAGACACAAATTATATGATTCACATGCAACAATTTTTTGTAAGGACAAGAAAGTTGTTTCGGACGTTACATAATTTTATTGTTAACACATAATTTACAAATTTCAACTAATTTTTTGACATATCAGCAAATTATGATTTCACAATCTTTTCCCATGTTAAGAAAACTATTTTAAATATTTTATTTAGCTTTGAATACAAAGAAAGCATGAATAGGATGCTAAAAACTCATTTTTTAATGAATCATCTAAGCTTTCTTCAAATTGAAATATAAACAAATTATAATTTTGAAGCCACTCTATGTGATGAAATGCATTGTTGGATGGTTTAGTATATCCTAAATTGTAATTTATTGCAAAAAAATCACAACAAAAGTTACTTGTAAAAAATTTTGAGTCATTTTAACAGTATTTTCTGGTATGCTGTAAGCACGTTTCGGACGTTACATTATACTGTTAACATCTATTTTTAAACTCCAGCCAGTTCAAATGGGGGGCAAAGATTGATGTAAGAGGGAGTGATTTCCATTTTTCAACCTTTCCTCTTACTGTTAACAGTGTTTTGCATTTGTATTTTATCAGTTTTTCATTTTTATGAAGGATATCCCAAATGATGTCATTAAACTTAAGTTTATTTGGTCAATTTAAAGTATTTTTTCAGTAACAGTCACACACCTTAACTTTACCCAGTCTACAAAAAAAGAATATGTGGTGTAAATATTTCAAAAATACAACCAAGCTAAACCATTTTCTCAAAATTTACATGAAATATGGAATTTTACCTTAAAATAGGGGGACTATTAAACTTTAATATGTATCATATTTATGTGTGTATATGTATGTGTGGGACTACTTACAACTTTTGAATTATTTAGCTGATTTTTTTAATGCTTAATCCTCACAATTTATCATGCCATTTTGGGAAATAGAATTGGAAACCAATCATTCTAACATGGAAATATAAATAAGCTAAAGCCTCTCCAAATCCATCCATTCATTTATTATCTTCTTGTAGGGTGTAATACCCTATCAGCAAACTCTGTCAGCAAAAACTTAAAAAACACCACCAACAATAATTCCTAGAAAGTATACAAGAATAAAGCATTACAACTAAATTTTTGTAGATTTCCGTGAAGTTCTCTCACTTGCTCGTTTCGACTTTACCAAAATGTGAGCTACATGTACATGTACGCTTTATACTGTACTATTCAAATGCTTGCCCCGCCTATGCCTTGTGTATGAAATAAGTAGGATATTAGTACCCTTTCTAATGATTATTCAATTTTATTTGTAGAAATTATGAAAATGAAAATGGGTTCTTTATTCATGTTGTGTACCATTGTTAAAGTCAGACAAAGAAAAGATCGTGGACAAATTTACAATCTAAAAAAAAAAAAATATTTATGGTACCAATAATGTTTCATAGCTTTCTAGAAGGCTTGATTTATGCTCTGAATACTTTGAATATCCTCATAGAATCCCCTGGTGAAGCAGTGTGTGATCTAATGACCTAGGTTGTCACATCTTTGACATCAGCAAGCTAGATTAGAGATGACCAAAAGTCATTACCATTCAAGTTCATACATCAGCCACCAAAAGACTAAGAAGCACAAGCTCTAAGTTCAGATCAGGACAAAGTTTGGATTATGCTCTGATCGACATGTTAACATCATGTAACGTCCGAAACGAAACACTGCATACATTGTTTTTCATAACATGCTAAACAGAATATAAGTTTAAGTGAATTTTCTAAGAGGTTTCAGTGACTACAATTGCTATTAGGTTCATATCTTGCAGGTTTACATCACTTATACATTTTAAGTGCATGTAAGTACACCTTGGATTCCAAATTGAGTAGCTGATAGAGAAAACTATGTGCTAAACTGCGCATTTGTGTGGATTAAATTTTGTATAAATGTAATAAATTATTGATAGAGTATTAAACTGCCAACAAGTATTGTCACAGTCCAATCATACCAAAAGAAAGGAAATAGAAAATGATGAAAACTGTAATGTTAACAGAATGTAACGTCCGAAACGTCAGGGGTGTTACAAATGGAAATCGTCAAATAATGCACCCGTTCCCAATTGTTTTTGTATGTATCTATCTTATATCATCACTTGTTTACAAAAAATAAGTTTGACCCAAGGAAAGTAGATTCTACTATATGAAATAAAAACTTTTAGTTGTCAAACCCCAAATTTAGGGCTATTTTTAAGTTTCAAGTGATGTAAAATCTTTATTTTTCAAGATAGAAACTCAAAATTTTCCATGAATAATCTCTGAAGCACATTCCAAATGAATATTATATACAACTGATATAATTTGTAACAGTTCAGTTTAATTTCACATTTATAAGATATGCTATATTGTGGAGTAAAATTGTAAAACTCATAATGTTCATGTCTGTCCACTAAATATGGAGATAGATTAAGCTCCAAAATTTGCATTTCTCAAAAATATAAATAGTCTTGATACTCAAAATACATGTTTGAAGTGTGTAAACATAATTTCATTTTAACCCTCTTTGGGGACATATTTGGTATATGTTAAAAATACCAGTGAAGTAATGTAATGGTATGACTTACTTGATTGTTGAGCAATTTGAGCAGAACCCACTCTCACAGTTGACACAGATTTGTCTGCATCCATGGCACAAATTCTTTTCACAGTAGGCACAAACAAAGTGGACAGGCATACTAGGATTTCGACAAATAATGCATATCACCTTTGAAGAATCTGGAAGAAAATGACAACAATTCAGTGATAATTACATACTGGTAATTGTCTAACAATGATCCAACCGCGACATGTTGGATTGTGTAAGAATTTTAAAAGGATGAACAGTTTTATCTATGTGTACATTTTATGAAAATTCATTGATTCTAGCTCAATGACCCCCTAAATGACCTCCAGACTTCTCCTCCGCCATCTTACAATAGTGAGTTTTCGAATGTGTCGACGTGAACGCCGTCCTAGATCCTCCCAGCTACAATGGACTGCTTTGTATTAACTGCATACCGCGCTTTGTGCAAGAACGGCTCACCCGTCCACTGGCTTCTCCCTCGTCCACTAGTCAGATCGAGAACGCGTCACACATGATATTGCCGTCTTCTCTAAAACGTGAACCACGCTTCACCCATTGTTAGCTTCATGATTCACCTACTTTGTATGCAGTTAACAGAAAGCAGTCCATTGTCGCTGCGAGGATCTAGGATGACGTTCACGTCAACACATTTGAAAACTCCCTAATGACCCTTGGGAAAACCACCCCTTGGACAAATGACTTTCTAGCTACACCCTAATGACAAGAAAACAATTAAATATCTGATAACTATCCCTTTACCTCCTCCCAGCCCTGCTCCCCGAACTTTTCCTGGGTCAATGGCTCTCTTCAAATAATTCTTGGTTTTACTATCCAAGATGTGGTAATTGAGACTCAAAGTTAAACGTCAAAGTTATTCATAATTAATGTATGTGTCTTGTAGGGAAAAGGGTTGAGGATATGGAACATCACATGTTTTTACTTCAATTGATGTGCTCAGTGCTAACTTATCTCTACTGTGCGTCCCCAAAAAAAGTTAACAGTTGGAAAAAGTCTCCCAAAATAAACATTTCAAAATATTTATAGGAAATATTCATACATGTACCTGTGGATAGATTAGGGTCTCTTCTATCAAATGACACCACAATATCTGGCAATATTTTATGCTCGAGGGAACAAAAGTGACTTTTGCGAAAGGGTGCAAAATCCAGACTTGACAAGAATTAGTATTTTGTGCTGGTTGGTATCAACAAATTTGATAACCGTAGAAAGTTGATAGTTGGAAAAAGTCTCCCCAAATGAACATTTCAATATACCGTATGTAAAAAAAGTGAGTACACCCCTAACATTTTGACAGTCATTTTATTCTATCTTCTCAAGGGACAAAGCTAGAGAGGTCAAACTTTGACATCATGTAGAGTAGTTAGTCTACAACGTATGTGATGGCATATAATCACTGTACTGTGAAAACAACTCAATGAATACTTCATTGTTTCGGAAAGGGTGGCCAAAAAAGTCAGTACACCCTCTGGAGATTTTGTTATGAACTTGTCCTAAGTGTCAGTATTTGGTGTGGGCTCCATTGTTTTCACATACTGCCTTAATTCTTTGTGGCATAGAGTCTACCAGACGTGCACAGACAGTTGCAGGGATGTTTTTCCATTCCTCCTGGACAACATCACGGAGCTGCCGTATGTTGGAAACCTGGCGCAGCTCCACCTTCCGCTTGAGGATGCCCCACAGATGCTCAATTGGGTTGAGATCTGGGGACATGCTTGGCCACTTCATCACCTTGACCTTGAGCTTCTGGAGGAAGGCTGTAGTCATCTTACTGGTATGTTTGGGGTCATTGTCGTGCTGGAAAATAGCCTGGCGACCTGTCACAGTACATTGTAGAATCCATGATTCCCTCGATGAACCGTAGTTCACCAGGTCCAGATGCACTCATGCAACCCCACACCATGACACTGCCACCACCATGCTTGACCGTAGGTAGTACACACTTAGCCTTATACTCCTCACCAGGACGCCGCCAGACATGTTGAACACCATCGGAGCCAAACAAGTTGATCTTTGTCTCGTCAGACCATAGAACATGGTTCCAGTAGGTTCCAGTTTTTGTTTTGTTGGTTTCTGCGAACTGCTTGCGGGCTCTCTTGTGTGCTGCCTTAAGAAGGGGTTTCTTTCTTGGACGACGTCCATGCATACCAACTTGGTGCAGGCTGTTCCGGATCGTCTGGGCAGTAACACATGGTCCTCCACCTGAAGCAACCTCTTCAGCAATGCTGCCAGCACTTCTACGTGGGTCTGCAGAAGACAGCCTCTGGACATGACGACGATCACGTGAACTCAACTTGGCTGGACGACCCTGACGAGGCCTGTTCTGGGTGGATCCCGTCGTAGAAAATCGCTGGACAACCCTAGCCACGGTGCTAGGACTCACTTTCAGGGTCTTGCTGATTTTTTTATAACCAAGGCCATCTTTGTGGAGAGCAACTATTCTCTTCCTCAGGTCTGTGGAGAGTTCTTTGCCGTGAGGAGCCATGAATGACCCATTCATGCGGAAAAACAATAACATGATGATCATGAAAGGTGTCTTTGCCCACCTGGTTGACTTTATCACCTTGCATCACAAAGGGTGTACTGACTTGTTTGGCCACCCTTTCAGAAACAATGAAGTATTCACTGAGTTGCTTTCACAGTACAGTGATTATATGCCATCACATACGTTGTAGACTAACTACTCTACATGATGTCAATGTTTCACCTCTCTAGCTTTGTCCCTTGAGAAGATAGAATAAAATGACTGTCAAAATGTTAGGGGTGTACTCACTTTTTTTACATACTGTATGTTCATGAAATTTTCATACCCATTGATTGCTCAGGGTGTCTCCTATCACATGACACCAAAACGATATCTTGAGTGAGCAAAACCCATTATAATGAAATGGTGCAAAATCCGTGGTTGACAAAACTTTGTATTGGTTCTGTCTGGTATCAGCAAAGTTGAGAGTCTTAAAAAGACTTTAATAGAAACTTTTAAATTCTGATTATTACACAGCAATTTATGAAAGAATGGGCTTAGTTTTCTGTATGTCCTGACATATCCCATCAAAACTTTATGGTGGACTGAGAAAACCAGCTTGAATTTAGACCTTGCCAAAACTTATATTTCAAAACACTCAATAAAGCAGTTAATTTTTCACTGAAGCATAAAAATACTGATGAGATACGTAAAGACATACATATAACAGAACCTCTTCTTTCGTAAATTGTCTATTATTGATCAAAATATGAATATTTATAAGCCTTTTCATGACTCAGCTTTGCTGATATCAGCCAAAAGAAATACCAATTCTTGTCAAGTCTGGATTTTGCTCCTTTTTACAAAAGTGGTCTTTGTCCACTCAAGCGTAAAATATAGCCACATCTGTGGGTGTCATGTAATAGAAGAGACCCTAAGCTATCCACAGGTATGAAATTTTGCTTCAAATATTTTGAAATATTTATTTGGGGAGACTCTTTCAGACTTAACTTTTTTCTGGGACACACTGTATGTTGGAATATTATTTCTAATATTAGGACATCTACATGTCCATCTACATGTACATGTACATGTACTGAAATTCATTGGTGCCAACAGAAGGAAAAGCATAAGAAAGTTGAATAAGCCCTCTCAGAAGTCTCATTTAAAATTAATTTCTATAACTACTTCTTTTTTAAAGTTAAAGGAGAATGAAACTCAACATACATTAGCTGATAATAATGTGGAAAATTGTCAGCCTGTTCAAAATATCTTGAAAATACTCTGATTTGATTACTCAGTAAGGAGAAGAGTCTCTAGATATTATCCCATGAAGGCTGCCATTTTGAAAAACTGTGATGTCATTGCGGTACATGTCCATTTACCTGTACACAATGGATAAAATGTTGCATAATGAATAGCTATTGTACAACTAAAGCCACCCATGCAAAATGGCAGCCATCTTGGTACACCCATTGTCTCGCACAGGTGATATCTAAGAGCAGTTGTAGGTCTTTGTCACTTCTTTGAAGAATTGACAAACCTTTGTCAGACCAAGCAACTTACAAGTGCATGCCAAATCCTGCTTAACAAAAGAAACAGCTAAACCAAATATCTTGACACAAATAGGTTATATGACAGGATAAAAGTATCTTCATTTGAATGTACAGGACTACAAAAGTGGTTTATTATGAGAAAATCCAGTGTCATGCATTCCACAGCTGATCATGAGTGTCATGGTAGCTAGTGTATAGGTCAGTGGGTATCTCACAAATAGAATTGCTCTGACATTACTTTGTAAAGAAAATGGCAGCCCCCATGGGATAATGTCAAGCAAGGAAACTGCAACTTTGGGAGACACTGTTCTTCTTAAAGATCACATTGCAAGAAAATTCCATCAAAATAAATATTGGCTTAATACTTATTATTGCATAGATGGCATAAATTATACAAGGTTATCCAAATTCAACGCTTGGAAACATTTGAATTAATTAAACGGTAAAATACAGCCCCCGATATAGCAGCTGAAGAGCTCCTTGAACGCTGCTGAGATGTGTGACGACACACGAAGGACCAGTCCTGTCTAAGCAGACGATGTCCCATAACATCTTACACATTTTTCAGTGCCTGTTTTGTCATCTCCTCTTCACTTATTTCTCTTACTTGACTAGCGTCAGTCTTAATGTTAGTCTGTTGCCTCACTCTTAACTTCGTGTATGGTATTATTTTGATGAAAAATGCAGCGTTAAAAAAATAAAGGAATCAGTCACTTGTAAACAAAATAAGACGCCATTGTATTTTCAGCTGCTTGCACCGGGGCATGTTCGGCGTTTCAAGAGGGAACGAATACAATCTGTGATATTATTCGGAGGGCTTTTCAATTTGAAAATGGGGTTTATTTCATTGATCATTGACCCTTCTCCTGTGTATTTACAATCAAACGGTTTTAGTTATCAGAATCAGTTTCACTTTCCCTTTTAGAATGGTGTGAAATAAGGTCATGTTAAATATACCAAACTCTTTATAATTTGATAAATAATTGCATTGCAATTACGTTCATTCATTATAGGACGTCGTCTGCTTAAGCAGGATCGATCCCTAGTGTGACGACATCAAAACGTCGCTATATTTCTGGCGAATCCTCGGATATTCCAGATGCTTAGAAGAGCTTTTATTTATGTTGTTTTTATACTCATCAGATACGCAGTTGACATAAAACTTATACGATTGCCATCTGTAAGCTTCCCAGTTTCTAGTGATACATTAATTGCCATATTTGTGATTTTCTTGCAATGTGATCTTTAAATAATCAAATAGGAGTAATTTCAAGATATTTGTAATAGGCTGACAATTATCTACATGATTATAGGCTAATGTTTGTTGCCTTTTATTTCCCTTTAAATTGTAAAAACAACCTCTGTTCCAACTACATTGGCATCATTCCAAAGCTCACAAATCCATGTTTTAGGGAGTTATTTCTCCTTTCTGTTAGTGCTTCTGTATTCTGATCTGAAGCTCCAAAGCTTTGCTTCGATATAAACTTTGCCTTTTTCCTCTAGATTGGACATTGCTAGAGTCTCCTTAAAGTAGAACGTTGATGATTTTAAATATTGGCTTAATACTTATTATTGCATAGATGGCATAAATTAAACAAGGTTATCCAAATTCAACGCTTGGAAACATTTGAAGTAATGATTATTATCAATTATAAAACGGTAAAATACAGCCCCCGATATAGCAGCTGAAGATCTCCTCGAACGCTGCTGAGATATGTGACGACACACCCTGGACCAGTCCTGTCTAAGCAGACGATGTCCCATAACATCTTACACATTTTTCAGAGCCTATTTTGTCATCTCCTCTTCACTTATTTCTCTTCCTTCACTAGCGTCAGTCTTAATGTTAGTCTGTTGCCTCACTCTTAACTTCGTGTATGGTATTATTTTGATGAAAAATGCAGCGTTAAAAAAATAAAGGAATCAGTCACTTGTAAACAAAATAAGACGCCATTGTATTTTCAGCTGTTTGCACCGGGGCATGTTCGGCGTTTCAAGAGGGAACGAATACCATCCTGCTATTATTCGGAGGGCTTTTCAATTTGAAAGTGGGGTTTATTTCATTGATCATTGACCCTTCTCCTATGTATTTACAATCAAACGGTTTTAGCTATCAGAATCAGTTTCACTTTCCCTTTATAATGGTGTGAAATAAGGTCATGTTTAAATACACCAAACTCTTTATAATTTGATAAATAATTGCATTGCAATTACGTTCATTCATTATAGGACGTCGTCTGCTTAAGCAGGATCGATCCCGAGTGTGACGACATCAAAACATCGTATACATGTATTTCTGGCGAATCCTCGGATATTCCAGATGCTGAGAAGAGCTTTTATTTGTGTTGTTTTTATAATCACCAGATACGCAGTTGACATAAAACTTATACGATTGCCATCTGTAAGCTTCCCAGTTTCTAGTGATACATTAATTGCCATATTTGTGATTTTCTTTGAATATCTACTTTAAAACTTTAAAACAAGGGACTTCTTGAATGTGTAAAAATGGGCAGTTTTACAATCCACTTTTTCCTTGTCTTTGTGATAAATAAGGGAAATGTGCTTTGAATATCTCCCTTTTCTGCTTAAAAAGGGACCTACATGTATACTAAAGTCTTTGTTGTACATCACAAAGCCTTCATACTGGACTTTTGATAGACTTTTAATCATTTCAAGAACACACCTTGCTGGTTTGCTTTCTTGAGAGGAGAATTACTATAAACTAACTGTCCTGTTGTGCTAAATCTGAACTGATCATTGTGCGCGGACGGAGGGCTTGGACTACTGAAAGGTGTACGTGTATCATTCTTGGGGTCGTTGTTATTCTGCAAAAGACAATTCTCCGCCATCTCCACCTCCTGGCCTTGATGTTCTTGGGCTGCCATGGCTCTCTGACCATCCTTTAGAAGCTGTAATGTGCGATCTGTTTGGAAGTTGAAACAAAGAATGAAACTCAATCCATCATGATGTAGAATACAAAACTCAGTTGTTATGCTTCTGAATACATCTTGGGCTAGGGGCAATGTTTACCTTTACAAATCTCAAAATAACTGTAACCTTGACTCTATTCCATCAATTACCTCTAAAAATACAGAGACCAAAAACAGATTTTTAAATAAAAGTGTAAAACTACATGTACATATACATGTAGGTTACTACATAATGAACAAAAAAAGTTCCCACGGCTGAACATCTACCAGATTTGACCTGTTATTATGCTGGCCAAAAACAACTTGAAAATTTCACTTGCCCTGGGTGATAGTGATCCAATTCAAAGAATTGTCTGGAAATAAGATATTTTATCATCCTTAGTTTTACAAAAGAATATTTTCCCACAAGTTTGCTGATTATTCTGGTGTTTCACCTCTTCAACTTTGAGGTCGACCACTGCCAAAAACTGACAGAGCTCCACAAAGGGATGGTTTCATGAGTGTGAAGCCCCGTTTTAATAGACCGCGTCCGGACAGAGTCGGGACTGATGCCGGGTTGAAAAAGCGGGGCAGCAGGTGATAAAACCACGGGTGGTCCACCCCGGCGCGCCGTCTTAACAGACGTTCGCTGAAAACCTAACCGGGTAGATTCCCATAGTAAACCGGCAACGTAATTAGTAAACAAACCCAGTTTCTCACACGTGTTCGCGCGCCCGCGATGAGTCATTGCGCAATGTCGAGCTGTCCGGTCAGAAACTACCCCGAGAGCGGCTTAACAGAACGGCTGTCCGGAATTAGCAGGGGTAGAGTCGTGATTTTACCCTCGTTGGACCTAGTCAAATTTTGGCAAAATTATACCGGGTAGATTCCTCAGTAGGAGCGGCTTAACAGGAAGGGGTAAAGAAATCTAACCCGGTATCACCCGGTCGAGGCGTTTTAAAAAACTGTTAAGACGGGGCTTAAGTTCCTCGACTAGATGGGTGAAAGATGGTGATTGTTTTTTTTATTAAATCTCAGTCAATCAACTTTTTTTTCATCCTACAAAGTACAAACATCTTTTAAATTAATGTAAAATATAGCTGGCCTCCAGAATGATTTTCCAGACTAATGCGACTCAAATAACTCAGACATCACTGATCCATTTTTGAACTGACAGGATTTGGTTAACTGGTATACCATTTCATCTTTAAAAAAAAAAAATCACAATTAGTGCTGAGACTAAAAACCGGGTACCAGAGTCCCGACCGAGAGCTCCGAGTCCCGGGTCAAAATATTAGATACCCGTTTCCCTGAAAATAAGTATTTAATGATTACTTATGTATGTACATGACAAGGCGGTAGATGAACGACCAGCCATTCAATATTTATATGTAAAAATCCATGTAGCGGGCCACTGCAGTTATGCGCTTTCGATCCGTTCAACTTACTGTAAAACATAACCTTACAAATTCGTATACACAGAGAGCAAAGCTCACAGCCGTGACTCGGAGATTGCTCATTGGTTATCGAACCCATGACATAATTTTCATTAGAGTGCCCTTCCCCCTTCTAGGCAGTGAACGATACGTCATGGTCATGAGTGATTAACAGGCGTAAAGTTTACAAACTCATGCATATTCAACAGTCGCTCCATACTCGCACGTGGCATCTCATAACTCGTACATTAACAGATGTTTTTAACATCAACAAGCACGATCTGACACTGTCACAATTTCCTGAAAAACTTAAGCAAAGAACTAACGTATTACTGAAATCAGATTAAGAGTACATGAGCGATATATCCACAATGATATCCTTCGTTATTCATGCGAAAGTGAAAAAAAAGCAAGGCAGTGGGGAAGTCAAGGATGAGTGCGCGCGACCTCATTTGACAAGTCATGATACGCGCAAAAATATGCCAGCCAGCCCATGAAGGTTTGTGCCCTTTTTTAGGGTTTTTTTTTTTTCTTTCACACCGCGGCGGCATTGGGCGAAAGGTGCTTAGTATAAACATATCGAATTTCAAAAGGGAACCGCATGTGTGTTAAAGGATGATGTTACGGTCGGGCAGTGAGAAAATGTTGGCTTGATGATATCTTTTGATGAATGATGAGTTTGATGAAGATGATATTGAGGATTATTGTTTTGACGACATGATTATCAAGATAATGATATAATGATTATATGAGTTAATGACGATATGATGATGATCATGTGTGTTAAAGGATAAAGTTACGGTCGGACAGGGAAGAAAATGTTGGCTTGATGATATCTTTTGATGAATGATGAGTTTGAAACTTTGATGAAGATGATATTGAGGATGATTATTGTTTTGACGACATGATTATCAAGATAATGATATAATGATTATATGAGTTAATGACGATATGATGATAATCATGTGTGTTAAAGGATAAAGTTACGGTCGGACAGGGAAGAAAATGTTGGATTGATATTTTTTGATGAATGATGAGTTTGATGAAAATGATATTGATGATGATGATTACATGTATGATGATGATAATGATACGATAATGATGCTATGATGATGTCATGATGATATAATTATGATGATCATGATGAACTGATGATAGAACGATTATATGAGTTAATGATGATATGATGATCATGTGTGTTAAAGGTTGAAGTTACGGTTGGGCAGGGAAGAAAATATTGGCTTGATATTTTTTGATGAATGATGATATTGATGGTGAGGAGAGAGTTCCATATGTACCCCCGCTAACCCTAACCTTAACCCTATGGTCATCATTCTAGACCATGCATCTCCATATTTTTTTTTTCAATTTATGTGAGGGGTACATACGGAACTCTAGCCGATGGTGATAACTGTTTTGACGATATGGTTATCAAGATAATGATAAGATGATGATGATGATCATAACAATGATGATCATCATGATGATCATGATGATATGATAATGATACTATGATGTGATGAGATAATTATGATGATCATGATAAATCTTAGATAACATACAGGTTATCTACAATAACCTCACATATGTGTGAGTGATCTAGATCTATATGTTAAAGTAGTCACTCGAAGAGTCTAAAGTGTTTTGAATTGCTGCAAAATTCATACCACATCGAAGGGGAAGCTTTATAGCCCCCTCACACCTAACCGAATTGCCTGAAATATGCCTTGCGATGGCTGGCGAAAGGAATTTTTTTTAAAATCGTTTTCAATGGTAACTGATAGTAAATCATATTTACCCTTCGTGTTTGGGTTCGTACACCTTCTGAACTAACAGCTGCGATTATTCAAATTCGCGCGGAAATTTTGAACATGTTTAAAATTTCCCGACGAATTGAAAAATCGTTGGTCATCTGTTTGAATTCGCATCTCTTATTTAGTCTGCGGTAATCGTTCGTTTATCGTTCGTGTGTTATTGTCGCGCATAGTCCCTCATCGCGCTTTTGCCAAAGTGGACCGATCTCGAAAGAACCCTTAACAAAGCAACACGATGACAAAATATGAGTTGCGCATGGAAACGAAGATACTATGACAAACGGATTTTCGCTTGCCATCTTCTATGCGAAGGGAAACCAATACTAACTTTTACTAAATTTTAATAGCGATACATACACGAAGACAAGGCTAAGAGATACTAAGACAAACTATGGATTGCGATCGTGACTCTGCGGCACTTCAGACTGTGGTTGTGAGCCCGAGGTTGTGGATTTACTCCCGGTAGATGCAGTCTTTCGTGCCTTCCCTCTGCCTTTGCCTCTTCCTTTCACTGTAGGCATGTTGCGTGGATGACTTCTCTGGCCGTAACGTACAAGAACGCCCGATCTATTCCCTCGTCTTCGTTTCTAATCGCACGCCATATCAAACCATTGCTCACTGTTCGTTCGTCTTATTGGGTTATATCAACCCTTCGCTCGCCTTCGCCTGCAATTTACTCAAAGAGGTGAACCAAAAAATCGATATCCTTCGCATGTCATATTTATCCTTCGCTTACCGTTCGTTGATAAAATTTGACAATAGTTACTGATCGCATGATTTGACGGAAATTTTAGACGGAAATTTTTTGAATTCGTTGAATTCGCGTGCATTTCGTGCATTTTTCCCATTCGTCACCCTTCGTCCGCCTACATTCGGTCAGGTGTGAGGGGGCTATTACTGATTAGGTATAACAGCTTCCCAGGTCAAGATATGTTTTGGGACGGCAGTAATCATCTTTCAAAAATGGTATTTGTGAGATCCAGATTTTCTGCCTTCAGCAGTCCTCCGTGGAGTGTGGCGATGAGTGACGTCACAAACTGGACAACATATTGAGAGCTATGCTGGCTAGACGCGCCGCATGCATTGAAAACACATGCAAGTGACGCAATTTACTCGTTGATTTTTCGAGACTTATAGATCAAAATGTCGGTTGTAGACAAGGAAATTGAGCTCAATATGGACATAGAAATTGGTGAAGAAAGTGATTCAGTATATAGCAACAGTGATGATGATGATGATGGGGAGGTAGGAGAGATTGAAGGAGAAGAAGGAGAAGGAGAAGAACTGGGCGATGGTAGAAATCTTCCAGAAGCCTACCAGCACGAACCAAAGCCACGGCCACAGGCGTCGGGGGAAGACACTATGAACATGACGAACAAAGAAGCGGACAATTTATGCTGCTCCTCATTGTACCCTTCACAATTGCACTGGTTAACAAAAGAACATCCATTCATTGCTATCCTGTAAAAATATGTAGAACAGGTATCACATAATAGCAGTGAAGGGATGTCCTTTTGTCTACTAGAGCTATTGTGGAGGGTACAATGAGGAGCTGCATAAATTGTCCGCTCTCTTTGTCACCGTGTTCATAGTGAGAAGAGCAAGGTCCCGGTGCAGCTGCAGGTGCTGGCTTTTTCCCTCGGGGAAAAAACAGACGTCACTCGTCTCGACCCAAGAAATACGGAAATTTTTTTTTTTTTTTTTTGGGGGGGGGGGGCCTCGCTATTCATAAGGACCGCTATTCATTTAGGATGCGTTATGAATAGTGGTCCTTATGAATGGAGGTCCTTATGAATAGTGGTCCTTATGAATGGAGGTCCTTATGAATTGTGGTCCTTATGAATGGAGGTCCTTATGAATAGCAAAGTAATTTGTTTATGGTTCGCTCGCTATTATTTTAGAAGGACTGCTATACATACAAAACCGCTATTTATTTAATCACGCGTTATGGATAGCGGCCCTTATGAATAGCGGTCCATATGACTAGCAAGGTTACCCCCATTTTTTAAGTGAGCACAATAAAGAGGTTGTAAAAGGTCAGATCCTATATAATCATATTAACCCTTTCAAGACAATCAACCACATTTTGTGGTTTGGATTCAGAGCTCTAAAAAATATACCAGATGCATGAGTAGAAAGAGCAAAAAATTTTGCACACACCATTTTTTGTTGCATGACCATTTTGTGTTTGAGGCCAGGAATTTTAAAAACGAGAATAAGCTTTAAAATCCCTAAATTGGCAACAAACTAAGAGGTTCAAAATCATTGTTTTTTATCAAAATTGGCAATTTTGTCAGCTTTTCGACAAAATCGCTAACCATGTACTGTACATGTACATTGCTTTCAAAGACATTATACCTTATTAGAACCCTGTAGCACTAAAAGAAA
Source organism: Heliocidaris erythrogramma (assembly GCA_025617745.1). NCBI lineage: Eukaryota > Metazoa > Echinodermata > Echinoidea > Camarodonta > Echinometridae > Heliocidaris > Heliocidaris erythrogramma. The sequence continues at coordinate 23,164,652 of CM046855.1, forward strand.
AATATTATTGTTGCCAATTTGAAGAACAGAATGTGATCAATTTAGCCCTTAAATAATTCCTGTCCTGAAAGGGTTAAAGCACTTGTCGATATCAACAACCTAAACTATAACCAAGACCAATGAAGATATTCTAACTTAGTATTATCCAAAAATCACTCTAAAACGCTAGAAAAGTAACAATTGGATTTGGTACCGAAAGTCTAAATCTGAAATAGAAAATATGACAAATATCCCTGCGGCTGACTGACAGTCTGAGTGGTCTGATTATTCTCTCCAAAATACAACTAAAAGCGAAGAAATCAGTCACAGTAGTAACTATAGTAGGCAACGAAACATGCAACACCAGCTCCGGCTCGGTTCCCCGGACATACAGGCCCTGAACTCAACTGCACAAGCCGCCAAAGCCCATTACTAAGCTGAAGTTGTCAAACTCGCAAAATTGGTTTATAGCCGATTATTGCTTCATAAAAGCTGAAATAATCACGCAGATATATTCTATAATGTTTCAAGATGACACACTCCTGAGTGATATGTCGAATGATATCAAATAATTAACTGAAAGAGCGACAATAAATAGCACAAGAAAACAAACGTGTAGTAAACAAACCAGAGTAAACCAGCGCTCGCGCGCAACCCATAGATCTGTCAAGGGTGTGACATCACGTTTCAGACCTCGCTACGACCGTTGTTTGGCTTGGTTTGGGGGTCTGAGAAATTACATTTTAAGCCTTTCCAGGATATTTATATGACTTTTCAGCACATCATTTGTGTTTTTAAAGTTGTAATCTTTCCGTCCATATATAATTTGTCACTAATTTTCAGTTGTCGAGTGACTACTTTAAATGCTTGAAAAGTTTATTTTTTCTCTTTTATGTAAGATCGTTTTTTTTATTGTGAAGGAATAAAAAAAAAATTTCAAAACAAAAAAATACTGGAATATATTAGAAAGGATTACATGCATATTCAAACATAGACAATGACAGACTTTTTTATGAGTTAGACATGCCAAGACATGCCGTGGTTAGATTGAAAGTGGCGCGGCCGGGAGGGCATTATCAGACTATCCTGCTATCGTCTTTTACAATGAGCCTGAGCTGAGTGACAAGACAGGTGAACACAGGTGGGCAAACCCAGAGAATAAGGGACCAGGCGCGCGTGCTGTATTGAATACTGTGTGTGACACATACGTGTACGCCAGACGCGCGTCTCTTGACGGAATAAACCGTACTGTCACACACAGTATTGAATACAGCATGCGCGTCTGGTCCCCCACTTATAGTTATACATGTTCAAGCTTATCTGAAGATAAGCTTGTACTCCATAATAGTTTTCACGGGTGAATAGGCTTCAACAGCTTTTGTGTGTATCAGCGGGCCTTTTTCGAGTCTAGATCATTCATACATGAGAGGAAAATAATTATTTAAAATTTCACTTTCAACTCTGAATCCCCAAATTTGTGGCACAGTATGAGTTGAAAAGTCCCTGAATCAGGTACATGTAATCTAGCAAATTTAAGAAAATTAAATCTTTCTGAGAGCAATTTTGTTGTCTGTTTTGGACTGCTGCAACAGTGAATGTTGGACACAGTCCCACATAGCCATAGGCAAGGGCCTACAAGTGCTGGTCCCCTATTCTCCGGGTTTGAACACGTGTGAAAATAATTTCTTTTACATTCGTAATACACATAATAAAAAGTGAAATTCTAACTTGTTTTGTTGGGTGAAAAGTAACTATACACAGCGCTGTACAAGCCAGCCTTCGTCTAGCGTTGTGAACTACAAAGTGCAGACTACATGCTTTTTGCTGAAATTACATATAATTTTTATCTAAAAATTTAACTAAATAAAGCTTCAACTATTGATTGATTGCATTCATTAAGTTAAATTTAGTTAACCAACTTACAACTTAACAATGTTTTTTGACTATACACAGCACTGTCATGTGTCGCGAAGTGGTACGGTGATGGACAGTTTTGGCAGTCAAAAGTTGAAATTTTATGGCAGTGGCTATTCTTACGACGAGTCGTAAGAATAATTTTCCGGCTATTCTTACGACATGCGCATACGCTCCATTTTCGTACTCTGCGTACACTTCACTGGCCGGCTGTTGGCACGCACCCACCCCTCATGCATACAACCCCCCACAGGAAAGAGTTCCTTTTGCGACAGCCACCTACAATTTTTGATGGGGGTTGAGTAAAAATCTCTCTGTCTCTGTTTTCTCTGTCTCCTCAGCCTTTTCCATATCATATCTGTAATTCTGTAGAGAGAAAACATGGGTTAGTAACAAATGAAAAAAACGACAAATGACAAAGCTGGGAATCGAACCTGGGTCCTCGATATTGCCAGTCCTCTGACTTAACGATGTACCTGAGGCTGTGAGAACGAGTTGACATCGAAGGTGTTCAAAACATATAAATACCCTAACCCTAACCCTAACCCTATTCTTACGATGGCGCAGAGTACGAAAATGGAGCGTGTGCGCGTGTCGTAAGAATAGCCGGAAAATTATTCTTACGACTCGTAAGAATAGCCACTACGAAATTTTATACCCTGTGGACATTGCCTGATGATGGCTTGCTGGGGATTGAACTTCAACAAATCCATCCAAGCAATCGATTTCATGTGAGTATAACGTAAAATTGTAAGTTTAACATACATCTTCAATTAATTTTGTACATACTTTTTAGCGACATTGAGCATTTGAGGGGTGTCGCATTGAAAGACATGAACTGATGAAATTGAAAATCATGAAAATCAAAAATAGATAAGTGAACAGCTTGTCAAGCTTACACTTTAAAGTTAAACTAATAGTGTTATGCTAAACTGACAACATGGACAAGCATGACAAGGATAATCAAGTATGTAAAAAAAATCTTTAATAACTCAGTTGATCCTCACCATAAACCACTTTCATGTTAGCTTCTTTGTTGACTCCCATATTCACTTCCCGCTGAGTCACAAACGTTTTTAGTTGGAAGGGGCAAAAATCACCAGAGAAAGGATTCGGTCGTTTCGGCATGTTGACAATGACAGTAGTCACTAGTGTACCGACGATAAATTAATATATTATATTATTAAACACTTTCAAATCAACGTCGTATTGGCATGAAAATGAAAGCTAAGTAAGTATGATGAGAGGCGCAGTTCAACCATGTCAACTCTGCAAAGTCCACCATGCAAGCTATGCGTCGATGACCACACACGTTTCTCTATTGTTTACTTCCTAACGGCGCGAAAATACTGCAGAATGTTCTCCTTTCTTCAACATTACTTGGGCACGTTTATAGGCTGTATAACGACAGTCGCTGGTACGTGTACATGCATTTAGGGTGCGCGAGGCTACTACACATTAAAAATTGTTTACCAGTCTTTATCAGCTGGGCTTTTAAAAATGGCGGTGATTTTAGAACACATTTTATCAAAAAAATTGTCAATAAAAGAAGTGCTGGAGTGGACAGTCAGTGGAAAGGTTCAAGTGAGTATTTGTGAAACTAATAATTAATTTAATTTATATTTCAATATTACTACTACACCCCAAAAATTTTGTAGAGGAGAATGTATTTCAAGTTGGTATTATTAAAAGTCTTTTGTCCCATTTGCCTTGGCTTTAGCAGTTTACCTAGGCTTAAGTTTAGCCTTAAACAAGTTAAAGTTTAGGCTTAGTCAGTTAGTCATGTCATTTGTAATTGCGATTGATTGTCTGATTGTATTGTGATGGGGGACGGGGGGGGGGGGGGGGGCTTATTACTTAGGGGTTACACATTTGTCATTATTTGATTGATCATATTAGATTGATGATTCATTTTTTTTCCAAATTTAGTTTAACTGTGTTAATAATTATTAACTAGGCCTAGGCCTACATGTATTAAACTAGTTACAGGGCTGAGTCATGTGAGTGTCAACTTAATCATGCCATGGCCATGATGGCTAGAGTGCCCAAGTCTGCGCAGTCATGGCAGTGCCCATGTCTGCGCACACGCGTAACTGGCCGATTCTAATAAAACAAAATACGCATTACGCAATGAACACAAACTTATCTTTATCATAGCGATAGGTATTCATGCAAAAAAACGAGTCAAAATATATTGAAAAAGGTCTTATTTCATGCATTTTATTCACAAGCCTCAAAATGTTGTTCATGTCGAACTGCGTGTAGTCTAGATCTAAAATGAATGAGTGCGCAGACATGGGCACCATTGTTTTTTCAATGTTGAAATGACACGGCCTCCATTTCTTGCCGTAAATAGCATTGTTCTTGCTCTAATTTTGATGAGAATTTTTGCAAACTTACTCTTTAGAATATCAGGAATAGGTCTAGCCTAATATAAAATTGAGCTTTAGAGGAATATTAAAGAAATTTGTGTGAATTTCAGGTCAAAACCTTAGGTGCGCAGACATGGGGCTCCCCATCATACATATCTTAAGTTTGCCACTCGTGTGTAGCCAGGACTAGCTTCCTGAGTGTAAAAAAAAAAAAAAAATGGGCTATACGCCTTTAGTTACATCACGAAGCTAGGTGTTTTATTACGCCAATCTAACTGCGCACCGTTAGCAGGACATGGAAAATGCCCTGAAATATGCCTTTCCTGATAACTCACGCGACCGACAGCATCTCCTCCTAGCCAGGTCCTAGGGAAACTTTTGGAATGTTTTTTTTAAAATGATTTAAGTATTTAAAAAAAAAATTAAAAAAATATAGCATAAGAAATTTCAGAGAACATCACCAGTGTTTGTGTATCCATGCCTCCTCTTGTCATGCAGATTTAAAATGGCGGCTGCATGCGACGGCGCGTGCTGTCGGCGACGTATAGTTTCAATTATGGCTGTATCATGCGCTGTCGCACGCAGCCGCCATTTTAAATCTGCATGACAAGAGGAGGCATGGATACACAAACACTGGTGAGTTCTCTGAAATTTCTTACGCTATGTTTTTGGGTTTTTAAAAAAAATACAATCATTTAAAAAAAAACATTCCAAAAGTTTCCCTAGGAGGAAATGCTGTGGTTGGAAGAACCTGTCGGTCGAGGGAGTTATCAGGAAAGGCATACACCTAGCTTCGTGATGTAAAAGGCGTATAGCCCATTTTTTTTTACACTCGGGAAGCTAGTCCTGGCTACTCGTGTGTCAGAACCACTCGGCCACAGGCAACATGACAGGCCACACTTGAAATTACGCAGCCTGTTAAAGGGATACGCCACCAGGCGGCCGTGGGGAAAGTCCGGATTGCGTAAGCCCCATTTACTCGTACACAAAGTTTGTACGTCGAACACGTCTGTTGGCATGGTTGGACTACTGCTGAGTACTGGGATTACATTTCGGACTGCACGAAGCCGACCGAATCTCGCACGAGAGCTAGAGCTCAGACGGGGCGTGCGTGTTGCGCGTTGCGCGTGGCGAACAGCTTGTTCGAAGTTTGCTCCCGCGGGGCAACGGCGCGATCAGGTAACGATCACGGTGCCATATCTCGCGACATAAAAACGTCCACAATCTGCGGTTGAGTATCCCTTTAATAGGGTGGCTGCTGCTGCGGGGTTCGAGGTCAGCCACTCGTGATCATGTATGTGTGTATTGTGTGTTGTGTGGCTGAGCTTGCAGAGCATTTCAAATGCTCTGTAATTTGCATTTCCAATTACTTTTCATAATAAATTTTACATAAAAACAATTGTTGTTTGTATTTATTTTATAGGCAGTGGACTGAAAAAGTTGCTTCTAAAAGTTGGATTATTTCAAATGTGCGTTTTGTGCAGTAGCAACTTTCAGGGTTTATTTTGTATTATCATTAGTCACACATGTAGGCTAATTCTAGCCTTGTTTGAGCAATTAAACAAAAAATAGAATTTGGCATCAGCCACCCTACATTTAAATGCGCAGCCTGCCGTAATTATCCTATCCAAAAGTTAATATATATCATGGTAAGATTAGAACATTGCTTTGGTAATACCAACACATTGCCTTGGGTCTACTCCTGAATTTTATATAAAGTTTCTGCACTCTGGTATTCAAAAAGTTGAATTTTGGAGCGTAAAAGTTGTCTGCCGTGACTGAGCTGAGCTGTAATTCCGGACAGGTTGTTTATCCGGACAGGTCATTTTTAAACAGAAAATCGAACAACTTTTCATGCAAATTGTCACAAATCTTTCACAGGATAGGTTGAAAATCATGTGAATTGCAAATATTCACTGGTTTTAGTGTTACTTGATGCATGTATTTCGTAAAATCTGAAGGCAAAAATGACTGGAGTAAATAATTTACTTCATGGTGAGGTAAAAGAGCGTGAGTTAGGTGAAACTCGGTTTCAACGTACCATAATGAACGAGGAGTATGAGGTTATAATCATAACCTAGTACATTGGATGAGTGGGGAACTGCTTGGTCTGGAGGGAGATGCTTTTTTTCTCTGAAATTCTCTGAGAAGCAAACACCAAAAAAAAAAAAGAAAGATAGAAAAAGGTCATCAGCATTTCGGCTGTCGTTTTACTCACAAATTCTCTGACAAGAAAAAAAAAAATGGTCAGCACTCATCAGCGTTTTTGGCTCTCTTCTGACAAGCACAAAAAAAAAAGAAAGTTGTCAGCTTTTTCGGCTGGCAGGAGGTGGGACGGCGGGAGATTGAGGGTTAACAGCCCTGATAATATTATTATTCCACAAGTCATTCGAGAAAATGGCGAAGCGAAGGGTGATCATGGACATAGTGATAACGCAGGATGTTAGACTTCTCATCCTTCATCATGTTATCCTAATCCAATCTAACTTAGTAGTAGGGGTCTATAGTATAGTAATAATTTTGATAGACTCTTAACGTTAGGGAATTTAACTTAAACTTGAACAAATGTTTGAGCTTGACCTTGTCTGACTTTTGAATAGTTGAGTTGACACAATTAACATTAAACAAACTTGAAGTTAATAGTAAGGATGCAGTGGGGCACAATCGGATCGTCGTCGACTCAGGCTCTGAATATGACATTCATCATAAGCGTGGGTTCGAGTCCCGCACTGAGCTGACAAAAAAATTGTCGCTGCATTGTATGTAAGGATACCCCTCCCCTCTGATCCCGATGCAGGCTCGGGTTCAGGGGAAAACACTCCGTTAGAAAGTTAACTGGAGGCCCCGTGGTTAGGAGATTCACAATCTATACACTTCTCTCAAAGAGTAGGGTGTCAACCTGGTGTTTAGTTTGCCTGTAATACACAACTAGAAGTGTTACCATAGAAAAGACTGCAGTAATCTTCAGAATTGAATGAGGCAGTTGTACTCAAGGAAGAAGAAGTAGAAGAACTCCAGTGAGTAGTCCTCCCAAACACAGAAAGTTGAGAGAAACAGATGAATGAAAGTTTGAGGAAAATATAAAAAATAAGGAAGTTAGAAAAACTTAAATCTTGAAACTTTTAGAAATAGTTGAAACATAAATTAGCAACTCTGTATTACATTATTATTTCTTTCTTCATGTTCTTTGAGTACCTCCAATTTGCTTTTTACTGAAAACTGATAAATTTGTATTTTCATGGTTGTTGATTAAGGAATAGATCTTGACACTTCTAGATCTAGGTCCTTTTTTTTTGAAGGGGGGGGGGGGTATAAAAATGTGCATGTAATAATGTAGCATCCAGGGAACAGTGAATAAGTATTTTCTTGGGAAAAACCAAAGTTAATGAAATTTTAAATACAAACGAAAATAGAAGAGGTGCTAGAAGGTACATCAAAGGGTCGCCAGTTGGCCTTGATCAATTACAACTTTAAGAATTCATAAATTTCTTATCTTTTGTCAGATTTTCGTTTATTAACATTCTTTTATTCTTTGTTTTTACCTATGTGTATTTAGAACTCTGGATGTACAGACTTGTTGAGGGATACCAAACTGCAAACAGAGTTTTTACCATTTTTCATCAACAGTTTGCGAGATCAGACAGCCCACTTAGTGTGCAGGGGATCATCTGCTGTTTCTTCCCCAGCAAGGACGCCAAGTAGCTTACAGAAACTGAAAAGATCCAATCAGACACGTCCTCAACGCAGTGGAGGGCAAAAAGTCAATCGGACGCAGCTCTTTGCTGCTGATAATAACAAATTCAGCTGGTCAGACAAAGACTTTACTCCCGTTTCAAGAATACCAACTGTAGAGCAGTCCCACCATACCCCAACATCATCCAAGTCAGATGGCAGACATGGGAGGAATGTGTCCTGGAGTGGTGGTGATGCTGGCTCCAGGAGGAAGACCCCAGGATCTGGATCCAGGAAGGATGAATCCATGACGCTAGCCCAGTTCTTGGAGACTCCTGAGAGCCAGTCAAGAGGGAAGGGCAGAAAGAGTCCATTCAGAGACTCAAACTGCGATAGCTCATCTTCACATAAAGGTTCATCCAGTAGACGTCGCTCAGGAGGTAAAGGAAAGCAAGTGGGACAGAATGAGAGTGGTGGCTATAAAGGACAGCAGAAAGTGAAGTACATTGACAAGCCTCCTGTATTTGACTTGGAAAATGCTCAAGAATTCCCTCCTATGGGATCCACAACACCAAGAACTATTACCCCTAGGAGGATTACTCCAACAGCAGTATCTTCTACAAGTGGAGGCAGCAGGAGAGTCAACACACTGCTATCTCCTGCCCCTTCTTGCCAGGGTCAAACTCAGCAAAGCAATGCCTTCAATCCTCCTGTAAACCAGACAGCAGCAAGCAAGAGAGAGACCAATGACTTGAAGAAGTCTTTAGAAAATGAGAGAGAGTTGCTAAAGCAAGAGAAGCTGAAACAGAAAAATCAGCCTGAAAGTAGTCCATTCTCTAAAAACGGACAATCGCCAAGAGGAATGTCGGTATTGCAGTCCCCAAAGGGTATGACTCTCGCTCATACCCCAACTAAGCTCCTGCGCAGTAATTCAGTTTCAAGCATTACTGAGGCAATACCCCCTGATGTGGAGAGAGTGACAGGACATGACAAACTGGATCTCATAGCAGAGCTCTATGCATCATTTCTACAGGGTAGGAAAGTAGAATTTATTAAGGTTAGAATGGGGGATATAGAACTGAGAGAAGGAATAGTTGATTTGAATTATAGCGATTTCCTTTAATAAATCATCTGCTTTTAAGTTCAAGGTATATATACAAAACAATGCTCTTTTACTGACAAGTCTTTATATATCAATTGTTTTCTCAGTCTCGACTATAACTGCTAAAGACAATTATAACTGATTGAAAAATGAAACACAAGACAGTGAGATTTAAGTTTATACATAAAGATGAAAATCAAAATGTTAAAAGGAAAGGAAAAATTATTACTGAGCAACCATTTACAATATCTGTTCATTTTTCTTCATGCAGAGAGCCTTGTGCCCAATTTGGCTGTGGAGTTATACTTCCTAATACAGCTTTTGACTGCTAAGGGTAGTAAGCTGGATGAGGATGAGGGTATTCGTTCACTGGAAGACGATATTGAAGATGTCAATTACCTCTCAACGATCCACAACTGTGTTTACTTTGCAGCGTCTGTGCTCAGCAGACTGGTCGTGTAAGTAAATATTTTATTTTAGATTACACAATCATGGTCTTTGGAGCATGAAAAGTTGCATAAAAAGACATCTCAATTTTGTCAGGTAAAGAAAATGTAATTTTGAAGATTTAAATAGTTGTTTGAAAATCAGTGCCACAATAAGGATTTATAAACATCATTTGTACATTTTTTTCAAATTACACTTTTGAAATTCATACTATTGTAAGTGTTATTTATTGAATAACTAATGGACTTCAGTAACACTTCAACTCTCAAAGCACTTTAAGTAATCATCTGGGGTGCCTCTTCCAGGCAGATTTGTGCGCTATATAAGTACAAAATATTTTATTATTATTATCTTCCATTATTTTAACACTAAGCTAGAATACATGTAGTTTTATAAATATTCCCATTTAGAGTTTGGGTCGATTGTTAAAAACTAAAATATTTAATCAACATTTTTACTTTTGATCTTTATGTAGAGTGCTTTCTCTGCTGGATAAGAGTACCCTGCGCCTCCTGGCCGACAACTCAGTGGTCTCTCAGTTCAATCCTGAGCTGAAGGCGAAGCTTGAGCAGGTCACCGATCACTGCCCTCTCGAGTCTGGTCTTCAGGCAGCCATAACATCTCCCATGCAAGTTGTCCCATTCCTAGCAGACACTGACAACAGGCAGAACTTTCCCAGTGATACTTCCTTCCACAGCTTTAAGAAACAAAGGTAGAAATGTGTTTTATCATCATCAGATTACACTTAGAATGTCTATTTAGTAGAATTTACTTCTCTTCACAGTTTCATGTTACACATCATCATGAACATTTAAACAACTCTTGACATTATCAGGCTTCCATGGGCAAATGATCCTACACATGTACATGGAGGTCATGTCAACCAATTTTATGTAAATGACTTGCATAAAACTTAAACATAAAACTGTGATTTGAGAATATTTCTTTACCTCAAACATGGGAGTTCTTGGGAATTCTAGTGAAAATAAGTATTATGCTTGGGGTATGGCAAGTTTTGTACTTTGAATATCATTTTGGAGTGAATTGGAATTGTGATTGGCCTAAGCAAAATGAATGTTAAGCTGTGATTCTGTCTATTCATTGTTTTGTCTCTTTATTTTTCCCATTCCGTCTTGATGTATCCTTTGTACACAGAGATGGTTTCTATGGTCTTGTACGAGACTGGGAAGATAATCACAGTAAGCCTGGCTGGAAGATGCAGGAGAAACTAACCCATAGGATCAGGTAAGCTAGCCTTACTTCACTCTGTAAGAAAGCCTTATCATTGGATTGAATTGATACATTTGGTAAATATTTACTTTAGTCACAATGGTATTTGCAATTGCAGTAATACTAATGTCACTTTCTTTTGGTAAATGCTAATCACTTCTGTTCATAATTGGATAATCCCTTCACTACTGGAACTGAATTCTGTTTTTGGTTTCTAGGGATTTAATGAAGCACATGGATGTGACAAACTACACACACTTCTCCAGACTATTCCAGTCCCAACTGATCAAGGTAGGTACTCCAATAAGCATGTTTGAAATAAATTAGTTGCAATTTTAAAAAATGAGGTATCTAAATAGCATTTTACCATGTAAGATAAAGTTTTTTTGTGATTCTGGATTATAGTTGTCATATCAGAGCATGCCTTAGCATATGAGTGAAGGTAGTTTAAGGTTTGATAAGGTATATGTTTTGTCGGAAAGATCTTAAATTATATTTTTCCTTTCCATTATACCACTCACCGCTATTTCACAACATCAAATTAAAATGTTGATTGTATTTCTACAGGTCATTATGTGTAAAATATGATGTTAGACTTAGTCAGTACTGGACAGATGTATTCTTAATTGATTTTTTCTTCAAAGATTTAATTCAATATAATTCAATTTACATTGAAAAAAATATGCCAAATTCTCTCTCTGTAATAAGATATCTGAGAAATGTCCTATATACAGAAGTAGATATAGATTAGAGTCATATGGACAGATACATTAAAGCATGCTTGTGATGAAATGACTTTCTTTGTCAGATGTGCCAGGGTGATAGCTCAGTGGTTGATAGCGGAGATTCTCAGGAATTCAGCTTCATCCAGCAGCTCAGACGAACCAATCCAGGGAAATTTAAAAGGTGAGCTAACCAACTTATAGTTCTGTACATGAAGTTGAGAATGAAGTTAACAATATTCTTCTGTTATATGAAGATCTCACAAATGGCTGGTACATCTATGTAAGAATAGAGCAGCATGTCTGGCTGTCAGTATGTCCGTCTCTGTTTCCTCTCTTTATCTCCACCCCCCCTCTCTCTCTCTCTCTCTCTGCATGTATGTGGAGTGTATCTGTATGGAATTGAGTAATATAAATTTACACTTATTATTATTAAATATTATCACTGTTTCTTTTTGTTTCATATATAATAATATATATATATAATAATATATATCAGCGCTTTGAGCCAGTTTGGGAAAGGCGCTTTATGAATGCCAGGTATTATTATTATTATTCATTTCTCCCTCTTTCCTTCTGTCTATTATTTGTGCCTCTCCCTCTGACTGTTTGTCTCATTGGTCGCTTTATCTTTGCCTTTTATGTCCTTCACCTATTTCTTTGCCTCAATTTGTATCACCTTCTCTTCTCATTCATGCTCTATGTTTCAATCCAATGGTCGTTTTTTTTTTTTTTTAACAGATTGGAGGAGCGTTTTTCAACCCCAGCCTCATCTGGTGGTCCTTGCCCTCCTCCATCATTCCATGGATGTCAGGAGTTCTTTAGAGATTTCATCCTAGCTACAAACAGGTATGTATTTTCATCTGTTGCTTGTTAGCTCCGGAGAATCAGATTAACAAAATTATGCAGACTAGTTAACATGCTGAGAAGCATTGAATCACTTGATTGGCCTACCAGAGTTCTCGTCAAGAATCTGCTGTTCTGACAGGGTTCCCTCAGTCATGGAAAAACCTGGAATGTGAAAAAAATAAATTCTTCTGGAAAGTCATGGAAAGTCATGTAATTTTATATTGAATTGAATTGAATATTGAATATTTTTTATACTAGTTTCTATCTTACTCCTCAGTGATTCTAGATCCTGAGTTTCTACATGATTATTGTTCTCTTTAGGCAAGGCCATGAATTGTGTTATTTATCTTAGATTTTGTCTTTTGCAAGCTCAGTAAACATTAAATACATGTATTTCATACAGTGGTTTTATTGTGTTTCATATTTAAATGACTCTTTAAATCATTTAGTAGGCTAAATACTGTGAGAAATGATAATAATTTCAATCAACCTTCATAAAAGCAAAACTAAATAATGGAAATTTCTGTTCCCCCCTCTAGTTACATATTCAACCAACATTTGATGGACAGCTTTGCTACAAAGATCACAGAGGTATGTATGTACAGTATGTCAAATTGTGATCACTCTACAAGGTTTTTGCTTTGAGCAGTATGATTAATAAGACATCTTTGAAATAGCCTGCAGTGTAATATTATTGTGTGCTAGCTAATAGACATCATATCTAAAGTGTTGTTTAAACTGATGCTTTATCCTGTTTAGACTAAACTTGCAGGAATAATTGTTTTCATTGTTTCCAATTTTAGAAATGTTATTGGGATGGTGCATAAAGTATTGTAAGATTTGCTACCTGTATAATTGCAGATATTCTACCTTTTGTACGATCATGTTTGAGTTTGATATTTGTTTGTACTGTTCTAGATGATATACTGAACATATCAACTTGAGTTTAAAATAAGTTTATGATGAATAATTTTGATATACAGTATTAAACCAGTAGATACATAAATTATGCAAGAATTGATTTAGTTATTTTTAATTTTACATTTGGCATGTTTTTTCCCAAATAGCTTAACGATAAACAGCTGCCAATCACTGATCAGGTGGACATTACTTCTGTCGTCGATGCGGTAAGTAACAGAATTCCTGTTTATTTTAGTGATACAATCTTTTTCTGAATCTCCAAATATAATTTGACAATAAGATATATGATAAAGTAGTTAATGTTTCTGTAATCTAGGAACTTTTTTGTGCTTTCTCTCTGTTGTTAGTTGAGATGTAATGTAATAGTAATATTTTATGGGGCCTTACATAAAACCAGACTAAATAAGTGTTATAATTTGGATTCCAAGTACATGTACATCCAGTTTATTATTGTTGTGTGTTTTAATCCATTTCAAATTAGCTTTTGCACTTATGTGCTTCATTATGCGTTTAGCAGGCAGTCATTTTTTTTGTACAATATAATCATGGATTTATTACAGATGCTAATCTATGCACCTTGTGGACTTGTGCAAAATAAACTTGACAGGCAAAAAAAAAGAAAAAAAAAAAAGAAAAAGAATATACATGCATGTGATAAATAGCCAATAAACCAATAGGATCAGTGTGAGTAAATTTTATGAGTACATTTTAAATTCGACTTAATTTGTTTTCTGTAGGAGGTACAGGAAAGCTTCAGTTCCTGTCTGTTGTCCCTGCGAGTCCTGTCCAAGTTCCTTGGGTTCTTGGTCTTTCTACCTTACCAGGGTGATGCCCAGCTTCCTGATATTATGAAGGATAATGTTGTCATGATGAGGAGTAGGGTAAGTTGAATTGTTAAGTTTTTTGATGATTTCAGATAGGTTTCCTTTGATTTTTAGACACCATATGCAGTATATACTCTTTGCCTTAAAACCTCCATTTACTTTATCCCCCTTCTTTCTCTCTCTCTCTTTCTTCCTCTCTCGCCCTCTTGTTTTTTGTTGTTTTTTCCCTCTTTTTTTTCCCTTTTCCTATATATGCTTTGTTTTTACTCTTATGTTTTGATTAAATATACTCCATATGTGCGTAGTTGTGATGATGCGCACTTTTTGTTGGCATGTCTCTTCAGTGAACTTCATATAGAATGTTATTACTTTACAAAGGCTTAGATTTATTTTAATGTTGATGTATATTTGTGAGTGGGGATGGGGCTAAAGTCATTTTAATTTCCACTTTGAATCACAACTTTCTTTGTATCTTCCATCAGGCACGTCTACCAGTTGACATCCTTGGCTGTTTGTCAACATCGAACACCAACCATCGCTTGATCCTGACACTCCCATGGGTGGTGGAGTACCTTAGTATGATGGATGGGCTTGCATCTCACATACCAGTCTACCATCAAACACTCAGTTTACTGGGTGATATTCACAAGTAAGTCTTCTCATACTATAAATACTTTATATCTGGTTGTCATGGCAAGTTATCTCTCAGTTAACTGCCAATAATGTACATGTACAGTATCTTTGATGTATTCTTCAAGAAACAGGAACAGGTACTGTCAAACCAGAAATTTTTGTGTGGTTCCCGAAATTCGTGAGTGGTGTAGACGTATGAAATTGTTGAATTACAACTGACACAACACTGAATTTTCGCAATTCGTGAAAATTTCTTGCTGTGAAAATGGCTGTTGTTTAGAAATCGTAAAAAAGTTTCATGTTGCCATTGTTTCTGGTTTTACAGTATTACATATCCTTTCAGTAACAACTTGGTAAACTTGTTAGTGGTTTATTATTCATACATACCATGATATCAGCAATTTGAAAACATCATTTGTAGTCTGAAAAATCCCAAACATGGATGTATAGTATCTTCAATTGGCAATGAAGCTTATCCAAATAGAATACACTTCTTCTTTTTGCCATGTCACTTCACATTTTCCAGCCATGGCACATTTCAGGCTCCTGGCACATAGGTTTTTATTCCTGGAGATCTTCTGGTTTGCAGGACTCTGGTACAGAGGGGGGGGGGGGGGGGGGGGGCAGTTTAGAATGTGTTTCCCAGGAATGCACTGAATATTTTTAAGTGGCAAAAGTGACTTGGAATATTGCTGTTATGCATATTTGCCCTAAGAATGAATTTAATAACCGACACTACATACCCTTGTTTGTTGTCATTTTGCAGGAGGGTTTCTGTGGTATGGTCTGAGAATCCTAGCAACCATAATTTGTTGCTTATCTTACTGCTCTTGGGATGGCTGTTTGAGGTAGGTCATGTCTCATATTTCTGTTGAAATAGGATCCCATCAGAATTGTACTGAAAAGGAAGAAGAAATCTTTTGTAAAAGAAAAATTGTATGATAAAATTGTGTGGAACTGGGCTCAGTGCATTAGCCTTTTTTGTTTCAAGATTAAGACTATATAGTCTGCACAATGAAATGAAATCTTGACATATCTCACCACTTTCTCTCTGCTCGTGGTAACTAAGATTTTCTCAATTTATTAAAATTGACAGAACCCAGCCCTACCAAGCAACCTACACCTGACGAGTGGTGTGAATGTTGAGAGGGAAAGTCATAGTAACAAGCCGGGATCAGACCAATCTTTGGACCCCCTTCCTCTAGTGGATAGGCATGTATTATATACATGCTGCCCCTTCTTAGGTGAGAAATCGTTGAAAAATTAATGTAACATATTATTGTACAGAATATTTTTTACAGAACAAACATAAAAAACAAGTAATCACTGTGTTATAACATTACTAGTGTAATTTATGGGAATTTTCTTCTCCATAGGAATAATCTGTTCAGTTTTGCATGTTTTTCCATTTCATTTTGTTGATGATAATTTTCATGATGAGAAATATAAGGAACTGAATCAGATACAATACTCTCAACTAAGGAATATTTGATTTTAAAAATCCATATTGATATTTTCTCTGATCATGCTTCTAGATGATATCAATTAATGAAGAGAGTTTGCACACGTATTATTACTTTTTCATTAAATTGAATCTAATTTAAGAGAGAAGTAGGTCACCAAATATCTCAGGTAGTTTTGATTGACAGGTTGTATATTACACAGGAAATACTTGCTTGAAATCTACACCAGCAGGTGTAACAGTGGCAAGCTTGGAGATATCTACAACAATGGAATGAAGAAATCTACAAGGAAATCACCAAGGAGTAAATCTCTTGATAAAAATTTGTAAACAAGGAGGAATGTGAAATTGACATCAAGCCAGTATTAAAGCTCTATAGAGTACCGAAGTGATGACGTCACAAAAAGCTATTTTTTCATTTTGACATTTTTTATACCATACCACAAAGGAACATGGTGAAAAACATCCAGAGCCCAAATTTTATGGCAATTGGCTCATTGGGCCCTGAGATATGGCCGCATGAATACCTCCTTAGTCCCATTGAAGTCGGTGTTAAATTGGCCTGGTTCTAAACTGTTAAGAACCAGGCCAATTTACACTGACTTCAGTGGGGCTAATTAGATATTCATATAGCCATACCTTGGGCCACCATGAACTGATTCATGTCAAATTTGATGTGTGAATGTTTTCCATCATGCTCTACCTAAATATGGTCCTAAAAATACTGAAATACAAAAATCAAAATTTGATGACGTCACACTTCGGTACTCTATTAATTAACCTATTTCAGACTTGGAGATGGAAGTATCATTAAATATGGTGAATTTTGACATGTGATATAAAGTATGAATGAAGCTTCTTTACACATTGCATACAACTAATCACTACCTGAGTCTTTCCTGGATGAATCATGAACTGCATATACAGTATCTTTCAGTCTCATATCAGTGCCTTTGATTAGGTAACTAGATATTGGTGCTCTATAAATTCCCGGATTGGAGTGGATTGGATTTTTATTTATAGTGGGTTTCCTGTCCATCAATGCTGTTACAGTGTACTTAGTAATCCAGTGATGATAATAATTGTGTCAAAACCCATTGCAAATATATATATGTTTGTTGACAATAGGCCTAATATATTTTACACAGATTTGATGCATACTTCTAAAACAAGGGTGATGTTGAATACCCCAAATCTTGGAAAGACTATTCTCTGACATAGCAACAACTACTTCATACAAGATGGATTCCATCCATAAAAAATGCTAGCATAGACAGGTATTAAATAGTTTGTCACTAGTGGTTGTGTGAGGAAACCTCCATCTCCATATCAAGTGGAATATGTTAATAAACTGGTCCTGTAATAAACTAGATCATAATGTTCCTTTGCAGGTGACCTACGAGGTCTGTTATCCGAGGCCAGTCTAGGAGTGAATAATAGGAATGCTCCAGTCAAAAAGATCACTCCTGTAGCAGTGGACGCACCCCAGACTGCCGTTATTACTGAACATCAAATACAGGTATAGCAAATACATAAAACATTTTTGCAAGAACTTTATAGTAGCATTGTAATGTTCTGGCCTTCCTTCGACAGCAGGTTATTCATATATATTGGTATCGATGACAAAGCCAGGGATAGCTAACATATAAGAATTTTATTGTAAAATTGTAGTGTGCAAGCCCTCTGCAGACAATAGGTTATTCCCAAATAGAAAAAGAGTGTCCAGTGAAATGACAAACTCTGCATAAATCATCCATATGTTGAGCCATCATTAACAAAACCGGGAATGTTTGATACATGCAGTTGGTAAACAAGTGGAACAACAGGGTTTTTTTTGAAAACAGTAATATAGTGTGGAAAAAATGAAATAACATTGTTCTTTATTATGGGTTCTAAGACCACAATCACACCGCTATTGCACATCCATAGTATCACCATCCTGTCATTTAAGACTTATGATGGACAACTTTCTTCCCCAATCTTGGTTGCTAGGTGGAACTTGAGAAGAACTTCTTCCACATCCATTCCTCTTCCCTCAAGAAGAGTGTAGAGTTTGTGAGTGGCAGAGTTGCCTCCAACTGCATCAAGTTCATTGATGGCTCACTAGTCTCGGCAGCCAGGCTCCAGATTCCAAAACTACTTGCAGACATGCTGGTTTCGTCCAGCAGCAGCAAGAAAGAGGCTGGGGCCAAGGCTAAAGGAGTTGGAGAGAAGCTGAGCCTAGAGACAGCAGAGCTTGCCAGGAAAGAATCCAAAGAGTAAGTCACTCCTTCAATTTAATCATTGAGAAAGAATAATAACTTCAACAAAATAATAATCTACCAAGGGTAGACCTTTCAAATTTTTGCTTATAATATATTTCTTGCAGATTGTAGAGTGATTAACCAAACATGAATTGAAATTATGTACTTATGGATGATGAATAATATGTATTGATATACATGTCGAAAAGTCATATACCATTATTCGTAGTTTGTAAAAACCATGTTAGGAGGAATTAAACTCACAGTTGTTTTTAAAACTGAGTACCCTATATTTCTCTTTGTCTCTCTGTAGTCACCCTATCAAAATGGATCTGTAACATGTT
Organism: Heliocidaris erythrogramma; assembly: GCA_025617745.1. Lineage (NCBI taxonomy): Eukaryota > Metazoa > Echinodermata > Echinoidea > Camarodonta > Echinometridae > Heliocidaris > Heliocidaris erythrogramma. The sequence goes on from CM046855.1 coordinate 23,183,366, forward strand.
TCGCCATCTAGAGGAATATTTATGATCATTGTCAAAACCTGTCTCAGGCATACACCATGCTGGTGTCAAATCAAATAGTTGTGTCCATTTTCACCCTCAGTCTTGTTTTCTGTCTTTCCTTGGTTTATGAGCCTGTCTTCCATGGAAGAGATATATGCAATCTTAATACCATTATTCATCTTCTTAATCTTGTTAGGTTTATCAAGAAGAAATGTAGATCAGCTCTAGATGTCTTGCTACCCTGCGATACATCAGAAGCAGTGCTGGATACTGCTTGTGCCATCACCACAAGACTTGCCTTAGAACGAACAGAGAAATGGATCACCACTCAAATACCAAGTAAGCAATGAGTGTAGATTGATTTCCTTTGGGTGTTCCATTATAGCCACCAATTTAAAAATTAGTTACTGTGAATAGCATTTTATTCTTGTAGTATTATTATACATGTGACTATTTAATCGCAAGAGTCGAATGGAAATTTCAATATTGCTCTTGTATTGTATTAAAAGGATATAGAATAATCTAATGTTAATATCCACAAGTGTACAAAAACTTTATTGGCTAAATATCTGAAGCAACATTTTCAAGAATGTCCAAACATACTCAACAATATAAATTAGTGCTCCTAGAATACTGCTGTACCTTCAATGTTTTCCTTTTAATCTTATTTTACAGGTGCCTTACAACAGGAGGTGACGTTGCAGCTGCCCAAGTGCCTAAGAGCTCAGAGCACTCAACAGATAAAGAAAGAATCGAACAATAGGAAGTTACCAAATAAACCAGACAAGCATGATAAACAGGGGGCGTATCCATCAACCATCATTCAAGAACTCAAGGTAGGAATTAGAAAGCTTCTTGAAGTATATGTCACTGAGGGTGACAAAGAGGACTTACAAAGCTATGACTTACAAAGCTATGACTGGACAGAATACTGGAAGATTTTAGGGATTGGGGAAAGGCATTCTTAAGATGTTGAATGCCTGTTGAAGGATATGCCTGGAATATACAGGTATGCTGGATCTTCAAATAGTTAACATTGAGATCTGAAATACTCTTTTCAAAAGTGGAAATAGTTCATGGCTTATTGTGTTTAGTGAATCAGAACATGGGCCGTTTTGGCTAATTTTTATGTTTAGTAAAACGGGCGAGAAGAAAAGAAATATATATGTCATTCTTTCGTGGGTTCCACCTTTAGAGGGGAAAATGTAAGTTTTGTTCCTGATCTGATGTATGCATGTTGGTCTGTAAACTATGTGACTTTACAAGAAAGTTAAAATGAAAAGAGCTTGATATTACTGGTTATCAAAAGAAAATGCATTTGTGGCAGTGCTTCTTGTTTGCCTCAGTCATAATCATTGTCCTAATTTCTTTTCTACAGGACTGTGTACATAGAGTTTTGATTGGAGACACCGATGGATACTCTGCAGAAACCTTCTGTTCATCCATCAATAATGTCCAAATCATGATCAACAATAGACGGGTAAAAGAATAATCTCTTTCTAACTATAATAAATGAAATGTCTTCATTATGATATCATAATTAAGTATTTTTATTTCTATGTTCTTGATCCATTCATTTTTATTGTCCCCTTTAAACAGAAGTGGATGTACCTTGTTAAATTTAGATAACCCATCGATATTTAATGAAAGCTGAAGGCAGTTGGGGCTGTTGATTGCTCAATGGAAGACCACTTGAATTCATATCAGTTTCCCCTATAAAAGTATGTGATTTTTATTAAATCTATCTAAAGAAGTAGTGTGGATTTGTTCCTTCAAACTGCACTGCTCTGTAGGTTTCATGTACAGTTCATTATTAAATATATCGTGCTTGATAATTACCCATATTACATCTGTGATATTGTTCATCCCTGTGCAGGACCTAACGCCCTTAGCTTACCAATCTATCCATCAACTCACCATTGAGCTTTGTGTAGGCTTAGCCACCAGGAAACCATCTGTGCTTCAGACCACTGTCTGTAGCTCAGATAGAATCTCCAAAGACAAAAGGTCTACCATCATCAAATCACCGGACAGTAATGCACATAGCAAGAAGTGCAGCAGTAGCAACAGCAACAGCAGCAGCACATATGATACAGAGAACGGCAGTTGCCAAGACATGACATGTACAGTACAGGGAGTAGTTGATATTGGAGAGAGGCAGTGCAATAACCAAGAGAGTGGTGTACACTCACATCTTGGGGGAGATGGGCAAGAAATTCAGTGCAATACAAAGGGAGGGCAGGGTACAGAGGAGGAAGCATTCACCAGTCCCTTGCATGGGATTGCATCGACTGGTGACCAAATTGGACGTAAAGGAGATGTTCGTGATGCAGAACAGACGGAAGGAGATGGGACTTTCAACCAGTCAAAGGAAACACTCCTAGAGAGACTTGTAGGGTTATGGAGCAATGATTTTTCTTTGAGCATTCCGTTAGAAGCTCTGTTGAGTGCAAGGACAACTTCGATGATAGCACGCAGTGAGAACCCAAAGGTATCGTTCATTTATGAATAATAAAGTTCTTTTTTTATCAGGATTTTTACATTTTAATTCAGTAGAATCTATTAAGGGGTACTTATCCAAAGGGTAGTTTTCCTAGAATCGTTTTGTTAAACTTTAACAAAGAATCTTTTTTTAATTTACCCACTTAATTAACGTAAAATATTTGCACTTCTTTTTATAGCATTTTACAACAGATTTATGCCCCATTCAATCACTTTGATTTTCACTTCAAAATATTGGAAAGTGTCTTTAATCGAAACAAGACTAATTGTCTGATTTTAATCTCATAATTTGAAGTAAAGATCAGTATTCTGAGATGTATGAAATAAATATTCTTTCCTTCTTGATTTCTATAGGTATCCTGGCAGTGTCTCATTCACATAGTGAAGTCTCTTCTTGCACATAGTCTGGTCAGCGTTGGGGCTGTCCAATCAGCTTTGAGCAAAATGATGATGTCACCATACATCCCACCAATCACAGAGGATATAGCTAGAATCCTATTACCTCTGGTCACGGATAATGAAATAGGTGAGATTATGAGACTGATTTGATATGATTCTTGTTAAGTCAAGTACATAGCAAATTGGAGGTACCAACAATTTAAGTTGGTTATTTGTCTTTACCTGTTTGAAAAAGCATCATGATAATGATGAATAAGGATACAAAGAATTCAGAAGAATTCCAATTTCAATTTTCCCCCAAGATCAGGGATGACCAGAACAGGTAGTATTTAACATTATTGTTATTAAGTTCCTGTAGTTTAATTGTGAGTTATTATGTTCTGAAATGTGAACAAAAAATATTGGAAAGTTTATCATCTAGAGTGATATAAACTGTGATGTTACAATTTGTGTTTTGTCTTCTTCCTTCTTACTTTTGACTGATAATGTGTGATAATAAAATGTCTGCTTTTGTTTGTGAACAGGTGCAGAGGAGGCGGCCTTGGACTTGCTACATGCAGTTTGCACTGAAGCAAGGGAGAAAGAAGATGCCTATAGCTTATGAACATAATTTACTGTACACTCCATCTGCTAAATCCTGTCTTGGGCTTACATTAGGTGCTCTTCCTTCAAGTATGGGCATTATGAACCTATCGCTTCTGGTTTCAGGGAATGTACACGCATCTTCATCATTAACCAGAGATAGTCAATGACCTATCTGTCACGGCATTCAGTGTGCTTTTATCAAGTACCGGTAACATTATCTTGTTATACATTTTCCAATCAATCAATATATGTATCGGGTCTTACATTTAGGCCCACTAATGGTCCTTATTTTCTGCAATCTGTGGCATTTTACTGTCATAATCCAGAGTTAGTCAATGTTCTTTTCTTCTTATTTATCCAGCAATCATTCATACTCATAGACCCGAATTCACCATGGTTTAAACCTCCAAAGCATAGTACGCTCACGTCCTCTTGTCCAATGGGTGTACAGTAACATGCTTTAATATATACGCTTATTTGCGCTTAATTTAGTCCATGGCGGATGTTTAAACCATGCTTTAAAATAAATCTCTTTTTCGGGCCATAAATGCGAGGTTTGTTAGGTTAGAAGGGGAGTGTTAACCCATTGAATATCAAGCACAAGATTACTTGGAATAACCCATTGAATATCAAGCACAAGATTACTTGGAATAACCCATAGGAAATATGTGATGAATATGAAATTATCTCCATTAGATTAAATTTTTGTTCATATTGGGTTACTCCATATCTTTGTGAACCGTTCTATATATATATGCTTCAAAATAATAAAGAAAAAATACTTGCTCTTTATTAATGGCAATTACTGATGTTGCTAAATGACAGAAGTATGACGTACTAGTCAAAAAGGTAGCATCTGTTATACAAATTGAAAAGCATATGATGCTTATATTTGTCATTAGTTTTATAAGAAATCATATAGGATTTAGGAAGTACATGTAAATAGTATTCTTGTATTCTCAATACTGTTATAATTGCAACCAATAAAAATTAATTATTTGGGAATATGTAGAATAACTTGACATGTTTTTGAAGAGTCTTAACCTCCTAATGGTAAAACAGTCTGAAAATGTTTTTAAAGAGTTGTACTATCTGTTGATGTATATTAAGCCAAACCTTTACAATTCTTATTTTTGTGCCAAACTACCTTCATTCCAGCTTTTTTAAACAAAACAGTTGTCATATTTAACCTTGCTGCTACGCTAATATACAATGGAGTATTTTGTATTTTTTAAAGAGTATTGTCTAAACGGAAACAGATAGTCTAATGCTGTTGAGCAAGTGCAAGTTTAATCACACCCTATGATGATGATATCAATAATAATGCTCTTGATGTAATACATTTTCCATTTTTATTTTTTAATATAATTTCAAAAGAATATAGACCAGGGCTGGTATTCAGTTCAAAATGTGCATTAAGTAAGTAGATTACTAAGCATTTGGCTAGGCTGAGGTTAATGGCTTAACTTGTATTCAGATCAAATCTAAGTATTTTACTGTAGCAAGCATACAAAATACTGATAGTCATTGTGACGTCACATATCCAGTCCAAAATAATGCACAATAAATGCGTTGCATTACATGCGCACTTAAAAAATAATTTACTCATATGCATTACATGTGCACTTAAATAATTTACTCATGCGCAGCTTATATATTGCTCCACCTATCTATGAAAGCCACATACCTGCTAATCAAGTAATTGGCTTATAAGTCTGCTAGTAAGCTTTCTTATACTTAACTGTTATGATAAAATACTTAGCCATAAGATTCAAATGAATACCAAAGTTGTTCAGGTACTTTATCTCAGCGGATACCTAAAATACTCATATTCTGTGCTTAAGAACTGAATTGAATACGGGTCCAGAATCTTCAATTAAGATACATGTATAAACGTTAAAGCTACTCCAATGTGTAGATTTACTAGTCTGAAAAAGCAAGTACATTGTTCTTTTTAAAAAAAAAGGAACAGTCCTCATTACCGACATTAAACTGTTTGAAAATGTTTGATTTTTAGCTCAGATATTTTCCTTTCTAGAGACATATATGAAAAGTGGGTAAATCAGGAGTAACAAGAATTTATCAGCATGCCTATGACTTATAAGTCCCGTAAAAAGCCAGTAAGCTTTTTTTATTTTGAGGAGGGGTTGTGTCTCCAAAATTGAGAAAATATCTATTGTATGAACCTATACTTTGATTTAAATTAAAAAAAATTGTCATGGAAGAAGTGCCTAATGAATGCAAACAAAATATACTGTTAGTAGTGATATCAATTATATGGTATTAAGTATATTGTACATTGTATTAGGTTATGCTTGGTGTACCTAAAAATGACACCCAGGTTGTAGTTGTCACCCAAATTCTCTACAAATGTTGATGTTCATTTGCTTATACTTGTATATCATATTGTCTTTGCTCCTTTACGAGTAGACAGAGGTATTGAAGGCCTTCTTGCTAACTTGCTCATAATTATGTACATAGAGAAAAAGAATGAGTGCATTTTATTATATTTCTGTTATAAGTTTTTAGAGTATATCTATGAATGCATTGTATTAATCTTTGATAAATAACAGTACTCCAGCAATAGAAAATAAAATTTCCATGAAGACATGACAAATCTGTTCGCACGTAATTTATTTGCATTTATGCAATGGAAGGAGTTGTCAAAGTGAATCTAAATGTAGCTTAAAAGAATATTTTATTTTAAAGAAAAGAAGAAAATAAAAGGACATGATTTTTAAGTCTGGTAGCCTATTCACACAAATATTTACTGCTTTGAAGTTACATGGTTAAGGTGATCTCAAAATGCTGCCTCAAGATGAGATGAGCTTGTTTTTAACCTGGACTTGCGATCCAATAACATTTTACATACATCTGGTATAAGCAAATCATACATTTCTGCAAGAAGGCAATGAATTGTAAAATGTATACAAACCAGAGATCGATCTTGTAATGTGCCTCTCAGTTTCATTGCACACAAGTAGAGATAGAGAATAGTCAAAACTATTTCCACACTTGAAACTAATCATATGTCAAGGATATCCGAAGAAGAGGTAGACAGCAGTGCATTATTTTTAAATGCTGTTTAGAGTGCACAAAAATCTATATACAGTAGCTAGTACACACGGAAATGTAGCGCTACGTATATCATTGCTGCTCTTCAAGAATGTTATATGAGGAGTTTTGCTTTGATGAAAGCTTTAGGAAATGTCTGAAACTTGACTAATATGAACAGGTGAACATTAACAAATTACCAACCACTCTACACACAATGCACATGAAAAGGCACTGGGCACATATATATGGCAGCCTGAAAAAGTCAATTAAAAAAGGTGAATTGCGTAATTACATTACAGATATATTTGTACTGCTAGGTGTGCTAGTTGTAAAAAAGTAAACAAACTAAAACTTAAAGAATAGCAAGATTACTGTAGGCTTTTCCAAAAATATAATACGTAAATGAGATGGTATAAATTAAACATAATTAATGATGTCAAATATTTTTTTGGGGGGAGGAGTTATCAAAGTGTAACACATGGTATATTTCTTCTCATTTCCTTTAAACAAAAGCAATCATTTATTTCAACTTCATTTTTCAGCTGTTATCAAGATGGGGTACTACATGAATGTAAATGCAAAGGCAGTTTCTCATTGTTACAACCAATTGCTCAAAGGAAAGGGGGAAAAAAAGGCTCAAAGATATACATAAACTCTCATAAAATATACAAGATAAATAAAAATTTAGAATGATACATATTTAACAAATAATAAACATTGCAGCTTAATCTGAAAGTAGACAAAAGTAAAGAAATAACACAACGGGGCTAAATCCTAGACGGTTTGATATTCATTTAGCACACGCTCTAATGATATATATCTGGAAGATGCTAGGTTTTGTCACTTCTATTCAGAACAAAAATATTGCTTCTTATTAAATGAGATGTTTAAATAGTGACTCTCATTCTCTCTACCTCCTAATTCAATTCTAAAATGTGAAGTTACATTAGATTGCTGGGTTGGTTGATGATCAATACACTTTCCATTTCATCAAAATTTTTTATATGAATATTCATCGCTCTGACAATCCCTGGCAAAATATCAGATACATGCAACAAAATAGAAATATATCATGCAAATAAAGAGGAAGGGGATAACATGCACAAATTTATCAACTACTCCTCTGCATCTCCATGTTTTTTGGCATGCATGTACTCATATATTACAATTATACTGTTATCATTTAGGAAATATCTCCTAGAATTTCAATAACTAAAGAATTATAGATATATATACACAAGAACCAACTTTTCCAAATTTAAATCAACAATTCATTCATTTATATGAGGAAGCGATGCCCCATTTCTTTATTGCAATCTTATGTACAAACTAAATTGAAGCTAGCACCTGAAAATAATTCATATTATGGCTCAGTTCTATGACTTCTCTATCATATAATCACTTCAAAACCCTTTGTAAATTCTGGTCAACAAAAACAATTAAAATAATCACTCAACTATATGAAGTGATTCACATTTGTGATCAAATGTCTTGGAAATACTGTTGTAAGGGAAATTTTTTAATGATAATCAAATATTTGCAATTTGATACTTGGATAGGGGGAGGTTCTAAATGTTTTATTTACCAGTAGATAAGTCAGACATTATTAAGCTAAATACATTGAAGCCTTTTAGTTGCACACATTTTGGAGTGCTTTACATGTAATGCTATATAAAATGATGTTTGAAGCACGTTCTGTTTTATCTTAATCATGCGTATTGAGACAGGCTCCCAGCAATACAACATACATAGAAATTTTCAAAATATTTCTGTCTGTAAATGGGTCACATTTGATCCTAAATATGAAGGGAATGCTTTGCTCATGGCACACGTTCATGGCATAATCATATTCATTTTCGCTTCACGCGCAAATTCTTCCTTACTGTTGAGCTTGAATGTACATATACATGTACTTTGCTTTTTTCTTAAGTAGTCACTGTATGTTACTTTTAATGTACATGACCTTTATGACAAGTTGTTAAGTGTTTTCTAAAACAATATATCACTTTTACATCATGTGCATCAATTCAAATTTGCAGACCAGTAGATTGCAATAAAGTCATTTATGAATCGTCTCATTTACAATGAATGTGCATTTGACCACACTGGAAACTGCATTCTACTTTACTAGGGAGTTGTATGAGCCTATCAAAATTATCAATTGGACAAATCTCATATCTTGACCTTATGAATAGAAAAGAGAAATGGCTATCATGATCCATGAGACACATGTAGATCCATACAGGTTTAAATCTGAATAACATCTTGGCAAGAATAGCTATCATTATCATGTTGCATATTCCTCAATTATCAGAAAATTTGAGAATGGTCGCCAGCTTCTTTATAATCCAACTTTGGTACAAATCTATAAAGAACATTTTGATCACTTCTTGTGAAAGAGTTTATGCCTCTTAACTTCATGTTGGTAGATGATTAATAATGGTAAATTCATTTTTGAACACATTCGCTGCTGCCATAGTTCCATCTCAATGATAACAGTCGAAACCATAACCACATTGCATCATATGCGCACCAGTACTTGCATTTGCCATATACAAGCTATCAGGCATGTGATTTTTCAAGGATACTTGAAAAAAGCAGGACCATTAACTCTTTTGTAACTGTCATGCAGACTCTGTTTTCTCTTCTCCCATCAGCTTTCTTTTTTTATCCACGAGACCGATTGATAACCTGAGCTACTTTTGGAAATTCAGTCAGTCAGCTCTCCTCAGCCATTTCCTGTTTAGTTCAGGCTCCATGATTATGGTATTTGTTCTTTTGCTTGCTCTCTGCATTGTGTCAATAACTTCTGTCAGTATCAATCGCAGTATTACCTGTTGACCATATTCCAAATTTAGACACTGAACATTGTGGCTTTAAACAGTAACTGGCCCTCGAGCTCTTACAGCAAAAATGTACTTGCATCACATGTACATCTGGGCATGAGAAGATTGTTCCATCACAAGTTATTTGGATGAATTTTGTTTAATAGTTAATACTCCTCCTCATTATGTTTGTGATACTGCTGATGCTGCTGCTGTTGCTGCTGCTGCTTAGTAAAACTCTGTCTCTGAAATTTAGGGTTGACTGGAGCCCAGCTGACATGTCTCATTGTCATGGTCAAGGAGTTGCTTGAGTCCTTGAGATGAATCTCATAGATAATACTCCTCCTCATCATGTTCCTGATACTGCTGCTGTTGTTTCTGGTGCTGCTGAGCATGCCTCTGTCTTTGAAGGTTGGGGTTGACTGGAGCCCGGCCGACGTGTCTTGTGGTCATGGCCAGGGGAGCCTCCGAGTCAGAAGCAGTAGAGAAGTTGAATTCTGTGCCATATTGCCTTCGCATCTGGTTGACTGGTGAGAGCTGCTCAGGAAGCTTGATCTCATTACGAGGATCTACCATGCTGTGGATTTCTGTCAAAACATAACAGGACAAAGGTATTACTTGAAGATTGGTTCTTTTATTTTATATGCACGACTAGAAACAAAAGATGGGGAATACAGCGCTTATTTCTCATTTGATTTGGAAAACATGGATGGTTACAAATTTGGCTTTCAGGCCCTCTTATTACACACTGATCTCCCTTTCTTAGAACAAACTATTAAACTTCCAGTTTCTTTAAAATGCACTGCTGCATTGATATTCCCCTATTTTCCAGTAAATTTTTGAAGCATTATATCTCACCTTCCAGTCTCTTCTCCATCTTACGTAGATTCTGAAGTATACCAGCAATCTCCTTGTTATTTGTCTTCAGGAGAGGAAACTCACTGTCTCTTAAAACTTTGGACAACTCATCCTCATTTGCTCCCGGCTGCTGCAGTTTCCTGAAACATGAAGCAAACAACAGATTCATTAAAATATCAATGTCAAAATTTCCCTGTAACCCTCCCCCCCAAAAAAGGTTAAAAAATATTTCAAATTTTGTGGGTACCCTTTCATCTTAATACTTGTTCACACTGGGAATGAAATTGTAATTTGTTGATCTTGTCAAAATCAGGGCGCTGTTTCATAAAACTTGTCATCAATGACAAGTTGCTATAACTGTTATAAGCTACTGAAATCCTTGCATCTTGATTGGCTGTGAGCAAATTTGTCGGTAAAAATCACAGACAAGACACTTGATGAAACTGTAAGAAGCTGTAACAATACACTTCATAAAATGGCACACCAATAAATGTACTATCTGGCAAGAGCTAAAGCAATTTTTAAGTGCTGGTCAGACCTAAACAACTATTGAGTGATAAGATGTTCTCTGTAGGTTTCCATGGTGAGTGAGAATTCACACTTGAAGGTTTTCGGTAACCCCATGTGGGGGCCTCTGTGAAAAGGCTGTTGATATATTCTTTCGTGGCTCCCACATGGTGTTACCGAAAACTTCAAGTGTGTATGCAGTGATATTAGACCATTTATGTGCAGATATCATAATCATGAGGGATACACTGAATTTGGATAAATTATTAGGTTCATTTCTGCTCAAAAAGACAGCTGTAAAAATAATAATTATTAAAGACTACCATAATTTTAATGATAAAATTAAAATGTCTGTCACAACCATCTTCCCATTACAATCATAATCAATTATCAAGCTACAAGTTAACTTTGCATATTAGTCAAATCTGTTGTGACCACAAAAAGTAGTTTGACTTATGCAAAAAATTATTCAACTTAAAGGGAAATTAACCTCAGCGTATGAACTAGCTTATTTTGAATGGTGTAGTATATGCCTCTTATTTGATACATGCAATTTCATGTAAAAACACAGGATATAGATATAAATCACTATTTTCCAGCCAAGTTATTGTCTGCTAGCAATAATAAGGGGGCTGCCATTACTTTATGTGTACACGAAAATATTTTTCATCCCAAGTAATATTTCCTTCATCGTTAACTTGTAATTGATTTTTAGAGGACAAATATATATTGGATATAGTCACATATTCTGAAATGTAAGTTTAGTTTTATATATTTTGTAAAAGGTCTTAATTTGTTCATAAAAATATACTTTCTGTACGTGGAGACGGAGAATTGACGTCAAGGACGGAGACAATCGTAACAATACCAAAACAAAGCGAGGAATCTGCATTACAGGATGGCTATTAGAACTCATGGGTCGTCAATTATCTAGGCCCATGACCAATAACAATCGTAATAAAATCAGAACAAAGCGACGTATCTGTTGTAAAGGTAGGCTATTATCAATGCATATGGTACCTAATGATCCGTGTCATGCACAAAATGGCAGCCTCCATGGAAAGACGTAGCAGACAATACCGCATCTAGAATATCATGTGGGGTTAATTGTCCTTTAAGGAAATTTCTACTTATGCGACTTTGAGTTATGCAATTAGGGTAACTGTACTTCTATTCCCAATACTTAATAGTTGATAATACTGGATGAAATGCATTCTCTTTTCTATCACTTTTTCTGCAGCTAACAAGTTTCTGACATTCCCAAATCTATTACACAGTATGTCATGATTGGCATGAAACATGCAACAACACAAAGTTTTGGAGGAAGAAGAATAATCTTAAACAACCTTGGAGATGAAGTCATAGTGCTCAATATAATTCACTGGATGTGTGGTTTAACTTGAAATCTCTGATGGTTAACATTAAGCTAAGCTTCATGACTCTGCCATTTTTCAGCTGACGAGGATGCCATACGAGGGTGCTGTTCCTCAGAGTCTCTGAGAGATGCTCAGAAAATGGGTCAGGATATCCTTTCAAATTCTGCTTAGACCGCCCCCCCCCCCCCCAACAACCTCCCATCCCACAAAGTCTCCATATCCGACAGTATACTGAGCAGATCAATTCCTGGGAATCTACTTTGACATTTCCATCCTGATGACAGCAACAGATCATAGACACAGAAGCAGGGAAGATGTTATGAAATGGTCGAGTTGCTAAAGTGATGTATACAACAGAGTGTTTCAAGAGCTTTTGCCCATTGTCAGAGTTACCTTGTACCAATCACCTAAAAAATAATGTGTGTACTGCTATAATGTATAAAATCAACTTACAAAAAACTTTACCCGACATTTTTTTCGGTTAACAGTTAAGAAGTCTGAAGAAAATAAAGGATAACATAAAACAAAAAATTGGGCAGGCAAGGAACCCAATTCCGACTTGGGTTCCGTGCGGGCCCTATTCTATGCAAGTGCATACGGGTGTGTTGACTCGTCTACTAACAAGTTCCTTTTATGATTTGTTCAGTTTTTTTCAGAGTGAATTTAAACTTGCAAAACGAAGCTTATAATTTGAATATAAAGCAACATGTAACCCCTAAAATATAAAGCATTATTATTCTTGGTGATTGGTGCCCAGAAACAAAATTTTGGCAAACTTTACTTACAAAATAATGTCAAAATGCAAACCAAAACCATTGCTCTAATTTGTCAAAATCAGAAAATCAGCTGAATAAAAAAAAAATTCCCATATATTAAAATGAATTCTCACTTGAGTTTGTAGGCAATCTTGTCAGCAGAATCCTTCATCTTGATGGACAGGTGGTGGATGGAAGACAGGACAAGACTGTCAAAGGACTGCAATATCAAAGAGAAAACAAAACATCATTTAGTATTCCAACCACCTACCGTGGCACACTTAACAAGTGTGGCTATGGTGCTCGGACATATGCTCTGGTGATAATTGCTCTGGGCTTTATTTCATCAAAGACGGAGGGTTAAGGCGAGGGTTTGCTATTGGGTTTCAGGTGTGATTTAGTGTTGGGTATACGTATAGTGTTGAAGGTAGGAATTCGGTTTGTGTAGGATACTGATTGCAGAGCAATTTTAGTCGGACCATACTGTGTACCCTACAACCATGGCTACAATACAACAAAAACATAATCACACTGCCTGTACAGATTTTTTAAATGAAACTGAGAAGAAACTCATCAGAGTTTAAGAGTTAAAGAATTGAAGAACATATAAATGCACAATACGATCATGCATGCTCGGACAGAACTTTACAGCATGATCTTGCATACACATGAAAATTTTGCCAGAAAGGTAAAATTAGCGTCATTATATTTGACTGTTTTAAAATATAAAATTTTCCTTACATGGCGTATGATGGTATGAATGCAACATATTCCAGTTTAGGAGCTACTATTGTAAATCTTGCTCTCTCCTTTAATTTTTATTAATTTAATTTTCATTTTTTTTTCTTTCTTTTCTTCTTTTATCTTTATGAGAATCCAATCATTTGCATTTGCAACTTTCCGTTGTTTTTTCTTCGAATTCTATTATTCTATCATTCTAAAAAGTAAAATGCAGTAGGAGATAATTAAAGTATACTTCTATTAAACTTGCCAGATATCCACATGATAGACTGAATTTACTAAATGGTAATTATGTGTTAATAATTTGGAATAATGCACATGCAACAAAGCACTCTAATTAAATTTTCAACACCTTGATATCACAACACAAAAAAGTGATACAATAAAGTCATTTGATAAGAAGATGATTTGGGTAATATGTAGTTTCTTCTATCAACATGCTCATTTTGACGATGGTCCTACTCCTCCTCACTGTCTATCATCATCATCATCATCAACATCACTGTTGTCGTCGTCGTCGTCATCATCATCATCATCATTATATGTTTGACTGTTAAAGTTGTATATTAATCTATGTAACTCTTTGTACAATTGGCACTTGGTTTCCTGGAGTGAAACATATAAAACATCCACATCTCCACATATTCACTTGCAAGGTACATGGACTGCATAGCACTTGAAAATGCACAAATGTGAAAATGGAAACAATGGATGAAAACAAAAGTACATATAGATGAAAATAACATGCACTGTTGAGATAGAAGTTGTAGATCAGAGAAAACTTTAAAAATCTGTATGATCTTCAACAGTCTGGGCTTAGCTAATCTACATGTACCATTTGTGGTTATCAAAGAAGGCTATGCCTAAAATTTACTTCTCAAGCTCATACACAATAAAACAATTACCGTACAGACAACCCCAATCAATCAAATGACAAGCATGCATATACAGTTATGATGATTTTCATAATTTTCTTTGTCAATCTAGAATGTACTATAAATTGGTAAGTGAACAATTAATGGATTCAATCTCATATAACTTTTTTTCCTTTCATCAACAGAATCTACTTCCTCTATCCTTAATATGTAACTTTGAGCATCAATTTTTTTGAGTATTTTAGATGAGAGAAAGAGAAATAAATGGAGTAAAAGTAAAATGATTTTGATGAATGTTTGTCAAATAACATAAATTTGAAGAATAAAATATCATTCTATAGTTTCCTTTATTAGCTTTCTCGTGTTCTTGTAGCATCAAAGCAAAAATATTTTATTGCTATTGGACAAGAGAAAATTTGATACATTCATAGAATTGGACAATGATTTTCAGCAAACTGCTCCCTCCCTCATTAAAACAGCCCTAAATTATGTTTGTCTGGCAGAGAAAAACATGGAATATTATCTGAATCGGCCATGTGAAGGGTATTTAAAAAGAGATTTCTCTGGAAAAGTGATATTTCATAAATGACATGAAAAATAGTAACTCTCCTATATTGAAGTGGTTACATCTTAACCCCTACCATGCCGTGGGAGGCAAATCCCACCCAAATATTGGAGTGTTGAACATTTTGTTTAGGCTCAGAGTGGCTTAAAAATTCTGCCTCATACAGAAACCTGTGCCTTCAATATAATGTTTATTCCTATGCACTATATCTTTGCCCAGTTTGCTCAAGAAAAAAACTAATTGAAAGTTAATATTTAATTATTGAAAGTTCATTTTTGACAATTGCTCAAAAATCTGGTGGCATGGAAGGGGTTAAGATAAATGTACAGAAACAACACAAATTTACATCACCATGTCACTTTAATAACATGTACAATGGTGAAACACAAAATGATTGTTACACGGACATGCAGAAGAAGATAGATCACAAACTACACATACCCCAACCAGATTTACATGAATACATGAATCTACAACAATTCCTCCTTTTCAGTGGAATATTGGCTTAAATTTTGCATCAAAGAATTGGTCTGACAGTTATCATAAATTGCAACAGAATGATACATTTTCTATTGTATAATTTATAAAGACAAATGTCAGTAATACATGTAGTTGATTAATAGTTGATTTTTGTATTTTGGTTTGATGTTGTAGATTCTTCAATATACTGTGCAATCTTCAAAATGGTGAGACACAGAGAAATGACTGTGCGAAGAAGAAAAGTACATGGTTTATCTTAGCTCTGTTAAAAGACGATGATAATGATGATGATGATGATTCTAATATTGTGGAGAAATTAGACAGATTGTACTTTTTTACTTTCACCTACTCTCGATATGAATAATGATTTCATGGTGATAGATCTATGCATTGATAATTTAACACTTTCTTGTATACATGTATTAGGGTGCACTCAGTATTTTAGAAGATGAATGAACTATACTCAAAGACAATGAAGAATTTGCATTTAAAATTTCTTACAAATGCATTCAACTTAAAGTTGGCCTACTAGGAGCTAATTTGGAACTAAAATTTGAATATATAAACTAAAGCCTCAAATGCAACTACATGTATTTATGAGAGATGTCATGTTGCATTCAGCCAGATGGTCTGGTAATTAATAAAGCCAGGTGTGTGAGGCGTGTTACAGGTAAGCCTGTAAAAGCTTTGTAGAAAAAAATTGAAATGCTCCTAAACCCCTTCCTGTGAAGCTATAAATTTCAGGAAAACCGGCATCCATCCTTCAGTTAAATTGAAAGAATGATACACCATATCAGTACATCATAATATTTTGATTTTTTCAATGGTCACCTTGACAAAATTAAATTTAGACACTTCTCGGAAATATTACAGACTGCAGAGCAAACCTACAGCCTGTACTCTTAATATGAACTTGTCTTTGGTCTGTTGACCACTGAACAAAGCTAGAATGTAAAAAAGAAACTTTTATGCAATCTTTCTTGGCAAGCATCCAGGTTCTATAAAGAGGAGATTTATCTGACATGAAATCTGACCCTAGATAAAGATCACAATTCACAGGAATCCAAGCTTCATTTAATATAGCTTGCCAGATATAGCTCTGAAACCCCCCCCCCCCTTTCCTCTCCACAAAAGATACTAGTATCACCACACTGTCATTATTAGTCATACAACAGTTACATGGACAGAAAATGGAAAATGATTCAATCTACTGCTCTCACTACTTGATGAGTTTCAAGACACTGAAGTTTCAAGTGTTCATTCTCTCTACTAAACAACACTACAAGATTCAAGCGAGAAGAGTTTAGCCTGCCGAATATGATTTTATATCGGCATAACAATTTTGTTCATGATAGACACCAGCTTGAGTTGTCTTGGGCCTAGTATTCAATGGATTAAAAGGCTTCAATAGTACAACTTTGATAAAATTAGTTTCTGACATTATTTATTACTAGAAGTCAAATTTGTATCATAGAATAAGAGGCCTGCAGATATCAACATCAAATTGTATTCTTTTTTCAACCAAAGGCACCCAGTCATTGTGACATTTTTTATTCTTTTTCTGATCAGAGTAGGACATGAACACAATTCGTATCAATTTTATAAAAAATAATTTTAATTCTCATGTACAGTTGTTAATACACCAAATTATTTCTACATTTTTTTTTTCACAATACTATGACAGCTTTAAATAAATTTCTTTTGCATTCCTTTGATGTTTGGATGTTTCCCTTTCAATGGAATCATTATGTGGCAAAGGTACATCTATCCAATACTGATAAAAATGAGAGAGAAAGAGCATTTGATGAGGCCATGCGAATGATGCGCATGCATGATGAGAAATAAAGAGGGAATCATGCCGGGTACTCACTACATAGTCCTGATCCTGACTCTACAATGATCCAAATATATCAATATGGGATGGATGGAGAAATAATGGATAAAACGAGGCAAAAATCAATCAGTGTTAACCCCACTGCATTCATTTCTCGAAAAGAGTGGTATAATTTCAGAAATATGAACTGCTTTGCAATAACGGTTTTATTGGACTGGATAATCACGACAATAAAGGGTGAAAGGGGGTGAGGTATTTTTTTGTTTTAAACATATACCTAACAATAGACCTGAAAGTCAAAACTGTTAACAAAAATAGACATTTCAGAATGCAAAATTATTTAGAAACATTCTTATTTATTTCAAATCATTGATACTATACTAAAATTGTGTTTTTTCAATCACTTTTTCTTTGAAAATGGAATTTACTCTATTGTAACCCATAATATTTGTATTTTTATGTTAAATAAGAAATTATGATGATCACAATATATCATTCACAACTTTTACAGCAGAAGTTCAAAAAGACATGATTAAAGTTTGAAAAACATATCATAACTTGTTGTTATACACCAAATAATTCTGTACATATATCTGAGATAAATGTATTGGATATAACTTTTGCTTTTGATTTACAAACTAAGGGTATATTGATCTCAATTCAATCTTGGAGAAATCCTGTGAATTTCACTGATACAGAGTCCAGATGAATTAGTACCGGTACCGGTATTATGAGAAAGGAATTCACTCTGTACTATTCTACTATGTTCCATGCAGAACAACGGAAATGGATAATGTGGAACAAACGCAGACAAAACATGAAATAACCTTGGTTATTACGATCAAGTCACTGGCAGACTGAATGCATGAATGTAAAAGGAGTAAACAAAACAACTTGTGTATTAAACTGGTTTGGTTCCATTGTGCATCAAGTTGCAATCCACAATGCACAAAGGCATATCAGTCCCAGGCATTGCAAATCCTGTAATCACTTTTAAATGCCTTGCTACCGTACCCATGGTATTTAAACATCTTCAATATTTTATGCCTCCTTCATATACTCAAAAAAAAATTCAGAATGAAAACGTAATTTCCACACACAATTTTTTATCTGGCACCATAATACTTGAAAGGGATAGTTTTGGGAAATTTTTGTTTGAAAAGATGTACTATTTAATGGGTTTTTGAAATAATTTTCCGTATCATATTATCCAAACTTGTGCAGGTCTATATGAAGCAAGCTTTATTTTGGGGAGTAGAATTTTGGAGGGGATGAATGGCAAAATTTTGTGAATTTTTCTGCCAAAAGCAATGGAGTAATAAAATGACCAATAAGCACATCATAATCCTTAAAATTTACAGCTTAAAACTTGGCAAATCAGGCATCAAAAGTTGGAGCAATGACAAGTCAGCACTGCTGTCGAGTTACATGTAGTAATAAAATAATATTATAATAAGGAAAACAGATAGATTTCTGTATGCTGGCCTCAAAGCATTTTTTCCCCCTTCAGACACATACATGTGTGTACTTTTCAACCTTCTATGTTTTTTATTTACATTTACTATCTCCCTAGCAGGTCCTCAGCTCCTGATCATGAAGAAAAAAAAAACAGCTGTTGGTTCCTTTCTTCAAACCTTTTGAAACCCCAACAATTATAAGCTCAAAGTACCAACTCTATTCATTTTTCTAACTCCGAATGGAGATTCATCAAATAATTTCCTTCCATGACCAGTCTACTAATGAAATCACATCTGTGAGATAGAATAAATGTTAGTATTAAACTATCCACTATACTACAGCACAAGTAGATACTAACCTCCGATTTATTGAACTGTTTCTTCTTCATGTGAACCGGTGGACTCCCTGATAGAAGGCCTTGAGAGCTTTGATCTAAGATGAAATAGAAAAGGGAGAATAGGATTAGAATATAAACCCATCACAGACACCTGAAACACACACATTAGACTTATGGTAAAGCAAAGGATACAACAACGTTTTAGTATATAAATTTAATAATCCTCTCAAAAATGTACTCTTACCGTGTACAAAACAGGAGCTAAGAACGGGACTTATCACTACTTCATACCATAAGTTCGGCATTAATATCCTGTTACAGTTTAATAACTGACCACAAGGACAGATGTACAACAACCTTAAACATATTTTTACAGTTTTGGTGCAAACAGGAGCTGAGAATGAAACATCTTGCAAAGGAAATCTACAATAAAATCAACTTCAAATATATGCTATGTTATCTATTGATGAAGCATTTCAAACAAAGTCAAATGTATATTCATATTGCACATCTATCTAGTTTCGAGTTCACCTTGTGGAAGGTACTTGTGGAAGGTACAGTTTGAAAAGAATTCTCTGTGTCGCAACTCTTCACAAAGTAAACAAAGACATAGCACTGTTTACATCAACTCCATGTTTAATACCTAGTTGGAAGGTATCTTTTTTATAGGAATAAATGTTCCTTTGAGTTGCACCTCTCCAGCATAAAGAAGAATATATCACTGTTCAAAGTTCAGACCAACTCAAGAATATTGCATTAAATACATTCAACATGTTCATCTCTCAAGAGACATGGCACTGTTCAAACGGACTCCAGTTTACCTGGTTGAAAGCTGAGTGAAGAGGATCTCTGGAGGGGTACCTGGGGATGGCGACGTTCACCTTGCCATATATCCTGTCTGCTGAGATGAACCGAGTCCTCGCTCAGTAACTCGTCCATCATTTGCTGAAGGCACAAGGGGAAAACAAAGTCATGATGAGGGTAAGGGTCATTTCAAGGGGAGGCTAGGAGTATGTTCATTCGGCCTTTTAATCACAACTGGCTGTCCATACGGTGTGAGATTCTATTCCTATTTCCTTAGCAAACCAAGATATCTCAAACTATACAGACAGCAAATTGTGTACTCTATGTTTCACAATTCAGAGACTATTCTCTCCCCCAATACACGTAAAAACACAGCAAGAGTGCAAGAAATGTTTATAAACTTAAACACAAGACAACAACATTTACAATTAAGCTATGAAACCAGTCCTGAACACAACAAGAAAAGAGTCCATTGACATAAACATATGAAATCTAGAACAAATTATAATTTTGCTTGCTGGTAAAGTTCCTTTAGGCAAACAATCTATTCTGAGTATCCTTACAAGAGATTTGATAACAGTATGCAAGTATTCATGTGCATCGGGTACGTTTCTTTCATCATATTTAGTCAAATAACAAGAGCAAAAACATCATGGGTGAATGTGCAAGAAGCACAGAGATGCCTAACAAACATGTTGGAAAGAAATAACGTCATTTATCTCGAGGTGGCTAACTGCTTTGGTGACTCCCAATTTGACTGAATATCCATAAAGATGATGATGATCTACAAGACCTATATGTAAGGTCTAGAACATGAACAAATTTGGTCTTGTGAAACTTTTGACAACTACATGTAAGTAGAAAGTTTCATGAGACCCAATATGAGTTGACTGTAAGGGCTCATAAACTGTTGGTACAGAGTCTTTCAATCAACTGGGCTGTAGTCAACCCCTCCTTCTATCGGTATCATATCTTAAGTTTATAAGTAAGTAACTATACCACAATATAACTTTAGTTTGACATTGCTTTTGTAATTACTGTAAGTGCAAAAAAATTGTAAAAGGGTGTTTTTAATTGCAAAATAAATGTGAAATTGCTTTATTAGCTATCACCTCTATCTATCCCTGGATACAATACTACTGAAGTAATATATACAAGTACATGTATAACCCTTATGCAACCATGACTAGTGTAAAGTAAGCATGGAATGCATGTATTAGTGTAATACTGATAGTGCTTGCGTACTCCATGGACAAAGCAGATTGTTTTTTCCTTGTAGCACATTATCCAGTATGTAGTACATCTACTTCCCAGTATACATGTACATAGGACTTCTGAGGATCAGCTAACCACCATATATTTGCAGAGTATAATTTCTGAATATAATTTTATGAATAGATGGATTAGATATTGTTTAAAGACATATTTATTGTCTTCATTTTATACATCTAAGGTTCTCATACAGAATGGGAATATAGTGATAAAATGTAATCTGTACAAATATAAATTTTACAGACATGTGCATGCTTTCTAGGAGGGATACAGTTCATACACATGGATGGGTATCCAAGCACACAATCTTCTTAAATATATATAGATATATATGTATACAAAATGTATCATCTTTTGGTCTTAAGCCACAATTAAACTTTGAACAAACAGTTTGAATCAAACTGAAATTGAAAAGGGAATAAGAAAGAAAGAAAGAAATATCAAAAAGACAGAGAAATAAAACAATGAGGGGAAAACAAGATGTGAAAAGGTAAAAGTAATATTGAGGGAGAAAGAAATACACACAAAAGGATTCTGGGTAGAGAATAGAAAGAGATGGTATTAAAATGAAGAAAGTAGTCCTAATTCATAAAGTCTGTAAGAAAGCACAGACAATTTATGAAAGTTAGAGTAGAAAATTCATGTGTCATAGATATCTTTCTGTGTCAAAGTTACAAAGCCAATTTTTTTTTAGTGCTCATTTATGCACCAGTGTGTGATATCAAAACAAGGTAGTACAGGAATATTTTGAATTTCATCTGGATTTTCATGATAATCAACAAAATAAAGAGGGGAAGAACCTTTTTTTTATCCAAACATAAACAAAAAACAAATCTAACAATTTCTGCAAAAATCTTTGAACAAAGAAAGCCTGAGAAAGCACATACATGTAGATATTGCTACTAATTTTCCTGGGCCATGATGGGATAACATTGATTCTAATCCCTGGGATGGGCACGATTCATAAAAACTACAAAGTTGCTCTGATGTATAGAGCTCATGAATATGCATGGCCAGGTTTCGACTCATTAGTTTGATAATCATATGTACATGTAGCTGGGGGATAACTACATAGTCAATCAATTGTCAATAACCCTGTTCATACACGCCACTTATCCGCAAAATTACCACAAATGTTGCGGCAATTTTGCGGATGTGCTACCGATAGCTGCGTATATGAACGGGTGTCACTAAAATAATGCGGTATTTGCTTCCTCCTTTTTTACGCTTATTTCGCGGCTATTTTGCGGATAGGAACCTAGGAAAAATACCGCAATATTACCAATACCGAAGAAAGCCGCAAATGTTGCGGCTTGTGCAGCGAGGCACGATGCTCGCCGAAATGCATTGTGGGGCTTAGCACTCCTAAACAATTGGCTCACGCCGGTGCGGCGGCCGGCCGGATTTTATTCTTTAGAGTTTTATTGTACGACTAGCTTTCTTGCGTTTAACATTGGTAATTGATAGCGTCTGTGAGTTTGGATTTTTTGTTTTGATATCTAATCAACAACCATGTCGGAAGGTAACTGGAAAGAACACGAAATAAAGGAGCTGCTTCTAGTCCGTGGCGAAGAAGAAATTCATCTCCCTCTTCAAAAACTGCCCTGCCCCTCCGAATCCTCTCCATTAGTGATGTTTGTATCGTATTTATTCTATTAATGATCATTTCACATTGAAACTGATCATATCACCAAAGCAAAAGAATAACTTGATACACAAATCCTTGATCACCGCCCGCCATTTTGCTTCAAATCCGCTAGCATTGTGTGAGATAGAATACCGCATTATCGCGACACCCGTTCATATACGCCCCGAATCCAATACCGCAATATTACAGTATTTTCAGCGTATATGAACAGGGGTTTTCGATGGTCATGAGAAACTGCTTACCGATGTGCATCAGCAATATTGCGGTATTCGCGTATATGAACAGGGCTATTATGACATGCACATTACTTGAGAGGGCAACTGGACTTCAATCACTATCATGCCAAAAACATCAACAAACTAAACAAACATATCGTTACACCAAGTAATCATATAAGATATAAATTTCTACAGAATTACACTCCATCTGTATCAATCAATACAACATAAAATATATTGCTTTAACACAAATAAAACGTGATGAAGCCCTTCTCTTTTCATCATTTCATTCACATATACAGCCCTGGAAAAAATTATTAGACCAGCTCCATTTTGGGGTAAATGAGTAGTGTTAAGTCCATTGTCTATGGAAGCAGGAAAATGATTAACAGCCAATGCATGATTAATGGACTACTACTAACTAGAACAATTACCCCTATGACTTTTTACCCCAGGACAAACACCACTAGGACAACTACAGCCAGGAAAAATTGTCCCATCCAAAAATTCCCCCAGACAATTACAACATCCCTTTTTTCCCATGAGAAAGAGTTTTTGGACCACCTAATAGACTATAAACGTCTGAGACAATGAATTTCAAGCGTTACTATTCTTGGTCTGAGCACCATGGCCTTGTCATTATTCTACTGAGACCAACCAATGCATGTGACTATAAATTAAAGGCATTAGAAATTTAAAGTAAGTTTATGAAACAAAAAAAACATTTTGGCAGCATGAATAAGCTGCTGTGAGGGGAAAAAAAGGCAACACCTTGTTTACAGAATGCCACAAGGCATGGCTGCTATCATCAAATGTAGCAATTTTCCACCAAGAACTGAACAAACTGCCTACATGGCTTTACAAGAAAATCAGGCATACCCCTTGGACAATTATTCCCAGACCACTTCTGTCAAGACATTTTTTCCAAAACCCCTACCCCTGGAGAATATCCCTGAGGCAGTTATCATCTAGGATATTTACATTCTGTTAGTTGTTCTGAAAGTTCTATCCGTTGGGGTACCCTTAGAAATAATTGTCCTTCAGCGAAAATTGTCCCGGGTTAATTGTCCTAGGGGCAATTACCTTGGTGGTAATTGTCCTAGGGATTATTTATTACACGAGCTATTTGTTTTGGGGAGTATTCATCTACTCATGAGTTAGCTCGTAAAAATCTTTCTGAAAATTCAATTACTGATATAGCCAACACTTGCCATATAGGCCTTTATAAGAAGCTGGTCTAATAATTTTTTCCAGGGCTGTATATTATTTCTAACAGGGAAACATTAAAAAAATTGTCTGTTTTATATTATGGAAGTGAAGGTACTGATATAAAATATCAATTTTAATACACATGTGTTATTTGCTGTGTGACTAATATTAATTCCTGGGGTGCCGGTGATAGAGAAATGCATCTGAGGATACAAAAGGAAAACTAACAAAGAAAAAAAAAACTAAGTCAAATTTCTGAATTTTCCATCATCTGCCAAAATGAGATCCTATCAATGTACATTCAATGATAAAAGGCAATCAACAAGAAACAAAACACAGAAAGTAAACAATACAAGAACTTGAACTTTCTCATACCAACCACAAAAATGCGAACAAATTTAAAACTGTCTTTGAGATTACACTTTCTAAAATGTGCTCTGTTTATCAACACTCAAATAAAACCTGTACCTAATTCCTCATCCCTGGACGTAATAAAAGTATGCATTATAAACAAGCTGTAGACAGATTACCATCATAAAGTAAATTCATATCTTCTGCAGGATTAACAACTTTTGAGACTTCCTTGGATCTCTTCAAAACATTTTTTTTTTCAATCACATATGACACGCTCTCCCCATAATATAATTTGACTTGTTGATTTATCAAGGTATAATTATTTCCTGGGTGTGGGTCCGTTTTGTAGGGGAAGGACTACATTAGCTGGCTCTCTATAAACTAAACATCCACAGCTACCCAACTACAGGTTCTAGTGAAGACTGAGCAGACACTAGCATGCAGAGTGGAGGTACCATGATACCACAACCAAGCACAGAGCAGTGAAGAGAGACAGAGAGAGATAGACACTTACCACAAAATGAAATATGAGCTGGATTCAATGGAATGAATGTATGAATGAAGAGGGTGTAAAAAGAGGGACAAAAGGCTTAGTACGAGGAAGAACAAAATTACAGATGAAAAAAAAACCTTTCTGACAAAATTTGATGAAGTAAAGAAATTTCAGAAAAAGTACGTTTAATAAACATAATAAACTGATGCAATAACTGCAACATTTTGTCTACCTGGTATCTGTCAAGCACGCAGCTCCATTAATTTTGGGATGCTATCTGAATGAAATCACATTAAACTAGCTGAAGATATTTATATAATTTTGTTTTCATGGAATGTCCAGATATAATATTTTAAGCTCCCGTAATAATCATTTTCCATATTTGGCTATAGAAATACAGAAATGATTTGAAATGGATGTTAAAGGGCAATCCAACCTTGGTAATAAGATGGTTTGTGTGAAAGCAGAAAAATAAGAAAAACAGGATGGTGAAAGTTTGAAAGTAATTGGACAAGAACTAATGGATGTTTTAAAAAATGAGATCACTACATCTACGCAAATCTCAAATTGGCAATTTGGTGAGTCGATTGTGACATTTTTGTGGACAACTCTCCCGTTTGTCGTACACAAAAATATCATTAATTTGCGGTTTTCTTCGAGGTGCTTTTACCCTCGGGGCAGTACCCAAAATATATTGCAGATAGCATATTGTTAGAAGTCCTCTTGAAAGAAAAAGATCCTACTGAGTAATACATTTTGAAAAAAAGTGACATTTTAGTCATTTTGTGCCTTGGGGCGAATGGGGGAGTTGTCCACAGCTACATCACAATGACATTACCTATTCGGCCAATTTGAAATTGCCATATGCGTAGTGATTATAACTATCAAAAATTCATAACTTTCTTATTGCTTGTCCGATTTTGTTCAAACTTTCACCAATCTGCTTCTCTGATTTTTCCTCTTTCTTTCAAAGCAACTTGTTTTTAAGGTTGGATTTCCCTTTAAGTTTCTCTCTACTTATTGGGAGTGATTAAAACATAACATATATAACCTTAGCTGCTACCTGTTCTTTTCCTTTACTCTTGTAATTGGTTTAAGAAGTGGATTCCAAGGTGATTTAACCGTTTGCATATTACTATCATTACATTTTATGTAAGAAAGACCCATAGAGACATGTGATACATGGAAAACAAGTTATATTGAGTTGGTTAAGTCTTTGTCTACATGTACATCCAAAAGATGAACAGGATCACACCGACTATCCTCATTGCTGTGACCCTTCCAATTACCTCCTTAATATTGGGTTTGAACCCCATTAATCCTTGGCTCAGTCAGAAAGGGGTTAATCAACTAAGCTTCCAACATCATCATTAACACATTACCCTGTTTATTACATGTGACTGTGGGCAGGTCTGCAAGTCTGCAATGCAATATGACTCTAAAACATATGGTCCCATATTCTAAACTCTAGTTCAACTTAAACCGTGGTCTAACTATGGTTTAAACCCAGTCTAAACCTGCCCTTTAAAACTGGAGTTTAGCATAATCACATTCTGAAATCCGGTTAACTTAAAACTCCAGTGCATTCTAGACTCTAAGTGTGGTTTGACTTTGAACAGAAATGTATGACTGCAGCTAGGGGTAGTTCAAGTCTGGTTTAACTAGAGTTTAAGTTAAGCCAGAGTTCAGAATACAGAACATAGCTTTCAAACAGAATTTTAGAAATTGAGTTTGTCTCAAAACTATTACATTTCTATTCTTTTTTCTCAATTCCATCAAGGTTTCACCTGTCATCGTAATGGAAATTGTTAACTTCCGCCATCATCTGGTGAATCATCAATCAAATGTGAACATAGGTGCATGAAAGGTATGGCAATAGGACATTTATTGTGGGAAATACATTTCAATGTAATGTACCTCTACAGTTTAGGTGAATTTCATTGATTTTCTGCTTTCAAAGAAGTAGAATTGGTCAAGTGTCAGGTCAAGCTTTCTTTAAAGCGTAGCAAAGAATTGAACATACATGTATGGGATCTGAGCTTCAAAATAAGCTGTCTGCAGGGCAGAAGAAGTAGAAGTAAAGAGAGAATGGGGGACATCACATTCACCCAGTTACAGACAATATGCCTTCATTCAATACCATCTATCGTACCCAAATGTATAAGTACCAGAGTGCACCAATCTGTTCTCAAAAGGAAAGAAATTATGAATAGTTTTGTGCAAAACATCAGATGAAAAGATAGATAGAATGGATTAGAAGCAAAGAATAAAAGATATCAATGAATAACTGTGATATTTTCAAATATATCTCCCTCAAGTCTTACCTGTTCTTTTGGAATCCTGTCAACCTGTATCTCATCAATGGATTCTCCCTGAGCCAACCTCTGAAGGTTTTGGGCTAAGGTGTTACTGGCCTGAGCAATCTCTACCCGCAAGTTTGGTGCCTTCCGAGTAGGTGATGTTCTCGGTGCAGAGGTCTGAAGGTTCTGCAAGGAGCTGGATTTCTGCCTCTGGATAACCGGTGCCTGCCTTTCTTCACTCTGGTGGTTCTGCGTTGCTGTGCGGCGAGTGTTGACATTCTTAATGTAACTGTCCACATCGTGGTCAGAGTCGTCCGCCGTGTCATACCTTCGCCAGGCACCAGTTGTGGTTTTCCGAACGCCACTAACATTGCTGTCAGTTGAGCCGATGGAACTTTTGCGCGATAGGTTTCCAGATGGAGTGCGATTGTGGGAGGCAGAGGTAGGAAGACGTGACCTTGGCTCGGCTGACTTCATCTTTTGATCCTGCATGGACTGTGTGCGGGCATGTCTGACAATTTGGGATCCAAGACTGTGGTCTGTTCTTCCACTGGAATCGCCATTCCTAGCATTTGATGCTGGGGTTCGCCCCCTACCTCTCTCCCCAGGTGTGCGCCGACCTGAGTCCGAGACAGCTCCGCTACGTGTCTCACGCATTGATCCACCCCGGCGGAAATTTTTGGAAGAACTCAGATCTGACATGCTAGAACTGGGACTGATGTCACTATGGTCTGCACCAGAGTCTTCGCTAAACCTACTCTTGCGTAACATGGTGCTACGGGTTTGGCGTGGCTGAGATAAGTTAGTTGGTTTGAGGCTCCTGGGCTTTTTGACAGCTTTGGTGTTATCTGATGTTCCCTTTGATACTGTTCGATTTGATATCCTGCCAGTTGGCAAAGAACCTGTGAGATGAGTATTTCTTCTGAAGGAGTGTTCAGAGTCACTCACAGTCTCAGCTTCTTTGTCCCCAGTCTGCATTTTGTGTTTGTTTGGTGTGGATAAGCGACTCCATATACCACCCTTGGCTGGTGCAGGAGCGGCTTTATTGCCACTTGTTCTAGTCTGTGCATCAGTTTGAGTTGGTCTTGCCTTTTCAGTGCTCCTGGGAGCTTTCTGTCTTCCATTAGTGAAGTGTGATTGTTCTGATGTATTGTTATCCTCAGGACAGGAGTAGTGCCTGGTCTTACTTCCTGCCCATGTGTTATTGCCTGCAACTAAACTCACATTACTGACAGTATCTACATCAGTATCTACATCTGCTTCAAATGACACCACAGAGATATCTTGGGACATGTCATGTGGCATGTCTTGAGAGTCTGACATCTCTGGAGATGGTGTATCCTGACGCTTTGTCCGCATTCTCTGTTCCAGGTTCCTCATCAAGGTCTCAGTGTCTTTCAAAAGCACATCAGTATCCATGCTTCCCTCTGGCCCCCAGGAGTCTCTTCTGCCCTCTTCTTGCCCATAACCAATAGGAACAATGGGGTCAGAGCTCCCATGAAGCTGCCTCCTCTTTCCAAAGGCTTTCTCCTCCATGGCTCTATCCTGAAGATATCGTCTGTCCTGTTGCTGTTCCTGCTGCTGCTGCTGCTGCTCTATCGCATGGTTCCTGGGACTGTGGAAGGCACTGGTGTTGGAGGCCTGGAAGCCATTTTGTCTCATGGTCTGCTCGGAGCTGCTGGACGTGGAGGACTGCCGTGCTGTATGAAGCTTATCAGCTGGTGTCGTTGGCAATATGCGTTTCCCTCGAGATCCTCTGGGACCAGTGGAATCAGGTGATTGGAGAGGTGCCGTCCTGGATGTTTGCACTCTTGTACCTGATGGTGGCTTCTTGCTCAAATGATCATCTGAAATAAGGATATTAGAAGATATATATATATATATTTAATAGCTTTACTCTTCAAGATGGAATGAAAAGTTTTGTTGGAGAATTTAAAACAAGTATTTCAACTGAGCTGGTATTTAAACAAAACTAGTAATTTGCAACTCTCCACACTGATCGAACAATCCAAATAATTATACAACAAATTTAAACAACACTGAAGGTCACAGGTGGATGTGAATGCTGTTTATCCAGGAAGTTATCAATTAGACCTCTCAAATGTACTGGTGTGTTCAGTTTACAAGGGTTTCACTTCAAAACATTTTGTGTAGTTTGAAAATAAAAATCAATAACAAACAAAATGCATTCAAAGACCAGGAATGAATCATAGAAACTTACATAATAAATACAAGAGCATCTACATTCACACAACAATTCAAACTACTTGCTATCCCGATATAAATCCAGTATTTGGCACAATGTTTTATGTATCAGGCAGATTCACAAAAACAGTCCAAAATGGCCATCAAGCATGTGTATGTGTCACTGCTCAGACTCAAGTAGATAACTGTGCTTGGGACGAATTGTCACATGATCCCATGATGCCTCAAAGCTGTTATTTCTTCTGTCTTCCAATAACATGTACGATTTACTTTTAAGAACACAAGTATATTGCACATTTCAACGATGAGTAACTTCTCTACAAGGCTGGGGTCCCTGCATCAAAGTATCTGTCCTTAAAACAGACTCTCAAGAGGAAATCTCTCACATCCTTTCGTCTTCCCCCTAAATGTCTCTACATCTCTCTCCTTCTTTCTGTTCTCTCTCATGAACCTATGATGTCACCTACAGGGGGTTGTATTAACACACATGCAAATGGCATGCTGTGCTCAAATCAGTCAGAGTTTGAAGCTATTGTCGCAGGAAACCACGCACCCCTGCTACGGTCAGGGCACCTCCCTCTCCCTGGCTTTATCCATTTCCTCTGCCTCACATCTCACTTCATAGGACATTCCCACAACCAAAGATCCCATCTAGGACATCATTAAATGCAACACACCAACCCTCAACTCATGGGTGCCTTTAACACATCATGACTATAAAACACAATGCTCTTTAATGGTTTCTTGCACAATCACAAGGGTTGTACACTTGCAGGTGACCATCTTGTGATGAAAGGCCACTGCTGTGTGAACAGGCCTTTTATACCTGATGGCAAACTGCATGCATGTGTAGTGACAGCACTGAACACCTACTGTGTGTACATTGCTAAATGGCTGCCTGTTTCCACAAGCAGACGAATCTAGAAGCTTTCCTTTATCTATTTATAACTAATCTACTTTGAGTTGATTTGGATCAGTGCAAATGAGTTGGGCCAGCCTTGCCACTTTTCCATGGAGGAAGTTTTCAAATTGAATCATTTCAAGCATGAAGTGTGTGCTGAATTAAGGTTAATGTTTGCTGAACTAACTCACTCCAAATGAAGCAGCATTCACAAACGGATTTCTCGTTTCATGACTTTTTTCTTTCACCTACAAGACTCTTTACAATACATTACATGTACATGCAGTCAGAGCAAAATGGCAAATTCCTGGGAAAAATATCCAAATTCAGGTTTCATAATTTAATGAAATACTGATCTTCTCATGTCAAGATACACCAATCTGTGCTATGAGGAACTACTGTTAAGAAGTGTATACATGATGTTCCTCACCTTTTTAGTGTGTGATATGAGGTAATAAATATTGAGGATAGCGCTTAGTTTTCAGTGTACATTGTTCCATATAAAATGATCTATAAAATTCTAAATATATTCAACTAGAAAAATTCTGTTAACCATTCCAGATAAACAGTTGGAATTTGATGTTTATATTTGAATAATTTAACTTAAATTTCTTGAAGTTTTTTATATTGCACAGGGAAAATCCCTCAAAATCTTCTCAATAAAATCATGCAATTCAATTTCTATATCTTTCCACTGGTGCGATCTGATAAGAACGATGAGTAATTGTCAAAAGAGAACAGATCCCTTATGCAGGCACCATGTTCAGGCACCATGTTCAGAAACCAGGGCCCCAGTGGGAAAGAATGAGTAACATGAACATTCTCTGACATTAGATTTCCATGACAACAAGACTGCTCATGGTTCAAAGCAATCATCACAATCATACTCTTCACTACAATACTTCATAAAACCTTATACCATGTGGAAAAGGGCTCAATACAATATTGGATAAGTCAGTAAACATGCAAGACTACATTGCTACTTTCAGAGAATGGTCAATATGTGATGAATAAGAAAAATTCAAATCCTCTTTTCCTACAAATGGGCAGCGCCAAGACTTTAAATGGCAGGAAAGATGCAATTCAAACTTTGTGCTCAAGAACTTGAAATATTCCCCCCTTCTCTCTATGGAAAAAATGAGGAAGCTTGAATCATTTATCAGATTTCCTCACCTTTGTCACCAATCCTGGGAGAGTGCTCAGCCTCATAATCATCTATGATGTGGTCAGGTGACACATTATGTCTGTCAGGTGACATCAACCTATCAGGTGACAGGTGCTGTGGTCGTTCAGAACTGCTCTGTGGAAGGGCCGAGTTGGTGGTCATTGTGGCCCACTGTTGAACCCACTGTGGGGTTCCTGGCCCTCCTTTATGCTGAAACAATAAATTTACATGTAAAGTGATGTTGAAATGTAGCTGGAGATTGCACATCAGACAATGATTCTCATGTGAATTGTGATGATTAACCAACCAAAATTTTAGGTTTCTGTAATAAAAATTATCAAGGATAAAACTTCCCAGGTTACTAGCCAGAATGCCCTTGTTTTTTTTACAAGTCACATGCTTTTCACTACAAATAGACTACATGTATGCCTTAACATTCAAAGCGTGCCCCTCCCTAAGTTTTTAACCACTGATAAATGCAATACATGTATTAAAGCTTACTCATTCAGATATTTATAAACAATTTCTTCCTTCAAAAGGACATTTTTATATACATGTATGCCACTTATCTACCTTTATACATTTCTTGCAGTGTTTAATTTCTTATGTTTTTTAATTACTATCAGAGGTTTTCTACACACAGGATTCAACACAATTCTTATGAGATTTGGCTGGCTAGTAGGTCTGTTTTTCTCCTGGATAGGGAGTGGTAAATGTAGTTAAAATCCCTTCCGTGACATTTCCAAACACTTGTTCAAACTTCAGCACTTCTGAGATTTAGACTTTGCATATGCATTTGATAAGAATAATATCATGCCTATCACAGATATTGGTTACTGCCTTGACAAGATCCCAAGTTAACACAGAACACACATGTGGGACGTTCAATACTCTCATACACATTGGAAAGTTTCCAATCCTTTTGATACACTCCATATGTCTGAGCATTGCATCATGTCCCCATGTTCCAAACCACAATTTCGTAAGAATGGAGATTTCTACTTGTGAAGCTTTTCCACACACAATTTTGAAGAGGTACATGAAGTTGATATTATACATGTAACTGCAAAGGTTAATCAATCAATCTTTTGAATTCATAGCAAGTGTAACAAGCATTGTCAAGTGAATAGATTTGCACAGTTTGTGTTCATTTTTCATTTAGGGAAAAAACAGAAGGCAAACCAAACGACTGTTGAGTCTAAAAAAGAAAACAGGGAGCAGAAATATTCGGCAGGTCACTCCATATACGGATAGTTATGCGGTGAACTTTTACAAAAAGGTATGTTGGAGAAGTGATTTAGTTTACCTCATGAACCTATTTAATTTACATATAGGATGCATTATAAATGAAGTTGGACAAATTCTCACACTCAGACCCCAATGCTCTAATCATGCTTGTGAGGCAACGCATATCAAGCATACACATAAACACCATTGATTATATCTGGTCAAAGAAAATGTATACTGCTGATCACAATTAATTTTGCATGTGTGCATAGTTTACAAACTCCATGATGCACTGATTATCCCCAGTCTCACTGATGCATTTCACAGAAAGTGGTTTTGGCAGTAGATTACTACTGCTATAGTGGTTAGCATTTTATCTTCCCCCACGTTTCCCATTCTCTTGCTAAAAAATCAGAGATTTCCTAGAGACATGTATTGCTTGCCAAGGTTCTAATTGGATGTTGAAGGCTGGCCGACTCAGTCTGAAAATTTTTGATCTCTTTCATCAGCATCATGATCATGGAATTCATGAAATACCAGGTACTTAAATTTCTAACAAAGTATGTAACATACATCAAAAAGAATGTTCACAGAGCATGTGCTCCTGTGAAAATGAAAAAGCAACAACTAGATGATGAAACCTTACACAAGTTTACATATCAATGCAATGTAATGCTCAAATTTGATGATAAAACTTACAAAGAAATACACGATGAATGGAAACACAATCAAGGTATAATAAACTTTCAAGCATTAAACATTTCATAAATGCCCAGTAACTATAAATTCACAACAGGAAGAAGTGCTTATTCTGATCTTTTGATATTTTCCCTAGGAAGTAAAGCTAATTCTCTTACCTTTCCTTCTATATCCTCAATTTTATCCACAGCTGTCCTGCTACTACCATCCCCTCTAATTCTCAATCCAGGTCCTCCTTTCTCCAGTCTACTTCCACCATTCTGTTTCCCTGCAAACACCTCCTCCTCCTCCATCTCTTCATCTCCCACATCTTTGTCTGTATCATCATCGCTTGGAACTTTCTCTTCTTCCCCAACACCAAAGTCCTCATCTATCCTCTCCCTGGCATCCTGGACCTCCTTGGACTGAGAATCGCTCTCGATGGTGTAGGTACCCGTCTCGCTCACATCATCCCCTCCACCTCCATCTTCCGCTCCTTCGATATCATCCTGGTATTGAGAGTCATCCTCCGTGTCCAGTCCGGGACTGACTGGTGTGGTGGGGCTGGGAGAGCCCCGGTTTGGCTTGGTCTTCTGACTGGACTTTACAAAAGTTCTTTGGCGTAGGTTGGTTGGAGGGAGGGGTTCTGAAAGACAGTTGGAGCTTTTGTTCTTGCGCTGCATCTGCTGGAAGTTGATGTCGGCTTCACAAGTAAAAATAAGAATAAACAGGGCTTAGTATCTTTTATGCAAGGTTATTCATAGGTCTCCTTAATTACAGTACATTCAGTGACATAGCATCTAGCCTTCATGAACTCTTTGTATGCCAATTTCACGACCTGCAGTTTCACTAACATGCCAAATTTGCCAATTTACAAGCACATTAGGCAACAATGAACAATTGGATTGCACATTGCAAGAATTGAAAGCTTATGTTAAAACTGCCCTCTAAAGGAAAACCATGTGGCACTAGAGATATCCTTTTAGTGGCACATAAAAAGGTTAAGCTAATTCCAAATGACAATCACAACGGTAGAATGATGGCCTATGGGTATTTTAGTCATTCAACCATTCAACTAGATACAAGAACAACCATAACCCTACCTTGGTAGCCTGGTGATGGAGTCTCAGGTGTACCTTTCGGAGTCCGACGCCCCCCTGGTCCTGCGTTAGACCATGCATCTGTCCTGGAAGACAGCGGGGAAGCCCTGGGGCTCTGATTGAATGAGGTGCAAAGATGGGGAGAAGAAATGAATCACTCAGTTTCAAACAAGCCATTTCAATGAAAAGCATGTTTGTCTACCGGTTACTTAGTCAAGTTTATGGCAATTTACATGACTGCATGAAATACACTTTACATGTAGTTGTTACATACATTTATCAATCAGGAATAAATGCACTTTTGATAAATATGCATTCTATTTTTCCTACAAATGGTTCTTTAAATGCTCTACTTTGACATTATCAATTATCATTTTACTCTGCAAAGTAACAAAATTTAAACCTTTTAAAAAAATCAACAAAATCAAACAAAACTTATCATTTAAACTCAAACATCAAAATGTACATGTACAATTATGATAAAAAAATCAAACTACTGACAATATACTTACCTTCTTCATGAACAACATGCTAAACATACTCATTCTACAAAGTCAGATTAGAACACTGATTTCACACAATGATATCCCAACACTGCCCTAGAATGAATGTGCTCCCTTCTGAGGTCTAACCTGAGAGTGATTCTATCATGCTAGGATCATCTCTGCCCCTTATCTGATCTCTAAATGAAATCTTTGCACCCTAACCTAGTTACTAGGGGGCCCCAAAACTACTCCAATCAGTTAACCCTTTGCTTGCTCCATCCCAGTAGTACCATACTTCACAATATGAACTGTATTACATGGGGCCTACCTAATGATCGAGGGAGGTGGGAGGGGGTTATTATATTGGGGGTCTAATGCATAGATCCTGCCCGGGAGATCATTCTCCTAAATCCATCATCATCTTCAATGGAGCCGATGAAGTCGGGTCGAGTTTCATCCCATAGACACTCAAAGCCTCATTTGAGATTTGTTTCCAAACAGGAACACTTGAACAGGTGTGTCATGAGCTATGGAAGTCGAATTTAGAACTTTAACTCTTCATCTTCATGTTTTAAACACAGGTACAAGAAAGTAAATAATTAGTCATTAATTATATCTGTATTATGTTATGAAGTGCTAAGGTTTCTCAATGACACAAGAATTGATTGAAGGCATGGACAATCAAGTTGCCTCACCCATGTCAATGAGTTGACTTTAAGGGCATTGGGGCTAATTTTGGATTATAGGTAAATAAGTCTTAATCCTGATGCAGCTCAGGTTTCTGGCAGGTCTCAACATCCCATTACAGACATGCCTTTATTCTATCTATCTTACAGACATGCCTTTAATCTATTTATCTTAAAGTAGAACACTCAAGAAAATCACAAATATGGCAATTAATGTATCACTAGAAATTGGGAAGCTTACAGATGGCAATCGTATAAGTTTTATGTCAACTGCGTATATGATGATTATAAAAACAACATAAATAAAAGCTCTTCTCAGCATGTGGAATATCCGAGGATTCGCCAGAAATATAGCGATGTTTTGATGTCGTCATACGAGGGATCGATCCTGCTTAAGCAGACGACGTCCTATAATGAATGAACGTAATTGCAATGCAATTATTTATCAAATTATAAAGAGTTTGGTACATTTAAACATGACCTTATTTCACACCATTCTAAAAGGGAAAGTGAACTGATTCTGATAACTAAAACCGTTTGATTGTAAATACACAGGAGAAGGGTCAATGATCAATGAAATAAACCCCATTTTCAAATTGAAAAGCCCTGCGAATAATAGCTGGATGGTATTCGTTCCCTCTTGAAACGCCGAACATGCCGCGGTGCAAGCAGCTGAAAATACAATGGCGTCTTATTTTGTTTACAAGTGACTGATTCCTTTATTTTTTTAACGCTGCATTTTTCATCAAAATAATACCATACACGAAGTTAAGAGTGAGGCAACAGACTAACATTAAGACTGACGCTAGTCAAGTAAGAGAAATAAGTGAAGAGGAGATGACAAAACAGGCACTGAAAAATGTGTATAATGTTATGGGACATCGTCTGCTTAGACAGGACTCGCCCCTCTTGTGTCGTCACACATCTCAGCAGCGTTCAATGAGCTTTTCAGCTGCTATATCGGGGGCTGTATTTTACCGTTTTATAATTGATAATAATCATTAATTCAAATGTTTCCAAGCTTTAAATTTGGATAACCTTGTTTAATTTATGCCATCTATGCAATAATAAGTATTAAGCCAATATTTAAAATCATCAGTGTTCTACTTTAAAACTCAGTATAGGCTTTCAAGACGCACCAGCAACTTTCTGAATTTGACTAAAACTCATATTAGAGGGCTCACTGAAACTGAAAATGAATATGAAGCATTAATTCCACAGGGTTTGGACTAAACACTCTCCCTGCAAGCACATAAATAGTTCTAATTGGACTTTGGATAGCCCTATTGCATTACCTTAAGGATCTATGTAACACAAAAGAGCTTTCACTGACCTGCATGACTGCTTCCTCATCCTGACTCTTCTTCATCAACCTCTCTGCCTTGAGCTCCTCCATCATACGTGTGCTCTTCTCTATCTTCTGCCTCACATTCTGAGGGATGCAGTTCTGGAGGCTGTCCGGCCTTGCCATCTTGGGAGCAGCATCGTTGCTCCCAAAGTCGATGGTGAACCCTATGGCTTTCTCGCTGGACGCCATGAGTGTGATCTCCGTCTGGGGCTGGGGACGGGACGGAGGCTCCTGATGGGTGGGACGGCGGTCGGAGCGGTTGTAAATAACGACAGGGATGTCCCGTTCAGGCTCGTTGGAAGGAAGCCTGGAGGGTCGCTCGTGAGGGGACGGAGATTCGAGAGGGCGGTTGTCGTCTGATGAACCTATGAGAGAGATTGAGAGGGAATATTTGATATTTGATGGTCTTAGATATTGTTGTTGACCAATTTTATGCTTTCATCTTTTGGACAAAGTAGGCCTAAATATTTGATTTTCTTGACACATTCAAACATGTTTATTATGCCAATATGGGAAATATTTTCAAAGTACAATTAAACCAATCCACATAAAGCGTGGAATACCTATATTTTTACGTAAATATTGTTCATCCATTAGATTATCTTATACATACCTTGCGTTGAGTAAGTATTAGCTCTTGATCTCAGGTCGTCTGGTGAAGTGCTACCATCAGGGGAAGGGTCTTCACTTTCACCCCACCATGCTGGTTGACCATACAGGGGAGAACCATGGGATGCTGGTCGATGATCTGAAAAAAACAATCAAACTCATAGTTATTAAACAAAATAGAATTTATGAATGCAAACTATTTTCATTCATTGCTTTGTATCTGTCTTTCTTGTGATTTTATAAATGTTTGTATAGTGATAAGACACAAATGACAGCCTTCTATTGTAACTGACATACATGTAACTGGCACTGAAGAAAATGTACACATAATGAAAGTTTAAGAGAAAATTAAGAACCTGGACTTTTACATTAATGAAAATATACTTCCAATATAAATTAACTTTTATACAAAAAATAGTTATATGCAGTTTTACACAAAAAAATGCATAATTTCCTATTTTTAACACCATCAATTACTACTAACTACATGTATTATAATGTACTATTGAGAAGAACATCTTAAGCGAGAATTTACAATTAGTAAAAGATCATTCAGGCAGCCACTAAGTGTAAGAAACATCCAAAGGCTCCTACATCTGTGTAATACTGTAGTACTCTTAATTTCAACAGCAGATAAAACACTTCTTTCTTTGGCAGGAAAATGTGACAAATACATGATAATGCACACATACAGTATTAATACTGCAGAATTCATAATGTAACAACTTGCCTTCAAACAAAGGCTTCATCAAGAGAGGAACAGGAGCCTCGGAGCAACCTTCCCAATCGATTCATTTCCTAAGTCATTAACACTTGTGAATCATGAGTTCTCCATTCTCCTTCACACCTACTAGGTAGTGTTTCAATTATCTACTTACAAGCTATTACCCAAGTAATATACTTCCTCCAATTGCTCTTTGTGACTACATGCACATAGTGTGACAAACTGCACAACACCCTTGTTTTGTTCCTGATGTTAGAACACTTTGATCTCTGAGAGATTTCTTTTTTGCTTTTTAAAAACAATGATTGTTTTAATGAGCTAGATATACATGTATATGTATACATTTTTAGTTTGTATTCATCATCTCTCTATATTCCTAGCCATCCCACTCTCTTCTTCAGTCATATCTTTCTCTAGCTATATTTGGAAGTTGACTTAATACCCCACAAATAAATCTTCATAGACAAGTCTTCACTTTTATGTTTCTGTCTATAATTAAACTCATGCAAACAGAATCACCAATGATCAAAAGTATTCAAAATTAAGAAGTGTTGATTAAAACAACTCTAATCTTTTCTCTCAAAACACAATATGCATCACTCCCATGTCCCCCTCCTCCCTTGCCCAACACACAATAACTCTCTTCATCAGGGAACAGCCATTTAACTTTTGACATTAAATTACACTCTTGGAGAAATTGTACTTGAACCAGTTTAGATTTCTACAAAAAGAGTTTGTTGGGGCACGTAAATCACAAACCATTGAACAATCACACAAGCATAATACTCACAACCTAAATACTGAAAAAAAATCACACATCCTCTCACTTGCAAGTACTGTAAAATACAAGCACATGTTAAGAAGAGAAAGTACCATAATCTTACCCTCTCTCCCGTGTCTCCACAATGTCCTGCTCCTAAACCCAAGACACTACCCTATCCTTGGACTAAAGTGACTTAGACACAATATTTCTTCTAACGAGCAGAGATGACTAATTGACAGCCGTCAAGAAAAAGAAGCCAAGAATGCCGCATTCTGAGACACAAACTCACTTGAAGGCTTGAAAAGCAGGAAGTTATTTGTGCACATGGTTTAAATTTGGAGAGTGGGAACTTTTGTTTGATTTATTTTCCTGCTGGCACATGTCATGTATGATGGCCATGAAAGCTTGCAGTTTACAGTTGAAATCCAGGGGTACCCCTAACATCACTAGATCTACATGTATGTATTAGGTATCAGAGTCGTCTCAACTAAGTATCTAAGTTTCCTGATCGGCTTCGGAGTGACCGAGCGACCATGTCCGATCAAATTCCATCTAACTTTTGAATTTTGTATGTTATCACAGAATATTCGTTTATCAGCATACATTTTGAATGGACATACTGAAGCCAAAGTTTCTCTGCACACCCATTCCCTAGCCAACAAAGTTTCACTTGTTAATATGCCTCTGCCCTCTTACAGACCTCTGTCTCTGTGTCCTTGAGGGTTCACTAATTATTTTCTTTTCATTGTTCTTTTCTCAATCAACACATTGTAGCTTTGTGTATGATATATTTAGGCATGTATAGGAAATATTGACATTCTGGCAGACGATTTTGAATATCATCTCATTTAACGTTCAAGACTGCTTGAAATTGTTGATGAATCTCATCCACAACCAAAAACTCTACGTTCATTGACTGTTTATAAAATATGTTTATTCTAAAGTAGAGAGGACCCCTTTGCTTTGCAAGTG
Organism: Heliocidaris erythrogramma; assembly: GCA_025617745.1. Taxonomy (NCBI): domain Eukaryota; kingdom Metazoa; phylum Echinodermata; class Echinoidea; order Camarodonta; family Echinometridae; genus Heliocidaris; species Heliocidaris erythrogramma. Next base: position 23,223,681 of record CM046855.1, read on the forward strand.
GGCAATTTGGTGCAATGTTTCTGTATAACATACATATATGTGCTTTTCCCTAACACTTCTTCCAAAAATGAAGAAACTCTCTATATGACCATTAAATAATGGTGCTTTCTGGTATCACTACCGTTTGTCATGGACATATCAAGAGATTTACGTACTAGATATGTCATGTGTCGTACAGGACACATTGCACGGAATCGACCAAATAATGGTTGGGGATTTGCCTAAAGACCACTTGTATTCCTGTGACTCAGTAACTATGTAACATTAACCAATTATCTGGTGAAGATATTAAAATACTAGCCTAGTATGCAATGAATCTCAAATCTTATTAACCTTAATAACATGTAGTTGATACCAATTCATGCTATATACAGTGCTAAATCTAATAACATTAATCATACACATTTCATTAGCCGAATCAACAAATTAGAGTACACAATAACCAGTTCATCTCTACAACCACCATCTTTCAAACCTTCCATCCATTAACGCAACCCCCATTGTATCCTCTGATATGTATAAAACATGAAATTCGACAAAAATTATCCTGTAGCAAGATATAAGGTAATAAAAACCACATGCAATTCAATACGAGTCCCTTTAAGAGATTACATTATAGAGAATTATGCTGTACATCTTGATCGAGTGGCATTAGACTCACCTTGTAAGCTAGCTTGCTTGCCGTAAGTATTCCTGCTTTCCTTGGCATTTCTCTTCTGCATTGCCCTGCGAAGGGACTGGTTGTAATCGGGTGGGCTCTGTCTTGTCAAGAACGCCTGCTAACAATCATAGTCAAACCAAAATAAAAACAAAAGCATGATCAACTATTCCAGAACACAGTACATACACCGAATATGTAGAACTGCTCTGTGAGAAGCAAAACGGTCACCTCTAGGACCTCAAGACATTCAAATTGCAAGGGATATAAAAGCTTTAGCTTGATCTTTTGACTCCGCTCAAATTATTATACACTGTATACGGTCAAGACTTGGCATGCCATGCTGGGAGTCTCCATGCATGTTCCATCCTGTACTAAATAAAGTACAATATGGATAATTGAATTATATTGGGTCGTGGATCAATCATAACGGCAGGCGCAGTGGATTTGGATCAAGTCCATTTCAGGTGTTCAGAAATAGCCTTTATATTGGTTGAAAAAGTTAATTCTACAATTAAAAGACTGCTATTATACAACTAACAATTTCTTTGGCATTTAAATTAGCAATACCAACCATTTGCTGATGGAGGAAGTATCATGAACATGGCGAACAAAGAAGCGGACAAAATATACAGCTCCTCATTGTACCTTCCACAATTGCCCTGGTAGACAATTTAAGAACATCCCTTCATTGCTATTATGTAAAAATATGTAGAACAGGTGTCACATGCATATTCACCTGTTCTGCTTATTTTACATAATAGTAATGAAGGGATGTTCTTTTGTCTACCAGAGCAATTGTGGAGGGTACAATGAGGAGCTGTATATTTTGTCCGCTCTCTTTGTCATCGTGTTCATAGTGTATCAAAATACAGGATTACAGACAGATAGCAAGTACTATCTTTGAGAAGTGCAGTAAAATAGTCATCAAAAAGTATATCATCTGCAAAAGCTTTGTTTCTATATGTTAATTCATGTAAACTTCCTGAAACACTAAAAATACAAGGTACATGACTATAACTTTGTATTTACTGACAGGCAAGAAACAACTCAACAGACAACGTAACTTACCAAGATCCATTTCAGAAAAGCAACTTGCAAAGAGAGTGAGAATAAGTTCTGGATACTGAAATACATTCCAAACATGACTAGAAACCAACATGGTCTTTATTTTAAGTGATATGTGTTCCACAATCACTCATCTCTGACCCTATTTAATGATTCCATAAGCTTTTCTCTATATATTTATATTTTTTAATGTCTTCACTACTTCAACTGACAATTTCTGTTGCCACATAAACATTATAAATAACTTTTGTGGGGATTAAAACAGTTTTATGGGTGTCTTTTTCAAGTAAGTCTGCTGAATCTTTTTTTTCTTCTCATGTTTTTTGAAGTTTAAGAATGTTGAAATTGGATGTCAAAATACAGTCTGAAACTTGACAAGCTGTATAACAACAAGGTGTGTTTTTCTACCTTGTGGCTGAAAATGATAGGAAAATGTTCTATGGGGTTGGGAGTATTATGCTGTCAGTCAGATTTAAATGCTATTCAATTCTGAAGCAGAGGGGTCTAACATAACACATTGTGGATTTGACAGGATTACAAGAGTATTATTTTCATGTAGAGCAATGGGTCATCACATTTCCATGTTTTCAACACTATTTCATGATTATCCATGAGTAACATAGTATAAGGTTTCACATTACTTTCGCTCTGGGTTTCTTAAAATCTAATTCAGTCCATTTCTTCTTCTCACTTTCTCTTTTTCAAACAAGTTAATCTCACACCTATCAACATACTATTGCCATGCATTTAAACTAGTAGACAAATAAAACATGCTGCAAACAATCAATGAACTAAATAATCTTTACAGTGCAACATACATACACTGTATATCACACAAATAGTGCAAGCATCAGAGTTCATTACTGAAAATATGTTCATATGCACTGACCAATTTAGTCATTTCACCAATCAAAAACAGAAGCCCAAGGGCAAGGCTGTGTTATTATCATTGCACAATGGAAATTTTGTATTTTTAGAGCTACACGCCGTATCATATTATGGAACAGGTGTAATGAATACACTATTTAATTAAAATCAACAATGCAAGGGCCATCACATGATTTGCTTTGAACAATCAGGAAAAAAGATAAAAATCATAATGAACTTTAAAAATTCATACATTTTAGGTCAAACCTATTCCATTTTCATTCTATTTTCAATGCTTTCATGCAGAGGACATGCTGCAATGCTTGGCTATAGACTCACATCCTCATACTCCTCCTCCTCCTCTATTTCATAATAAAAGTCCCTCAAATCATTCATTTCCTGTTGCGGGAAGGGGGATGGTGGGGGATAGAACAGCACACGCAGTGAGACAGAAATTTACCGACAAAAAAATTGGTTTTACAGGAAAAAGGTGTATCACACTGACAGATGCAACAGCTACATGTACATACTGTGCATTACATGCATTGTACTATAGCCAATGTTGTAATACACAGGAGATAATATCTGACCACAGTACATACAATGCAAGGTTTTTAAATATATGATTCCTTGACAGGGAAACGTGAAACGTTTATGAATACCAATGGAATATCAAAATTATAATTAACATATAATACATGTATACTTTTTATAAGGAAGGGATCCACTTTCAAAAAAAAAAAAAAAGAAGAAAAATGGCTACTTTTAGGGCACTTTCCCCTAACACTATAAAGAGTGCGTCATAAAGCAAAGACAAAAAAAAAAGAAAAAAAATACACACAAACTGTTGTTTAGGGGTTGTAATGCATAAAATCATTGAAAATAATGACAAAATGCAGACTACAAAGTGTGCTTACAAGGAGCCCTAGAAAATAAAAATTGTAGTTTGTATGGTGATGGTACCCTTTCACAAATGAATTCATAAATTTGTATTAGTATCTTGTTCTAACATTGCTTTTAGACATCACAGAGAAATAGAATAGGAAAGGGAGTGGGAAGAGTATATTAACAGAGAGCAAGAGTGGTTCGGGGAGGGGGGGGGGGGGGGATCTAGGAGGTCATACTCCTACTGTGACTGATCTCTGTGGGATTTAACATTATCTCTGAAATCTGAGTTGTGTTTTGAAATATCATGCTGCCTGATCAGTTGCAGGCATCAATTTTCACCAAATGATACATGTAAGTGATAAGATTGACAAATATATCAGCCATTCATATCTCATTTATTAAGTGGCTGATCTATGTAGATATAAACATCTACCCTGGGCAATAGAATGTATTGAATTTTAACAACAAATCTATTTTTACACATTTTCTGTGACACGAGGCTTAATAGTCATGACTATAATACCCATATATGCTCTACGAATGTTCAAACTATACATGTAAATTATTGGATAAGCAGAATATAGTCGTTGCGAAGATAATTTGGAAATGAGGGAATGCATGAAAAATAATGCTAATACAAGTCATTCTAATTTTTTTAAACATTATCTTTCAGCAGATACAATATTTGAAGAAAGAATGTGAAGAAAACAAACTTTTATAGTACATTTCTAAATGTACATATTCCATTTTTAAAGAAAAATGTCATAGTTGTATGATTATCATCACACTGGTATCGAAAGTAGGTGTAACAGCCATTGGAATTTCCATTGCTCTTCATACCTTTCATATTAATATTTTAACCCTATACATTCACAGGGATAATTAAAAAGAGATATACTTTCAGGAGTAAAATTTGGAGCTTCAATCAATGATTTTCATAAAAAATAGGCCCAGTGAACTTCCAAGGAAGCAAACTTCAATATATAAAGAACTTGCTGGTTTAAAACAACGAAGAAAAAAAAGAGAAATTCTTAGTCATCAAACACAAATGCATAATTCAGCATCTTAAATTTGAAAGCTAACAGCAACGTGCATCACCAGCAAAAGAGAGGTACAAAAACTACAAATCATTGCAAATATCTAGTACACTACACAACACATAACAATTCCACCATAAGAGGGAGCTATGTCATTAGCGTCTAAGATATAATTGAATGACTTGGGGGAAAACAAGCAGTTCATACTCAAAGCGCCAAAGCACACTGAAATGCTACATTTCCGATACTTGTCCATGTAATAAAAAGCAATTCCAGAGCACATCTTCACCAAATAGCAAATGCATACAAATATTTCACAAATTGAAGGACACACCTCTTCATTATCATAACCAATCCATATCAATTCTGGAGGATAATTTACTTCTGGTGACTCCTTTTTAATTGGAATGCATGAAATTAAACCAATAAAACATAACACAGCATCAATGAGATCAGAAGAACTCATTGTTTTAAAATTCCAGAATATATGGGTCTCTTCTTTTTTTTCCCCATCAAAGAAGCTTCCTTATTCTTCCCTCTTCTAAGTTATCTATTTTCCAAGTGCATTGCCAATGTGGCATGCCTTCCCTCACATATGATGAATACATGTGATATGACTACAACATCATCCAATCATTTATTCTGTTGGAGTGCCTCTGCATCAGAAGTCTGTTTGATTAATCTTCAATGATCATGATTAGGGACGTATCCCTAAGAGATCAGATGAATGCTTTACCATCTGGTTAAATTCTGATTTACGCTTTGTTTACAATGTGCATTTCAAATGTCATCTTTTCATGTAGAAGACCTACGCAGTTGCACACATATCACATGTATTACCCATAAAAAATGAAGTGTGAAACATTAAACAAAGATCAATGATAGGTCAAATTACATCTGAAGGAGTCACTACAAATCTCATAAGCATACTTTGTTTTGTCATTTTTAATGCTTTTTTCTTCTAGTGTTATAATTATGCATGGATAATTTATCCATGCATAATGTATAAAGGATCAATATTCAATAATGAAACTTGATAATCCTTCTGTTTCAATGATCACATATATGTACTTCTCTTCTGAATTATTGATGTTACTGTTTGCTAATTACTGCGCTATGTTTTCATTTTTCATTTTTTTTGTAAAGGAAACTCACATGTTTTCTTCAACTTGTATGTTTTTACGGTAGCAGGGAATATATTCAATGATTAAACACATAATGAACTCTGGGAAGGTATGGAGGGTAAACTTACCTGCTTGATGAATCCTTCTTGGTCCTTGACCACTGAAATGTTGTCTGGCTGTAGGCTATCAAATCGATAGGTTATTGGATGTAAGATATGGTGAGTTAAGGAACAAGCACAATCACAACATTTGATCACATAAAAACTCAAAGATGGCTGTAAACGTAAGATACATGACTGGTTGAGTGAAGCAAGAAAAGTAACAATGGATTAAAACCTAACAATGATATCCAACCTGCCTACCAAGGTCACAAATTCATAACTGTAAAAGTGGAAATTTTCACCCGATTAATTTTTCACGCTCGGCCGAGTAAGGCGAATTTCACATGCTTTTAATTTCGCTGACGCGCTAGGCTCCTGGGCCAAAGCATACATAAACAAAAACATTTGCGTGTTTTTATTTTCGCGCAAATTTCATCCCATGCGAAAATTCCCACACCGCGAAATATTCCACGTTTACAGTAAATACAAGAAGTCTTAGATAAATGGGTGTTCTGAACAGGTCCAATACTCCGTTGTTAATCCTGTCCGTGACCATTTCAGCAGGAGTGTATGTTAGCATGAAAATATGCTGCATGTTGAAATAATGTAATTTTTAGTTTGTACCAAACTTTGGCATTGCTAACTAACTGATAAAAACACTAAGAAATACAATGCAGTTACTGGTGTTCATTCTAATTATAAAACAGAGCAATACAGGGGTACATCCTAAATATTACCAATTGAAATTCTCTCTTTTATTGTGTCTGCAGTTTCTTCATGCACTTGTACATGAATGTTATACATAAGGAGGATGACCTTTTCAAGATGTACTGTTATCATTCACTTGTCAAGTTTTGAACTATTTATGTCAACATTTAGGGGATCATCTCATTCCTATCTCCTACCCCCTTGCTCTTGCCCCCTACCAACGCTTCATCACTCTGTTACTTAACTATCTCCTCACTCTGTCATTGCCCATGCCCTCCATAACTCCTCTTCCTCTACCTCCTTATCACCTTCTGTCCTTTCCTCCACTCACTCCTTGCCCCTCTTCCTACCCTCTTTTTGCTGCTCTCATCTCTTGGTTCTTTCCACTCCTTCCTTCGCCCTTCCTTTCCACCTCTTTCCCTTCCCCTTCCTTCCCTTCCTCCTCCTCCTGCTCATTGCCTCCCCTCCCCCTCTACCCTTTGACACATAATCCCCTCCAACCCAAAGCTCAATCAGAGACTTTTTTATATTCACTCCTCGATCTTTCATTCCTTCCTCTTTCTATTTCTTCTCCTCCCTTCCTCCCCCTCTTCTCCCCTCCTCCCCCTCTTCTTCTCCCTTCCTGCTAAAGACATCTGAATCCCTCCCCCCCCCCCCCACCAACTCCACATTCAACCAAGATATTCTGACTTCTCACTCATTCCGTCCCATTTCTTCCTTCTATTAAACCTCTTCCTATCGCCTTCCAAATCTCTCTCTTACTTTCAACCTCCTTACCTCTTCCCAGCTCCCTCCCCCTTCCTATCTCCCTATCCCATCCCATCTCCTCCCCCTTCCTATCATCCTACCCTTTCCCATCTCCCTCCCCCTTCCCATCTCCCTCCCCCTTCCCATCTCCTTCCCCCTTCCCATCTCCTTCCCCCTTCCTATCTCCCTATCCCATCCCATCTCCTTTCCCCTTCCCATCACCTCCCCTTTCCTATCATCCTACCATTTCCCATTTTCCTACCCCTTCCCATCTCCCTATCCTATCCCATCTTTCTTCCCCTTCCCGTCTTTCTCCCTTTCCCATCATCCTCCATCTCCCCATCTTCCCCCTCCCTATAACAGAATGCCCTCCTCTAGAGCTCCCCAATTCAATCAGGACAGTGTGGCTCCTCACTCATCTCTAGCGTGACAATGGGGAAGCCGATCTCTCAGTCTCCAGTCAACAAGACGGTGAGTGAATTAAAAACCCTCAGACATCCCGCTGGGCTGGTGGATTCTTCGATATTGGGCGAGATGACAATAAGAAAAGAATCAAGTGAACTGCATTGGACAGCGAACAGTTCATTAAAATGACCACAGGGGATTTTTCTCAGCTCTTATTGCAGTCACTCGTACCATCTACATGAATACCAGAATGTGCATTCAAACCCTCCAATGTACTCAAGTTAGATTTTCCACAAATTACAACACATCGAATTGATATGTACGCACATGCCAAATTTAGGGAAAATTAGGAAATTATATACTTCCTGATGATAGAAAGCATCTATAGCAATTCATAAGTTATAGATCAAAAAAAGATTACAGAAGATGACATCTGTAATCCCGAAGCTGATGATTATACTGAAACACAGTGCGTTATTATTTGAGCCAAATATCTGTGTTACTTGCGAAATAGATGTAACATACATACAATCTTCATAATTCACTACAGTAATCAAGAATTACGGTAATTTAACATATTTTGCTACCCACTAATTGATTAAACAAAACCCAGAGAATTCAAACACAGATAATAACAATGTACATGATCTTTTAGGAGGATGTGGTTAGGACAGACTATTTTGATCCAAATATTTGGATTTGTTGAATCTAATCTGATTGAGAGAGTATATATATGTTTATGATTTATATCCATTCCCAATAATTAAGTCTTCCTCTCATAAACTCATGCACATGTAGGACTGCAACAGTCTCCTACATTACAGGCATAGCTAAGAGTTTGTTTTCATATGATTCATATTCTAAACTTTTACAACATTGCAATCATATACTGAATACATGTACATGTATGTATGACTATAGGCTGAAATAATATGCTGATTGTAGTACGTATAATTTTGTATGTTTATGACCACATATGGCCACATGTTCATAACTTGTGTAATTTTGTTTATTTATATGAATGTTTGTACTTTTGTAAGCCAACAAAGCAAATTTCCTTAATTGGACGAATAAAATTATCTATCTATCTATCTATCTATATTCCATTAATCCTTGAAGGCATGTGCGAGGGGGTAAAAACCCAACTTATGTGAAGCTGAAACCAATCATTTGGCAAAGTAAAGTTTCATTGTCCATGTTAATGGAACCAAGCCACTTTCACTATTACACTACATGTATATGTACATGTAGTTTCCTTTTATTGTGTGAAAAGAATGAGATGTCAAGACATACCATGCCAGCGATCTAAGCGGGCCACCTTGGCACAGGTTTATCACTACTCAACAAGATAATGAATGTGATTAATCTAAACAAAAAGGATATCATATCCAAACCGGATGGAGTCTCCTTTCCTTAGCTGGATGTAGGTCTCCTCTGGAATCCTTGAATCATTCACAAATGTCTGCAGGAATGAAAGACAAGAGAGAGAGAGAGAGAGGGAATACATTAAACATACATACATATAGCTAGACTGAGAGATAATGTTACTGTGTAGATAGATACGCATGAAATATACATCTACATGTAGCATAGAGAGAGAGGGAGGGAGGAACGAATGAACAAAGGAAAGAAGGGAGGGAGGCAAAGGGATGGAGGGAGGCAAAGGGAGGGAGGGAAAGAGAGGAAGGGAGAGAGAGAGAGAGGGGAGGGGGAGGGGAGAGGGGGAGAGAGAGAAAGAGAATGCAGAAAAATGTGATGTAGCAGAAAGTAGGAGGGAAGAGAAAGAGAAAATTAAGGATGGAGAGCGGGGGATCTAAAAAGGAGACATTGAGAGAAAGAAATATAAAAAACAAGCCGGTGGTCATGACTAAGAAATGTACCTTGTACTACTGTGTATACAGATTTAGAATATTGTGGGCATATTTTCAAGCAGCACTGCTGATCAATTTATAAACAGATACCGGTAGATTAAAAGAAATATATTTACAGATAGTTTAAACAAGTCTGACATTAACATCAAGCAGACATTTCTGCCGCCACTGTGCATAATGAGGTGACGGTTACATTGCCAGTAGTTGTTTATCAATTTTCCTGGGATAGTTTACAGAATTCATTAGGGAACCCACATAATTTTGCAATGACTCATTATATTAAAATTTGATAGTACATGTACATGAGTTAATAAACGGTGAGTCATTTGACGTATCCTGTCAATGATGGTGGTCTCATTCAATACAGGACAAGTCCATGTATTGCGCATGAAGGTGTGGTACAGGCCGGCAGTTGTTAGGTTAAAGGTACATGTAGCAGACAATAGGAAGCAAGGTCAGTTCAGGTCACAGATGAGTGGACTACCTGTTCATTGCTTTGACACAAAGTTTACAGTGATATGGTATCTAAAATATTTACATTCAACAGTGATATCATTTTTAATAGCAGATGTAGTACCAGCAGCAGCAGTAGTAGCAGTAATCGTAATGGAATAGTAATAATAATTGTTTTGGTATTTATAATGTTCAAATTAATGGTAGAAGCAGCATTAGTAGCAGGAATAGATATCTCCATACATTGTGGATGTGCTTTGAAGTGCTCTGAAAATCATTGCCCTATTTTGAACTATGCTTATGGCAACCAGCTGAAGTAGAGAACATAGCTGAATTTTTAGTAAAAACTTCTACAAGGCAGTCACTTACTACACCTGGGGCAAGAGTGGAAAATGAAGATTAATATCTTGTCAAATAACAAGTGTTGCACTGCACAAAGAAGTATGAAGTAGAAGTAGTAGCAGAAGAATTCTCGTGTATGCACATATAATCTGAATGGATGTTCAGACAGCATGATATACATACATTTAACTATTAAACAAAGATGTGTTAATAGATGTTTATAAAATGGGTTCAAGAATGTAGCCATCCTGATAGGCTGCGCTTATGTGATGTCATCCAGGAAAGCAAATGGCAGCCTCCATGACTGTGCGACTCTCGGCGTTTCTATGGGTTTCATAACCATTTTTATAGACTTCATAATCATACCCGTTTTATAAAACTATTAATACATGGTTGTGAGTTCGTGCATTAGTCCTATGCGGCAACACGCAGGTTTTTATTGTGGTGTCCAACACACTCAGCTTGGGTCTCGTGTGTATAGTACGCCACGATAAAAACCTGCGTGTTGCCAGATAGCACCAATGCATTCCCAACCATGTATTAATAGTATAATATAGGCCTATTCCAAGTTCAATACTCTTATTACTTCCAACTCCCTCATTCATATAATCAAACTAATATTTACAGTAATGATATATTTTCTCAAATATCGCAAACATTCAAATGATAAACCCACAATGTATGATCCACCTCCAACACAATCAAAGCACATACCTGACAGCTCTATACTGGTAAACCTCTGCCATACTCCATGACTATAACATATCCCATCTTAACAGGCTTGTTCAAAGTCAAGTAATGGAGTTGGATTTAAAATGACACTCTGCTATACAAATACATCCTCCCAAAATATATTGACCCTGCCATGCATGGCAGCACCTCAACCGTGTCTCCTATTGTAATACACTATGAAACATAAATATGAAACACTTTAAACCTTATTGATGACGAGATCATTTTCTATTCATGCGTGAGAGAGCATCAGGAAGAGGAATGCCATTGAATTGTATCCTGTCAAGCACAATATCGTCACATTTGCCAAACCCGCTCTGAAAGAAGTGGTAAATTGGGTTTGATGTTTCATCGATTCTTTTGGATGGGGCGGTATTGTGGGGCAAAGAGGTGTGCAAGATAAACAGAATTCAGTCACAGTTTCTTGACTCTGTTTTGCTCCCATGATATATCATGAAATCATGAAATCAATACTTCTTTCCTAAAGTGCAATTCCTCTAAAAATGTATCATGTAGGCATGTGTAATAAGGTGCTTCCATGCAGAACATTTATCCATCATCTAACATTCACCCAGGACCTAGGACCTTGTGCATTTTAATTTAATGTGGAGATAAGTCTGAAGTTTGTTATGTTTGTTTCTTTAAAGATAGCCACCGCTCAATATCCATGTACGTTCAATTTCATTCACTTGCCCCTACTGCAAGGCCGTGCGTAACAACTATCTTGAACAGCGAACAAAATTGCCATCGAGGGTGGGGTAGTTTGTCAGTTGGGTTGTTCAGTTCGTCTTTCTTCGATCGAATACGTATCACTGCAATTGCGTGCTCGTTTACCGAAGATGTACAGAGATTCCTGAATATTACCCGAGCCGGGCCAAGCTCCAAAACACCAAGATTGGCAACTTTTCGGGCCCTTTAAAGAATTCCATCACCATGTAACTACATTTTCCAATTTCCTTCTCCAATAATGAAAGCATAATCTACCATGACAAAACAGGAACTGGAATTCCGTTCATTGTTAATTCTCCAAAATATGAAGACAAATATATGAAAGCACTCTTATTCTTTACTCTAATTTATCATTTTGTTATTAATCTCATTTTTCGGGAGGGGGGGGGGCACGCAGGTCTTGATCTTAATTAATTCTTCAGCCTTTTCAATGCCAAGCGACTAGGGGGGTTATTCCTCTTTTTAAATACAATTACAGTCAAGTACAATAACATTATGATACTCTTGCCCACTCCACAGTGGAAGTTACTGTATGATCCCGAACCAAGATTTATGTTCTGTGTACTCAAATCTCAGCCAAGATGTCAACAGCATTGCTAGCATCCAGATTGAATTCCAGATTCATTTCTTCCCTCTGTCATGATTGATGTGAATTAAAAAGCCTTCCTGTTCCGTTCAGGGGAATCACCTACTGATAACTGGGATTTCCTCCATGTATTGGATGAAAAGCCGGTGTGTGGTCCAAAATCATTTATACAGGGTACTTTTTTTATTTTTTCATTTCCCTTGCATTTCTGTCCCTGGATAGAAATCAAAATGTCTTTGCGAAAAAAGATAGCCTTAAATACAAGAAAGTTTCCAATTTCCCCCTGTAGCACAAATGTATGTAAAAACAACTTTCATTAAAAATGAGCAAAATAAATGTGGCAACATTCGGATATATGCCAACATGTACACCTTTCAAAACCTCAATTATGCTGTTACACACATACATGTACATGTTTATTTTGGCAGGCTGATGGAAGCAGCGGTTTTCATGGTGCATGGGTTATTGGTTCCGTTTGGGATGTACAAGCTGCTACTCAAGATTTCCTGAGCACTGCCTGCAGGAAGACATTCATCTTGAATACCTACAGTAGAATTATTTGACTTTAAGATTTCTCAAGCAAGCAGGTGTTCATGAGCAGTGTACACTGGTTGGAGGCGGTTTCCTTTTTATTGAACATATACACACGTACAATGTACATACATGTAGGCCTATGTAATTTCTAGTGCAAAATTGCTAGTGAGTTACAACTTTATCTTGGGCTCCATCTTCAGAGTGTATCGATTCTAGAATCATATGAACAATAATACCTGGAATGGTGGGATGTATCTAAGAATGAAACTGATTGAGTACAGTAAATGGGGTGAATAGGAACATCTGGGTGAATAGGAACACAAATTTGAAAAGTAGTTCCTGACAAAATATTTATTCCTAGTATTAAAACAGACCCTTTTCGTTATTTTCTTTATAAGGAATTAAAGAAATAAAAAGGGTTGGCATCACCTTTGGAGATAAAAAACTATGTCAAAACACCCTTCCAATTTTTGTTCCTATTCACCTGGTTGTTCCTATTCACCCTATTCAGTACCATGAAAATATCACAGAACCATTGTCATGCAATCATTCTCATATCAAGGAGTTCCTTACTTTTTAAATAGGTGTATTATTCAGTGAAGATCAGAAACATGTTCACTTTCAAGATTTGGCACCATTATCTTTACTACCTGGTTCAAATGAACAATTCTCCTATTCTATTTGAATAATGTCCAGTCAAATACTACATGTATTCTCGATTTCATATATACATGTAATAGCTATTAAGTGTGCTTACATGACTTATAATCAATAATCTTGTAATTGACTCATTACGCTTCCCAGACATCAGGTCTTGTATCCTGCTGATGTTGGCTATCTCTTTAATACATGCATACAGCCACTTTTTTAGATGCCTAGTCAAGACGCAAATGGTCAAGGTCAACTCCTCGTTAATAATAATCCAATATTAATTACCATCATCCTTCTGGTCATTAGCCAGTGCTAATAGTACATTCTATAGCATGATGTAATTGCTTGTGTAGCATCTAGACTGGCAAACCCCTCCCTAAGGAAGTGATTTTCTATTATCTTATTCCTTCCAGACCTGCAGCCCCCTCACACATGCATATTTGTACATGTAAGACCCTGTTCTCATTACAAGGAATAGAGCGCTCTAGCGCACGCTAGATCGCGCCACCTCTAAGGTGAGAACGCGGCGATGTTGTTTCGGCGCGCTCCACAGCGATCCCAAACCGGACCAGAGATGGTGCCATCTAGAGCACGCCTATTAGCAGTTTACTGTGTAGAGAGTGCTAAGATAGATTGAGCTACCCTCTGCAGGTGTGAACCCGCGGCATGCCAGCAGTGAGCCAGTGGGCCTCCCTGGCGTGCCCCACGATGGAGCGATCCACTTTCCAATTTCATAATGAGAACGGGGTCTAAGTCCTATTTACATGATATTTCAAACTCTGTGCATTTTAACCCAAGAGGGTCAACTGGTTGGAGTCACAATGCCCATATTCTGTGTGGAACTCCTGTTTGTTCAAACATCTCAAGCTGGACAAATATCTACATGTACTACTACCAATAAAATATTTGGCCTGCAGTTAACAAATTCCTGATGGGCTTTGACAAAAAAAAATGTGTTTTTTAGAATTGATACTAATTTCACTTTTTAAAGTATCTGCCTGGCAAACTATTGCTTTAATCTTGGAGCATTGTTACATGTCTAGGGTGGATTCAATGTTTTTACCACTTTTGTGTAATCAAAATAAGAATTAGGCTTCATTAAGTACACATTAATTATTAAAGTAAAGTGGAGCTCCTGTGGAAAATTCACTAAGAACAGGTTAGCTTCGGGACAATCCCCCAGCTTTGAATAATGTTCACGAAACTTTTCACTCCCACATAAATTTTTTTACATTAGTACTTTCATTGCCAGATTCCCTGAATTAAAAGAGTATTGTATTTAAATCAGAATTCATTTAAATGAAACTTCTACTGAAGTCCTGGGGAAATGGCACCATTGTCCACTAAATGCGATGTCATAACCATTTAGTTAAATCCTTGATTACAAGAGTGTCCGCTGTCTAGTCCATGCTAGTTAGTCATGGACAATAATTATGGGAAATTAGTCTTTGCATGACACAGTTTGTGTATGATGAAGGCCTACGCCCAATAACCACACTGAATGGACAGGTCACTTTATGATGGACAACCTTTACAGTCTAGGAGGTGGAGTTAAATAATGTACACATTTTGAGATTCTTTAATCAGACAGATTTTCGTAGAAAAGTATATTCACTTTTAAGTATGTTTAAAATGTCAGCAATAACATTTATGATAACTTTCTAGGTCTGAATTCAAAATGGGATCATCAGATATGATTACAAGTAACCCGGCTGCTTTGCTTTGGCTCATACACGTACATAAAGAGTAGATTTCTGAAGAAAAAAAAGTTTGTGAACATTTAAAGAAACTTGATCTTAAAAAATAAATAAAAATATCCTGTTTTAAAATAGCAGTGAGCAGGAGCTGTTTGTCACAAAGGACATGTGCCATCCTTCTGATAACAAAAGCTTTATGAGTTTTATCATTAATTATACACTATATCTCTACTATGGGTGAAAGCTCATTACCATTATTGTGAAACCAAGAAGTTATCACTGGAGCTTCAGTGATAACTCAGTAGTATAACAATGCTTTTACCACATTAGCTGCAGGGGACCAAGTTCCGCATCATATTGTCATCATGAGCGTCAGACTTGAATACTTCATAAATGGTCCAAATGTTTGACTGTGTTTTCACACAGATACAAAAGTTTCTTCAACCATTAATCAACAACATTGATCCTGAAATCTATCTATTGATGAGGTCAAAGGTCAGGTAATGAAATCCATTATTGACGAAACATGATCAACTCACCCCGTTGAGACTTCCAACGTCCTTGATGGAATGCGTCCCATCAACCTGGTCAAAGGCAATCACTGAATGCTGCTTGTCTACACTTCGAGACTGGAATGAACGAAACAAAACGGGAACACAGATTACAAGTGAGGGTGAGACGAAAACAGTTAGGTTGGGGTCAAGTGATTTCCAGCATGTTGAACATGAGCCAGAAAAGTTATTGTGCAATGACAGTAAAATTATGATTTCATTACATTTTGCATACTACATGTATGATACACGACCAAAAATAGAGTATACCCTGGTAGATTTTTACTTGATAACAAAATAGTAAAATTCATGTACTTTGATATCTACAAAGGCACAGACACAATTCCCTTGCGCAGAGTTAAGAAAACATGAATTTATTCTGTAACATGAATATTACACGTTTCACATCACAAAGAGGTCTCATACAAAGAAATTATGTGACACTGATTAGCATAATAATTAATCAGCATCTGTGTAAATACACACATAAAACACTTCATAGAAATGCTTAATACAGAAAAAATGTACTTTTAATGGAACCTACCTTCAAAATGTCTACATTAGAATTAAATACATGTACCACTGGAAATTTTGTTTCAATTGTAAATTGAAGTAAATATCTATATTTGTAAAGAGCAGTTCTACTCCATTCTCTTCAAAATAACAATCACGTATGAGTATACATTAAATTAAGGTGTAACTGGAATGCTACAGCTCCATAGTGCTATTAAAGTGTATGCATCTAGCAAGCCTCGTTTTAAAGGTCTGCACGTATCCTGGTATGCAGATCTGCATGATCAACAGTGAGATGGGAAATATTTGCACTGCCACTCACTTTGTACACATATCTGACATTCTGTCAAATAGAGACCAATCACTTACTGTAATTGCCCTACAAACCACTGACCCAAATTGTTTCCTCTCTAACCAAACATGAATTGAATTATCTAATTATGAATTCTAGAGAGAAATCATTTTTTTGTGGTTCTGGTCCAGTGCACTGAAAAAAAGTAATCAAAGTATGTTACAGGTCTACATTGTCACATAGCTTTCTGGCTATGACAATTTTTTTCCTGAGGTTTTGATCTGAGTTGGTTCCTTGTAAACAAATATTTTGCCTATCCTACATCCCTCATTTTGTTCCTTTGGCAAAGAAATGATTGGAAACTATTGACAAGATACATGTAAAATATAACAATCTCATATAGATTCACAAAAATAAATCTAGGCTGTACAGTATGTACAGTCTTTGGTATTAATTTTTCACACATGAAAATCTGTGTTGGAAACGTTATCACTTGTCTGACATCTGCTAACTTGTGTCTCATACATACAAATCATAGTATTTTTAAAGTCAGCTGCTCTTTCTTTAAGGGCTACATGTATATAAAAATCTAGTTCCAAACTGTTTGGCACTGCATTAATGAAGATAATTCTATCTTCATCAATACACTCTCATGACCAATAGCCCATAATATACATGTACATGTGCATTGTCTATTGTCTATTGCCATACAATATCACAAAACAAAAAGCATGTTTCACTTTTGTCTTCACAGCCATTGTCCACAAGAGCTGAGCATAAAGCCTATTAAAAGTCAGACAGAAAACTGTATGCTTAAGCAAAGGTAATGATTTCTAAAGCCATACATGTAAAGTAAATACATGTATCTTGAAGAAAGAAAAAGAAAGAATTATCATTATCCTTACAGTGTGTGTGTCAAACTATTAATTAAATGTACAAAAAACAAACAATAACACTGACATACATGTACTTGTACATGTATATTTACATGAGAAGGCACACTACTTGAATTCCCATTAAAAATGATTTATCAGGTATTGATATTCTGTCCATTGTTATTTACACACTCCAATGTCAGGGGAATCCAATCAAGCTTGTTTGTTATACTTATGCCACCATGGCAGTGATGCATGCATGCATGGCTGTGTGTAGTATGTGTGTATGCGACCAACAGCTGCGGGAGATTCAATATCCTGACGAAAGTTCAGTGTCAATTAGCAACTCGCAGAAAGAAACGTAGCTGTGCACTACATGTGTACATATATATGTTAGATTCCTAGGCAATTGTCCTAATGAAGGTTTTATTGGTATATCATCCAATACATCCAGGGGAACAATATACAATGTACAAATTTAATTCACTTTCTGTACACATGGACTTTGATTTTGTCACTTTTTCAATCATGACCTGCACAAATTTAATGAAGAATTGTAGGGATCTTGAACCAGATACTGATTATTCTTGTTATCAGAATATTCATAAAGCTTACAGCTCTAATTCTGAATCAAACAATCAAGAATCAATTAGAATTACATGTACCGGTACATGTATTTGTAAAACTTCTTGCATAAGAGTTTAGTTGAGTTGAGTCGATTTACTGACCATTTTGACCCCCTTTCATGATATGAGAGTACATACAAAGTCGTAAAACATATACAGGTATACATAAAATGAGATAAAATACATGTACATATACTTTGATATACATGTAGTCTGTACATAAACAATACTAACAAACATATGATACAAGTTTTAAGATGTTACAGATAGTAATCATGTCAGAAATTATTGTACATAATATTGGCAAGTTTGTGATGTCAAATACACATATGTTTTCTACACTTGGTAAATAAATGAAATATTGCTTTTCACAGTACATGTGCATGTACATGTAGAGCAATGAAGTGTTTTCATACAGTAGACTGGTACTTCCTACATACAAGCACTGAAACAGACATTTACAACAACATGTATACAAATTGTCTCCTGAAAAAAAAAAAAAACATTTACAATCTAGAATTTGAATATGAGGAGTATAAATAGCACACAAGCAAAATCAATACTAGTAGTTACTGTAGGCCTACTACACATGCAAATCAATAAAACAAGAAGATTATACAAATACATCTGTACAGAAGTAAACCAATTTATGCACTATTCTATTTAGTATTGGACACACATGTGCAAAGTCAAATCATGCATTTTTTGGAATTCAAACAAATATCATACCACATTAATGACAGTATAGTGCAACACAATAATTGTTACCTCTCTATGGTTTGTGGTTTATTTCCCTTTGCAACATTGAATCAATGTTGCACTATTACATATGCTTGGGGAAGTGATTTCTTGGTTCTCTGTCCCATAAGTAGGAAAAATCCCCAGAAGATATCGAAGGGTTAACTTTATGCTTCCAGTTGTTAAAGGTAGTCTCCTCATTATTGAAGTGTGGATTGTTTTTAGATTGCAATATGTTATCAGTTTTTTACTGAAAGTTATCCAGCCATATGTAAGGGCTAATAAGCTGCCAGGACTACTGAAATGAACCCCCATAAACTCCAAGCAGAGAGAGAAAAAATACATTAAGGGTTAGAGACCTACTCCATTCAAGCCTCTTATTTTTCAAAACTATTTTTCAGTGGGATAATCCTTTTGTGAGAATACCCCAAGATATGGAGGTGGGGAAATCAAGGTCACGACTCCAGCACTCACCTGGATGGATATGTCACACTGATCTCGACCAATCAACATCAAGTCCTGCTGTAGGATGTGCAGCATTCCCGTGTTGGCAACTAAACACCACGCCATAGCAACCACATGCCACAATGGGGTCAACAAGGCAGAGGTAATGGGGTGGGATCCCTTACAAAAATTGTTCCTAAAGTCCTGTAGTCCCAGGTCAGTCTGCTACATGCAGCTATAATTTGTAACAGTATTTCAAGTGCATACAGAAGTGTCCAAAGAATCAGTGTTCAGCAGTATCCTAGAGTTCTTTTGTTACAATATCTAATGGCATAGCAGGTATTTTCCAGCAGAGGGAAGGGTCTGCAAATTTTGATGTAGATTTGGGGATAATCAAAACGTCTTTTCTTCAAAAGATAACCATGTAGTAACAATTTGGCAAATTCCATTCAATAGATAAACAAGCTCCTGTACTGGTTGTTGGGTGCTACAAAGTTTGATCCAATATTTTGAATAATATCTCCAGGGCCATTCTAATCAACTCTACCTGAACTTCAACATGTGTTGTGCTCCACTATAAGCGGTGTAGCTGACAAATAAACACATGTTCCTGAAACACAGACATGCATGCAGCAGCAGCCTCTAGCTACACTTCAATGTTCAGGCTGTGCATGTTTCTAGCATTACTGGAAAGCACACAATGCATGAGCTGTTTACAGAGAATGCTGGGGTAATTTCCAGCGATTACGATCTTCCCTAGTACAGCAGCCAAACACAGAGATCTGAACTTCCTCTAGCCTCTACAGGAATCTGACCTCCCCCAATAAATCCGGAGCTAATCCACATATCCAGGGATACAGACTGGGAGACAGGGGGGATTTGACAAACATTATCTAGTTGGGGGGAATTTTGGGGATGTGGGTCAATGAACTTTTGAGAGGTCATCTGAGGTCATGCTTATGTTGATGTGGTAGTAAATTCAAAGTCAAGCACAGGTATGGGCTGTTCAAGAAAACAAAAGTGGGAGAGACAAAAGCAAAGAAACAAAAATGAAATAATAAGCATGCAACAGAAATACATACATAGTTTGAACAAAAATGAAATAAAATCAAGCAGCATAAACAAACTACAAAACATCAAATCACTATTTTTCTTTAAACAGGCATATATTCATTTGAAACATGTACACCTGTACCGGTATCATGCAAAGTCAACTAATTTCGGGAAAGGGGCAAAGGCACCAACGACTTGTTCTTCAACTTTTTGGAATGCTTGACAAGAATACAAATACAACATTCAACAGATATTGTTTGGAAAGCTTACATCAGCGTAAGGCAGGTCAAAATATTAAGATGGAAAATAATACATATTACTAGTAGTACATGTATGTCAGATTTCCCTTTCAATCAATATTGTTTGAATTTAATAATACTTACTCATATTCCTCTGTGAAGTGTACGTATACTCCCTACAATATTCAAATAGACCTACAGCACATTGGACTGTGCATATATAGTGACTGTACACAATTGTAAATGACAAATGTCAATTCCGATTGTTGGAGTGGCAGGGGTGCACACACGTTACTGTACATGTAGAGTCACAGCCAAACTGGCTGAAACAAATGTTCAGTGACTCATACATGTACAAGTATCTACAGTACACCATCCTGTCTGGCAACAAAACACATCTGTCATACAAATGTCATCAATCTAACAAAATGCTATTCACAAACCGCAATTGAGGTAAGATCTTTATTGATTAGCAGCTAAATTTGCTTTTATTTCATTTGATTCAACCTCTAGAGGTGGTGTGACGTTTTCAAAGGCCTTTAAAGTTGAAGGACTATAATGGCATGTTCAGTTGAGAAATTACAGTGACTGTCACCCCTAAATATGTGGGAACAGGAAACTGACTTTTTCTGGACACGAATTTGCCATCACATTTCAAATTGTATTATTAGTTGGTCAGTCGGAGATACACTCATGTTATTCAAAGGAAAACAAGTTCGAATGGTTACAGACAATGAGAGAGCAAGGTTTCACGCATGCACATGTATGTCATACATGTAATAACAATAATAATAATACAGACACTTATAGCGTGCAAACAAAACCACGCAAAAAGGGTGCTCAAAGGCGTTTACAATCAAATTAAGATTAATTAAAACTACACTGATATTGCTTGTAATAAAACATGTTCAAGATAAAAATTTGTCATAAGGTGTGTTTTAGTTTTCTCTTTAAAAGTCATTTACAGTTCTAACACTAGTATACATGTATTTAGGAATATGTTAGCAGATCCATATCCAATTCAAAAGGACTAGATATCAACTTCAAACAAACTCTGACTTTGCTAAATATTCATAATTTTCTACTGAAAACACTTAAATACACATTTGAATGAAAACCATTCAAATAGCAATAATCATGACGTCTTTAATATTTATAGAAACATGTAATTTCTTATCCAATTTACAAACAGAATGCAGCAACCCCCCCCCCCCCCCCCCCCCACAATATGACATTATACATGTAACTGCCACAATGTATGATCTTAAAAAAAAATATGTTTTGTACTTGTGTTGTAGGCTTGCAAATAAGGACGTACATGTATGATCAACTGCAAGCAGATTCACACTTACTGTAACATGGTAAACACATTTTCTATAATTGAATTTGAGATTAGATATTCATGAGACAAGCAGAGGGCAATGTATGCTAAATATTTTAATCCAATTCCATTTGGAATTCTACAGGACAGTACTTTCAATTTGATGGTTTACAATACGCATTTCTTGGATGTAAATTGTTTTCTACATGTAGGTACTTACTAGTTGTATCGGTACAATTTATTATTGGACTACAATGTACATATAAATGGATTCATGTGGACTACATGTACATGTAAATGTAAATCATTTCAAACATGAATGCTAGGATTTACCCAAATATTCAGAAGCCCATGTTAGGAAAACAATATCCGTAGAGAAATAAATCGCAAAATCTATATCATATTGCAGTTCATACATTTTCATGTATTGTTTGATGAGAGACAGAAAGGGCATTACGTAACTCTATCTATGTAATATGGTATGAATTAACATCCTTTTGGCTCTAAAGCAGATATTTTGTTCATGTATGCTCAACAACATGCAAAAAAAGAAAAGAAGTATTTTTATTGAAAACAAGATCCTTTCTAGTAGATTGTTTGTACAACTTACCATGATACTCAAGACTCTGGAGAATGAAGTCAAGGAGCAATTATATACACCACCCCAGAGGCAACTCAAGACTTGCTACACACCACTGACTGCCAAGCTGCTACAATGACAACAATCCCCCCTAACAGCAGTTATCATATGCCTATCCACCCTTCTACTGTATATCGTCCCTAAATGAGCTACATTAATGCCACTCTATTTCCTACAATATCACCATCATCTCAATCCCCTAAGGCAAATTTCAATATATAATTGCTTGCTTTATCATTTTTCATTAGGAACTCGGCACCAGAACGGTCTGTGTTTCCCTGCTGCCCTCAATTTGCATGCATGATTCATCGATGAGTCACTGGGAACACACCTGAACGACCGCTCAGCCAGCGTGGAAGGCATCCACATTCTGTATTATTTACTATTGCTGGTCACATGTCAATGAAGACAAATTTCTCTATTTTCAGGGTAGCCATCTGGACTTTGTTCAGTGCATGGAGAAATGCCTTGAAGTGTGGAATATAGTTCTCTTGAGAACTGAGAATTTAATAGCACACCCCTCTCACTTCTATTGTGTATCTACATGTATGATCTGCCAGATGTATTATTACAGGGGGAACAGGAATAACCTTTGAATAGTCAAACATCATAATGGCCATACATGCATTTGAATTGAATTGAAATGAGATGAAATCTTACAAAAAATATACATAAAATGCAAGATACAGTATAAAATATAGAATCGTATATATACAAATTAATATACAAATAAACTACATTTAGATAAGAATCAGAAATATTTATAAAGCAGCAACAGCTGCAGTAGAAGTAGTAGTGGTAGAAGCAGCAGCAGCAGCAGCAGTAGTAGTAGAAATGGTAGTAGTACTAGTACAATGTACATATAGTAAGGGATAGCTTAGTAGTAGTAGTAGTAGTAGTAGTAGTAGTAGTAGTAGTAGTAGCTTAGTAGTAGTAGTAGTAGTAGTAGTAGTAGTAGTAGTAGTAGTAGTCGCAGCTTGTTTTTCCCCAAATCCGAGCTCGCAGCGATCTCACGGCAAGCTCGCGGCAAACTTGTTTTTCCCCCAAATCCGAGCTCGCAGCAAGCTCCTGGTAAGCTTCTTTTTCCCCAAATCCGAGCTCGCAGCGATCTCGCGGCAAGCTTGTTTTTCCCCAAATCCGAACTCGCAGCGATCTCACAGCAAGCTCGCAGCAAGCTTGTTTTTCCCCAAATCCGAGCTTGCGGCGAGCTCGCAGCAAGCTCACAGCAAGCTCGCAGCTAATTTGCATATTTGGAATTTGGAATGAACGAGCTTGCCAACAAGCATGCCCGCGAGCTCGTCAGCCGGCAACGAGCTCGCTGACAAGCTCGCTGCAAGCTTGTTTTTCCCCAAATCCGAGCTCACAGCAAGCTCGCGGGGAGCTCATAGCAAGCTCGCAGCAAGCTCGCAGCTAATTTGCATATTTGGAACGAACGAGCTCGACCGCGAGCGCGCAGGCGAGCTCGCTAACAAGCTCGCATGTAAGCGGACTGAAATTTGTATAGGGGTAGTAGTCGTAGTAGTAGTAGTCGTAGTAGTAGTCGTAGTAGTAGTCGTAGTAGTAGTAGTAGTCGTCGTCCTCGTCATCGTAGCAGCAGCAGCAGCAGCGGTGGCGGCGGCGGCAGCAGCAGCAGTGGTAGTAGTAGTAGCAGTAGCAGTAGCAGTAGCAGCAGTAGCAGCAGTAGCAGCAGCAGCAGCAGCAGTAGTAGTACTAGTAGTACAAGTAGAAGTGGTAGTAGTACTAGTACAATGTACATCATACATGTGTTGAAAAGCATAATCTTTAATGTCAATGAATGTATTTGGGGGATTGAGATGATGGTGATATTATAAAAGAGAGTGGCATTAATAGGTTTACGTCTATTGCCATTGTTTAACACTTGGAATTTTGCTATCAAATATTTACTTACATGTAGTTATTGGACAAATTTTAGATACTATTTTCTATTTGAAATAAAACTTGCAATAAATAAACAAATACTAAGTATGAACATACATGTACTGCAAAAACCTTACAGGTCCTACTTGCAACATTTGTTTACTATACAGTATACACTATAGGTTATCCCTGAAAATTAAAAAAAAAAAAAAATTCATGATGGAAAACAACATGTACCAGTACGTCTCAATGTATGGATGCCTTACACGTAGCTACTTAAGATTATGAAAGAGGTGTGAAGGTGCATGGTCCATGGAGTGTACAAAATAAACAAAGAATGTCTGATTTCTATTCATTCTAATCTGATGATGTGGTGTGATATACATGTAGTATCTGTGTGTACATGCATGCTAAGTACATGTACCTGCAACATCTACCCAAAGTTTCTAGGGGTCTGAATGAAATACATACAAATGTACACTGTACATTTACAATGTAATAAACTAGACTGCCCTCCAGTTTGACGTCACACTTATTTATCCAGGCAGTAGTCTAGACATCCAGCTACTCAAAATCCTGCCCCCAAGATCATTAAGTGGCCCCTTGGAAATGCAGAGAAAGGCTACATGCATTCGTACATCATGCGCAAGATGTGTGTGTGACATGTTGCATTATCGTTGGGAAGAGCTTCGATATTGAACTTCCACGTGGAGCTTTTGACATACATGTACATACAGTTCTTGTGGACACTACCAATGTATTATCCACACTGGCCAAACGCTACAATGTAGCACATACACACTTTATCACTGTGCAGACATTACATGTAGGTGTTCATCTGTGATTGATGCAGATTAATTGGATTGGGTTAATTTTCAATGTTTCTTTGATTTAAGAGATCGACTGACTTTCACAGAATAGAAAGTAGTTCTTTTCATATTTCTAACACTAAAGCATCCTCTTTTCTTGAACCTCTATGCTTATTGAAAATAGTAGCCTACACCAGATTAAAATTAGGACTCGGTCAAAAAGGTGGAGTACATTGGGGACATGTTACCCTCTCCCCCCCCCCCATTTTTTTAAAAGTGGGGTGGGCATCATAGCATTTTTTTTTCCCCCCCCCCCCCCCCACACACACACACACTTTTTGAGGGTTTTTAAAATTTTATTTTACAATGCATTAAAGTGGCTATTTCTGACACCCAAATTACCCCCCCCCCCCCCCCCCCCCCCTCTTGAGATCCTGTAGATCATCTTAGACAGACAGGGGACCAAACCCTCTCTTGGGGATTATTTACATAAATATCATTTTGTATTTTGTATTTAGATTAATGTTTTTGTAATTGTCCTGTCATACCCAATGCCCTGCTTTTTCTTTGCTTCTTATCTTACTAAAATGCATGACATTTTCTATCAATGTTGAGAAGATTATCATAAAATCTTTTCACTGCCTAATTCAATGTACACCTTACATGACTCTGTGAGTGTGAGAACTACTTTGGTGAAATGGAAGTTTGGTCAAATACCAGACAAAAAAAACACTCCTTTATCATGCCATTTTCTTCATATTTTATATGTCTACTGATTATGATCATTTTCATGTTAAAAATTACAGTTATCAATATCAACATTAATATTTTCAGGACTAAACACTAAATGTTGGGGTCTGCATGAACAAAATAATTTTTTTTAAGGGGGGGGGGGGGGGGGGCTATGTGCACTGTCTGGACTCTTGTGAGTTTCAAGTCGTGCTATTTATGTTGTACATGTATATCTTACAAAAAGAAGTAATGTGTTCTAGTGGGTAGCCACCAGACTGTGGATAACAAGGTATGGGACTGACTACCTGCCAGAGCTGTCTGAGCACTATCCTTTGGCCAGGTACTGATCAACATTACTGCCACATTTGACCCAGATGAAGTAAATGGGTACCAATAGGAAAAAAAAATCCTTGAATGCTTCAGCACATTTAAGACAGCAAGGCTACTGACATCAATCCAGAAGCATGTGTTACTATTATCATTATCACTATTATTGCTCATTTTTTTTGGTGAAAAAAAAGAAGAGAATCAAATACACACGTACATACATGTACAAGATGCTCTTCACCGGGCCGAAATGAACTAAATTATCAGAACAGGCAATTGTACAAGCATGGACCTACTATGAAGTACATGAAATACTAACCAAGCATTTGATGACACAAATTGTAAACAAATTGTAAGGCACAATTCAAATGTTAGCAAAGTTACATGTAAAATAGCTGAATGTACCACTAATAAAACTCATTCAAACCACTCCTACAACACAGAGAATAGTTTGTTCATTGCTTTTTAGCATATATATTTAGGTATACATGTAGGTAGAATTATCTTTAAGGGAAGTTCACCATGAAAATACATGTAAGTTGATTTATTAAGAGCAGAAAATTGAAACAGATCAGCAGATGTGTGGCGAAAAAAAAAGAAGAAAAAGAATTTTTAAAGTTGCAATCGATCAAACACAATATGGCAATTCTGTAATGTACCTTTTGAGCACTTCTCCCAATTGCTTTGTATTGAAAATTCAATAAATGTCAATTTTCATGGTTGCTGATGAGGAAATAGATCTTTTTTGTAGAGGGGTTGTGTAAAAACAGGTGTCCGATAATATCTAGGGCAATTTGAGTTATAATGAAATATTATTTTCAGAAAAAAATTCAGACATACATGTAGCATGACCCTCATTATCTTTGGGAATAACTTGTCAAATATATCAATTAAGAAAAGACTGCAGTGCTCACTGTACTAAGGACAATGTTTCAGCATGTCTATGTGAAATCACTCACAAAACCATCCTTGTGTAGGGCATTGTTAGTGATGGCGCAGCAAGTGAATGTGCAAGAATAATCAGCAAAATAAAACCTTTCAAAGCAGGATGATCCAAATGGTACAATCAAATTTCTTCATCAGAATCTCTGTTATCTTCTCAAACTATTTTCAGGCTGTTTTTTGTCCAATGGAACAGAGCAATCTTGCTTCTTAGAACTCTCATAATCACTTGAGATTTATGGCATGCTCCGCTCGCCTACTATTAGGAAGTCACACCACTACAGCCATCTGGTGTACATGTATGAAGTTATCCCAGATTACCTTGTGCATGTATTGGGGTGTTGCAAGAAAGTTGCAATCAATTGCAAATTGTAAAGCAAATTAGAACCATTCAGAATGCTTCTGAATGGTTCAGGGTCTGCCCATTCAAGAAGATGCGCTTGCAACAATGATTTTGATTGGTCAGTACCGATCAGTTGCAACTTGCAATCAATCGCAACTTTCTTGCAACACCCCATATGACTGGGAGAATCTTGTTTCCCAGTACAAAGAAAAAGCCTTAGAATGCTAAGCTTATAAAAAGAAGTAGAGATAAATGCAAAACCAAAGGGAATCCTTTACGCACTCATACATGTGCAAGGTTATCTAGGATAACCCAGCAAAACAGACGGTTATCCGGGGGTGACTTCCTACAACAGGAAAGCAATTTTAAAGTCAAGTTAGAGTTCACAGGATGGTTACGGGCTACCACGGTACAAAAAAACACCCTGAAAATGCCACATGAAAATAATGAAGAACCAATCACCGAAACTATATTGGACCAAGATATTAGACATTCAATTATAAACATTTTAACATTTAAGTTTTTTTAAGAGAACCTATCAAGGGATCAAGAGTTAGATATGGTAATGTCTGTAATATCAGTAATGCCTACAAACTGAATCTGTTCAGACCCACTCATCCAATGTACAAGGTTACAATATAACAATATAAGTAAATGAAGAATGAAGATCTTTAACACTGGGAGTAATGCCTAAAACTTTGTTTACAAATTAAAATTCCTCCCATTAATGATTAAGCTTCTTCATTCTAATTATTGTCCACGGCAGACCGCTGAATAATTAATGAGTCAGAAAGAAGAGGATCTTGGGTATTTGATTCCAGTTCATCGTGACTTGGCCGTTAACCAGAATAGCCTGGTGGTTAAGTCGCTACCCGGCAAGCAGTAGATGACAGGTTCGAATCCCGCTGGTTCCAATTTTTTCTGACTTGTGATTTTCATTACAGATCGAGCATACGATCTTTAACACTGGGAGTAGATCTAATAATGCCTAAAAGTAAAACTTTGTTTACAAATTAAAATTCCTCCCATTAAGCTTCTTCATTCTTCATTTACTTATTATTGTCCACGGCGGACCACTGAATATTAATAAGTCAGAAAGAAGAGGATCTTGGGTATTTGATTCCAGTTCATTGTGACTTGGCCATGAACCAGAATAGCCTGGTGGTCGAGTCGCTGCCCGGCAAGCAGTAGATGACAGGTTCGAATCCCGCTGGTTCCAATTTTTTCTGACTTGTGATTTTCATTACAGATCGAGCATACGATCTTTAACACTGGGAGTAGATCTAATAATGCCTAAAAGTAAAACTTTGTTTACAAATTAAAATTCCTCCCATTAAGCTTCTTCATTCTTCATTTACTAATTATTGTCCACGGCGGACCACTGAATATTAATAAGTCAGAAAGAAGAGGATCTTGGGTATTTGATTCCAGTTCATTGTGACTTGGCCGTGAACCAGAATAGCCTGGTGGTCGAGTCGCTGCCCGGCAAGCAGGCAAGCAGTAGATGACAGGTTCGAATCCCGCTGGTTCCAATTTTTTCTGACTTGTGACTTTGTTGTGATTTTCATTACAGATCGAGCATACGATCTTTAACACTGGGAGTAATGCCTAAAACTTTGTTTACAAATACTAATAGTATTACTATCATAACACAGACAGAGAGAGCGCCGCGGCCGCGCCACAAAGCGGACGCGGGGTTGGGCCGGTCCAGCCACGGCCAAGTAACTAGCCTAGCCTGCCCTGCCCGGCCCGGAAAGGGCGGCGGCAGGAGCAAGTCTCAACTCTCATCAACCCTACCCACCGTATTCATTATCGGATTACATTATTATTACAATTTTGCTTTAGAATTCTAAATTTACGTTATCATACATATACAGACAACAATTGTAACAATATGCACCAGGAAATCACTCACCAATTTCTTGAAATTTGTTGAACTCGGAAATATATTGATATTCGGTTGTAAAATATTTTCACAAGATGACGGAGTTGAGCTAAGCAGGCCAACAACATCAGAGAAAAATGTGGCCAATTTACAGAGTGCGGGAGAATTATATTGATTTACTGATTTCACTGCAAATTTGCTGTCGTTGTGGTTTTACTATTATCATAGCAGGCTGCTACATTGAGAACTTTGATTGCATTGGATCATTTGGATGACTCAGAGGGGGATAACACAATTGACAGGTGCCCCCAGCCAAACAAAATCTATTGAAAAAAAGTCACATGCACACTAATTATGTTCGTGTGCCCCGCCCCCTTGCTGGCCAAATAAGGAACCGGAAAAATGTAAAAACCTTACTCTTTAGAGAATTTCAGTCTTATGCCCCTTGCAAGAGAATGCTAGATCCGCCAGTAGCACTGATTTACAATCTAATTTCAGGCTTGAATAGTTGGGTTACATTTGGCCATGCATGTATTCTGGGCGGCCCGAACCATAGACTATGAACGGTCACAGGGAAAATTGAAAATCTAGCATTTCGCGTAAGCTGGGCCAATTAAGTCCCCCTCCCACCTGGGGAAAGGGTAGGGAGAGGAGAGGGGGGGGGGGGGGGGGGAGGGCGGGAGAGTGAGAGAAAGTGTTATTAATTAATCTACACTCGCCACTCTCGACCCAGGTGTAGTCTGGGCACCGGTAGGAATGTATTTCCTATAGAGCCTTCATCGCCTTCATTAGGGCAGCTAGGCTGAGCCAGGGTAACAATCCAAAGCTCTTTGGAAGCGCATAGATAGAGACATTGATAATATGTGATATGAGCTATACAAGAACTGCGTATTATTTATTATTATTATTATTATTATATTATTATTATTATTATTATTATTATTATTATTATTATTATTATTATTATATTATTATTATAAAACCTAAAATTCCTGAGTCATGTGTAATCTTCTCTTTGTTCGCACACCTGCAGCCCTTTCTACCCATCATACCGTTCTTCAGAGAAAATCAAAGTTCAAAACTCTTTTCTGTTTTTTCATAACTGTACTCTACCGAACTGAAGAGTTTGTTAAAACTACACTCTTCAAAACTTCTCTGACTTGCTAACAAATTTTCGTAACATCCAATATATTTCTATTTCAGCACACGGGAGAAAAAAAAACACACGAAAATTTAATAATCTTGCGTATAAAGCGTTGGTTCACATTTCTTCACTTCATGAGATATAATCAAGATTCCCGATATAATAAACAGCGCTATGGCGTATCCAGCATATGGTGGATCCGACGTACCGGTACATCCCTAAAAAAAATCAACGAAACTTGTGCACGCGGGCAGCTTAGCTTATATAGGTATATTCTGCAACCACATCTTGTGAGGATTCAACCCCTCCCACATCCCCGCCTCTTCTGGATACGCCTCTGCATAAATAGAGTATACTTTTATATTCCCTTCATTCACTGACAGGAATATCGTCTCTCGCTTTTTACTGGATGGGATCCCAGTTATCACCAGTGGGGTATTTAAGGTAGGCAGAAGGGGCACGTGCTCTGGGCCGCGCTTGAAGGGGAGCGATAAACGCAAAAGGGAGAAAAAGAAAGGGGGAGAAAGGGAATAAATTTTTTGTCCGCAAGGATATAAAGTCCAGGGTAAAGTGCATAGAAATAGTTGTTTTTAAAAGTTTTAGAATGTAAATATTTTCTAAAGCTTTGCTCCCTCGCATCTTCTTTTCTCCAGAATCTCGTTATATCTCGCCATAATATTAAGATATGCATAATATGTTTTTTAAAGGGTTATTAGTTAGAGAAAAAAAATCCCGACTTCGTTAATTCTTCGCTCCCTAGCATATGAGTTTTTCAAGTTCTTGTTAAATTTTTAGCCTGAATATAGCATAAGTGTATAGCATTTTCAAAGGTTCAACTTTCGAGAGAAAAAATCTGAGCTTTCGATTGCCTTGCTTCGTCAGGGTTTATGATATAGCGTTTTCCAGTGTTAAAATTTTAAAGAAAGTCTTTAACTCTCGGTTGCTGTGCATGCAGTGGCGTATCGAGATTATGGCGCCCGGGGCAAATAATGAAGTTGCGCCCCCTCCCCCCCCCCCCCTCCCGAGTGCCCAAACCTATTTACGTTATTGTACAAGCGAGGGAGCAAGGCGACCGAGCTGCAATTTTTTAAAATGTATTTTTAACCCGATAAAAAGACCCACACAACTCCTTACGCATTTTACCCAGGAAATTTTGCAACTGATTTGGTAACATTGAATAACAGTTTTCTATTCACTCCCGTCTACAATAGTTGAAAGCAAAATTAACGAATACCCTTGAGAAATAGTCGAGGAGTTTAGCAAGGCGACCGAATGTTGAGATTTCTTTTAATGTTGAACCTCTGGAAATGTTGTTTTATGCACTTTATCCTATATTGGGGGCGCAATATTTAGCAAGAAAGCAGATGAAACTTATTATGATAGCAAGCAAAACAACGACAATTACATCTTTATGTTTCAAATTTGGAACCTAAAAAAAGCAATTACTATTTACCGGAGGCGCGAAATTACAAGATCGTGAAAAAAAATAATTATGCGAGGGACCAAAGCGACCGAGCTTTAGAAAATGTTCGCATTTTAAATCCTCAAAACTAAAGTGCATTTACCCTGCGGATTGGGGGCCGGGGCGCATAATCCTTATATGATTATGATTCCTCTTCATTTATCCCCCCCCCCCCCTTGTTTTTCTTTCTCTCTTTTGTGTTTTTTACGTGAATTGATCTGGGTTGTATTTATGAGTGGATGAATTCGGGCGGAGGGGCAAACAATAAAATTGTTTTCCCCGGGCGCCATAATCTCTAGATACACCACGGAATATCACTGCTCCTTTGAGCATGGGTTGATTTGAATCCAGTTTATAATGATAGGACAGACAGATTCCCATCTGCATAATCATACCTCATACTGGGCGATAAGAATTTACGAAAATGGAGTATATAGAATTATTGACTAAAAAAATATTAATTTAATTTAAGAGATGACTCGACGTTTTCCGAATTGAAGACATAAAGGGAATTATCAGTCCATTCTCTCTAAAGCTGATGGAATAGGGACGCTCTCTCTCTCTCTCTACCTTGTCTCATCCCGCGACCCTACACCCTATCTCTCCCACTCCTCTCTCTCTCTCTCTCTCCCTCTCTCAGCTCTCTCTCCCTTCCTCCCTCTCTTTCTTCCTTGTCTCATCCCGCCACCCTACATCCTATCTCTCCCCCTCCCCCCCCCCCTCTCTCTGTCCCTTCTTCCCTATCTCTCTCTTCCTTGTCTCATCCCGTGACCCTACACCCCATATCTCACGTTATACTTTAACCCATCTCCACCTGTGTTGAATAAAAACGCAGTGCCGGTAATAACACATATTATTCATATGGGTTTTTATTTTTACTCATACATGTTGCACTTACTTTGAATCTCAAATTTGTACTTGTGAATATCGTAGTTACTGGTTTGTATATATCATGATTTCAATTCTTCAAAATATCTAGGCCTGAATTAGTATACAGATACTTGCTTGTAAACAGCTGTTTGAAATAATTTATTAACAACTTTGTAATAATTATACAATATTAATAACAATTCTGATGATGATGATGATAATAATAATAATAATAATGATAATGATAATAAGGATAACAATAATACCAATGATACTACGTATAATAGCCATCATCACCATCATGACGACAATAATAACTATAGAAATATCACTAAAGATGATGATTAATACCCCCGCCCCGTGACAACAGCCTTTCTTGACTTTTGGTCGAAAACTGAGGAAGTAGTTCGATCCGCAAGATTTTTCCCTGATTTACTGCCATAGATATGCAGTTTCCATGGCAACGCAGCTTCCGACACATCAAAAAAATATGTTGTACACATCTTCCCAGTAAGACCAATGTGTGTACCAAATTTCATGACTTTCGGTCAAAAACTGAGGAAGTAGTTCGATCCGCAAGGTGTTTCCTTGATTTTCTGCCATAAATATGCCGTTACCATTGGCAACGCAGATTCCGACTCATCCGAAAAATATGTCTTGCACATCTTCCCAGCAAGACCAATGTGTGTACCAAATTTCATGAGCTTTGGTCGAAAACTGAGAAAGTAGTTCGATCCGCAAAACAGACCGACCGACCGACCGACCGCCCAACCGTTGACTGATTCCTATATACCCCCTTTCAAACTTCGTTTGGCGGGGGTATACTAATAGTAAGTAATGATACATGTAATAACAATAACAATTTACTCAGATCTATGTTAACATGAAAGAGAGGCTGCTCCTATATACATTCACGTACCTCCACGTTGTGTTTACTTTAGATGTTAGCTATCTAATCGTTGCTATACATCCACTTGTCAAATTGGACAATAAACCATACTCAGGAAATGAGTGGCTACAAATCTCCACAATATTGGACCCCAACAGCGGTGCGGTGCAGCTCGTGAGTTGGATGGCTTAATTGGTGTTGGTCCTCGCACCAGTTATGTCTTATTTTATATTTAAATGTGAAATGCATTCATCAGTATCCTTGGGAACTATATTATCATAATCATCTTTAAAAAACAAGCAGAAAAGAGTCAATTTTTTTTTAAGTGAGCATCATTTACCAATGTCGATCTATCTTCGATCCAAATCGTAATTAAATACTCCATATGATACAAAGTTCATCCAAAATTATCGGGGCGACTGCCCCCCCCCCCCCCAAAAAAAAAGAAAGAAAAAGGTAAAAAGGAAAGAAGAAAAAAAAGAAAATAGACGCATTTTGAAGGGGGAAAAATTGATAAAATAAAAATAAGAAGAGGTGAGCTAGAAAATAAGCCTATCCATATCAGACATAGGCCCAACGAGAGTGGCAAAACGTGTTTTTGTTTCAAAAGTACGTGTATCAACGAATACTTTTGTTTTTAAGAGCTGGTAAAAGTGTGAATAAAGACAAGCTTTAGGAAGTGTCGAAACTAAGATATATGATGGCTTTTCCCCATGCCACCCTGGCCAGAAATACATTAAGAAAAAAAAAAAAAACATTGCACACCACTGACTATCACCTCTTGAGGTGAGGTAGGAAAAAGAAAGAAAGAAAGAACAATCTTATCCTAGAATCCTGTAATGTCTTTGGGAAATCCCGTCCTCCCTTCAACTATAGAACAGTTAGGGACCGGGGGGGGGGGGGGGGGGGGGAGGGTTGGTAGGAGGATAAAAGGATTTCTCGATACAACTATAGTTAAAGGAATATGCTTCCTTCCAGAATCTTTCACGCAAGTAAAGCCATCATTAATGTTTGGGGGTGGGGGTGCCACAGAAATATTTTCCCCAGAGGTATAGCTTTTTCTTATACCCTTACTTTGTTAGGTGTTTTTTGTTTGTTGTTGTTGTTGTTTTTTGTGTTTTGTTTTGTTTTGTTGTTGTTGTTGTTGTTGTTGTTGTTTTTTGTTTTTTTTTTTTTTTTGGGGGGGGGGGTGCCTTTTGCAGACTTTCACAAAATTCCGCACAGGTTTAGTAGACATCTTGACCATTACATGTACATGTACTAGTAACGGTCAAAAATAAGTTCAAAAATTACGCGATTTTTTTAGAGTCGAAAGAATAAAGTGTTACCAAATTGTTGTTATTACTTACTTGAAAGCAAATTATAATCCTCAGTTTCACATCCCCACAACTTTTGTAAGTTATCGCATACTCAAACAATTTCAAATTTTAGGGCTGCAAAAGGGATGAAGTTATACCTTTAAGTTCATGTTCCTCAGACCCTTCTTCCGTGTTCCATTATCCTCGCAAAGGAAATATTCAGAATTCTGGGGATCGTTTCATCAAGTGTTTTGTCAGTGATTTTTACTGACAAATTTGCTCTCAGCCAATCAGATGCAAGA
Organism: Heliocidaris erythrogramma; assembly: GCA_025617745.1. Classification (NCBI taxonomy): domain Eukaryota; kingdom Metazoa; phylum Echinodermata; class Echinoidea; order Camarodonta; family Echinometridae; genus Heliocidaris; species Heliocidaris erythrogramma. The sequence continues at coordinate 23,259,052 of CM046855.1, forward strand.
ATGTCAGTAGCTTATAACAGTTGTTGGTAAAAATCACTGACAAAACGCTTGATGAAACGCTCCCCAGTTCTTCCTCGTAGCATTAATGCAGCCCTCATTCGCACTCGAAAAATCCTAGCTCGTAATTGGTGTTTTCCTGTGAACCTCCCGTATCTCCAAAATGTAGTGCAATGACTGGTAGTCGATTCTCATCCCTCAGATAGCCTTCATCGGTCAACCATCGGTCGTCAGTATTATCACAATTACACAATTGGTCCGCATTGTAGCAAGCTGAACATGGGACACACGGGGGGAGGGGAGCAAACAAGTGAAGCTGGTCAATGGATGTTGTTTGATAAGCCTGTACACTGAGTGATAACATAAAGTTCCATGCAGGTTTGGGCTACTTTACATAAAATTTCATTACAATTTTCACCATAAAATTTTTATCACAGAGATAATCATTGGACACAAATTAAAAGAAAATTAAGTTAAGATTTACACTGAGTAAGTTTGAACTTAATTTCGAGCACTAGAACGGAGCCCGTAAAGGGACATTGCGAAAAACATATCTTATCTCGTTAAAATGACATAGCTAGTATCTCGTTAAAACGACATATTTTTTTTCATTTTAATGACATATATAGCGATAAAATTATCTTGTTTTAAAGAGATAGTATCGCATTAAAACGAGATATTATTTCATTAAAACGAAATAATTATCTCATTAAAACGAGATATTGTCTCATTTTTCTCGACATATATGTCATTAAAACGAAATAGTTATGTCGTTTTATCGATATACATGTACTATGTCATTTTAACGAGTCAGATAAGATATTTTTCGCAACGTCCCTTTCCGGGCTCCGTACTATGGAGCTAAAAGAAACAAATATATATTTTTTTTTTACATCTAGAGCATTTCGGGGGCAAAGTTTGGTAAATAGGCACATAGTACACCTACTGTTGTTGATACCGCAAAGACACCCATCAACATCACTTGGTGCATCTCCCCAGTTAGGCATCACCATCCCCTGCCTTGAGACCCAGTATACGTTTCGATCTCCGTTGACGTAGAGGTAGGTATTGTGACAGGTTACTCTCACATACTGTCTGCAGTTCTGGGAGTCCATCATGAGTGCAATGATGGTATCCATAGGTACGGTGTATTCCACGTCTTGTCGGTAGGACGCCGAAGCCTCATATCCTTGAGGAACAGTTCGGTTGCCGGGAATGTTGTGAGAAACGACGGTTATGCCTTAATAAAGCAATTCGAAAGAAGAAGAAAAAAAAAACACGTTAGGCTTTTTATATAAAAGCCCCTCTATGATGATATGAATAAATATTCCTTAGTCTTGGGACTGTGTCTACACATTTATGATTGAGATTCCCTTCTTTTTCAGCGTCGACAAAATTAATGGCCTGCTAATACATTTGAAATATTATTTTGTATTTACGTTTGGTATTGTTATCTATTTTTGGGTAATCGCCGCCCTCCTGTACATGTATTTTGATAGACCTAGTAGGATGTAAACTAACCCTATCCCTACCATTTTCATACCTATTCTTCCAGCCCAAATTGTAATCAAGTATCTCGTTTCTACCCAAGCCAAAGGGATAGGGCAGGGGCTACACCCCTGAGAATTTAATATTCGTGCAGCCATAAGCTTACAATCATTTGATAGCAAGGTATATGTTGTTACATTAAAACATCGGATACGCAATCGCAACCAATAGCTGTCATCAAAACAGAAATTTCTAAATTTGTTCGCCTGCTAAAAAAATATATGAAAAGTTGATATTTGAGACGGCAGACAACATCCTCACATGCACTCTTAATAAGAACATGATTGTAATATCAATAATCTATATTTTATACCATTTCGACATTCTACTTCTACTGGATTAGAATTATTTCCATTTGGTCCATCCGGATCGATTAGATAGGTCCCGTTCGCTGTAGGATCACGTGCCTTTAGTTCTGCGCATGTTCTCGGTACATCTACAGTATTATAGATAAAGAGAGACATCCAGATTACAAAAATAGCAACACTATGGTATTTATATTATTGTATTTCATTTCATTTTCATTTTTCAAATTAACAATAGCGCAGTTAACAAAGTTTGAAGATTCAAGATTTATCGTCCATATACATTATATTACAGAAACTTGCTTTCTGGCAATGAAACTAAGTGCAGAAACATTTTCAATCATTGCAAGCAAAAGAAAGAGCATTAATATTTGAGTTGTACGAAAAGAAAATAATAACAACAGTGGAGACTACATTAAAGTCATTTTATGAAAATGAGAATGAAAACAGCGAACAGCACAGGAGCAGAGATTGAAGAAGCGTTGGTCCCTGGCAAAAGAGTAAATTATAAATCATGAAATACATAACAAAAATAAATTGGGCATCACAATATAACATGCCAAACAGGGTAAAAGAAAGAAGAGAATGAAAGGGGGAGAGAGAAGAAAAGGGGAAATTAAAAGATGTAGAAAAAAGAACACAGACACATGGCAATAGAAAATAAACAAATCATAAGCAGAACAAAGGCATTTAACAAAACACACTTTTTATCAAAGAGAAAGCAATGAAAGATATGTAAAAACAAAAAGGTAGATACAATAAAGACTTAAAGGAGTAAACTTTACAAAAGACAGAACAAGAAGGGAGGTGTGACCGGTTAGGAGGATTATGATGGGAAGATGCGGGGGGGGGGGGGCGGGATGTGGAAAGTTTCACTAGTATTTAAATAAACAAAAATAGTATTATCTATAATTGCTTATGGCAGATGCCCGTCTCTACATAAAGATAATTTTTAAATTTTGACATCCGTGAGAGATTAATTTCCATAAAAAGCAAAATAGGGATTTTTTTTTAAATTTAAGTTTGAATGTACAAAAAGATTTACTGATTGAGTCAATAAATATCATAAATTTTCAGTACATAATATTAGACTGGAGCAACCAATCAGTGTGGTGGCGACAATTAACATTATTAATAATTCGCATAGAACTGTTTTCCCCGGCCAATATTCCATAATTCAGATAAGGCAAAACTATGTAACAATAAACAAAAAGAAGAAGAAGAAGAAAAACGAGCTTTCGAAGACTACGTTGCAAAATGGGAAGGTTCAAAGTCCTTCTTCTTATCGTAATTTAGTTTTGAGGATCTGTGTTTTGAAATGACGTTTATTTTCAGTTTTACTAGAGAGATGGCGCTACACAAGTCTGGCGTTCAGAGCCGCTTCGGTTATAATGTATGCAAATTTTATACATACCTTTCAAACAAAGGTTGTTCTTGACAACCTGAAAGCTTGCCGGACATAGCAACAAATAATGTATGCAAACTGGATTCCAAGCATTGAGGCTCATTTATAAAAAGCAGGTTAATGGAATAGCTCGTCACTAGGTGCTCAGCGAATATAATTTTGTGCATAAATTTGTATACATTACAGAAGCGGTCTATTGAGTCATGGACATACTAGAGATGGATATTCACCATTTAGTTAATGAATTCAAGCATATGCCTCTGTCAAAGCCATCTCAATAACATTCTGTACATGTTTCTCCACTTTGATCTCATGAGGGTCACCGCCAATTAGCCATGAGAGAAGCAAGGCATGCAGTGATTTGACATTGTGTATAAACTACACGCGCAGAAGATAATAAATCGCTTTTATCATGGAAAATCGATGTGCAATTTTGGATTATAATCGGAAATTTCTGTTCCGTGTATTTTATTTTGAAAAACGTGTTGATATTACAGGATACAGGTTATATTTTGATTGATGTTTCTTGTTTGTAATTAAAAATCCCGTTCCCCCCATTTTCTTCATAATATTCCAGAGTTACAACGCACGGGGCTTATAAACAGGGGCGGATCCAGGATTGAGTAAAAGAGGGGGCACAAAAATGAAAGTTTGTGAAAAGGTAGACCCGTATTTTTTTGTCTCGCCAGCTTCTCGAAAAGTCGCTCAGTGGGGGGTGGGGGGGGGGGGGGTTGGGGTAGACGGGGGTAGGGACAAAAAATTTTTTTCGCCAATCCTTCAAAAATCGCTCAGTAAGGGGTTATAGGGTCCAGTTTCCCTCCATAATTCCCTGACAAGCAAAAAAAAAAAAAAAAAAAAAAGGTCGAAAAGGGGGGGGGGGGGGGGGGGGGGGGGGCCACAATCGAGAAAATGGCGCATCGTCTATGGTAAAAGTTCATACTTCTCTTCCAAAAGGGGGGGGGGGGGGCACGGGCCGGCTGTGCCCCCCTGGATCCGCCACTGCTTATAAAGATCATGGCCTTCTAATTGTCATACATGTCATATGGTCGTGCGAAAGACAGTGTGCGAATCAGTAATAATAAATTTCATATCACAAAAATCGTCAGGTTTTCAACTTTGCTGCTCCCCATCAGCAGTGTTTTGATTCAAAGACATATTCTGAAAAAGCGCACCAGCTAAACAAAATCCAAGTGAGGGAAACTGCTTCTTTGTCAATGAGCGAACATGCTCACGCAATCATTATTGTCCAAAATCCTGAATTTTCTCATTAAGATGCACATAATCAGAAGGCGGTGACGATCGTAGGATCAAAGGAAAGCTCCTTGAACATTCCATTTTTAGTAGGTCCATGATTGAGTATACCTATGAAGGTATATATATATATATTTCTTTCTAACCATATATCATACTGTATATATAAAGAACATGAACAAGGTGTGGACTTCACCATATACGCTGTGTTTCATGAAAAACGAAACCCGAATCTTCCCATCAATTACTACATAAAATGATTATATCATAATAAATGTGTAATCTTGTCAAAGAGGAATTCACCCTCTTTCACTATAACACATGATTATGTTATGGTATTGTAGTGTCTTGGGTTCTTAACAATTCCTAACACTCTAAACACAGAGGCAGCACAGCAGACATGTTCACAGGTTCAGATCTACTGGCTAACTCCCAGCTTTTTAATGTACAAGATGCCTTGCTGCATTCTAACATTCCATGCAAATTAGAAGAGGACATCTATATTCATAAATCATATTACAAAGGGTTCTTGAATATTCAAACAAACACACAAAGATATATACGACTATTCAACCTATATGCAAATTATTATCTACGCTTGACCGCAACTGGTGGTCACTGCAACCAATCAGGTTGAAAAAGGGTGAATATAAGATGAGGGATCATCTATTGGTATGAAAGGGATGAATCATGGAAATAAATGGGAAGGAGTAAAGAAGTTCAAAATAAGTCCCTACAAACCAGTCTTCCTCTCACAAATAAAATGTCCTCATTTTATAACAAGTTTCTTTGCTAACCCAAAACATATCAAACATCAAATAACTATTAAAATTGTAACATTGTTTTCTTAATAACTGTACAATTACTATCAAGCTACATGTATGTCCTTTTTTACTTTAAAAAAAAAAACATAATTACCTTCTAGCACAACATGGAATTTCAATAAAGAAAATAATTTCATTTTGTATATGACAGAATAATATTATTCACGATGGAACTGTATCATCAAATGCAATATTCATACACCCGAGTGGAATTCACTTCAAATTATCCATTGTTTTTTTTTCTTTCTTCTAAAGAAAAAAAAACATTTCAAACTATCAAAACAACAAATCACAAAAATTTAAACATTTGGTAATGTCTAAAACAAACAAAACAATAATTCCGAATCGATCCAAGTACTCTACAAACTGTAATACGAAAATAAAGTATCCTTATCCTTTTCATTTTCCCTTTTATATCACATCACATCATTCAACGTAATGACTTTCTTTGAGTTATTTTCTGTATCCTAAAAACAAAACTATAACCTGAAAATTAGTTTTCCCAAGGTTACATGAATTATTTCATCACATTTCGTTAATTTTATCCCATACATGTACATGTAATACTATTCATGGACAAATTTGTGCTCTACATGCTTTTAAATCGTTTTTTTTGCCTATGTCAACAAAACATAGACCTTCCTTTGTACATTAATGAAAACTGAATCAGCATCTGTTCCGTTATATGTAATCGATACTAAAAAAAAATAAACATCATCGGTCTTAACATATTGTACACTCTAATACACTGTTCTCTTGGATTTCAAATACACAATAATGATTATATTAAGAAAAAAAAATACACTGCATTTTCTTTTCTTGTAATTTGTGAAGTATGTCGATTCGTACATGTATATTAAAGAAAATATAAAGTTTCACAAGGAGCCCAACATCAACTTTTTCTTCTTGTTTGGTACAACTACCAAAATAATATTTTCCTTTTGATTATCAATAATCTTCCATTCACCACACAATCTATTGATAATATAAATGCAAAATGGTTTCTGTCTTTGAAGAATCATATTCCCTCATGGTCATTTCAAAGAATCATAATATGAATAATATACATATAAGACATTATTTTTTCGTTTTTGCAAGACTCTTAATATTCATAAATTCTCTTGTATTTCTATCAAAAAAAAAAAAACATCACGGAAATGTATATCTTTCAATATTTTTACATAAAAGTGAAAATTTTCATATATATCTTTTTTTCTCAATTTTCTTGTTAAATATTAAATTTGTGAGAAACATATGTATAAATTTAAGTCAATTTAAGTTCCTGTATAAATGTCTTTGGAAGAAATTCAGTTCATAGTTCCAATACTTAGACTTGTACCGTATATCGATCAATGAAATGCAGCAATGTTGCATTGCTCATTTTTCTATTTAAATGACTAATTCACAAGAAACATATGAATTAAAAGTTCTTTCAAATTCTTATAAGAGCGTCATTGAAAAAAAGACAGTTCATTGTTCCAATGTTTTGACTTAAACATATCAATAATCGATGAAATAAAGTCCATTCAATATCGTATCACTTAAAAAAAAAAAAAATCATCTTGAAACATGCAAAGTTTATGCGATCTACTGTTCTCTCTAAAAGTTAATATTTGGGTTTTACATGCCTCTGTCCTTTACTTTCAATATCCACTTTCCTTATCAAAAAAAAAAAAAACATCCATGTAGTGTTTAGTTTCTCTTCTCCTGATTAAGATGTCAAATTCAGATTTATGAAATGTTCAAAATCTCAGTTTCAGGGAGTAGTCACAAATCACCACTGATAATCACTATGTCCTCAGTTTGAAGAAATGAATATCTGAAGAGTCACAATTTATAATCGCTATACCTCTTTGGTTTGTGGATATGACGGCCTGAGCGAGTCCGCGTTACTTGTGTCAACGTGGCATCTTCTCTTGTACAAGGTGTACGTTGGCTCACAGATTCACCAGTTGATGGTTTAGGGGGGCGTTCTCGGTCGCTGACCTCTGGGTTGTCATCTGGATTCTCTCTAGAGGGCCCTGGTCTTTGGAATTGGTCCGGGAAATTTGCCTGTCGTCCTTGAGTGTTAGTCTGGTTTGGTCCCAAGTGTTGAAAGGATTGGTTAGGAGTCTGCTGTTGCTGAGTGGACGACTGTTCCATAGACTCATCTGACCATGGTGGTTGGGCAGAATCGTCTAATATCTGGCGTTGATTGGATTGGTCTGCACATTGAGATGATGAGTCAGTCTCACTTCCCTCAGGGTGGAGTTGAGCTTCTGGAACTGGAAGATCATCTAGGGGCTGGTACTGATCAGCTTGTATTTGAGAGTTTGCTGACCATGGCATCTCTATTGAAGATTGAGATGCTAAATGAGATGGAGGAATTTCAGGCTTTCCCTGAACACTTGAAGGAGGACGAGTGGAAAGAGGTCTTTCACGAATATCTGAAGAAGGATGTGAATCAGAAGCTTCTTTCCCTTGTAAGAATGCTTTTGACCTGAAAAGTTTGAGTCGATTGTGATGAACGAGTTTCTTTACATTTTCAGCATGGATGTCAGCTATCCTATAGTTAAGCTCATCAGGGGAGGATGAGATAACGATGAAAGGTCCCTTCCAGTTGGGCTCCAGTTTGTGTCTAGCATTGACTGGATCATGTAACCAAACAAGATCTCCTACCTCATACTTGATAGTCCTAGTTGAGGCATCATAGTTCTTTTTCTGTCTGAGTTGAGCTTGCTTTGCATTCCGTCTGGTATATTGGAAAGCCTTTCTTAGTCGAGAACATACATCGGTGACATACTCTTGAGGAGAGTCATAGGATGGGGTCATGATGGGACAAGTGATGCTGGCTGGGGTCCTTGCTTCACGACCATGCAAAATGAAATAGGGTGTCATGCCAGTGCTTGCATGGACACTGGTGTTATAGGCTAGTTGTAGTTGATGTATATGCTTATCCCAGTCACCTCCCTGATGTGCTATATACTTCGCGAGCTGTTCTTTAATAACTCTGTTTGCCCTTTCGACAATACCAGCTCCCTGCGGGTGGTATGGAGATGATCGAGATTTACGAATACCAAGCCTCTTGCAGAGATCCTGGACTAGTCGGGATTCAAATTGTCTTCCCTGGTCTGTATGCAGCGACTCAGGAACTCCATGCTCTTTAACGTAATCTTCAAATAAGTGTCTTGCCACGGTCTGGGCGGTCTGGTCTCGCATGGGGTAAATATTGGTGTATTTACTAAAGTGATCAACGACGACCAAAATATAGTGGTACCCACTCTTCGACGTAGGAAGCTCAGCTATGTCTGCGAATACAATTTGAAGAGGGTGATCTGTCTTGATGTTCTTGAGCGGAGCTTGATGCTTAGGGTTGGGTGATCTTATCGACTCACAGGCAGGACAAGTTCTGCAGTAGTTAGTTATATCTTTGTGCATGAATGGCCAGAAGCACATAGACTCAGCCCTGTGTAGTGTGCGCTGAACTCCAAAATGTCCAGATGATGGATTACCATGAATCTCTTCCAAGACTTGTGGGATAAGAGATTCTGGCACAACTACCTGAAGTGAGGATGCACCTATGTTGTCCCGACGTCGTCTATACAAGATTCTATCTATAAGCACAAAACGGGATAGTTGCCAGAGGATTCGTCGGAGGCGAGGTGATTGACGACGGATCTCTCGCACTGTTGGGTGACGTTCATCCTGGATATACTTGATTACCCTTTGGATGTCCTCGTCTCGTTGTTGATGGTATTGGAAGTCTTGATGGTTTGCAAGGATGTAGTTCTGAGTAGTAACATCAGTCGGGGTAGTGAACGATGTTGGGCTGGTTGATTTTCCATCTAGTTGACTTGTAGATGGACTTCTTAGTGAGGAACGTGTGTTCACCATACTAACAAGGTGTGCTGCGTCTTCTGGCATCCGAGACATTGCATCTGCGTTTTGATGAGCAGTACCCTTTCTGTGATGTATGGTGAAAGTATAGGCGTTTAACTCAACAATCCACCTAGCTCTCCGTCCTGTTGCTTCATCTTGGATAGGTATTCTGTTGAAGCTGAGCAGGGGACGATGGTCAGTGAAGATAGCAAATTCCTTGTCCCTGAGATAGTGTCTGAAATGACGAATCGACGAAACAATGGCCCACAATTCTCGATCGTAGGTTGACCATTTTCGCCGGGACTCTGTAAGCTTCTGACTGAAGAAAGCAACTGCCCGGTCATTACCATCTTGCACTTGAGACAGTACGGCTCCAATAGCATCTTGTGAAGCGTCAGTAGATAGGCTGAACTTGTTGTTGAAGTCCGGGTAGGCAAGAATTGGTGGGCTAGTAAGGGAGGACTTCAGTCGGTTGAAGGCTGCTTCACATTCTTCAGTCCAAACAAATTTTCTACCTTTATGAGTCAAATCAGTGAGTGGAGATGCAACTTGAGCAAAACTGGGTATAAATCGACGGTAGAAGGAGGCAAGTCCTAAAAACGATCTCACTTGGGTAGGCGTTCTTGGTCGGGGCCATGATGAGACTTTGTTGGTGTTGACCGGGTCGGGGAGAACTCCGGTAGTACTGATCACATGTCCAAGATAGGTTACTTCCTTCTGAAAGAATTGACACTTCGAAGGCTTTAACTTGAGATTGGCTTCTCGGAATCTTTGTAGAACTTCCTGTAGATTCTTTAGGTGATCTTGAAATGTCTTCCCAAGGACAATGCAATCATCCAAGTATATAAGACATGTTGACCAATGTAACCCATGGAGGACAGCTTCCATTACTCGCTGGAACGTCATTGACCAAGCCAAACGGCATTACCTTGAATTGATAAAGGCCCGTCCCAGTAGTAAATGCAGTCTTCTCCTTGTCTCTTGGATCTAACGGGATCTGCCAATACCCTGAAGATAGGTCGATCACACTGAAGTAGGAAGAGGAAGATAAAGCGTCGATAGAGTCATCCTGACGTGGAATGGGATGCGAGTCTCTTACTGTGATAGCATTCAATGCTCTATAGTCAACGCAAAACCTGTAGGTCTTGTCCTTCTTTCGCACCATCACAATAGGGCTGGCCCAAGGACTAAAGCTTTTCTCTATGATATCTCTTCTAAGTAGCTCATCAACCTGGTTTTGAATCTCGACTCTCATATTAGGTGAAGTCCTATATGCTCTTTGGCGAATTGGCGTCTCTGTTGTTGTTATGATTTCATGATAGGCGAAGTTAGTCTGTCCAATATCCTCAGCTGTGGTGCTGAAAACATCAGAGTAGGAGTTGAGTAGATGCTCAGCACTTTCATACTCAGTTTTGGTCAGATTAGAAGTAGGGAGCATAGAAGATGCTTCAAAAGACAAATTTGCCTGCGTGCCAGCTACAAAACCATCGAGGATCTCATACTCTTCCTCACTGTCTCCAGTAGTCGAATAAAATTGCCCAAGTGCTGTGTTTGGAGATAATTCTACCATCTCTGATGTGGGGTTTATCAGCCTGAGGAAGATTATACCATTTTGTGGTCGGGATAGGGATCTTGCACCTGCAACATGGAAATGTTCATGGATGGAGGGCTCAAAAATTCCATCGTAGTCCTGTGGAATTATATCAGGTTGTGGTGGTATCAATCGGCCTTGAACATGTACTTCGCTCATTCCAGGGAGAGTTGCCTTTCCAACCAAACAAACATTACACTTGAGTGGTACTTGGTGTTGATGTCGATCCACGAGTGGAATGCTCACACCAGGCATAGTGAAGGTTGAAGTACGGGCAGAGATGGAGGCATCATGCTGAAACATGAAGTCCCAACCAATGATGAAAGGATGAGTAATGTTCCTTGCAACACTGAACAGATGTTTGATCGTCTTGTTTCCAAGATGGATGGTGGGTGAGGTTGTACCAATAATATCAATGCCTTCTCTGGTTATTGTTGAAGCCAAAGTTGTTGTCTTTTGTAATGGACTTCTCTGGCTCACTGGAATAGAGTAATAGAAGTCCGCATCCATCAGCGATATAAAAGAGCCACTGTCGATGAAGGCCAAAATATATGTGTTGTCGACAATTGTTGGAATATATGGTGGCGTAGATGAAGGAGATCTATCATTAACAGAGGAAGTAGTAGATGAAGGATGAGATTTGTTTTCAGTTTGGGTCTGTTTAGTCAAGAAGTGTGAAGTTGATGGCCGACCCTCACCATCAACTACGAGAAGTTTCCCTGATTGTGATCGTGATCAAAACGAACTTTTCTGGATTGAGCACTGTCCATTTGATGATAGGGCGAATCTCTCCCATCAGAGGGATGACGGTTGTCAGAATATGTAGGCTGCCAGTTAGGTCGATTTGAGTATCGGCTATGGTGTGGGCTAGCTGATCTGCCATTGTTGTATGTATCATATCTGTGTGGACTTGATCTGGAGGGACTGCGAGTGCTGCGGTAGTGTTGTGGGCTCGGTGACCTAAAGCGTCTTTGATGTGGAGAGTATGGGCTGGGCGATCGAGGATTTCTTGACGATTGGTGCCCATGATTGTCTGAATATCGGTACTTTGATCGAGACTGGTGTCCATATGGGTTGGGAACAGGGCTTGGTGATCTAGATTGTTTGCGACGATCATCGTAGTATTGATGTTTGGGACTAGAGTGGTATCTCTCTAGCTTGAGTTCAAGTTCTTCCAAACGTCTTAACACTTTTTCCAACATCGCTGAGCTGGCATCGCTTCTCTTTGGCGAAGTCGAAGCTACATTATGTTCATATGCCAAAGGCTGTCCCATCTGGTTTGCTCTCTCAACCCTAACTGCAATATCCAGTGCTTCGTCAAAGTTCTTTGCACCCATCTCATGGATTTTTATTTGGAGGGGTTTGTCAATACCTGCGAGAAATCTTCTGAATTTCTCCCCATCTTTTCCTGCAGCGTCATATCCTGGGAAGGCTTCTTCAACTAGTGTAGTTATCGCTGCTGCGAAAACTTCAAGGGCTTCATTATGATGTCGCTTTCTAGCATCAACACATGACTTGAATGTTGTTAAGTAATTTGTATTACCAAATACTGCTGAAAGTTTCTGCCTGACCAAACTATAATCTTGCTGGTCTGAGCTTGGGATGCTTTCCCAGACTGTGAAAGCTGCACCTGCCAATCTAGAAGGTAGGATGAGGTGAAGTTTGCGCTCTGACTGGGGAAGAACTTCAGTGGCTACCTCTAATCTACGTACCCATTGTCCAAAATTCCTTCCATCTTCACCAGTAAATACCTCAGGGAGATCAAGTCGAAATGTACTCATGATGGTAGGGTATGTAGCAGCAAATTATTAGCGTTGAAGGAGGAAGTATGGCAGTATAACCAAAGACAAAATACTAAATTGCCATACGTCTATGAAGACTATCGCAAATGTATTCCCAATTATATTGTATAAATGAAGAAGGGAGGTCTCTTGCCCATTGAAGAATTGGTAATAAGATTTTGTCATGCAATAGAAGGAAACTATATCTTCGTTACATTAGTTTGACAAATGATGAAGGGAGAGCTCTTGCACAATGTCGAATGACTGAAGCTAACCCTGGTTTGCAAGATAATGGAAAATTCATCCAAAAATCACACTCAACTATCGATGTCAAACGATGGAGGGTGAATGTGTGAACAGGAATTAAAGCTAAGTGACTCACCAATATCTTAGCCAGTCTTGTGATGCAAGCCTTGACAAACTTGAGTGAGAACACATCTAATTCACTATGAGTATGAAATGTAGAATCTATTCAGGTTTCATGCTGCCAACATGGATCCACATGAATACTGCACGATTCTAGTCCAAAATCTCACTACCTCCGAAGAAGGGTGAAATAAATCACTCGAAGTAGGATGCAAATCAACCGAAGCAGGGCGTAAATCATCCGAAGAAGGGTGAAAATATTTCACTATCAACTGCTGCTGGATTAAGCTGCCTGAAGCTCTGGGGTAGAAGAGGGCTAGAAAACACCGCTGCCACCAGTGTAGTGTCTTGGGTTCTTAACAATTCCTAACACTCTAAACACAGAGGCAGCACAGCAGACATGTTCACAGGTTCAGATCTACTGGCTAACTCCCAGCTTTTTAATGTACAAGATGCCTTGCTGCATTCTAACATTCCATGCAAATTAGAAGAGGACATCTATATTCATAAATCATATTACAAAGGGTTCTTGAATATTCAAACAAACACACAAAGATATATACTGACTATTCAACCTATATGCAAATTATTATCTACGCTTGACCGCAACTGGTGGTCACTGCAACCAATCAGGTTGAAAAAGGGTGAATATAAGATGAGGGATCATCTATTGGTATGAAAGGGATGAATCATGGAAATAAATGGGAAGGAGTAAAGAAGTTCAAAATAAGTCCCTACAGTATTTTCAGTCAAAAATATATTAAATGAGTATTATGTCAAAAGTAGTTGAGCGCAGAAGTAATGAATATGACGTTTAAAGTACAATAAGAAACTAAAGAAATCAACCAAAGATCAACCAAAAGAAAAAAAAAAAAGAAGAGAACTGATGCTCTTTCGTGATGTCCCTTTATTATTCATCATTATTATTGTTTGCAACCTTAAAATGTGATTAAACTCCATCCCACATGATTGTGATCAATATTTCTTACTAGTATTCTAATACACAAATCAATTTTGACATTGCTGGTACAAAAACCCCATAATAGGTCGATAGTCCCATGATCACAAATGTGGTATGATACATGTATAAAATAATAGTGTATCATAATGCATCACACTAAATCTAGTTTATTTTGACATGATGCTGCTAGGGGAAAGTATTTTCATTGTATTTTACAGACAGACTTAAGCACAAAATGAAGTAGCGATATATCCTGTCAGAAGCATTCGACTTGTTTGTATTGAAGTACATAAGGTAAAGACAAATGAAAACAGTTATTTTTACCTTCACAGTGGTTGCCCCAAAAACCATCACGGCACACACACTCGTAACTATCCTCAGTCTCAAAGCACACACCTTCGTTCTTACAAGGTGACACCAGGCAACCTAGAAGGAGAAGAATGACAAAAAGAACAAATGAAGAACATTCAAAAGATGAAGAGTACCACTCCATTCCTCCTTTCTCTATTCCACTCCCTCTTTGTTGTTTCTTTGTTGTTTCTCTCTCGCTCTCGCTCTCTCTCTCTTTCTCTCTTTATCTCTCTCTCCGTATCCCTCCATCTCATCTCTCTCTGTCTCTCTCTTTATCTCTCTCTCCGTCTCCCTCCATCTCATCTCTCTCTGTTTGGCCCTCGGTTTATATCTCTGTCTCATCCCCTTTCTCAGTCAATTTCTTTCCTCAAGCCCATTGCTTTTCTTTGTCCTTCATTATTTTAGTTAATGACGTAATATGGTCTTAATCGACTTGACAGAGTCAATTACTTCACTACTCACTGTTCATCCAACCATTTACATGGTATTATGAAAATGACTATAATCCAATCAATAATTTGGTTTTAATCTCGACATTGCGTCAACTCATAGAATAATTCTAAACAAAATACCAATCACACGTTACCTTGAATTTCTTTTCTCTGCTTCCAAAAAAAAAAGGGCACAATATTTCCTAGCGATGTCTACCTGAGTAAAGTAGATTCTTTCAATAAAAGATAAAATATACCTAACCAAGGTTTTCATAATCAGCAATGAAGCATCTCATTGTGATCTCATCAAGGCTATTGAGGAGGTGCACGAGCGAAGTGCCGAACCATTTGTCGATCAATTAAGGTCGGGTCACGGAGGCACGCACCATCGGCAAAATACAATCTTGCATATTACTATGTACTCAAAGAAAATGTTCAAAAATTGGTACAAATCTGATTCTTTTTCTTGCAAGAGATTTTAGACTAAAAACGCTTCTGCAAAATGTGAAAACCTTTCTTTTTCTTTTTCTTTACAATAAATGTCAGCACTTTTACTTGCGGTGTCCACCACTGCAAACGGCATGGGTCCGTACATGCATGTCATTATTAGTCTGGTTGATCAAGAAATGGGAATGCTCGAGCCCCCTGAGCCTCTTCCTTAATAGGTCTTGTACCGTAATCGTCAAAAGAAATACACATTGTTGGCGAGGCAATAAACTTGATGAATGTTTTATTTTTCTGTTTGTATATATAGCTGGTGCATGAGCAGTATGTCCAGCTTTTATTCAGTTAGCTTTTAAAGTTATAAGAGAGCGCAACATGGGTTGGGTGATAACGTCCCCTCAACGTCCCCTCAAAATACATTTCCTTTCTAAATTCCCTGCAGTGGTAGAGCAGTGGTGCCGGGTTCAAAGCCAAGTTTGTTTGCTAGTACCCTTTAGTATTAATCCTCACTACCACGTGAGGACTTACGACTTAATGCTGGTCCCCCTGGTTGGTCACAAACTTGCTTCATACAGCAGTCAGAAGCCAGTTCGTAGATGCAATCTGAGCATGGGCAGATAAAGGTCATCTGTATCAAATTCTAAAACCCACTGACACTAATATTTGATATGTGCTCATGAATGTCATGTAATCATTATTCAATTATGCACGAATGGTGCATTCCATGATATCCAGGTGGGAGTATTCTTTTTAAAGGGGGAACCAAAAGCTTTTCATGAGGCACCTCTATCACTCAAAGAGTTATTTTTCTGAAGTGCACATAAAGGGACCCTCCATGTCTAAAATATCTGTGGATATTTTGGGGTCATTTGTACCATGCGCTAACTACGAACTGGTCTATTAGATTATCATCATTCTCAGTATTATCATCATGGGCGCAAATCCAAACAGGAATTCTATTCAAGTGGGGGGGGGGGGGGGGGGGGGACACCCCATTGTTGCATCCAGGTGTGTCCCCCCCCCCCCCCCCCCCACTTGAATAGAATTCCTGTTTGGATTTGCGCTCATGATTATCATTATCCTCATGATACATGTATCATGGAAATGGAATGGCTTGTTGGATAGAGCATTGATCCTGGATGAATGCTGAAATTATTTCGTTAATAAGACAAAGAAATATAGCTTTTAAAAGAATGAAAAAGGTTTGTGGTAATTTAGAATTAGAAAAGAAATATAAACTTTTACGTAATTTAGTGCAAAGAAAAGTGAGACAGGCTAAAGATGAATACTTCCAAAATCAAATTGATGAGCATAAAAATGATTCTAAAAAGTTGTGGAAGAATCTGAAAGATTTAGGTTGTAAAAACAAACAGAAGAATATTAAAGAGAATGTTATTACTATCCAAGGGGAGTTATGTCATGATAATATGAGGATAGCGAACGAATTTAACAATTATTTCACAACTGTGGCAGATGAATTAGCTAGTAATCTGCCAGATAGCAACGCAAATGAATTTGGAACTGACAGTGTTAAATTACAAAAATTATACGACAGTAAGGGTGTGTCGAAAGGTTGTTTTCTTTTTTCTCCTGTCAAAGAAAAGTTTGTTTTAGATGAATGAAATAAGTTGAAAATATCAAAAAGTACCGGGCTTGACTTGGTACCTGCCAGATTTTTGAAGGATGGAGCTAAATATTTGTATAAACCTTTAACTTACATTATTAACTTATCTATCTCAACTTCCACCTTCCCGGATGAAATGAAAATTGCAAAAGTAACACCCCTTTATAAAAAGAAAGATGAAACTAATGTTAGCAATTATAGACCGATTAGCGTTTTAAGTATAGTCTCGAAAGTCCTTGAGAAGTGTGTGTATGCCCAATTAGAGAACTACTTTCAAGAAAACAAAATAATATATGAATTTCAATCTGGTTTTAGAAATGGTTATTCCACTGAAACTTGTCTTATTCACCTGTTAGATTTTGTCAGGAACGAAATTTCCCAAGGACGTTTTGTCGGAATGGTTCTTCTTGACTTGCAAAAAGCCTTCGATACCGTTAACCATAATATACTGTTAAGTAAATTAGAAGTAATGGGTTTAAATTCTGCATGTGTGCAATGGTTTAGGTCTTACTTGACCAATCGTCATCAAGTTGTCTCGTTGCAAAATGTACTCTCCGATTCTATGCCCATAAGATGCGGAGTTCCCCAGGGGAGCATATTAGGTCCTATTCTTTTCATGTGCTACATAAATGATATGTGTGTTTGTGTCAACGACAGTAAATTACTTTTATATGCGGATGATAGTGTGTTACTATATTCTGGTACTGATCCTAAGCTGATCGGGGAAAAACTTAGCTTAGAATTATCAAACTGTGTTAATTGGATGACAGCAAATAAGCTTAGCTTACATATTGGTAAAACCGAAAGTATTTTGTTTTTTTCCCGGGGTAGGTTGAAGTATACTGATGATTTCAATATAAGTTATAACAATCAACTCATTAAGAGACATGATTCTGTGAAGTATTTAGGACTAAATATAGCTAGTGATCTTTCTTGCTCAAGTTTGGTTGACAGTATTGTCAAAAAAGCTAATGCTCGTCTAAAATTCTTGTATCGTTATCAAAATTGCATGAACTTAAAATCAAGACGCATTTTAAGTTTTTCCTTAATACAATGTTTATTTGATTATGCTAATGCGGCATGGTACTGCAGTCTAGGCAAGGTGGATCAAAACAAGTTAAAAATAATTCAAAATAAGATTGTAAGATTTATCAATCACTTACCACCAAGAACACACATTGGGAAGAGTGGACTTGAAACAGCTGGTCTTCTTCATGTAAACCTTAGATCACAACAACTTTTAATTCACCATGTACATAAGATTTTTTACTCTAATGCAGATCACTATATTTCAAATAATTTTACTCGCTCTTCAAGTGTTCATGGGCATGACACTAGAAATAGTCAATTTAATTTCGTAGTGCCTCAGCGGAAAGGTAAAATTGGAAATTCCTTTTATTTTAACGGTATTCTTTTCTGGAATTCCCTCCCAAATCATGTTAAGTCAGTTAAGAATTTTTTACATTTTAAAAGGGTATTGAAGCATCATCTGAAAAATGTGTCTACTCCATAACTATATTTCTCCTCTCCTTTTTGTAGCTCAGATGGTTTTTTCCTATATTATATGACTTATGTAGCCAACGTTTATTATCGATAGTTTCATTATGATGTTCTGTATATAGTTTTTTCCGTTGAGTAAGTCTTGTTTCACATTTATGTAATCTTCGCCTACTTTATAAAAATGTTATGTTTTATTTTGCTACTTTAGTACATTCTTATTACTTGTCGTACATGTACGATAGTCTTGTAGCCGTACTAATGTGTTTTCTCAGTGTATTTTTTAATCAGTTTTTTAGGTAAGGACCCCATTGGAAATAAGCCATTTCGGCTTTCATGGGCTATCCTGTCATGGTACCTCGATATGTTTGTATTGCAATATACCTGACGAATAAATCAAATCAAATCAAATCAAACGGTATGTCTCGGATTCCAGACCAAGAGCACGTACTATGGGTATCAATCATCAGTCTCCCGATGGGAAAGGGCGTCGCAAAAAGGGCGTAAGATTATAATAATAATAATAATAACGTCTATTTATATAGCGCTTTTCAGAAGTAAACTAATATCAAATCGCTTTACATAATACGATACTATTATTACCCCGGTCCTCGGATTCTGACATGCCCGCACACAATGTGTGCACTTTATCCGCTCCCTGGGGAGTATTCCAGCAAGAGCAGCACAGTGGCGCTCAAATTGCTAAACAAACCTTAACTTTTGCATCCTACCGGGTACCCATTTAACACCTGGGTGGAGAGTGGCAAATGTAGATTAACGTCTTGCCAAAGGACGCTAGTGGTGCGGTGGGATTCGAACCCTGGACCTCGTGGTTCACAGTCCAGGGACTCATCCACTGATCCACAACACCTCTATGACATCTCCATCCTCTTTCGGCAAACTTTCAGTTCAGCTTGATTCAATAAAAAACATTAACATCAACATGCAAGAAATATGTAATATAATAATTGTATTATTACATTTTGCATGCAATTATTAAAATATTAAAAGATTGACAATGAAAATAGAAATTTTGTTGCTGTATAAAAACCCTAGTGGGTTTGTCTTGACAGCTGCCATGACAGGGAAGAAATTCACATAAACAGTATAATTACGAATGGAATCATACAAAATGATTTATGATGAAACAACAAAAACAAACAAAAACGTAACCGCACAACCCTATGCAAAATTGCATCGTGGAATAATATTGGTTTTGTTTACATCGCGAGATCATTGCAAAATAAGAAATAATTTAAGCTTTCTTTTAAATAAATTCGAACTTTGAACAGAAGGTTTGTCTGATGGGAGAGAATTCCATACAGGAGGAGCTTTATGAAAGAGTGTAATTTACATTGTTTGGTAATAACATATAAATAATATTTCATTCTATTTCTAGTATTATATCTATGAACTGAACAACTTAATGTTAACATGTCGCATAAATTTTTGGGTAATACACCAAGTCTGCATGTGTTTAAATAGTAGTATTGCATTAAAATAATTATTAAATTTATAAATATTCAGTATGAATAACTTCTTGAACAAAGGTTTTGTATGTCCCAAATATGTAGCTGATGAAGCTATTCTTACAATTTTGATCGCTTTGTCGACAAATCGATTTGTTTAAATTAATTAATTAATTTTTATTTTATTTTATTTTATTATCATTTTTTTAATTATTATAATTATTATTATTATTATTATATATATATTTTTTTTTTTTTTTTTTCGGGGGGGGGGGGGGGTGCTTACTGCAAAATTTTCGGCTAAGTTATAGACAAACTTGGTCCGATACCCCCATTTCATAATGATGTAATATCACTTTTGTGGATAGAACTTAGGGTCATATACCTAAATAAAAGTCCATTGAAGCATAGCACTTCGGAGAAACAAGAGCGTACCATCAAAAATTATAATTGAACCTACTTGGTAATTTGCAAATTACATGTGATGTTGACGATCCGGAATGTACGAGATTGCCATAGTTACTGCCCGCAATTTGGGAATCCCGTTTAAGGATGAGTTGGATCGTCTGTCCCGATGATGTGGTTATATTCTCACATGGTATCAGGTGAAACTGACAAGAGTTCATAAAACCGGTTTCACCTGAGACGGAAAACGAATAAGATTTTACAAAGGTAACAAAACAAACAAAAACACAGGCCAACAATGATGACAATTCTTCGCCATTATTTTGAATTTCAATGGGTGAAAGAAAATGCGGATGAGGAACATAACTAAACACATTGTTTTTCAGAAAAACATTTCCTCTCAATATTGAAGTTTGTTATAGTTTAGTGATACATTAATTTTTTGTCCGTTTCTTTTTCCGCTTTCTGACATTATCTTCATTTTTTCCTCTTGATCTTCAATCCACTTCCGACTTTTTCTCCTCTTCGTTTAATTCACGTAATTGATGTTTTAATATAGCTATAACCACTATTGTTATCGTTATAAATCGTCATCATCAGCCATGATCAGCCGCAGGGCGAAGGCCTCCCCAAGTTGGTGTCAAAGGTGCCTGTCTTGTGCTGATGCAATTGTTCAAAAACAAGATAATAATTGTAATCGTAATAACAAGTTTCAAACTGAATAAAGAGGACAACCATCACCACTCTTAATCGAGTGAAACATAAAAGGAAAAAATACTATTAAGTGTCATTATAGGCATACTTTTATACGAAAATTATTTTGCAAAACTTTATCCTATGACGACGGACGATAATAATGTAGATGAAGACTAGATTGTTAAAAATGAACATTTCCTTGAGAAGGGCTCGCTCATCGATAGATCTTTTCAACAACAAAACCATCCAACAAGCAACCAAGCAAAAAAAACAAACAAACAAACAAACAAACAAGAAGTTTAGGAGTTTGTTAGGAGTTTTGTCAATAGTTTGACATTAACCGTTGATTACTGAATTCTCTAATTGGTTAAATTGGGTTAAACAACCAGATCATCCCTTTATTAATGAGGGTTACAACAAGCATCAATTATTTTGAAATTGACATTTTGTTGTGAACTGAGATTAATTGGGTCTTTAGGAAATTACAATCCACTCACAAATAAACTTATTTAGAAATGGCACTTAAAATCACTTTTAAAAACCCATGAACATACCTTCGGCAAGAATCATCACAAAAAACATCATGCGCATCAATACCATTGTGATTATACACATCTTCTTCCTCCGTACTGCCATAAAACATTCACATTCTGTGGTTATTCACGTGAGAATGCCAAAATCTCGTTATTGGCAAGTTATGCTGCACGGTCTACTAATGGAAATGAATTTGTGATAGAAGTAATTAATCAGCACTCAATCAGCAATCAAGTTGCTTGTTACCAAAAGATGAAAGGTAATTAGGCAAATATGGCTGTACAGAGGCGTATACAGAGAAATTGGACCGGGGGGGGGGGGGGGCGTCGAATATTCTAGGACAGCCCGGGTGTCGCAAGTCTCTTGAAAGATTTGTGATTTTTTTTTCTTGGGCTTTAGGTTGTGTGAGAGACCTCTGGTCATCGCAGGTACGCGCAGGTTTCAGCCGCGGGACTGAAACAAGTCTCTAGATAGTTCTTTTTTTTCTATTAAAAGTTGCACGACCATTTGGCTGCTCATATTTCAGTCGAAGTCTACAGTCTGCGGCGGTCGGACGACACATCTTGGATGATCGCAGGCTGAGTAAGCTACTGGTCGGACTTGATCTTTTCTGGTGGCACTACTGCCACTTGTATTTTATTCAGTGAAGGTTAATGCATTACTTGATGAAGCATTCATTGTTTGTAGCGTCTCCTACCTGACTGACACAAATTATTAAATTGTGCATGTATATTTTACATACTTCCCTATTCAATTTCTCATCCAGCTATGCGACACAATCATTTTGCCATCCAAAGTGCACTTCGTGATATGATGTTGAGGTTCTATAAGGAGCTCATTCTGATAAGCAATTATTTTTTAAAATTTACATATCACAGGGAGTACTAATAGCTTTTGAATGTGAGCTGGGCCGGGCCGGGAGGGGGGGGGGGCGTTTCCCGGCTCAAACAAAAGTTAAGTTATTGGGGGTTTTGGTGGTGGTGGTGGTGGTGGTGTTGTCGTTGTTGTTGTTGTTGCTGTTGCTCCAATTTTCCCGCTGAAAGTTCACGTGCACTTCAGGGTTCGACCATCAAACGTGAACGACAAGACGAAGTCCCCCAGAACGGGATTCAGAACGCCTGAAGAAGCCAGAAGTAACTGGTGCAACGTTGCGAAGAAACAGCTTTAGTGAGTACCTTATGTCCAGTATTGATTTATAATACCAATGATAGTTGCTGTTGTAGGTTTAAGTGGCGCTTATTATATCATTCAATTTTGAATATTTATGCCAGTAAAGTATTGACTTTGAACTAGTCCTGGGTCCTTACTCATAAACACTAACATTACACCCATCATAATGATCATGATAACGGTTATGATAATGATTATGATAATGATCATCCATGCACAAATACAATAATGCATGTCAGCAGAGGTGACGGAACGTTGGGCTCGGACAATGAATTTGGGGGGTGCACCTTTTGGTTGGCGGACAAAAGGGTGCCCCTCCACTTCCAGTGTCCGAGCCCAGTGGGGGGGGGGGGGGGGGGGGGTGAGAGAGTAATACATGTATGTTAAAGGAGAATTAAGCCCTGATTACAAATTTACTTATATTGGAAGGTGTAATATATTCCTACTTATTGGCCTAAATCATTTTCTAATAAGATATCAGAAAAGGGTATAAATAAAGATATTCCAACACCCGCTATCGTCTCCTACTCATTTACATGGGGGCTGCCATTTTCTTGCTGATTTGGAGTTGTACATGAACCATTGAGAAATGTTCCAGTCAGGAACATATTTTGAATACAAATCCAAAATTGATTTTCTTCATTACCTAAAATCCCATATGTGACGGAAATGTAAAGTGGGTGTTTACATGTATTATAAAAATTAAATCTTTATAATGATACTTTTAAATTGTCTGGTTTTGCTTAACAAAAATCTATTTTCTTGGGTTTGCCAAACAGAGCAGAACATAATATATGCAGCATGCATTCTGACTTTTCAAGTCCATTATCCGAAAGCAGGTGAATGCATATAGTTTGCCGCTACAGATGCTCAGGGAAGAAGCATCCATAAAATTTGAATTAATTTGCTCCGTCCCATACGTCCAGTATCGAGAAAATAGCACTATGAACATTGCGAACAAAGAAGCGGACAAAATATTCAGCTCCTCATTGTACCTTCCACAATTGCCCTGGTAGACAAAAGAACATCCCTTCATTGCTATTATCTAAAAATATGTAGAACAGGTGTCACATGCATATTCAGCTGTTCTACTTATTTCACATAATAGTAATGAAGGGTGTTCTTTGTCTAAGGACCAATGTGGACCAAGAAGTACAATGAGGAGCTGTATATTTTGTCCGCTCTCTTTGTCATCGTGTTCATAGTGTAGATTTCTATTAAGCGAATATCCACTCTAAAAACTCAAATGTTAAATCTACATTTAAAAGGTTGGAGGAGTGACAACATTTTTAAAATGGCAAATTAACACTTTTAACATGCTGGATCTAATAGTTTAAAGGTTGGATGCAGCATGTTAAAAGTGTTCATTTACCATTTTGAAAATGTTGTCACTCCTCCAACCTTTTAAATGTAGATTTAACATTTGAGATTTTAGAGTGTCGATTTTCAACAGAAATATATTAGGAAATCTTCAGTTTAAAAATAAATTGACATATCTATTCTATATTTTTAATCTCAAATGGGTTTTTAATTTTGAAAAAGGAAATTGAGCATTTGGATTAAGAAAATCTTTTTGTACACATAAACGAAATGGCAGCCCCCATGTGCTGCTAGCAGACGATACATATTGCTAGCAGATGGTAAATTTTGCTCAGAAAAATTTGATTCGTATCGATCTCGTATATTTTGACGCGAAGCCATATAGTCTAACAAGTAGGAATAAATAACACCTTTGAACACTATCGTCTTTATTTTTGAGCGTAATTCTCCTTTAACAAATGACACGTTACAAAGTGTCTGAGATGAACACATTATATCGGCAACTCGAGTTGTATGTGCCCCGACGATGTTCTCACAGTGGCGGATCCAAGGGGCACAGGGGGCACTCCCCTCTCCCAAAATAGAATTGAATTGAATTGAATTGAATTGAGTTTATTTTCCACTTTCAAAATACATACATGGTACATCGAATTTACACAAAAAGTGCAAATAACAATATATACAATGAAATTAACAAAGTATATAAAACAATTCATAGAATCATTAACAAACAAGACAAGGTAAAATGAGCAAGAAAGTGGAAGGGTCATCAAAAAAGTTTAAAAAAAAAAATTATCGTAGATGACCCAATGAATAATTACACAAGATCAAAGAAAATGTCCAAAAATGAAAAAGAAAGGGGGGGGGGCTATTGCAATTTATACCAATTTAACCAGGTGTGATTTTAAGTGTCTTTTAAAGCTCATCAGTGTGTTGCATTCTTTTATTTCCTTGGTAATTTGTTCCACATTAAAGGGCCTTTGCATAAAATAAAGAGTTAACAAAAGTGGTTCGTCCATAAACAGCACGTGTATTAGAAGCCAATCTTGTATTGTAACCATGTACATCACTATTGCACTGAAATATATTATCAAAAGACTTAGGTAACAGGTTATTATAATAAGAATACATAAAGACACCAAGCTGAAAGTCATGTAAAAGATTAATTGGTAAAACCTTTAAGGAGATAAAGAGTGGTCTACTATGAGATAAGAAGGGTCTATTGCAAATTATTCTAACAACTCTCTTTTGTAACAATAAAATACGATTCATTAAGTATTTGCTACAACTACCCCAAACAATTGTACAGTAGGACAAATGTGGGAGAATTAATGAATTGTATAACAATAACAGAATATTCTGAGGTATTTCACCTCTAAATTGACTCATTATGCCAATTATTTTTGATATCTTATTTAACGTGTTTCTAATGTGGCAAGTCCATTTCAGATCTTTATCAATACACAAGCCCAAAAATTTTGTAGAATCAACATGCAATATATGATGATCATCAATATAAATATTTACTTTATTCCTAACATCCACATTTCTTGCATTGAATACCATAATATTTGTTTTTTCATAGTTCAGTTTCAATTTATTTGCCCTTATCCATGTACTCACTTTCTTCAATTCAAAATTAAATTCTCGGGTCAAACAATCCACATCCCTATGTTTATAAAAAATGTTTGTGTCGTCAGCAAATAACAAGTAATGTAACTTGGGGGAAACCAAAGATAAATCATTAATGTATATTAAAATAAAAGAGGGCCTAAGATTGACCCTTGCGGTACCCCACAAGTGACTGTCTGTTGACAAGAATTTTGATAATTAAACACAGTATACTGTCTCCTATTAAATAAATAACTCCTAAATAAATCAAGAACAATTCCCCGTATTCCATAATAATACAATTTAGCAAATAATATTTCATGATTTAATGAATCAAATGCTTTTTGAAAATCCAAAAAAAGACCAACAATAATTTCTTTGTTATCAATAGCTTTGGAGACATGAATAAAAAACTGCAAAAACTGCAAAGCCCATTGCTTTTCTTTGTCCTTCATTATTTAAGTTAATGACGTAATATGGTCTTAATCGACTTGACATAGTCAATTACTTCACTACTCACTGTTCATCCAACCATTTACATGGTATTATGAAAATGACTATAATCCAATCAATAATTTGGTTTTAATCTCGACATTGCGTCAACTCATAGAATAATTCTAAACAAAATACCAATCACACGTTACCTTGAATTTCTTTTCTCTGCTTCCAAAAAAAAAAGGGCACAATATTTCCTAGCGATGTCTACCTGAGTAAAGTAGATTCTTTCAATAAAAGATAAAATATACCTAACCAAGGTTTTCATAATCAGCAATGAAGCATCTCATTGTGATCTCATCAAGGCTATTGAGGAGGTGCACGAGCGAAGTGCCGAACCATTTGTCGATCAATTAAGGTCGGGTCACGGAGGCACGCACCATCGGCAAAATACAATCTTGCATATTATTATGTACTCAAAGAAAATGTTCAAAAATTGGTACAAGTCTGATTCTTTTTCTTGCAAGAGATTTTCGACTTAAAACGCTTCTGCAAAATGTGAAAACCTTTCTTTTTCTTTTTCTTTACAATAAATGTCAGCACTTTTACTTGTGGTGTCCACCACTGCAAACGGCATGGGTCCGTATATGTATGTCATTATTAGTCTGGTTGATCAAGAAATGAGATGTGTCCCCCCCCCCCACTTGAATAGAATTCCTGTTTGGATTTGCGCTCATGATTATCATCATCCTCATGATACATGTATCATGGAAATAGAATGGCTTGTTGGATAGAGCATTGATCCTGGATGAATGCTGAAATTATTTCGTTAATAAGACAAAGAAATATAGCTTTTAAAAGAATGAAAAAGGTTTGTGGTAATTTAGAATTAGAAAAGAAATATAAACTTTTACGTAATTTAGTGCAAAGAAAAGTGAGACAGGCTAAAGATGAATACTTCCAAAATCAAATTGATGAGCATAAAAATGATTCTAAAAAGTTGTGGAAGAATCTGAAAGATTTAGGTTGTAAAAACAAACAAAAGAATATTAAAGAGAATGTTATTACTATCCAAGGGGAGTTATGTCATGATAATATGAGGATAGCGAACGAATTTAACAATTATTTCACAACTGTGGCAGATGAATTAGCTAGTAATCTGCCAGATAGCAACGCAAATGAATTTGGAACTGACAGTGTTAAATTACAAAAATTATACGACAGTAAGGGTGTGTCGAAAGGTTGTTTTCTTTTTTCTCCTGTCAAAGAAAAGTTTGTTTAGATGAATGAAATAAGTTGAAAATATCAAAAAGTACCGGGCTTGACTTGGTACCTGCCAGATTTTTGAAGGATGGAGCTAAATATTTGTATAAACCTTTAACTTACATTATTAACTTATCTATCTCAACTTCCACCTTCCCGGATGAAATGAAAATTGCAAAAGTAACACCCCTTTATAAAAAGAAAGATAAAACTAATGTTAGCAATTATAGACCGATTAGCGTTTTAAGTATAGTCTCGAAAGTCCTTGAGAAGTGTGTGTATGCCCAATTAGAGAACTACTTTCAAGAAAACAAAATAATATACGAATTTCAATCTGGTTTTAGAAATGGTTATTCCACTGAAACTTGTCTTATTCACCTGTTAGATTTTGTCAGGAACGAAATTTCCCAAGGACGTTTTGTCGGAATGGTTCTTCTTGACTTGCAAAAAGCCTTCGATACCGTTAACCATAATATACTGTTAAGTAAATTAGAAGTAATGGGTTTAAATTCTGCATGTGTGCAATGGTTTAGGTCTTACTTGACCAATCGTCATCAAGTTGTCTCGTTGCAAAATGTACTCTCCGATTCTATGCCCATAAGATGCGGAGTTCCCCCAGGGAGCATATTAGGTCCTATTCTTTTCATGTGCTACATTAATGATATGTGTGTTTGTGTCAACGACAGTAAATTACTTTTATATGCGGATGATAGTGTGTTACTATATTCTGGTACTGATCCTAAGCTGATCGGGGAAAAACTTAGCTTAGAATTATCAAACTGTGTTAATTGGATGACAGCAAATAAGCTTAGCTTACATATTGGTAAAACCGAAAGTATTTTGTTTTTTTCCGGGGTAGGTTGAAGTATACTGATGATTTCAATATAAGTTATAACAATCAACTCATTAAGAGACATGATTCTGTGAAGTATTTAGGACTAAATATAGCTAGTGATCTTTCTTGCTCAAGTTTGGTTGACAGTATTGTCAAAAAAGCTAATGCTCGTCTAAAATTCTTGTATCGTTATCAAAATTGCATGAACTTAAAATCAAGACGCATTTTAAGTTTTTCCTTAATACAATGTTTATTTGATTATGCTAATGCGGCATGGTACTGCAGTCTAGGCAAGGTGGATCAAAACAAGTTAAAAATAATTCAAAATAAGATTGTAAGATTTATCAATCACTTACCACCAAGAACACACATTGGGAAGAGTGGACTTGAAACAGCTGGTCTTCTTCATGTAAACCTTAGATCACAACAACTTTTAATTCACCATGTACATAAGATTTTTTACTCTAATGCAGATCACTATATTTCAAATAATTTTACTCGCTCTTCAAGTGTTCATGGGCATGACACTAGAAATAGTCAATTTAATTTCGTAGTGCCTCAGTGGAAAGGTAAAATTGGAAATTCCTTTTATTTTAACGGTATTCTTTTCTGGAATTCCCTCCAAAATCATGTTAAGTCAGTTAAGAATTTTTTACATTTTAAAAGGGTATTGAAGCATCATCTGAAAAATGTGTCTACTCCATAACTATATTTCTCTCTCCTTTTTGTAGCTCAGATGGTTTTTTCCTATATTATATGACTTATGTAGCCAACGTTTATTATCGATAGTTTCATTATGATGTTCTGTATATAGTTTTTTCCGTTGAGTAAGTCTTGTTTCACATTTATGTAATCTTCGCCTACTTTATAAAAATGTTATGTTTTATTTTGCTACTTTAGTACATTCTTATTACTTGTCGTACATGTACGATAGTCTTGTAGCCGTACTAATGTGTTTTCTCAGTGTATTTTTTAATCAGTTTTTTAGGTAAGGACCCCATTGGAAATAAGCCATTTCGGCTTTCATGGGCTATCCTGTCATGGTACCTCGATATGTTTGTATTGCAATATACCTGACGAATAAATCAAATCAAATCAAATCAAACGGTATGTCTCGGATTCCAGACCAAGAGCACGTACTATGGGTATCAATCATCAGTCTCCCGATGGGAAAGGGCGTCGCAAAAAGGGCGTAAGATTATAATAATAATAATAATAACGTCTATTTATATAGCGCTTTTCAGAAGTAAACTAATATCAAAGCGCTTTACATAATACGATACTATTATTACCCCGGTCCTCGGATTCTGACATGCCCGCACACAATGTGTGCACTTTATCCGCTCCCTGGGGAGTATTCCAGCAAGAGCAGCACAGTGGCGCTCAAATTGCTAAACAAACCTTAACTTTTGCATCCTACCGGGTACCCATTTAACACCTGGGTGGAGAGTGGCAAATGTAGATTAACGTCTTGCCAAAGGACGCTAGTGGTGCGGTGGGATTCGAACCCTGGACCTCGTGGTTCACAGTCCAGGGACTTATCCACTGATCCACAACACCTCTATGACATCTCCATCCTCTTTCGGCAAACTTTCAGTTCAGCTTGATTCAATAAAAAACATTAACATCAACATGCAAGAAATATGTAATATAATAATTGTATTATTACATTTTGCATGCAATTATTAAAATATTAAAAGATTGACAATGAAAATAGAAATTTTGTTGCTGTATAAAAACCCTAGTGGGTTTGTCTTGACAGCTGCCATGACAGGGAAGAAATTCACATAAACAGTATAATTACGAATGGAATCATACAAAATGATTTATGATGAAACAAAAAAAACAAACAAAAACGTAACCGCACAACCCTATGCAAAATTGCATCGTGGAATAATATTGGTTTTGTTTACATCGCGAGATCATTGCAAAATAAGAAATAATTTAAGCTTTCTTTTAAATAAATTCGAACTTTGAACAGAAGGTTTGTCTGATGGGAGAGAATTCCATACAGGAGGAGCTTTATGAAAGAGTGTAATTTACATTGTTTGGTAATAACATATAAATAATATTTCATTCTATTTCTAGTATTATATCTATGAACTGAACAACTTAATGTTAACATGTCGCATAAATTTTTGGGTAATACACCAAGTCTGCATGTGTTTAAATAGTAGTATTGCATTAAAATAATTATTAAATTTATAAATATTCAGTATGAATAACTTCTTGAACAAAGGTTTTGTATGTCCCAAATATGTAGCTGATGAAGCTATTCTTACAATTTTGTATTTTTTTTTTTTGGGGGGGGGGGGGGGGTGCTTACTGCAAAATTTTCGGCTAAGTTATAGACAAACCTGGTCCGATACCCCCCATTTCATAATGATGTAATATCGCTTTTGTGGATAGAACTTCGGGTCATATACCCAAATAAAAGTCCATTGAAGCATAGCACTTCGGAGAAACAAGAGCGTACCATCAAAAATTATAATTGAACCTACTTGGTAATTTGCAAATTACATGTGATGTTGACGATCCGGAATGTACGAGATTGCCATAGTTACTGCCCGCAATTTGGGAATCCCGTTTAAGGATGAGTTGGATCGTCTGTCCCGATGATGTGGTTATATTCTCACATGGTATCAGGTGAAACTGACAAGAGTTCATAAAACCGGTTTCACCTGAGACGGAAAACGAATAAGATTTTACAAAGGTAACAAAACAAACAAAAACACAGGCCAACAATGATGACAATTCTTCGCCATTATTTTGAATTTCAATGGGTGAAAGAAAATGCGGATGAGGAACATAACTAAACACATTGTTTTTCAGAAAAACATTTCCTCTCAATATTGAAGTTTGTTATAGTTTAGTGATACATTAATTTTTTGTCCGTTTCTTTTTCCGCTTTCTGACATTATCTTCATTTTTTCCTCTTGATCTTCAATCCACTTCCGACTTTTTCTCCTCTTCGTTTAATTCACGTAATTGATGTTTTAATATAGCTATAACCACTATTGTTATCGTTATAAATCGTCATCATCAGCCATGATCAGCCGCAGGGCGAAGGCCTCCCCAAGTTGGTGTCAAAGGTGCCTGTCTTTGCTGATGCAATTGTTCAAAAACAAGATAATAATTGTAATCGTAATAACAAGTTTCAAACTGAATAAAGAGGACAACCATCACCACTCTTAATCGAGTGAAACATAAAAGGAAAAAATACTATTAAGTGTCATTATAGGCATACTTTTATACGAAAATTATTTTGCAAAACTTTATCCTATGACGACGGACGATAATAATGTAGATGAAGACTAGATTGTTAAAAATGAACATTTCCTTGAGAAGGGCTCGCTCATCGATAGATCTTTTCAACAACAAAACCATCCAACAAGCAACCAAGCAAAAAAAAAAAAAAAAAAAAAAACAAACAAGAAGTTTAGGAGTTTGTTAGGAGTTTTGTCAATAGTTTGACATTAACCGTTGATTACTGAATTCTCTAATTGGTTAAATTGGGTTAAACAGCCAGATCATCCCTTTATTAATGAGGGTTACAACAAGCATCAATTATTTTGAAATTGACATTTTGTTGTGAACTGAGATTAATTGGGTCTTTAGGAAATTACAATCCACTCACAAATAAACTTATTTAGAAATGGCACTTAAAATCACTTTTAAAAACCCATGAACATACCTTCGGCAAGAATCATCACAAAAAACATCATGCGCATCAATACCATTGTGATTATACACATCTTCTTCCTCCGTACTGCCATAGAACATTCACATTCTGTGGTTATTCACGTGAGAATGCCGCACGGTCTACTAAATGGAAATGAATTTGTGATAGAAGTAATTAATCAGCACTCAATCAGCAATCAAGTTGCTTGTTACCAAAAGATGAAAGGTAATTAGGCAAATATGGCTGTACAGAGGCGTATACAGAGAAATTGGACCGGGGGGGGGGGGGCGCCGGGGGGGGGGGGGGGGGGGGGGGGCGTCGAATATTCTAGGACAGCCCGGGTGTCGCAAGTCTCTTGAAAGATTTGTGATTTTTTTTTCTTGGGCTTTAGGTTGTGTGAGAGACCTCTGGTCATCGCAGGTACGCGCAGGTTTCAGCCGCGGGACTGAAACAAGTCTCTAGATAGTTCTTTTTTTTCTATTAAAAGTTGCACGACCATTTGGCTGCTCATATTTCAGTCGAAGTCTACAGTCTGCGGCGGTCGGACGACAAATCTTGGATGATCGCAGGCTGAGTAAGCTACTGGTCGGAGTTGATCTTTTCTGGTGGCACTACTGCCTCAATAAGGGTCACATGCCTCCTGTTTCCCGGATACGCCACTTGTATTTTATTCAATGAAGGTTAATGCATTACTTGATGAAGCATTCATTGTTTGCAGCGTCTCCTACCTGACTGACACAAATTATTAAATTGTGCACATGTATTTTACATACTTCTCTATTCAATTTCTCATCCAGCTATGCGACACAATCATTTTGCCATCCAAAGTGCACTTCGTGATAGGATGTTGAGGTTCTATAAGGAGCTCATTCTGATAAGTAATTATTTTTTTAAATTTACATATCACAGGGAGTACTAATAGCTTTTGAATGTGAGCTGGGCCGGGACCGGGGGGGGGGGGCGTTTCCGGCTCAAATAAAAGTTAAGTTATTGGGGGGGTTTGGTGGTGGTGGTGGTGGTGGTGTTGTCGTTGTTGTTTTTGTTGCTGTTGTTCCAATTTTCCCGCTGAAAGTTCACGTGCACTTCACGGTTCGACGATCAAACGTGAACGACAAGACGAAGTCCCCCAGAACGGGATTCAGAACGCCGGAAGAAGCCAGAAGTAACTGGTGCAACTTTGCGAAGAAACAGCTATAGTGAGTAGCTTATGTCCAGTATTTGATTGATAATACCAATGACAGTTGCTGTTGTAGTTTTAAGTGGCGCTTATTATATCATTCAATTTTGAATATTTATGCCAGTAAAGTATTGACTTTGAACGGGTCCTTTCTCATAAACACTAACATTGCACCCATCATAATGATCATGATAACGATTATGATAATGATTATGATAATGATCATCCATGCACAAATACAATAATGCATGTCAGCAGAGGTGGCAGAACGTTGGGCTCGGTCAATGAAAGTGGGGTGCACGTTTTGGTTGGCGGACAAAAGGATGCCCCTCCACTTCCAGTGTCCGAGCCCGACGTTCTGCCGCCTCTGCATGTCAGCTTCAGTAAAGGGGGGGGGGGGGGGGGGGGGGGGGTGGGGGGGGGGGGGGGGGGGGGGGAGGGAGTAATACATGTATGTTAACAAATGACACGTTACAAAGTTTTACAAATTATTTATTTTCCATACGCAAGTAAAAAAAAAAATACAAATGATAATGAACATTTCATAGAATACAAAAAGGAATAGTTACAGAGAAACAAAACAAACAAACAGCGTAATTGACCAAAAAAACTGGAAATGATGAGTGAACGAAATGTGGATGGGAATAACAAAAGCAAAGTTGATTTTCAAGATTATCCCAAGAATATAAATATCACATTGTGATACATATTATCTTCTTCTTTTGTGCATATTCATGCTATATTTTCTTGCATCTTATTCGAGGTATTATTTATTTGACAGATTCGCATTAGTCATCTGTAAATAGTTCATATTACATACAAATTTTGATGTAAAGGGATAGTGCAGTCAAGGGTATCTTTCAGATATCCATGATGTGTGTGTGTTCGAGAGAATCTGTAAGCGATCATGTGGCCAATAATATTATTGTTTAAAATGCATAATTAAACTGGTGACATTTGGTTAAGTTGCGCAATTGTTTAAAGGCGGGTATCATAAATTATATCAAATATAATTTTTTCATTTCCAACAAAATACAATTACATGTATCATAATGATAAATACAACGCAAAATTTATACAAAACATTGCATTTGAAATAAAGATAGATCAATACAAAAATTAATACCTTTGAAAAGAAAAGTGGAATAATTAGGTATAAAAAAATTTGATTTATATTCTGTGGAAACCGGAGAGGTCGACTAAAAAGCAGAGCTTGTACTTGATTTAAGATTAAAAGAAAAAAGATAATGTTGATTGATAAAATCACAGTGTTATTCGTTACAATATTCCTACAGAAATTACAATAAATTTGAAAGTTTTAAGCAAAAATATAAATATTTACTGTGTACAAAGAGAAAAGTACATTACGTGTTTCAACAGCAGATGTGATTAAAAGTATACCAAGATGCGCTATTGGTTCATTCAACAAGCTTTCAAAAGCGACGTTTGCGTAGCTGCTGATCTAAGTTGTCCAAAGCTACACGTTGTACACACAGTACACATAGGGCGGCGGTGATCAAAGAAATACACTCACTTGACTGACTTGTATACTTCAAGATACTTTAAGCACGCCCCAGAAAGCTGAACTCATATCAGGGAAAGATTTTTTGCAATTTCTACTTCCAATCGTAAATATTATGATATCTAAATGAATGAAAGGCTGATTGAACTCAAAACATCTCTATAATAGTGCAGCGTTTGTAATTATGTATACATTCATGAATCCAGTAAATACAATGGTTTCAACTTTCAAGCAATAGCATTCACAGTAAGTATTATGTTCCTATATATACTGAACTACAAAAGAAACGTCGCACTTTTCAAATTGATATGTTTTACACATGATATTGGAATTTGATACGTAAATCACATTTTATGCTTTTTTAACATCACATATATGGCATTGACCGTCCATAACACATCATCACTTGCAGGATCGCTTCCGCAGAGCAACAGAATCGGCTCTACAGACTATTGGCACACACAACAGACCAATTTCTGCAGCAACTGTTCGTCGTCGGCTGAGAAGCTTCAACTTGTCTTGTCGGCGTCCTGCTCGGGGCCCTATCCTCACCGTTCGACATCGTCGGGAACGTCTCCTCAGTGGGCCCAACAACGTCAGAACTGGCGCTATCAACGACGAGAGTCGTTATTGCACATCTGTACTTGTTAATCAAAACAAAGCAAAACATTTTCTCAGTTTTCACTCTTGAATAAAGAATATTTTACATTGTAAATAAAACAGTTTCAAACACATACATGTGCGACGTTTCTTTTGTAGTTCAGTATACATAGACTCTTCAATCTAGAAACATAGGCCTATACACCTCTACTGCATTATCACTTTATACACATGCAGGATAAACTAATCGATTATAAATATACACAAGCAGGGGCGGATGCAGGATTTTGGAGGAGGGCAAAAAATAAAAAATAAAAAGTATATCAGATTTATATGATAAATATGATTAATATACTGCAAAAAGTATAAAACTTTTCTTACTGTTACACATTTCAGTACACCAAGTTTTACGGTAATATTGTTGGCATTGATTGATAGACGGCAATGGCACTGATTTCTTCTTTTGACAAAAATGGTACAATGTGTTTGACAACAAATAAATTCAGAGAAAAAGACAGATACTTGTGTCATGGGAAAGCCGTATTCCCAACAGGAATACCGACGTAAGCGCAAGGTTCTAAGCTCAGGGAATTTCATATGTTCTGCACTGTCTTCACTCAGGGTTCCATTCTTGGCCCATTGCTATTTATTTTATACATCAACAATTTCCCTACATCATCGAATTTATTTTCCTTTATCATTTACGCAGATGACACCAATCTTTTCCTTTCACACAAAAACTTAGAAACTCTTTGTCGGCTTGTCAATTCTGAACTGAATTCAGTTATCACTTGGGTTAAAGCTAATAAATTGTCCTTAAATCTAGAAGAAAAAAAACCAATTATATGCTGTTTAGTAATATATTTAACCATCTACCTTACCCAATCTTAATAGATAACATTAAAATACACCAGGTTACTACAACAAAATATTTAGGAACACTAATTGACAAACTTTCATGGAAACATCACATTGATAACATATGTAAGGTTATTTCTAGAAATTTAACACTAATTTGCGCACTCCAGAAACCCGAGCTCGTATCTCATCAATTCATCCGGCTTTCCAGTGTCTCCAAAATGGAGCCTGCTGACCGGTAGCCGAGTCACATCCCTGAGGTAGCCTTCATCCGTCAACCATTTGTGAGGAGAACGATAACAATTGCAGGGTGCTTCTGGACCATAAGAGCAATCTAAACAAGCAAAGATGATAGATATACTTAATGGTTAGCAGACATTTCGCAATTCTGTAAAATGGGAGAAAATACACCAAGGCCTGCTGGCTTACGTTAGAAACAGTATGGTAATATAGACCTAACAAGCTTGGAGGAAATGACCACATACGTACTTAGGTATACGCCGCAAAGACAACCTCTCACATCACTTGGTGCATCTCCCCAGTTAGGCATAATGTAACCTTGTCTTGAGACCCAGTAAGCTGTATGTTCGCCACCGTCATCGTAGATATGGGTGTCGTAACATGTCGCTCTCACATACTGTCGGCAGGTTCTCGAATTATTCATTAGTGCAATGATGGTATCCATGGATAGGGAGTATGTCACTTCTTTTCGATAAGAACCAGGTCTCTCATGTCCTTGAGGAACTATTTGTTCACCAATAACGTTGTGGGAAACGATGGTTTTGCCTTTTTGACGGTATAAAGAGAACAAAATAAAATTGTTGAGCGATTGGGGGGGGGGGAATATATGTTCATGTATATATGGAGATATATATCATATATTTCACAATCACTTTTACCTACTGTCCTTGCTGAAACTGGAGTCACTTGACTATAGCCGTAGATGGGGGAGTAGCATCACGTGCAAAAGAGCCGTCCATACACGGGTGTTTATGGACAATGGGTAGATCTGCCTTGCAATAGAGTCCCTTATTTTATAGCACAGTCACTTTAAACGCCATTGTAATTTGCTTCCACTATCATGGATCTCTATTCAAGTGCAATGAACATCTGTGTGTTCTTAGTAGAAAGAATTTGAAAGTCTTTATGTTTCTAGAATCTACCTTGCATCTTCTACCCGGACTTCATGCTATGACTTTAACCCTTTTAGGACAGGAATTATTTAAGGGCTAAATTGATCACGTTTTGTTCTTCAAATTGGCAACAAAATATTTTTTCTTTTAGTGCTACATGGTTCTTATAAGATGTAATGTCTCTGAAAACAATATACATTGCTAGGAACTTTGTCGAAAGTTGGAAAAAAAAACGATTATTTCGATTAAAAAAACTATGATTTTAAACCTCTCAATATGTTGACAACCTAAGGATTTTAAAGCTTATTTTCCTTTTTAAAATTCCTGGCGTCAAACGCAATATGGTCATTCCACAAAAAAATTGACACAATGTGTGCAGGAATTTTTGCTCTTTCTACTCATGCATCTGGTATATTTTTAGAGCTCTGATTCAAAAGTTATTGAGCCAAGCCACAAACTGTCTCGAAAAGGGTTAACGAATTAAACAGGCGGAGAGGCCGTCAGAAAGTTGTTTCATCATGTTCATTTCGATTATCCGCTTTGAACGAAATTACTTACATTAAATACTAATTACATAGAATGCACAAATCAAAGCCACTAATTACGATAGCTTTGTTCTTCCAAATGACCCAAAATATTAATGTAAATAATACACCCCCATCACACACACATACACTTCTTATAAGCCCTGCACACACGAGGTGTAGTTTCAATTGCGTCAGTACCTGCGCTAATCGAACCATATACGCCAGTTAATAATAGTACTGTCTGCACTGTTCATTTTGCAATCTCTCTTTAAACGATATAACTCTTACATGACGCGCCAAAGACCGTACAAGTCACTGATGGCGGTCCTGACGTCAGCTAATAACGCCTCTTTGTGAGACGGGCTTAAGATGCACTTTGTGTGTTTGACAAAATATTATGCTGTGTTCTCCACCAAGTTTAGCATGGTTAGACGAAATTAATCCAACATTTTAGATCCCAGACAAAAGTATCGACCGTTCATTGGTATGATTTTGGCATAATAGTCCGTGAGAAGCATATCATAAAGATACATAACGCTCCTTGTGTAGAGTTTTAGATTTTAAAGGTTTCCTATTCTTAATGCAAGTGAATCTGAAAACGACCAAGCAAAGAATCACCATGTGGGTTCATTTTAAAGAATGAAACCATTCCGTCCCTATTATTTAGATAATGCATCGGGTCTGAAAAAAAATTCGTTGATAACGATATGTGGCCACATTTTTTGCTCGATCGTTTCACCCTCTCACCAAAGCTATTGATCCGTCGCTCTTTTGCTGTTCTAAAATGCATAACAACATTCAAAATGAAATATCTATTTACAAATTGAGATTAGATGGGATAAGGAAATGTCCGTCGCACCACCCCCCCCCCCGGCCCCCTGCTCAAATTAAGATATGGAAAAGAGCTTTTCTTGCTGAAATAATTGGATAGCCATTTGCTGGAACGTCTCCCCCCCCCCCCCCCCCCCC
This sequence comes from Heliocidaris erythrogramma, assembly GCA_025617745.1. Taxonomy (NCBI): domain Eukaryota; kingdom Metazoa; phylum Echinodermata; class Echinoidea; order Camarodonta; family Echinometridae; genus Heliocidaris; species Heliocidaris erythrogramma. Next base: position 23,297,492 of record CM046855.1, read on the forward strand.
CCCCCCCCTCCAAGCCAATGTCAGTGGTTTCTTTTGACCTGACTGGTATTAAGAAAAGTGTACTCTTGAGATCATGCATACTTACCATCCCGACATTCAACTTCCACTTGGTCAGAAAGATTCCATTCGGTCCATCCGGATCGATGAGATAGGTCCCGTTCTGCACGACATCCAGTTCTGCGCATGTTCTTGGAATACCTATGTGAATGGGTAGATATATATATATATATATATATATATATATATATATCCATAGGGATTCCTGATGAAGCCCTATGGGCGAAAATTTGAATTCTTTCATCTCTTAACGGTTGTCTTATTCATCATTGACTTTTGTATATATATATATTATACAGCATTTTTTTTTACAGTGTATACATAATATATATATATATATATATATATATGTATATCAGCATTTTTTTACAGTGTACAGTGTGTTAAAAATAGAAATCCAAATTTTACCATCAAATACTAGAAGAATAATTATGTCCTGATTAATGTTCATGTCAAGTTCGGTTCATCCTCTTTCATTTGAAAGGTTTTAAGTGAGTGATGTCAAAGGTAGTTTGCGCACAGAGGTAATGCAAAGTGTAATTCCATTAAGTAAAATCCAAAGAAACAAAACAAGTGATAAAGACACAAGGTAAAGATAATGATATTTCATGATCTTTCCTTATTCATCTTTCAACATAAATATTATATGTTAGTTTGAATGAGATATGAGCGGAAAATTGGCCACAATGTCCTTCTAAATGACTACCTGGTCTGTCTACTCAATTGAAGCAAGTGTGTGTTCGAATCAAGACAAAAAGCAAATGAAAGCAGACTGATCGAGGTTCAATGAATGGCCATTCATTGAATAGATCCCACTCTCGTGCGCAAATCAATTTCTACATTGCTGGTTTAAAATTGTTTTAGTTCAATGATCCCGGGCTCTATCATTACAAATGTTGTATCATATGAAAGGGGACAAAATTCATTTTTTATGATGCAATATGATATATCAAGTTATGTTTATTTGAAAAGATGTTGCTGGAGAAAGTTGGGTTTCCTTTTTATGAAACACACTGTATATCTTTTATATATATATATATATATTGTGAATTGTGAATTAGTTCCACGTGTAAGAATAAATGAATAAAGAACAAAATCCGGAAAAATACCATGCTTAGTTCTAACAAAAATATTAATTTACAGAAAAAAAATCTTTTGTTAAATTTTTGTAAGAACCAAGCATGATCATGAATTGCACCCACCCATCTACCTTGAAAAACGTTCCGGCGCCGTTGAATCCAACCAAATTACCTTCAAAACGATCGTCCACAAACCCATCAGAGCACATACACTGGTAGCTATCGTCCGTCTCCACGCATGTACATTCCTTCTTACAAGGAGATACCAGGCAACCTAAGAATGAAAAAAGAACTTAAAGTAAACAGACAACAAACAAAAAGCTAAAGGAAAAGCATACCACTCTTTTTTTCTCCATCAGTACACTTTGAAAAGTATGTATCTGTAGTTCAGTTTTGTCGTCCTTGCTACAGGTTGAGCATTTGTTAAAATGGAAAAGCTTCTTTGTATAAATAATAAAAGAACCACGACAAAACCATGAGCAATATATTGATGAATGATGAAATAAACATTTCAATTTAGTAATGCTCCGTTTTCTTTAATTATCACGCTCAGTATATGAAGTATTAATGATATTTTAATTACCTTTCAAAATAGCAAATTGCTAGGGACTTGGACCAAATGTTACCCAATAGACAATGGCGGTTTTGGTAACACGTGATAACATGTAGTACTTAGTGAGCCGATACACCAAATATATAAATTATCTCTAAATAAAGAGAGGTTCACGCATAAATCAAAACTATTCAATTCAATTCAAATTAACATTTATTTTCTTCCATCATTTTTGTGGACATTTAACATATGTTCACATAGTACAATATAACATAACGTGACATATCTAGAATGACATAACTATCATGTAAATACAATGAAGAAGGCACTTGTAACGGGTACGCCTGAAAACACAAGTACAATATAAATAGACGAAAATAAGAGAGGGACAGACAAAAAGAATGAGCGAAAAGGATAGAGAACTAGGATGAAAGAGGAAGCAAGAGAACATAGTACTAATGGAGTCGTATAGTTCGCATGTATAACAGTACAATGACAATTAAGATATAAGTGAAGATTGCAAAAAAAAATTATGCAAATATTTACAGGTATTCTTACAGAACGATACTGGAAACAGCTTCAGATGTAATATAATCTAGTAAGACATTGTAGCGGTTAACTTCAGTCCCAGACCGCAAATATAATGATGAGGATAAGAAAGTTTTGATTCCCCCCTCCCCTTATTATGTATGGAGGTATCGATATAACTATAGTAACAAAAAAGAAGACTTCGTGACTATTTTTCTGTTTCAAGAGTTACATTTATGGTGATTAGTTATTTCGATTATTTTGATACAAGCGACAAAATAGAAATTTGTTCATAATTTTAGAGGATAAAGATGAACTGTCTCATTATGTTTTACAAGTACACCTGTAGTTAAAAACTGACACATTTTGGTGTATATATATATGTATATGTATATATATATAATGTGAAAGAAATGCGAGAATAACGTTGCGTAGCTCAATCAAAGTTCCCCAGAGCTGTCCTCTCTTTTTGAAATTTTTGCAAAGGCTGAAAAAATGTCTCCGCTGGGAATCGAACCCGGGTCGTTGGCTTAGAACGCCAATGCCTTAACCACTAGGCCACGGAGACGGGTTAGTGGTTTCGGCGACACCAAATTCAATTGACCGACAGATTTTGACAAATCTTCAACCTTATTAATTAATTCCTTTGTCGGGGGCAGGTGAGTTTTGAACAAAGACAAGCCGCGTGCCTCAGCTGGATCCAAGCGAATGCTTTGAGATACATGTATACATTAGAATAATTATTAACAAGTGTAAGGAAATAACATATACAACAGCTTTGGCAAATCTCGTGGGAATAAATACAATGTGAAAGAAATGCGAGAATAACGTTGCGTAGCTCAATCAAAGTCCCCCAGAGCTGTCCTCCCTTTTTGAAATTTTTGCAAAGGCTGAAAAAATGTCTCCGCCGGGAATCGAACCCGGGTCGTTGGCTTAGAACGCCAATGCCTTAACCACTAGGCCACGGAGACGGGTTAGTGGTTTCGGCGACACCAAATTCAATTGACCGACAGATTTTGACAAATCTTCAACCTTATTAATTAATTCCTTTGTCGGGGGCAGGTGAGTTTTGAACAAAGACAAGCCGCGTGCCTCAGCTGGATCCAAGCGAATGCTTTGAGATACATGTATACATTAGAATAATTATTAACAAGTGTAAGGAAATAACATATATATATATAGAGAGAGAGAGAGAGGTGTGTGTGTGTGTGTGCGTTTGTTCAGCATTATGTCCGAAGACATTTTCGGACAGAGAACAAAAAAAAAATCATGACACTAATGGTCCTCGGAAGCCGGATAGTAGTCCTCGAACGTCGAACAATGAATTTATGCCTTATTCCGTCGACTGTCCGAGGACGAGTAACAATAGAGGAACAATAGTTGTCCTCGGAAGTAAAGCCATGTAAACGGGTGTGTGTGTGTGTGTGTTTGTATATATATATATACATGTACAGTGTGAGAGATGTCTCCTGAGGCTGAAAGCTTGGAATTAAAATCGAGGTTAACCGAGAGCTACGTCCCGTCTCATTTATATCTCTCACGCTTAAATATACACTAAAGGAAAAAAGAAACTTATAAAAGTTCAAGAGATCACCAAATTAAATTCTCTGCATGGAAATGTACCAAATTTGGATATAATGTTGATTCAATGCATGGCTTTAAATGACAGTCAATAACAAAAAGTTTTCTTCAATGCCACAAAAGAAATGTGCACTGAAGCAAAGGACTCTCTAATCCCCAAGTCACAAAGACAAACTGCAGCCTTGTACACCATATGCATGTCAATGAATGAAACAAAAGAATTTCAAAAGGGATTTGCACCCCTCGAGCAAGAGGATATTGATGTTCTGCCATGGTGCGCCCGTTCACCAGACCTTTCCCCAATTGAACATCTCTGGGAAGAGCTTGGTCGACGTGTGTCAAGGCGTGACAATCAACCCATCAATAGGGAGACGCTCATTGCAGCACTGCAAGAGGAATGGAACAATGTTCCCCAGGCTACCATCGCGAATCTGATCGGAAGCATGCGAAGACGGTGTACAGCTTGCCAGCAAGCTAGAGGTGGACATACTGGCTATTAATCTGTTTGGATATGAACTTGCAAATCCCTTTTGAAATTCTTTTGTTTCATTCATTGACATGCATATGGTGTACAAGGCTGCAGTTTGTCTTTGTGACTTGGGGATTAGAGAGTCCTTTGCTTCAGTGCACATTTCTTTTGTGGCATTGAAGAAAACTTTTTGTTATTGACTGTCATTTAAAGCCATGCATTGAATCAACATTATATCCAAATTTGGTACATTTCCATGCAGAGAATTTAATTTGGTGATCTCTTGAACTTTTATAAGTTTCTTTTTTCCTTTAGTGTATATCACTGGATGGTACGTTAGCGGGACAGTGAACAATGAGGTTTATTCCGTCACAATACATTGCTGTACATTAGCAGGACACTCGCGGACATTAGCAGGACATTCAGACAATGCTCCTAACAAAGCACTGTCCTGCTAAGGTACCATATAGAGTTATATATATACATGTATATATATATTTACATATATATATATATATATATATGTGCCATTCTCCAAGTGTGCACAATTGCGATTTTCGTGTCGCCAGCATGTTCATACAGTTTAAATCTCTATGTTGTCCCTTGGAAATCAACTTTTTTGTTTAATTCATCCTATAGAGGCTTGATCTCTAAAATATATATCATCAGAGCTCTCAGGACACCTAGTATAATATTAGAAATTTGAAACCCCATGTCGCCAGGAAAGGAAGTGTTCATATATTTTTAGTTCTTACTCGTTAACATATCATTCAAATTAAGTCTTTTGTACGTCATTCCATTGACCATTAAGTACCTGAATGACAAATAATATTACATAACAATATGAGGTTTTGATATTTCTCTTGGGGTTTATTTAGACCATGTCGTCAAATAGCAGTCAGATACGATACCCTCTTTTGTGACCCTTCAGAGAAGGTCAAAATAATATCGCATAGCAATGTAATTGAACGAGTTAAGGAAAGTCAGCCTCAAGCATATATGGCACAATGATATATTCATCGAATCTCTTGTTACAAAAATATATACAGATCCAACCACTTGAAAAACTACTGTTACGATACTGTTACGATAAAATCAGATACGTTACTTTAACTTTCTTTTGAATACATACGCTAATATTTAGTCACACACTGGAAATTACATTTTTAAAAATAGAATTTTTCTGAAAATTGTGTGAGAAAAGAAACGGAATATCAGATACGCTTTGGCGAACATATTTTACTTTTCGGGCCGCGTGCTCTACTATTGTAAGCATGGCGGCTTAATTCCTGTCAATCTGTGTGCTCTTATTGCCAAATATAGATACGGTAACGTATCTGATGAGATCAGATTAGTAATGTATCTGACAAGATATTTATTCCTCATTTTATAGTCCATATCTACAAAATTTGTATGTCTATATATTATGTAATTATCACTAATGTATAATTTCAACCTCTTCTGCTCACACATTTCCTATCTTCTCTCTCGATCCTTTCATTTTTCTTCAATTCTTTTCTGATTACGGGTGATAACGTAATTATGTATAACAGTACTCATTTGTCGTTTATAATTTTCTTATGCGTATTTTTATGCGTATTATTTTCATAAAAATCTTCTCCAACTTTTTTTACCGTTTTCCGTAACTGCAAATTTCAGAACTACATCAGAAAAAACATTGTAGTTTTGTGCTTTATTGTTAGTATTCGTATTTTACATACATCTCAATGTTATAGAAGTATCTAATCACTTATCTATGATCGTTCTTCACGGATATAGAAGTATGTTGATTTTACGAATGTACTCATATTTTGATGTTCTACAAGTTAGAATGCATTCATTGGTGCTGGGTCTGTTGCTGCATATGCTAACGGAACTTCCGATGCGTCAAATACGTTACCATACACCGTTCTTCTTTGCATCTAGAATTTATTTAATCTGGCAGAGATGTTACATGCCATTTGTTTTTTACAAGTGTAATACCTATTTTTAACGTTTCATACATAATCAATGAGATTACTGATAATTAAACTACGAATAGAAACTCAATTTAGGGGTTACATATTTCAAGCAGAAATATATACCTGTATATGTTTTTGCTTTGTATTTAACCTTCACTTTATAAATCACGATCATTTTTATTACAGGAAAGATCAATGTTGACTCCAAAATGTTTCTATGATGTTTGTACATATTCAGGCTTGTAGTTTTACATAAGTGTTGACATTTTAAGCAAGAATTAAGCAGACTATCAGAGGTTTTCTAAGATACTACCTCTGGTAACGTATCTGACATGTGGCTTCAAAATGTTAAAAAGGGTGACTGAGTTTGGAAATATTTCTTGAAAAAAAGTTTGTAGCCAAATATCACCCGTTGACTGTTTTGTATTCTTAAGGGATGAAAGTTTCTGAATTCATAAAAATTTAATGAAATCTTTGATGTTGAAATTTTGTCATTTGTACAACTCTAATTGCACACTTTTTCGGAGAATGGCCCATATAACGGCCTATAATGTATATTTTTTCTTTTTTTAAATAAAAAAATGTTACAAAAAGTGCCTCCAGTAATTTTGTTATAGATTGAAACAACTTTTCAAGAATCATCTTTATACACCTTTTGCTGTTATCATGTTCTCTTCATTTCCCCCGAAGGTATATACTACAATTGTTTGTTAGCGTACATTAATTTTGTAAGACAAACACAGAGTTTTATTTTTAAATCAGTATGGGTTTGGTAAAACGTGCATTCTTCGTTCATGACCTTGATCGACGGTATTAATGAAATAATAGTTGCATTATTTTGAAAGGAAAGAGTATACAATGGCCACTTGTACTGATTTATAAAGCCTCCTATATAATGATCTTCTATTATCTACGCTCTATATCCGTTCATCGTTATTATTGATATCATTAATATCATAATAGTTGCATTTGAAAGGAATGCGTTATACCATGGTCATAAGGCAAGCCTTGATAGGCATCCTATATAGATGACATTTTTTTATGTAAGCTCTATGTCTCGTTAAGGTTTTGATTGATATTATTGATGAAATAATGGATGCATTTGAAAGAAAAGAGTATACAATGGATATTTTTGATTATTTATCGAAGGCAATCACAGAGAGATGATTATTCTATTTTCTGAGACTTTTATTCGTACTCCGTAAAGTCATAATAATAACGTTTTATTTACCCAGGGGTGGCCACTTCAGTTTATATCAAACTGCTCTTCCAGCGGGCCCTGCATAACATAATCATTAGTACCCTTCTCCATTCTAATATGCTGAGCGCCTGGCTAGGAGGCAGAAAGTCCCATTTTTTAAGTCTTTGGTATGACTCGGCCAGGGTTCGAACCCATGACCTCCCGTTCATGAGGGGGGGGGGGGGGGGGCGCTCTAACTGAGCCAACATGCCAGGTGTCAAATGCGATATGCATACACGATTGACCAATCTCCCAAAATATACATCTGCGTCGTTCACTCGTCAGGCATAAAACCATCTGGATAAAAATCTACCCTCTTTACGACTGAGTTGATAAATCTCCCGTTTAGCTCAATCAATAGCGAAGACTTGTTATCTCTCTCGCAAATTAATACTGTTCCTACAATATAGGCAACTTGACCATGACGAATACATAAATAATTCTATTGAGATCGATACAGTTGAACTGACCTACAACTTTGACCCAAATAACGAATCCCGGACAACTGATCATGCTTATTATACTTCGCACTACTATACACAGAAAAATACTTTAAATCATACCTACACTCCAGTAAAGATGAAGGAAAATATTCTTTCCTTCTTCATTTAAACGTCAGAAGCGCCAATAGAAAATGTGAAAAGCAAAGATTATACAAATTCATAGAAAATAGCCATCTACCTAAATAGTTAATAATATGGTTAACAGATGGTTTCCCCTCACCCCTAAATTCCCTCTACTCTCTCTCTCTCTCTCTCACCTTATAACTCGATCGTTAACAACAGGCTATATAGATCAGGAGATGGAGTAGCACTTTACATACCGCATCAATATGAATATACACTAATATGCAAACACTAGGCGATGATTTGGAATCTCTTTTTGTTGAAATTAATTTCCAAGTGGTAAAAGTGTAATATTGGGAGTAATATATCGGCCCCTTTAATCAAGTCATAACAACAAGACCAATTATATGCTTTTTTATAAGTCACAGAATCAATTACCTTCCCGATAACATTATTTTTTATACCATTGTCCTCCAAAAAGTTTCTGCAACTAAATTCTGAGGAGTCCTAATTGACAATAAATTATCCGGGCAACCACATTATTGACAACATAATATCAAACCATCTCCCGAAACATTGGAGTTATTAACAAACTGGAATATTTCCTTCCTTCTGTCACTCTACTCACATTGTACCATACTTTGTATTCCCATGTACAAATTATGGAATATTAGCATGGGGTTGTGCAGTAAAAGTACAACCGAAAAGAATCCTTCTTCTGCAAAAGAGTACTAAGAATTATTTTTCATGCAAATTACAGATCTCATACGGATATTTTGTAATTTGAAAATAACATCCTCAAGGTGAAGGACATTCATTATTTCCAACTAGGCCAATTCATGTACAAATTAGGTAAAAAATTACTCTACTCTGTTATAAATATCAGTGGATGCAATATAACCGTTGTAAAAAATAATGAAAAGTATACGAAAATGGATTTAAGCCGATGGACTATTATTTAATGCTGTAATGTGTAATCTGATTATCTTCGGCATAAACCAAAATTCTTGTTGAAGATGAAATAAGAACTAAAGTCAACAATGCAAAAATATAAAGAGTTGAAGAGCCTAAATTTCTAGGTAACGGTAACGACATCAGAATGTCATGGAAATCCCACATTCATGAAGTAGACAAAAAATATACGTACAATGTATATCGGTATTATAGACTCCATTTTCTGTTTCGCATAAAATGTTCTTTACAGTTTATATTGCTCAATTATCCCTAGTAAATCATAATGCACTTATGTTTTGAGCGCCAAAATATACCTTTTTTAAAAGAAAATACTAAGAATTGAGATCTAATGCACACTCTTCACACGGATTTTTAAAACCAATACAGAGATATGAGGCCGGCCCAGTGACGGGGGAGTGGACTTTGATTGCTCGGCCACTTCATTGGCGAGGTGTCCGGCGTTGGGCACCCCGACCCCCGCCCCGCCCCGCCCTTCATTAAGGACCCATACCTTCATAGGTATTTACACGAAGTCGAAAGTGCGACATCTCAGATGATCTCTGATTATAATGTATGGAAGACTAAGCGTAATGATAATTTGACCAAATCAGAAAGAAAAGCACTCTATAGTTTAAAAAAAAAATAAGGACATTGTCATAAAACCGGCCGATAAAGGCTCATACACAGTCATTATGTCAGCAGAAGCATACGTCAATGAAGGGCTACGGCAACTCAGCGACACAAAGATATACAAACCCTTGGACCATGATCCCACCCCTGAATATTATAAAAAGGTGAAAACAGCTGTTGAAGATCTTACTGTAAGTTCAGAATTAAAGAAAAAAACTTGTACTGAGAGATTCACGCTGCCCGAATATGTACTTTCTACCTAAGATCCATAAAGTTAATAATCCTGGACGCCCTATCGTCTCAGGCTGTGCCTGTCCAACCGTCCAAATTTCAAGACTTTTGGACGCTCACCTTCGCCCCCTTGTAGAAATATTACCGTCGTTGAACTCTTATGGTTATTCAACCTAGTTCGGAATTGTTTACTGGTTTCGCCAATGTAGGAGACACAATTAAGATGAACAGAAAGGATTTCCCAGTGGCCAATCACTTCAACTTACCAAACCATTCAACAAACGATCTCAAAGTCTGTATCTTTGGCGGTAGTTACAAATCTGCTGAAGAGAGAAAATGGGCGGAATTGCGATACATCGTGGAATGCCGGAGCTTTGAAAACGGCTTAAACAAAGACCTTTCCTGGCTCAGCCCATTCACATTTTATCGATAGGCTCATACTTTATTATTTTCATTTTCATCTGGCATCCGCAATTCTTCCTCTTTTCTCTCTTCCTTTTCTCAAGGATCCGTAACTATTATTTTTAATACTCTCAAACTTTGAGGTGTATATTTAACCTCACTCTCTGTGCAGCTTACGCTATCTCAGCGTGACTTTATTATGACGTCAATAATATTGCGTCATAATGCTCTTTTATGCGCTTAACCAATGAACGCTGTTATCAAACTTTACGCCAAAATGCTTAGTATCACCTGCGCACCTTAATGGTTGTCATGACCACGCTGAGATTGCGTTCGCTTATAATAAACAACATCTTTGTTATTATTTGTATAATCTCGCATTGTTAGTTTATATCCCTGAAGAAGGTAGAGGCCCCCGAAAATTCGGATTCAATAAATTTTCTGTTGGCAATCAATGCATTTCTACTGTGTTCTACTTGTTTAAGAATTTTGCCAATACGTGGACTGTAATTATATATATATATATATATATACATAATCGGGCGTTAACTCTCAACTTATAGTATATACAGTATATCGCTGCACATTTCATTTTAATTTATGTATGATGTGGTTCTATTCATGCCAATCATTTTTAATTGTTTATAAATATTGTGATCATATTTTCATTGAATAAACACAGAAAAAAAAAGAAAATTGAGATCAATGAAGAATTGAGATGTGCTGTTAATGGGAAAGTCCACCCTGGAATTGAGTTGATTTTAACAAAAGCAGAAAAATGAGAAAAACAATTATGAAAAGTTTCAGCAAAATCCAATAAGAAATAAGAAAGTTATGAATTTTTAAAGTTATGATTAATCAAACACAAATTGGCAACTCCGTGACGTATATTACGAGTTCCCATCCCATTTGCCCAGTACAGAAAATTTCATAGATTTTCATTTTCTTAGTCGCTGATGAAGGGATATATTTGAGTCATAGAGGTTTTGTGTCAAACATAATTATGTGCAAAGATTATATCTAAGGTGGATGTATGATTTAATATTTTCTTGAGAGAAAATGCAAATTTATGATAATTACTCAATCTTTCATTGACACAAATGTTATCTTAATCCGTATCTGTAATCTAAATCTCTTAAATATAATTAATTAATCAATTATTTCCAAAAGAACGACACGATAGTAACAAAGAAAACATAAGTTTTGAAACGGAACATGTTTCGGAGTCATACTCCATTATCAGCCTGATTTTTTTTACAACAGAGACAGTGCTATATATACTTTCAGATTACATAATACTAAATAACATGAACAGTTAACAATATAAGGGGTGTCAAAATGTACTTAAAGGGTGAGGGACCTGTCTGGTCAAGGACCTGGGTGAACAATGCAGTTACATAGAAAGCAATATTTGGTAATTGTACGCCTGTTGGTTGAGTTTGGGTTTGGTCTAATTGATATAATTATAGGCTTTCTTTTATTTGAGTTGGAAATCTGTGTGTTGTTGTTGTTGTTTTAAAATAGGCAAACTAGTCAATTTTGACTATTGTTGCCTTACTATAGGTTTTCCAGGTCAAATGTCCGCCGAGTCAGATCAAATGTCATATAGGTAATTGAAATGTCCGAGGGGAAATCAAATGTCCTGTTAGCAAAATAAACATCCGAATAAGTACGTAAGGTGTCCATAGAGAATTCAAATATCCGCACAATAGAAATAGGGGAAACAAATGTCCACATTGCAAAACGAATGTCCCGATAGAAAAATAAGACTTCCATAGGGAATTTAAATGTCCGCATAATAGAAATTCCTGCTTATCCATGCATGAATTAGAGGATTAAGTCTTACATAGGTAAATCGAATGTCGTATAGGTAATTCATATGTCCAAGTAGTCACACACTTATAAGTTGAACGTTTCATTGACAAAAAAAAACCATAGCAAAATAACATTTTGCAAAATGTGTATTGTTGTCTCTTTTTTTTGGGGGGGGGGGTGGACATTTGTTTGTGAATGTGTGTTTGCGTGTATGGGTGTGCTTCGGACTGTGTAATTACGAGAGACTTTCCTTGTGAAATGGTGGATAGGACTGATATCTCTTCTGTGCGATTTGTTTTTATTTAGGGACCGTTCATTATTTATGCCGGGGGGGGGGGGGGGGGTGGGTGTTAAAATTCATGTCACGTCAAAGAAAGTTACATGACCCCCCCCCCCCCTATCGGGGAGCAAAAGTTACCTATCAGGGGAGCAAACGTTACCTGACCCCAAACCCCCCCCCCCCCCCCGCCAACCTAGACGAACAAGCAAACGTTACATCCCCCCTATTTTTACCCCCCCCCCCCCTGGCATGAATTATGAACGGTCCCTTAGCTTAAATAATGTATAATAAAACATATTGTTCTAAACTGTGGACAGTTGGTATCACTATGTGACATTTGTTTTCCCAGTTTGGATAGAAGTCCCTCTACAAGGAAATTTGGTTCACTATATGATATTTGGTTTCCCTTATCGGATTTTAAAAATGCAAATATGGACACTTCGTACTATATGGACATTTTAAAATGCAAATATGGACACTTCGTTCGTACATGGACATTTGAAAATCCTTTCATGGATCTCCACAATCAAATGTGGACTTTTAAAAATATCCATGGATATTTCAATTACCTATATGACACTTTCCTGCAGTCGACGGATATTTGATTTGGAAAACCTATAAATTGCTCTTTTCCCTTATACTTTATTTGTTGATCCGTGGGTCTAACTTTTAGTTAGAAAGGTACAGATTCCAGGATACCATGTAGGACCGCCACCTGTGTGGGCAGTGTCCAGTCTTTTTAAGCATTGTGGGTTACATTCTGACAGACATTGTTTTGACGATTGTAAGTGATATAATGACGTTTGGTCTGGTCAATGTAACGAGTCTTACATCTCGCACAGGTGAATTGATAACACTGCCCACACAGATTTTCAATTCAAAATAAAAGAAGGCCTATAATATATACCAATTGGACCAAACCCAAACTCAACCAACAGGTGTACAATTACCAAATATTGCTTTCTATTTAACAGTATGTATTGTTCACCCGGGTCCTTACCAGACAGGTAAGGAGTATGACTCCGAAACATGTTCCGTTTCAAAACTTATGTTTTCTTTGTCGTTTTTATTTTTAATCAATTATTATTTGCAGCGCTTAACGATATTGCAAATGAAACGTAATGATCACGCATACTCTGCTTGGATGACATGATTACTATACAACTGTCAATGGTTCAAAAAAATCCAATATTACCTCTCACTGAACATTGGAACTTTCCCTGCTTGCTTTATAACAGGTTCTATTTACCTTTGCGTCGAACAAAAATAGATATAAATATTACTTTTTCAGATGCTTCCCTCAATTTCTAATTAGTAGATAATTTTACATACATGCACGCATGTGATAATGATTCTCCGATCAAAATGAGCTCAATTATTATTCACTATTGAAGGCTACCACATGGTGTGACCGAAAGCCTTCAATTTCTGAATACTATACTTACAATGGCAAGCTATAAAGAGGACATCTTACTTGGTATTGTACAAATCTTGTGTGATGTTGGGCATTCGAAGTGTTCGAGATTGCCATGGTTACTGCCCGCCATTTGGGAAACCCATTTGACGACAAGCGGGATCGTGTGTCCTGAAGAGGTGGTTATACTCTTACATGATATTACATCAACTTGGAATGAATTCGTAGCGATGAATTCACCTAAGATGACATAAAAGACAAATATTCAACATAGAACTAAAACAACAAAACGGCCATATATTATAAACAGTTTTGTGGAAATGAAAGGGGCGTGCAATGATATTTCTAATTCTAAGATTAGTACGGGCATGATCTATTAAACATGTTATTCAGTAAAGCACTTCCTTCTGGGGGAAAGTTCCTTTTACAATCACATTTTTAGTTCATACTCTCTCCTATCTTCTGTTTTCTTCCTCAATTCATATTTCCTTCCTCCTTTGATTTGTCTTCTCCTTACATATTTGTCAGACAGTTCATCTTACTCGACTTACACAGTGCGTATCAAAAAACAAGTATACCCAACTATGGTAGCTTTTAATTCAAAAGTTATAACCTCTATGAGCTTGGGATTTATTTCATAATAAAGAACAAGTTATAGTATGTGTAATGATATGTTATTCATAACTTTGCTGCCACGGATGACTGAGCAGCAGGCTTTTCAAAAAGCATTGTCAAAATCCTCTATACCAAGTTTGGGCTGAAGCAGCGAGTGTGGGTCAAACCAATTATTCAATAGTTACTTCAGTTCGAAAGCGATCGCTGAGGTATTTTCAATTGATTTTGTGCATTTGAATGGAAAAGGTGTTGAAGTCAACTCAAACTCAAGAAAGGGCTTAGTACAAGCTAAATTTATGATATTTTATTTGCCATGATAACACAATCTTGGCTTCATCCGCATCCCTTTATGGTAAGCTATTTTATTAAGCCATTCAAAATGGACAACATATTTTGGGGAAGCTATCTTTTTTCTTGAAAGTCTACTATCAATCACCTTGATAATTATCAACACACGTATCCTTCTTTGTCTTCTGTTTAGTCTTTACGGTCAGTAAACCTTTGAGTTCATGCGCTATTCGCGAAAAACACCGTGTGCACCTTATGCAGGTGAAATGGTGCAATGGACAAAATGATCAGAGAGTTTTTAGTTATCACGAGACAAGAAGTTAGAAGGTTGTTATAATAAATTAAAGATTACCAAATGGATTGAAACAATGTCATTTGAAAGCTTATATACACTGGGTCACTTTAAACAATGAAGCATTGAAGCAAAAAGGAGAATTCCACTTTTTAAATGATTTTAGACTGAAGTAACACATTCATATGGCTTGACCCACATTCGTTGCATCAGCCCAAACTTGGAACAAGGAGATTTGGTGTTTAGTCATCCATGGCAAAAATGTTATGGGGAATGAGGTACCACTTGACAGACAAGAAGATACTCTTCATCATGAAATAAATTTCAAAGTCACATCGATTATAACATTTTAATTAGGAGCTGGCTATCAAAGTTAGGCATACTTTTTTTGGATACGCTCTGTATAATGAATGTGCGGAGTAAGGGTTAGACCAGTATTTTGTCGTCGATAATATCTAACAGACTAAAGGCATTACTAGCGACGCTGAACAAGATTGTACTACATGTATTTGGCAAAACTGGATTGCAGAAAATTATGAATTCATTTTTACTAAGAAAATATATTCATCTAAACTGGCAAGAGAGAAAAATCATACATACCTGCAGCCAAAATGAGTATCCACGATAAGGCAAACATTAACTCCATGTCAAAAAGCACATCCTCTACCTTCAAAAAGATGCACATACTGTCATTGTCGGTGCATGATCACTTGACTTTTATTATGATTGCATACAGGATCAATAAAATAATCATAAACAAAGGGATGATTTGGGCACTGTTCTGGTTTTCTCCGCGATATTCACTCTATACGTATTGACTAAACTATTAAAGGGCAATCCTACTTTGGTAATAATATGATTTGTGTGAAAGCAGAAAAATAAAACAGGATGGTGAAGGTTCGAAAGAAGTCGGACAAGGAATAGGAAAATTATTGATGTTTGAGAAATGAGATCACTAAATCTATGCGAATTCAAATTGGCAATTTCATGAGTCGATTGTTGACAATTGAGGACAACTCTCACGTTTGTCGTCAACTTAAATATGATCAGTTTGCGGTTTTCTTCTAACCACCTTTTCCCTCAGGTCAGTACACAAAATATATTGTGGAAAGAATATTTTTATAGGTCCTCACAAAAGAAAAAGATCGTACTGAGTAAAACATTTTGACCCCCAAAACCCCATTTTAGTAATTTTGTGCGTTGGAGCAAATGGGGGAGTTGTCCGCCATGACATCACAGCGACATTACCGATTCGGCCGATTTGAAACTCCTATATTGTAAAGTGATAAGGGTGATAACAAATTTCAAAAATTCTTATTACTTGTCCGATTTCGTTCAAAATTTCACAAATCTGTTTTTGTCCCCCTGATATTTCCTCTTCTTTTTAGAACAACTTGCCATTCAGGTCGGATTTCCCTTTAATTATCATCCGTAAAGAATTCATTAAAAAAAGCAAACATTTTTCTATTGCCAACAATAGGTGACCTATTTTTAAAAATGGTCGACTGTTAATCGATCTTCACTATACATCTGAAAGGGATACAAAGAAAGTGAGTAGGGGGGCGGGGCGGGGGCTCTCTACCAGATTGTCAAACAAGGCCAGCTCTTCAAATCATGGGGTGCAAAATCGATAAAAACCCTGGAGAAACCGAAAGTTAAGGTTTTTTCAAAGTTTGAACCTTCGCTAATGCTCTATTATACATCTCATTGAGGGTGCAGTATTTAACAAGAGGATGTTCCTGAAACCTAACCAGGGAGGAAAACAACGAGAATTATTTTTTCTTCAAGTTTTGAACCCTTTAAAATGTTATATCCTATACTGGGGAGCAAAATTACGAAATTTTGAAGTAACATATATAGGCCCTATGCAAGGGAGCAAAGCGACCGAGCTTCAGAATTTTGTTTGCATTTTTAACCGCCCAAAACTCTATTTCGAATGTACTTTACGGAGTCAGGTCATAACTTTTGTTCTATGTTCTCCCCTTTGTCTTTCTCTCTTTTGTGTTTTAGCGCCCCCTTCAAGTACCCTCATACCCTCTGCCCCATTCGCTTTTTTTTTCTTACACAAAAAACGAAAAACATGGCACAAAATCTGAAAAATAACATTGTCACATCGACGATTTGATTTAATATCCATGTATAATGGAAATTTATTTCAAAAAAAAGAAGAAGGGAGGAATACATTATCATAATTATAGAAGTACAATAATATTTTTTTTCTTAAAACGGTTAATTTATAAGAAATAAATATAGCAATCTGTTCAAAATACATGTATAAATGATATTGCCAGTCTTGCATAATCTTGAGATGACACACGAAATACTGGTGATCGACCAAAGAATCAACCAGAACACCATATAGAGGTTAAATAAAGAGCTATAAGTCAGTGCAACATCATAATGCGCAACCAACAATAACATTTGTAAACAAATCTTTCGGCATATTACTCCCAGTGTTAAAGATCGTATGCTCGATCTGTAATGAAAAACACAAGTCAGAAAAAATTGGAACCAGCGGGATTCGAACCTGTCATCTACTGCTTGCCGGGCAGCGACTTAACCACCAGGCTATTCTGGTTCACGGCCAAGTCACGACGAACTAGAATCAAATACCCAAGACCCTCTTCTTTCTGACTCATTAATATTCAAACGGTCCGCCGTGGAACAATGGTTAGTAAGCGAAGAAGCTTGACTGGGGAGGAATTTTTAATTTGTAAACAAATCTTTCGGCATATTTCGGCATATTAATACCAATTAATTAATTGGTTTCAATTTTTTCTGACTTGTGTTTTTCATTACAGATCGAGCATACGATCTTTAACACTGGGAGTAATATGCCGAAAGATTTGTTTACAAATTAAAAATTCCTCCCCAGTCAAGCTTCTTCGCTTACTAACAATAACATTATTCGTGACACCTATTCGAACTGCCCTTTTTGGCATAGCAGAATAAATGACCACTCGACAGTTGCAACTCCGACTATACATTTTGATTTTAATGATTCGTAACTAGCTTCTCAACAGTGGCGAATCTATATAAGGAGTATGAAGTTGCGCCCCCGAACTTATGTACGTTATTGTATAAGCGAGGGAGCAAAGCGACAGAGCGGCAATTTCTTTTCAATTCTAACCCCCAAAACACAATTTCTTGCGCATTTCACCCAGGAAATTTTTACAATTGATCACTGCAATTGAGCGGTAGAGGAGTTCGAATTTTGTACAATGATTTACGGTTTTTCTATTCACTCCCTTCTAAACGTGGGGGTAAAATTAATTGAGAAATAGTCGAGGAATTCAGCAAGGCGACCGAAAGTTGAGACTTCTTTTAAATGTTGAACCTCTGGAAATGCTGATCATGCACTTTATCCTATATTGGGGGCGCAATATTTAGCAAGAGGCAGATGAATATTACATGATAGCGAGCAAATCAACGACAATTACATCTTTATTTTTCAAATTTGGAACCCTTAAATAAAGCTATTTAAGAAGTATATAGTGGGGCGCGTAACAATCCTGGAAGAAAATAATTATGCCGAGGGAGCAAAGCGACCGAACTTTAGAATTTTTTTGCTATTTTAAACCTTCACAAAACGTATTTCTAATGCATCTACCCTGCGGATTTGATTATGATTTTTCTTAATTCCCCCTTTGCTTTCTTTCTCTCTTTTGATTTTTTTTGCCCCCTCCAAGTGCCGCCCGGGGCACGTACCTCCTGCCCCCTAGATACACCACTGCTTCTCACATAACATTTTCAATCTCACCCTCTTCCGGTTTCAATGGAGCAATGATAGCATTCCACGGTTATTAGTTACCATGGTTACATCTTTCATCGTCTGGGTTATTTAGCGACAAAAACTATTCGCACTCTAGATAACCGAGTTCGTATTTAATGAATTCACCAGAATGCCCGGTGTCTCCATAGTGTAGCCTGATGACGGGCAGTCGAGTGGTATCCATTAGATAGCCATCGTCCGTTAACCATCGGCTAGTAGTAGTATAACAATTACAAGGTCCTCCAGCGTAACAAGCTAAAATGAGAAGAGTGTAACATGTACTTGGTCAATTAATTGGTCCTCATAAAAGATTGAACGACTTATACCGATCTTTCAACGAGTTATCAAGATCTTGTTACGAGTGATAAGAGCTTTCTACGAGTTTCATACGATCAAGAGGGGGGATGTATAATTTTTTGGCGCTCTGCAAAATAAAGATGGATACCAGAAGCATTTTTGCTCTGCTCGGAGGAAGAAGAGACCTTGATCTTCTGCACATTTGGTGCGACCCTGTTGTCAAGGAGGCTCCGTAGAAAAAGGATGTTCAGGAGGAGACCAAAGTGATGCAAAGGGGCCATTCTCAGTCACGTGTGTGACCAAAAACCCCAGGGAACTGGGCTATTGTGAGCCCTATAATTTTAATAACCTTCCAAGTGTGTAGGTTTTTCCTCTGTATATACAGTAAATACAGACATAGGTACATGGATTAAATAACAAAAAAAAATGTCAATGATGATACCTGTTCTACGTCAGAGGTAAAAAAAAATCAGGCCACTGGAGTGTGACCTCGCACAAAAGCAGGTTTTTGAAACTTACATTAATTTTTATCTTTAAAGGGTCACTAAAATAAAAAAATAATTGCCCATTTTTCGTAGGAAGGTGTCATCAGGAGCCAAAAAATATCCATCACACAATTTTTTATGCATTCAGTCATATTTTATAATCATTTGAAAAGTACATTTTTGCTGATTTACACAGTCATAAGCCCCGCCCCTAAAAAAACCCATCGAAGCGACATCGTGATCACGTGATCTGTGACGCATGAAAAGTAAGGGGAAATATTCCACTAACCTATACCGTGCGCGCCCGGAGGCCCCCGGCAGGTCCAGCCCGGTGCCGAGCATGATATTCACCGCATCGACCATTTGCATTGCATATTTTCGTGTGTTTAATTCCTCACAATAACTTTGATTTTGGGACACAGTTTCATCAATAATGCCTAATCGGTGTATAGTTGCGGGCTGTAGCAAGACCCCTAAAGATGGGGTAAGCCTACATCATTTTCCTAAAGATGAAAATCTACGGAAATTGTGGGTCGCAATAAAGGTAAAGCTCACGCGGGCAGAGTGGCAAGGGCCGGCCAAGTGAGTGGAGTACAATCTGCAGCGATCACTTTGCCGAAGATGATTTTGAGGATCCTGGCCTGTATTCCGAATTTGGCATGAAGAGTAGGATAAGCTAGCTAAAAGATTCAGTTATTCCAACGATCAGACTTGGAGTCAGGTCTGCCAATCTGTTTTTCAACGACAGCAGCTGCAGCAGCTTCACCCGTAGACCGAAAATTCTGTCTCTCGCTCGCTCGACCTAACGAACGAGAGACAGAATTTTCGGTCTACTTCACCCGTAACTCCAGGGAGCTCCAACGCGTTGGAGCTCCCTGGAGTTACTTCACCCACGGCCCTTCACTGTATTCTGCGAGGGGTTCAAACATACAATAATTATGGTCGAATTTCCCCTTGCCACTCGAGCTTCTTTGCCTTCGGGGTCTGATAAATCAGAGTTCGTATCTGCATGGCTCAGAAAAGTCCTCCAACTCGGAATCACGGGCACTTTTCCTCTCTCTATATAAGTTACTCGAATCCAGCCAAAATCTAAGTCAGTACTAACGTACTATAATTATAAAGCGAAGTAAAAAAAAAAGCCGTAAGTGAAATAAACAAAACAAAAGCGTTCACCAGTCGCTATGTACGAGGGAAACGTAGTCACTGCCGTACTAAAGATGTGTATGACATTGTACATACAGACGCATAAAACGGCTGTGCACGCGTTTATGACCAATGCAAACTTTCTTTCAGCAAGCTCAGATGGATGAGAACATTGTTCAAAAGAAAAGCTAAAAAACAAAACAAGAGCTGTATATTTGGGCAAAAGCGTTTTCTGATCTTGTAGAAAATATATTGCTAATGATTATTCACTCCTAAGATTAAATTGATTAACTACCTTTTTTCATAAATTGTCCGTTGAACAGAGGGGTCAAATACCGCATTCTGTGTACAATATTATATACTGCAGCCTGCAGATCTTGTGCCTCTTACTTTTCATACGTCACTTGGGGGTTAGCCAATCAGTTTTAAGGAACGGTCCCAAAACCTCTACTTTTCCCCCTTTTTCGCCAAAACGAGACATAATTTGGACAATCGATTGGCAGATTCGTGATTAGAAGGCAAAACTACATGGAAAGAGCACCCATTTTCTCTCTAATTTAGTAAACCTTTAAATCTCTCTGAATTTTCTGAAGCTTCAATGTTCGTATTTATACTTTATGGTGCTATTTCTTTGAAAATAGCATTAATCCTTGGCCGTGAACCAGAATAGCCTGGTGGTTAAGTCGCTGCCCGGCAAGCAGTAGATGACAGGTTCGAATCCCGCTGGTTCCAATTTTTTCTGACATGTGCTTTTCATTACAGATCGAGCATACGATCTTTAACACTGGAAGTAAAATGCCTAAAAATTTGTTTACAAAAGCATCAATCCTGTTGAAAGTTGCATAAGATTTTTTTAATGTAATATTTTGTATAAGGTGATGTATGGTCACGTATGTGACATGCCCGATAGGTAATGTGTACAGATTTGGTGAACTAATGAAAAGATCATAATATTTAGTATTTTTAATTCATTTTGCGATAGCTCTATTTGAATTATCATTAATACGGTAGAAAGTGATTCTCATATTTTCTTTATTATTTCTTTATTATTACACTTTGATCATAATTGTATAGGGTTAGGCAATCAATTCAGAAGATTAAACAAAAGGAATACAAAAGTGAAAACAGAGTTAATAGGTCAAGAAACTCAACAATAATAGATGACTGTACACATGACTTGCCCAGTACATATGCACTTGACCATTTGCACTCACACTATGAAAAATGATATGCCCATTGGTAAGTTTTGCCACTTACGCACTCGATTTAAGTTTTACTTATTCAAACTTCAATTTAGTAGAATATACGTGAAATGTTTAAGAAAATTAAATACAAAAAAACATTGAAGTAATTTCAACTTTTATTAATTTAGTAATGTTAACTCAAAGTAAGAAATTGTACGTATTACTCAAACAATCTATGTTGATTGTACTAACTTTTTAAAAGTAAAGACTGATGCAGTGCGTAATATAAGTATTAACATAAATCATGAATATTCATTAAGACCAAATTGATATCTTTTTTTTAAATA
The DNA here is from genome assembly GCA_025617745.1 of Heliocidaris erythrogramma. Taxonomy (NCBI): domain Eukaryota; kingdom Metazoa; phylum Echinodermata; class Echinoidea; order Camarodonta; family Echinometridae; genus Heliocidaris; species Heliocidaris erythrogramma. The sequence continues at coordinate 23,319,675 of CM046855.1, forward strand.
AAACAATTCTTTTTAGTGGTTGAATGAAAATTTAAGGACAATTTAATGAACATTTCCTAATTTATTCAAGCAAAGATAAGAAAATAAGACAATATTTAATTGTCACTCAATTCAAAACAAATCAAAATTTGATACTTCAGGAAAATTGTCAACAAATTTGCTTTTTAAGTTGCTACGATCAAGTATTATAAAATACGGAGCCCCGTAGTATGTATCAAATTAAAGCGTACGTAATAGTGTTTGTTGGAGATGGTGGTAGATCATTTGGATAAATCCTAAATTGAAATAGTGTCAGTGAATGTTGGATGGGTGCCAAATTGACTTTTGTGTTTAATCATGTCATGAGTTTTTTCTTAATTGTTAGTTATCATGATTACAATACTTTATTATTTACGTTAATGGAGCTCAATTTAACTGAGTAAAAATTTATTAAGCAAAATAAGTAGATTCTACTAAAAAAAATCATTTTACAAATAATTAAAATAATCAAGGCAATTTGTTGAAGAACGTTTTTTTTTTAGTAATTTCAAAGATTTTTTTTTACGGTGCAGGTCACTTGTGTGACAAAGTTAGTTGAGCGATATTTAAAGAACGAGAATCATATTTGGAATAATATTTGGTGAGATGGAGGACACATACAAGTTAGCTTATGAAAGGAAAAATATAAATTATTCAAATTGTATTTTTCAAAGAGCATAAATTTTTCATGTTTTGAGGTCACGTGTGTGACATTATAATTACTTAATTTTGCATGTTAATTACATAATGCGTAGACAAAGTTTTATCTTTTTCCTTCAACTTAATTACTTGCAAAAGGACCTAGGAAGGGTATGAATTCACTATAAAGTGACAACAACTATTAAAGCTCAAAAAAGGATTTTTTTTTTTTTACTTTAATTTCTGGCAATGTAATTGTATGCAAATTAACATAATTGGGTCTTCAATTTAAAAAAATGTGATCCATTTAACTTTAGACATTACTCTTCAAGAATATACTTTTCGAAAACAGCAAGATTTAACTTCAAGTTTTACTTTACAAAGAATTGCCCACAACAGCAATGTCCACTGCAGCAATGTCCATTACCGCAATGTCCACCACTCTTGGATTTCTTGAGCCGAGGCATGTTTCTTGCCTTGTTTGTTGGTAGTGGAAATGCAATGGCGATGGCCTATTTTTCTGTGTACACGTGCGTTTAGGATTGAATAAATGTATTCTAAATTGAAAATACTTCTGGGAAAATATAAATCACTGCATATTTATAGGCCAGCTGACATATCATGGTGCGCTTGCAATGCACTCTGAATAAGCTCATACACAACTCACTGTAAGTCGCCGTGCTCGATCTAAACTCGCTCTAATCTCGTAGGCATGCAACTCCGCCTGACTCGTAACAAAATCGGAGTGCTCGTATCCCACTCTTGGAAACTCGAATAGAACTCGGGTATACTTGAAGATGTCGAGTTATGAGTGCATCTCGAGCTTCTTCCGAGTAATGCCAGTATGCTGCGAGTATATTGCGAGTTTAAACGAGTTCAGCACGAGTTACAACGAGTTAGTGAAAATTTTGAACATGTTCAAAATTTTGGAACTGCTTGCGACTTCAAAGAGAGCTGTATTGAGTTTCAACAACTTACGCCGAGCTGTGCCGTGTTGTCGCGAGTTATCCCGAGTTACATGAAGAGCTTTAGGCGAGTTATCGCGAGTGCCTCCTTGAGGCAACTCTCCATAACACTATATCTCGGCTAAGTGGGAACCCTGCTTTACCCGCGAGTTATGATGAGTTTTGGCGAGTTGACTCAAAACAACACTCTATTCGTGCGGAGTTCTTAATGTAACTCTGGAGAACTCTTGCGAACTCGGCGCGACTCGGCGCAGCTCAGCGCGACCCTGCAAAACTCGGCTTCAGGTCGGTAGAGGTGACCAGCCAGGTGCAAGTTGTCTTCAATTGTTTGAACTCGTCATATTCTCGCATTGGTCCCAGTAAGTTCGTGGTGAACTCTTCGCGTTCACAGAGTTGACAACGAGGACTACGATTTTATTGCGAGTTACCCCGAGTTGTGCACGAGGTTAGCACAAGTTAAGGACTGTTATGGCAAGTGAAGAGTTTTGCATGAGCCTGTCCTGAGTTTCGTGTGAGCCGTGTTGACTGGAACGCCACCATTCGTCTAAAGCCTCCGGTTTTGCCGAAAGGGTGGTGTTTGGACTTACTTCTAATATAATATTAAAGACAGTGGCGGATTTACGGAGCTCGGCCCATGCCCCCCCCCCCCCCTCCCCTTTGAAAGAAGGGGGCACGGGGGGGGGGGTTGGACGAATGGTGGAGTTCCACTCAACGCATACAAAGTCATTTCCTCGTCGTAGCTGAAGATGTAGCGTATCGGACATGACAGATTGTGCGTAACGGATAAGACACTATTGTCCACCTTTTATAGCTTTTATACACCTTTTTATATAGTTCAATATGTTATTAGGAGCTCTTATCTCATCAGTTATAATTTATATATTCATCACAATTTACTACAAAAATACTCAAATCTCAAGTGCATGTTGCGTAAAATAATGAGTCGCAAAGCTACAGGGTGTTTTTGCCACAAATGTTGCCACATTTTGTGGTTTTGACCCAAAAGTGAGTTGCTTAGAAAATCATAGAAAGAATATATACAGCACTTCAGTCCTGTTGCTATGTCTCTCAAATTAAAGAGTTTCTTGAGATTTTTTGTTCAACACTTAATTTGTCGTGCTAGCGCATGTATCTTTGGAGTAATGAGTTTTGGCGGATGAACATTTTCAGTGGAATTGCCCATAATTATGTCCGAGCACTCATGCTCATGAAATGGTCGGAATCTTTTGAAGAGACAGGAGGTAGATGCTCATGTATATCTCTCATTCTTTTTAGAACATTCCCCATACAATGTCAGATCATGTCTGCATATAGAGTGTAGAACATTAAAGGGAAGTCCACCCTGCTATCAAGTTCATTTGAATAAAAAAGAAAAATGAGAAAACAGATTAGTGAATGTTTGAGCAAAATCCAATAAGAAAGTTATGCATTTCAAAGACAATGTTTCAACATTTGTTTTGTGTAAAAAACATGTGAGCAATGATTATCTAAGGTGCATGTATGATTTAATATTTTCTTATAGAGAAAATGGATATTAATGATTTTGGAGTACAGAGCAAATGGGAGAGGAGCTCACAAGATACTTCATGGAGTTGCCAGTTCGCGTTTGATTAATTACAACTTCAAAATTTCATAACTTTCTTATTTCTTATGGGATTTTGCTCAAACTTTCTCTGATCTGTTTCTTTATGTCGCAAAGCTACAGTTGTTTTTTCCACAAATGTTGCCACATTTCTGCTTCTTTTAAACCAACTTGTAAGCAGTGTGGACTTTCCTTTAATCAAGTAGATTAATCCTACTTCCCGTGAATATATTCAAAAGAACTGAACCTTGCTCCTACAGCTCTTGGTATAGCATGTATAGTGCACCTGAATGAGGCACACGAATGTTTGATGACACAAATCTATTTTGACAAGCATTTTTACCCTAGGCCCACTATGGAATTGAATTGAACGGAATTGTTAATTCTCACTAAAATACTAAAATATACCAGAGAACTGCAGTGCTCTAGATTTAAAACAATTTAAACCAACCATGGCCGCCTACAACCAACAAACATGGAGGAAGTCATCTTGAGAAGGACTGAACCCGGTGGGGGCACTAAAATCTTCTTCAGACGGGGGTGTGCCGCAGCCGCCCTCGAAACGGTGTCTAAGGAACGGACCTAAATGGCAAAATACAGGGTCTTGGGAATTACGGAACTCACAAGCCGAGTGAAAAATAGGGTCTTGGGAACTGCATATCTAACACCAGCAACAAGGTCTTGGGAACTGACAACCTTTATTTTAGGTCCGTATGCGTACATTTCGAAGCACTCAGGATCCAGAGCGAGCGACATTTAAGGCTAGGGAACGGATCAGAGCATGTATTACGAGGCATTGCGTTTCCGAGGGTCTTCGGAACGGCAGTTAAAAGAATTCGGGTATCTTGAGAACGGCGATCGGCCGTTGAAAAAGGGGGTCGTCAAAGCGGCACATACCCGTCTGTCCAAAATATTGATCCCCCGCCCCCCCCCCAGGACTGAACACCTACTGTTGTTGATGCTACAGGAACATCCCTGAACATCACTTGGCGCTCCCCAGTTGGGCATCTTGATTCCTTGCCTTGAGATCCAGTAAACGTTATGCTTCATGTCATGAGCGTAGATGTAGGTGTTGTAACATGTTACTCTCACATATTGTCTGCAGTTCTGGGAGTTCATCATAAGTACAATGATGGAATCCATGGGTATGGTGTATCCCACGTGTTGTATGTAAGAACCGGCTGCCTCATATCCTCGAGGAACATCCCGTTCACCAGTAATGTTGTGAGTGATGATGGTTACGCCTTTTGGAGGGTTAGAAAGCGCCGTGAGAAAGGAGAAATAATATTTATTCACTAAAAGCGCAAAATAACATCGGCGGCGCCTTCGAGGTGGATGAAATCATTAAAGGAGAATTAAGCCCTGATTACAAATTTACTTATATTGGAAGGTGTAATATATTCCTACTTATTGGCCTAAATCATTTTCTAATAAGATATCATAAAAGGGTGTAAATAAAGATATTCCAACACCCGGTATCGCCTCCTACTCATTTACATGGGGGCTGCCATTTTCTTGCTGATTTTGGAGTTGTACATGAACCATTGAGAAATGTTCCAGTCAGGAAGATATTTTGAATCCAAATCCTAAATTGATTTTCTGCATTACCTAAAATCCCATATGTGACGGAAAATATAAAGTGGGTGTTTACATGTATTATAAAAATTAAATCTTTATAATGATACTTTTAAATTGTCTGGTTTTGCTTAACAAAAATCTATTTTCTTGGGTTTGCCAAACAGAGCAGAACATAATATATGCAGCATGCATTCTGACTTTTCAAGTCCATTATCCGAAAGCAGGTGAATGCATAGTTTGCCGCTATAGATGCTCAGGGAAGAAGCATCCATAAAATTTGAATTAATTTGCTCCGTCCCATACGTCCAGTATCGAGAAAATAGATTTCTATTAAGCGAATATCGATTTTCAACAGAAATATATAAGGAAATCTTCAGTTTAAAAATAAATTGACATATCTATTCTATATTTTTAATCTCAAATGGGTTTTTAATTTTGAAAAAGGCAATTGAGCATTTGGATTAAGAAAATCTTCTTGTACACATAAACAAAATGGCAGCCCCCATGTGCTGCTAGCAGACGATACATATTGCTAGAAGATGGTAAATTTTGCTCAGAAAAAATTGATTCGTATCGATCTCGTATATTTTGACGCGAAGCCATATAGTCTAACAAGTAGGAATTAATAACACCTTTGAACACTATCGTCTTTATTTTTGAGCGTAATTCTCCTTTAAAGAAATGAAGACCTTGACGAATCTGATAACGGGGTTACATGTCGTTTTTTCCGAGGGTTCGTTTCTCAGAAGGTTCGTTACTCCGGAGATTTGTTTCTCCGAAGGTTCATAATTCCGAAAATGAAAAAATGGTTCTTAATTCCGAAAATTATAATATAATATAAATAATATACTACGAATATTATTCATAATGCTGAAAATAAAATTAAACCCTCGGCTAGCTACATCATTTTCGCCGGCGCCTCTAAGATGGATGAAATCGTTAAAAAATTAAAACCTTGTCGAATCTGATAAAGGTGTTACATGTCGTTTTTCCGAATGTTCGTAATTTCAAAGGTTTGTTTCTCCGAAGGTTCGCCATTCCAAAAATTGAAATGGGTTCATGATTCCGGAAATGAAATGGGGTTCATAATTCTGAAAGGTTCATGATTCCGAAAATAAAACTATAAACCTTCGGAAAAACGAACTTTCTGAAAATAATGTTAAATAATGTACGTGGAAACGGAAAAATAGTGTATAATATCAGCACTGATGCAGGTAGATTGAGTATTTGATCGAAATAAAATAAAATACGAGGAAGCAAAGCGAATAAAATTTGAGGGCAGGCTTTCTTCTTTAGACCTTCAAATATGAATTGTGGATGAAGAATTATTTGAGGAAAACATACATTTCAACCCTATTCTTAAGCGATTTTACCCCGAGTTGGAGGCGCAAAACCGCATAATTAAAATCCTTACGGAACATACACGAGGGAGTATGTATGTTAAGGACAATTCTTTTTGCCCATTTTTAACATTAACTTCTCCTCCAAATATGAAAATATTAGTTTTGGATGCAAGCTGGGCCACCCTATATTTCGGAGGAATGATCCATAAAATGATATATTGTTATCGCTGGTGCGATAAAAAGGCGTAATTTTACTTATTTCACGATAATGGAGGGTAAATGTGGCTTTACTCTGTGTTTAATTATACTGTACATGTATAATGTGGATTTATCAAGTTGATCATTACCATTTCGACATTCAACTTCCACTGGATCAGAAATAGTTCGATTTTGTCCATCCGGATCGATAAGATAGGTCCCGTTCGCTGTCGAGTTTCTTGCCTTCAGTTCTGCGCATGTTCTCGGTAAAACTGTACAGAAACGTTGATTGGCATACAGGTAGTCATGTACATTGCACGTGTATCACAAAAGTATAATAAACTTTAGTAGCTTCTCATGAAAGAGTTATGACCTCTGTGACCTTGGCGATTATTTCGTGGTAAAGATAACTGATATTCTTTCTTATTCATGCTTTTAGTGCCACAGAAGACTGAGCACCTGGGTTCGTGATAAACCTAATATTTAAAGACAAATTCAAAACTACACAGACTCCTTTTCCACCTCGTTTGTTTACAAATTTGATCTGACAACGCTACAGACTGTAATAGGGAAACCTTTGAAGAAATTGGATTGTTATAAACATATTGTAGAAAATATTTTCCTAAACATGAAGTGATAGTAGCATTATTTACAAGAGTGATAGAAATTAATTACCTTGACAGTTTTCACCGAAAACCCCATCTGGGCACACACATATATAGCTAGAGTATGTCTCGGAACATGCACCCTGGTTTTGACAAGGTGATGACAGGCAATCTACGAGGGATAAAAGGAATAGAAAAGAGAAAGACAAAAAATATTATTTAAAAGCAAACACGTTTTCTGACCCTCTCTGTCTCTTTCTCCTCCCCTCTCTCTTGCACCTGCCCATAGGCGTAGCCAGGGCGGGCACAAGGGGGGCCATGGTTTAAAAAAAAACAACCATGAAAACATGAGGGAAAAAAATGACTCTTTCAAATGATCATGAAGCGTTATTTCAAAATGTAACCAAATTGCTCTTAAAATCTCATAAATTAAGGAGAATTTTAAAAAACTTTTCTAGCTCGGTCGCAATGCTATCTCGCCTCAAAATATAAGGTAGACGTTTGAAGCAAAATCCTCAAAAATGAAACAGAACTAATATTCGAGCACGTGTACAGCCCAACAGAGCGAATTCGAACCGTCTTTTTCATGTTTATAATTTATTTATTAAACATGGAAATTAAATCTAAATAATATGCATGAATCATAAAGCATTAACCTATCCAAACACTTTCAATAAATATCGCTCGATTCGCAAATATTCATGAGTCATTGTACTGTTGCTGATGACACTCCAATATATAAAAAAATAAAGTAAAATCAAAATAGGCGTACGAGGTGGGGGTTCCGATATTCGGGCCACCACCATTTCATATTCGGTGTCCGAATATGAGATTTCTGAACATCTCACTACAAAAAGTGTCAAAACTTCCGGCAGAAGGTGTCGGCCCCTCGCAAAAAATATGCCTGTACGCCTATGATTACTTGCGAATGATGAATAGATGCGTGAAAGGAGCATCACACGTCCTACCCACCCCAACCCTTCCCACGCAAATTAGGACCTGCAGGACCTTTTTTGTGTGTGGATCATCATTGGTTCGGATGTTTTGTGCCCCCATTGTTCAAAAAGTCTGGCTACGCCAGTGCTCCTGTCCCTCTTTATTGCTCGTTCCCTCCCTCTCTCTCTCTCTCTCTCTCATTTTATCTCATAAACGTAATTGAGTTTTTAAAATAATGATAACAGGTGAATTTATGCGACGCAGCTATGCAAATATAGGCCTCCTCATTATCAAACATTATCCTTAACCCCCCCCCCCCCCCCCCGGTACCAAATCGGCAATTGCCTAGCAACCGCCGCAGATTTCGTCACACCTTTCCATGGCCCACACTTTTTGACCAAGTCTTCAAAAATCGTAGGATCTATTACGAGGTCACGTGACATTTTGTAATCGCATATCAGGCTAAACTTGAACGAAAATCGCCATTTTGCAAATGTTTAATTACAAAATTCTGCATTTTCTAAAATGCGCTTCACCATTGCATATTGTATTTTCTAGGCCTTCTGCGATTCTTTAAGTCTGAAAATAAATTATCCAGATATATACCTCAAACACTTAAAAATAATCAAATAAACAATAAAGTCGTGATGGCTCAGTGATAGAGCAGAGGCCTCGTAACTGGGAGGACCCGGGTTCGAAACCAAGTGGATGAACTAGTGCCCTTTGGTAAGTCAATAACCTTCATTACCAAGTCCCTCGGAGAGGACTTGAAGAAAGCCGTCGCGTCGGTCCCCTGGTTGCCTGTTTACAAGCATATTAACATACACATTCTTTCTTAGCAGTCAGGTTCAGATTTCAGATTTAGATTTTATTTCATTACATTTTCATTTTTCAAAGTACATGTATATAACAAGTATTGTGCAATTGTATTGTGACCCCGGCAGGTTATGCATAATATGCCCAATAAAAGGGGAAAAGAAGAAGACAGATACATGGCCATGGAAAGCAAACAAATCATAAGCATAACACACACTTTCCATCGAATAGAAAGCATTGAAAAATAATGTGAATACAAAAAGCTGGGAATATAGTAACAATGGAAAGGAGTGAACTTTACAAAAGACAGAACAAGAAGGACAAAGTGACAGGGGGTGAGAAATATTTTCGAAATACATCGCGGGCCACTGAATAACATATAATAATAATGTGAATACAAAAAGCTAGGAATATAGTAACAATGGAAAGGAGTGAACTTTACAAAAGACAGAACAAGAAGGAAAAAGTGACAGAACAAGAAGGACAAAGTGACAGGGGGTGAGGAAGGGGGAAGGGGCAGGATCTGGAAGGTTTCATTTAGTCTATTGATTTTACCACACATGTAAACAAGAATCATCACTGAGGAATACTTCCGATTGAAATCTCGTTTTATTTTTAGACACCCCGTATGGTATAGGAAGAAGTGAAAAGCGTTTTTGAGTATTCATAAAAAAGTCCAACACTCGGTTTTTGTGCTCGAATATTTCCTACGGATAAAATGCATAGAAACTGAGTCTTTGAGGGTAAACAAAAATGCAAAATAAATCTACCGCTATGTCGCCTTTCTCCCTCCCTTGTCTAGTTATTAATCAAACTTTGGCTACCGATCCCCTGTTAATATAAGTGCGTTAAAAAAATAATTTTACATAGTGCAATGCTTTCTGAATAAAGCGTGTTGATATGGTTTGTGATTTTGAGCTGATTAGTTATTGCGGGGGCGTAATCTTATTGTTTGCTGCTGACGGAATCATCCCTAGATCCTGGGTTCTAATTAATTAATTTGTCCAGCGACCCAGAAATATTTTCGAAATACATCGCGGGCCACTGAATAACATATAATAATAATGTGAATACAAAAAGCTGGGAATATAGTAACAATGGAAAGGAGTGAACTTTACAAAAGACAGAACAAGAAGGAAAAAGTGACAGAACAAGAAGGACAAAGTGACAGGGGGTGAGGAAGGGGGAAGGGGCAGGATCTGGAAGGTTTCATTTAGTCTATAGATTTTACCACACATGTAAACAAGAATCATCACTGAGGAATCAACGTTCATAAAAAGCAATAAGTGATTTTCTCAATTTGCGTTTGAGTGTACTCAAACTTACACTGTCTCGTATATTTAAAGGGAGGGAATTCCAAAATTTAGGAGCAGTAAATGAAGTATTCTGGGTTAATGCGGTCCGAGTTCTTGGCAAGTGATATAGATTGATTTGTCGAGTGGGATAATGATGGATCTCATTATTTTCTGTAAAGATATTATTGAAGACAGTGGGCAATTCATGATTATGATACTGGAACATAAGTACAGCAAGATTGAGACAGTAAATATCATAATTTTTTAGTACATTATTAGAGTGAAACAGACCATCAGTGTGGTGGCGATAATTAACATTACTTATAACTCGCATAACCTTTTTCTGTAATTAAAAAACACCAACAGGCATGCCACACTGTTTCCCCAGGCTAATATTCCATAATTTAGATATGGTAAAACTAGTGTGGAGTATAGTGATAAAAGTATATGTTTGGCGGAAAAGTCCATTTGAGTTTATTAATCATACCAATGTTTCTGGATATCAATTTACATACATTATCAATATGATGCTTCCATGAAAGTTTATTTTCTATTATAGTGCCTAGAAATTTTGTTTCAATCACCTTCTGTATTTGTATATTATCTATTAAAATCAGATGAAGTAGCTCGTTAAAAGTATTACTAAATAACATGTAATTTGTCTTTTTCTAGATTTAGTGATAACTTGTTAGCCTTAATCCATTTTGCAACTGAATCCAGTTCAGAATTAATCACATTACATATAGTTTCTAGGCTTTCATGTGAAAAAAATGGATTAGTGTCATCTGCATACATAATAAAAGTAAATAAATTTGATGAACTATGAAAGTCATTTATATACAAAATAAAAAGTAAAGGGCCTAGAATAGAACGCTGTGGAAAACCACAATTAATATTTCTTAATTGCGACATACACACATATTGCTGACGTTCGTATAAATAATTTCGGAACCAATCTGAAACAATGCCCCTTATTGCAATAATATGAATGTCGAATGCCTTAGAGAAATCTAAGGACATTCTTATTGTGTGGGTACCGTTATCAATAGAACTTGTAATATTATTAATAAGAGAGAGGAGAGCATGTGTTGTATTATGGTGTTTTCTAAATCCGAACTGACATTCATGTAAAATATCATTGTTATTTTAAAAAATCATTGTACGAGTAAAAAAATACTTTTTCAAGTATTTTGGAAAAAGTGGTTAACAAAGATATTGGCCTGTAATTTGATCACGATAAGGGGTTACCCTTTTAAAAAATAGGGATTATTTTGGCTAATTTCATTTTGTTTGGAAAAACACCTGTGCTCAGGGATAGATTACATATATAAGTGAATGGTTTAACAATACTTGCTATTATTTTCTTAATTATAGGTGAAATAAACCATCACATATATAGATTAACAAACAATAAAACGCAAAATTATTCAATTGAAATCTGAAAGTTTGTCAATGCAGTATTGTTGAATATGCTCCTGAGATTTTTTGAAAAAAAATAGATCTTCATGCTCTGAATCTAATTTGCCTAAATTGTAATAAATCAAGAAGCACGCCATTTTTCTATCAACAAATTATGCAACGGGTTCTCTTTACGTGCGTGTCACAGTGTTGCCAGCGAAAAAAATACGATTCTGCTTAGGAGTAGCGAAAATTCTGCGATAATTGGCAAAAATTCTGCCGTTGAAAAGAGGCACATTTTCCTTTAAATTGGGTGCTTTTCATGGCACAATCCTCTGACAAGCAAATTCACGCGAGAGAATTAAAAATCAAGTACTAGTAGTGGTCAATGGCGCAGCGTTGAGGTTGTTAGGGGAATAAAGGGCCTCAGGGGAGCGTTTCATCAAGTGTTTTGTCAGTAATACCGACAACTGTTATAAGCTACTGAAATCCTTGCATCTGATTGGCTGAGAGCACATTTGTCGGTAAAAATCACTGACAAAACACTTGATGAAACGCTCCCCTGGTATCACAGGCGGATGGGGTGGGGTGGGGGGGGGGGGCACAACCGGACCATGCCCTCTCACTTTTTATTGATCCTGAATGGCATCCCTTAATAACACAACCTCGAAAATGTGCCCCTTCAAATCTAGACCCAACAGGCACCTGGAAAAAAACGTCACAAACTTTTCCCTTTTTCCTGGTCATAGATTTTTGGGAAGGAATTAGCAAAGGAAAAAATGTAATAATCCTTGTCACTATTTTTCTTCATAAAGTTTCGTAATTCCTCCCCCCCCCCCTTTTTTTTTTTTTTTTACAAAGTCCTGGATCCGCCCCTGACTTGTATTACGAGTTGGACGAAAGAGAGAGTGGACTTAACCGGCGATAATTGCTGAAATTTGTAAAATATTTATTGGTTACAGTGCAGAATTTACATGACACCGATGTGTGACGATGCATTTAAATTAACTCTGACATTGACTCCGACATCCTCAATGGCGTATTTTAATCAACTCGCACACCTTGATTAAAATCGAGCTCAAAATGCTTAGGCCAACCTAGCATGCAAAATATGATATGAATTAAACATCAGTACAACGGAGTGTATTAAACGCCTCGTCCTTGATTTTTCATGATGTGTGATGCCAACCAATTCGTGAGTTCAATTTTATACCAACAACCCCCCCCCCCCCCCCACGATTTATAGTTAATTTCTGTATGTACATGTCATTAAAAAAAGAGTGAACTTACTTGGCAGTGTACAGACCAAACGTAATGATGAAGATGCAACTTGCTTGGGGTAGTCATGGTTACTTGGCTGAGATGGAGATAACCCTTTTAGAATGAGTTGGATTGTCTGTCCCGATGATGTAGTTATGTTCTTACATGGTAGAAGAGGTTGGCACAAATACGGAGCGACTGTTCCTCCTGTGATCGTATTCAATCAAATGATTGTTGCCTTATGTTCTTTTAAAACAATACTTGGTGAATTGTTTCAAATTGGAATGTGTCACACACACACGCACACACGTTTACATGGCTTTACTTCCGAGGACAAGTATTGTTCCTCTATTGTTCCTCGTCCTCGGACAGTCGACGGAATAAAGCACAAATTCATTGTTCGACGTTTGAGGACTATTTTCCGGCTTCCGAGGACCATTGTTGTCATGATTTTTTTTTTGTTCTCTGTCCGAAAATGTCCTCGGACATCCTGCTAAACAGACCCACCCTCACATACATGCACACAAACACACACAACAGTCACAGAAAATTCTTGCCTATTTTCTTTTCCTTAATTACGAATACATATAACATTTTACATAATGAACTACATGTATTAGTGATCTAAAATGTGTCAGTGGTGATTTCACCAAGAAATTATTACGGTTTCAATGAAAACTGTTGTCACAGAGGCAATAGGTATACCCTTAAATATGGATTCTGCAAGCCAGGGAGTTGACAAGGTGTGCAGGCAAGCCATGAATCCGATGATCAGGCTAATAATAATCTGTAAAACGCTTTTTTTTAGGCGCTATATAAATCCAGAATATTATTATTATGATACTAACTGCTCTATTTTGTAGTGTTTGAAAATGCCAGGTCTTACAGAAAGAATCTTAAATCTTTTTTTTTTTCCTTTTAGGAAAAAAAGTATTCAGATCAATTCTATACTCCAACAACAACTGAATTCAGTACTTTTAGAAATACTTCCGATTGAAATCTCGTTTTATTTTTAGACACCCCGTATGGTATAGGAAGAAGTGAAAAGCGTTTTTGAGTATTCATAAAAAAGTCCAACACTCGGTTTTTGTGCTCGAATATTTCCTACGGATAAAATGCATAGAAACTGAGTCTTTGAGGGTAAACAAAAATGCAAAATAAATCTACCGCTATGTCGCCTTTCTCCCTCCCTTGTCTAGTTATTAATCAAACTTTGGCTACCGATCCCCTGAAATATTTTCGAAATACATCGCGGGCCACTGAATAACATATGTACATTAGCGTACGGGGCTAGCGTCTCTTGCCCGACCATCAACTTTCCGTTAACGAGTGAGCGAAGCGAGCAAGCAAACGAATAGACACTCTGCTTCAATGGATATTTCATTATTAAAGTTATATAAGATATAAAACGTAAAACGAGGCCAGTACACAGCCCTAAAATGAGGGGACAGGTCTCGAATATTAAAATTCAAGCTTCTCGGGGGAAGGGAATTAAGCCCCCTTCCCCCCCTAATACGCCTTGGCATAAATACCCAAATGGTTATTCTATCAAAGTAAGGAGCGCTCTAGGACAATACTATTGTAAAATACCACTCACCCCCCCCCCCCCCATATTTAATACATAATCTTCCCCCTTCATCATTTTGATATCAGTTGATATTTTCGAATCATACGTGGTAGCATAATGGTAACAGATAACTATGATGGGTTATTTGTGAGCGATTGAAGCGAGCGAGAAAACATTTGAGACTTTCATTCAGTTGTGATGTATTATGTTATTATGATGTTATTGTGACCACACTATGTGCTCCATGACAATAATTATCTATTTTCCATGAACTGAAAGTATTATGCTTTGAAATGATATCTTGATGGCATCCATCCGTACACGCTTTATCGAGCAGCAACATTTGGAAAATGAAATGTAAAAACTTAGTTGTGCCGGATTTGGGTAAAACCGTGAAAACGTTACAGGATCACATGCAAACATGACCCAAATGTAACATGACTTTCAAAACCCTACTAGAAGACTGTTTTCATCTGTTTCTTTCCATAATTTGGGCAAGGATAACACCCTCATCATAAATTAAAGGATGGTAAATGTTTTGTCAATATCATGGTAAAGAAAGTGCATGTTTTGTATTGAAAAGGTACCTGCGACCGAAGCAGATTTTTTGCATTTGCTGAAACTGAAGTTTCTTTTAAGAACAAAGCGAACAGAAAGGTGATATTTTTCATAACAGTAAAGTCAGTGGCACTTTCCATTGCCAAAAGGAAATCCACGTAGAAAGGGCACATAATGCCCACATCACGAGGGGCACTTTTCATCGTTTGAGGGATATTTATTGATTTTAGATTTTTTATTATTATTATTATTTTTTTTTGGGGGGGGGGGTGGGGGTGGGGAGGTATGCCCCTGCCACCACTGGAAATTAGTATTGACCCGTGTTGTATGCATTTCTGTTTGAATGCATGCCATCACACAAGGGAATTTCACGTACCATATCTCTTAAATCTGGTATTTCTATTTGATAAACAACAAAGCGTATTATTAGGTGGTCTGTCATTTATGACAGACCTCCTTTTAATTTTGTCAGAATCTTCTTTATTATTTATTTTTACAGACCTCCTTTTAATTTTGTCAGAATCTTCTTTATTATTTATTTTTATAACAAATTTTTGTTCCCACCAAATCTCAAAATCGGCCAGGTCAATATCATCGAGTTTCATGTCATGTATGAGGTCAATCATGGACATGGTCCATTAAGCTTTTGGAGGTCATCAGGTCATCGTGACGTCATCAAGACGCCATTTTGTAAATTTACAAGATCGAATATATCTTCATAATCGATCATCAAAAATCAACTACATTCACATCACATAAACTTCACTTGACAGGTCATCAAGTCATATCTTCACAGGTCATCTAGAAGTCAGGACGTGCGCGTACGCGCGCGTCAAAATTAAAAAATCCTTAAAATCACGTAGGACCAAGTCTGCACACGTTTCAGGTCATTTTGAGCATTTAAAAAATTTGCGCGCACACACGGGTGCGCGCGCATTTTCCCGTATTCCACCATGACGGAGCCGAAAATCGCCATTTTTACTTGTGTATTCTCATAGAACACAAAATTCTGAGCAATTTGATACCTTTTCTATCTTTCTACGACAATAAATAAGGAAATTATCGTCTGTCAAATTTTGCAGCACGCGCGGGCGCGATCCCTCACTGTAGACCATATATGGGCAAAAACATGCCTATACAAAATTCACTGTAGCTCGTTAGATAGTCCGTTGACCCCCGAATTTTTTGTCATCATCAGGTAGGGTATGAATAATAGATGTCATTGCATGTATCATTTGACCCTTATAAACATTATGACGTCATCAAAATGGCACCAGAAGTCAAAATTTCAATTTTTCATGTTTTGACGTCATCACATTTATGCAAATTTGGCTCTAGATTCGTAATTATTAGTCGTTATTCGCCCAGATTTTAATATGTTGTAGCTGAGGCAATGTCCTACAAAATCAGTCACCACCATTTTTCATTTTGATGACGGAATCACTGTGAAATTTTCAATTAAAGATGCCATATCAGAATTTTCCCTATTAGCGTGTTATGTCTATGGAAGATGATTTTTTTTCGAATCATGAATCTACATGATATTGTTCTCTGAGCTGTATCTCAGTTGTTTTTGGTCTATTTTCTTCCCGATTTTAGTATGTTATAGCTGAGACTATATGCTTTTAGAAGTGTGGTCTCCAAATTTTGATCAGATGTCGGGATCATGCCCAATTTTTCACTACAAAATGTGATTTGAGAATCCCGTTTTTCGTTTACGTGTTATCTCTATGGGAAATGTTTTGGTATATTGGTCAAAGCACTTGCCTCTCACTCTGGTGACCCAGGTTCGATCCCCGGTGGGTCCATTAAAATTATTTTTTTTTTGCTTCTTTTTGCCTTTCATTTTACCATCTTGTTTGACTATTATAACATAAGCAATCACAAACCACGTAATAAACTGCCTTATTTTGCATGTTATGTCTATTGGAAAGTAGTGTGCAGTGGTTTATGTATAACCCTATGGAAAATCTGATTCCCTGACGTGTATTAAAGCTATCCTGCAATATCATTAGTCCTATTTGATATCACAATTTCTCAAAATTGACTTAGTCAATTATCGTTAGTCATCAGTCCTAATAAGGTCAAGTTCCCGCATCTTTTTCAAGGTCATCAGATTACTGTGACGTTATCTAGGCGCCATTTTCTAAAAATCAACTTATGGTCGTATCTTCATAACGAAATGTGATTTCTCTTTCATATTTGGCATGGTTAAGGTCAATGTCATTCCAGTCATGGTCATCACAATTATCACCATCATCCTCCTCATCATCCTCATCACTGTCATCACCATTATCATGATCATTCTTTGTCTTTGTTTTTTATTTCGTAATTATTTTCATGATTCTATCATCTCCTAATTTCACAGTATGCATTATTTTCTCCCATCTTATCTTATATCATGGTTTACCATGGGTATCTTTATATTTCACCTGTCAACTTCTCAACAAAATAGACGGACGACCCTGCATGCACATCGTTCTGATACGAACGATTGCAGTTCTAAATGTTGTCATGATCATCATTATCGTCATTGTTATATGAGCATCTTATCATTGTCAACATTATCATGATTTAATGAAGTTAATTATTCAATTGTCTCCAACGGCCACCAGAAGGTGGTAACACACGCAACTGCTGTGTGATAGGTTGCTCGACTGCTGTGAAAAAAATGAATAATTAACTTCATTATTTCATGTTACCCAACTGATTAATTATTCAATTGTCTCCAACGGCCACCAGAAGGTGGTAACACACGCAACTGCTGTGTGATAGGTTGCTCGACTGCTGTGAAAAAAATGAATAATTAACTTCATTATTTCATGTTACCCAACTGATTAATTCTATACCATTGATTATCATGATTGTTATCTTGCACAAATATTATCACATCTTACAATGACCGTTTCACACAATTTTCTACATTCCTGTCCTCAAGAAGCATCTCCATTCATGGCTTCAGTTTAGCATTTCCCCATTATTATGATCATCCTGATTACAATAATGGTCATACATATTGAAAGACAGACCACCTAATTCGTCCTCATGACGAATTAAATTCTAGTTTATTACTGTATCATTAACATTATCATGACAAATAAAATGTAAAAACATAGACATACCTAACGTCTCCACGGTTTTACCCAAATCCGGCACAACTGAGTTTTCATGTCATTTTCAAAATGCTGCTGCTCGGTAAAGCATGTATGGATGGATGCCATCAAGGTATCATTTAGAAGCATAATACTTCTAGTTTATGGAAAATTAAAAGTTATTGTCATAGAGCACATAATGTGGTCACAGTAACCCTTTGTTTTAGGGTTTCGTTTTTTCTGGGACGCACTGTACAGATAGTTGTGATGTATTATACACACAGAGAAATATTTACTTAATATTTCATTATGTAAACTTCCTTTTGTAAAATTTTTACTTAATATATGTAAAATTGTCTCAAATGAATGTTTTTATGTAGTATTTTACTAAATATTTGTAATGAATTACATTTCGCATATAATGTGTCATGCAAAATGTAAAATTTTATGTAACATTTACTTAGCACTATTTAAGTAAAATTCATTTTGCAAAAGAAATGCCTATTATGTAAAATGTGTTAAGTACAAGTATTTTTAAAGGGAATTTTATCATGCAGATGTTATAAGTCATCATTAAGTGAAATGTTTTGTAAACTATTGTGTATAAAATACATTTTACGAATGTCAGTTGACATTAACATGATTTTTATACACAGTTATGTAAAACTTGCAAAATAACGCTGTAAGATATTTCTTCATAAAGATTTTTGCAATATTGCCCTTTTCGTTAAGTTTATTTAACATGCACAGTGTAATTTGTCGTCATTAAGTAAAAATGTTTTGCAAACGGTTTTGTAAAAAATGCATTTTCGTATTTTTCCCTCAATATTGGGGGAAACACTTATATGAATATTCATGAATTTTCAGTAGCGTATGGTTTGGGGTGGCCCGATTTTAATAACTGTTACCAAATGCATAAAACATTATAATGGGTATATAAGAGCTTGCACTAGACTGTACCAACTGGATAGGATAGGATAACTTGAAGTAGGATAGGATAGGATTGATAAGTTAAGACCCAGAAAGACATAACAAGCAGGTTTATTTTTTTTTACCTGGGTTGGAGGAAAAAGGAAACAATTGGGCAACTGAATTTGCCCAACCACATAATACATGTGTAGAATTGTTTGTTAGGTAAAATTTACACATGATTTTTAAGTACCTATATTTAACATGACATTTTACATAATTATCGTCGAATATTTTGTTAGCTAAAATTTACACAAGTTCCTATTTAACAAAACAATTTACATAATTTTGGTAAAACATTTTGTTAAGTAAATTTTACAAAAAAGTTATGGAGTTCCTATTTAACAAAACAATTTACATAATTTTTGTAAAAATTTCTGTGTGTGTACTGATGTATCTTGTTATATCATAAAAGGAAATAATTTTTAAAAACCTTGATATCTTTGGCGGGCCGCTATGTAAGAACAGGGGTCCTATATACTCGATGATGGGTATTTAGTTACATAGAAAACAAACAGACATTCATAAAACAAAAATATTTTAAAAGCATTTCAAACAAAATCCTAGAAATTCGTTGCATGGGTAATCGTGGTAATAGGCCTCTGCAGATGATATGCAAAAACATTATGGAAATTTGTATTTCAAATTAATTTTGTTATAGTGATTAATTATTACACAAATGCAGGTTTGTCAACTTTTGGAAAAGGTAGACCCGTATTTCTTTGGTCTTGCCAGCTTCTCGAAAAGTCGCTCAGTGGCGACAATTTTTTTTTTCGCCAGACCTCCAAACTTCGCTCAGTGGGGGAGGGGAGGGGGTAGGGTATGGGGTTCCAGTTTCCCTCCATAATTTTCTGACAAGCAAAAAAAAAAAGGTTTTCATTATAAAGGGGGGAGGGGGCACAATCAAAATGCATAATTTTCTTCCAAAGGGGGGGGGGCACGGGCCAATAGGATCCGCCAATGAATTGAATTGTAATTGTTGACGATAAGTTTAGATAAATGTAATTGGATTTCAACAAAGCGTATTATTATTACTATATCATTAACATTATCATGACAAATAAAATGTAAAAACATAGACATACCTTCAGCCGGAAATAACACCAATAGAATAATGAATATCAACGCCATCGCGATACACGCCTCTAACTGTTCCGCAATACACCTACTATACTGATGTCAGCTTGAATCAACATCAACATTTTACAAGACTGAAAATTACCGAAGGCTAATACGCAAGTCACACCGATGCGGGACCGACCCCAGACCGACAACAAACCGAACAAAAATTTTACCCCAGACGGAGTCGGTGTGACTGAGGTATAAGTGTTTCCTATCACACTAACTTTGCTCCGTGTGATGTCCATTACGTAAACGCGTCGGGAACTAATTAAATTCACTGAAAATAATTGTTATGATTATAATTAGGCAAATTGTTCTTATACAGTATACTGTATACTAGTCTGCACAATGAATGTTTATAAAAAGGGACTTGTAATAGAGCCGCTTGTATTGAGTGTCCGGAGATTAATTAATTTGCCCAGTCTGGGGTCAACGGCATAGGAAATCGCACCTTGTATCAGGGGTGTAATTTGCTCCCACGAAGGTTAAACATCCAAGCTTGCGACGATCAATATCATTATTTCAGCATGCAAACCTTTCCTTGAGGAAATGTTTTTTTAATATTTTGTTTGTTTTTGTTTGTTGGTTTGGTTTTTTGTTTGTTTGTGTGTTTTTTGTGTTTTTTTGTGTGTGTTGTTGTTTTTTTTTTGTTGGGGGGGGGGGGGGTCAGCAAAAGGAGGGCATGTACATGCCCAACCACCCCCATCAAATGGCGAAAATTTTGATTTAATAGGAACCTTTCCTTATGTTTTTTTTTTTTTTTTTTTTTTTATGTGTGTGTTTTTGTGGTTTTGGGGGTGTTTTTTTTTTTTTTTTTTTTTTTTTTTGGGGGGGGGGGGGGTTAGTGTTTTTTATGGGGAGGGGTCAGCAAAAGGAGGGTATGTACATGCCCAACCACCACCCCCCCCCCCCCCAATCAAATGGTGAAAATTTAGAATTAATACAAAATGGAAAAAAGGAGAGAAAAGGCAAGTGAAAGGGAAAAATGGCGAGAAAACAATAAAAAGTGATCCCTTTCCGCTTCTCCCCTATGCCCTATCGATGACCTTGTTAATTAGCATATCATGATACCTGTGCCACCTCAATGGCTGGTCCCACGTACGCCATTAATAAACCGAAGAACAATGTAATTCAGTCGCTCGTGCATGTGTGATGACTAAAGAAAATATGCATACAAGCCTGAAGCTTATACAGTTTCCAAGGATTTTAATTTTGTGCCTTATAATGTGCAATAATTATTATGAACGAGATAGTGAACCTCGTAATCAAAGTATATTTCCTTCAGCATGGGAAGCAGTAATTTTAATGATCAATGAGTCAAATTAAAGGAAACATGATAGGCTAAAATATACGTATCTTTGATTAAATATAATGCACTGATTGCAACGATATTGCAACGTAGAGGTGTTGTGATCTAGTGGGTAAGTCACCGGACTGCAGATCACAAGGTACAGGGTTCAAATCCCACCACGGCACTAACGTCCTTTGGCAAAACTCTAATCTACATTAATTTGCCACTCTCCACCCAGGTGTAAATGGGTGCCTGATATCTATGCTTGAGCGCTAGTTACTTTGGCGGCTCGGTTAGTAACCACAGGGTAATGATGTCTAAGCGCAATGAGCGTCACTATATATAAGTGGCTATTATTATTATTATTCAGGGTTGAATCTGTGTTTCCTTTTTATTGACTCACAATGTTTTACGAGATCTGTAAAACCGAAAAAGAGTCGGCAAACGCCTTGACGCCTTTTCCTGGAAAAGTGTTCAAGAAGTCTTCGTTTCGATCCCTTCCCTCCAAATTCAGAATTCGTCAAAATGTGTCTCAATAATGCCTAATCTGGTCAGAGGACAGAGAAATGGTCTTGGCTTGCCTCTGTCATAAAAAAACTACAAAACATACAAACATTTTATGCATAATTTGATGGCCTGGTCGCAGCGCTTTCTCGCAAAATAAAGAGCGTTGGGAGTGTGCGAAATCTTTTGAGTGGGTGTATGCCGCGACCCCAGGTCATGACGAAAAATCACCACCCATCTGAAGCCCCCCAAAGCCCCTCAAATTTTTTAATTCAACAGCCGCGCCTGTCACCCCCCCCCCCCCCCTCCCCACCACCAACTCCGACTAAAGCACCAGTCAATGGTGGTACATCCTCCTTTCTGCAATATAATACAGTACCGTATATTTTGAACTTTTTAATGACTGACCAAATACATACATGTGATTTGGGCATGTTGGGGAGGTATGTAGTTGGTAAGGAAGTGGAGAATATTTTGATACGCGAAAACGTGTTTTTTGTCGTTGTTGTTGTTTTATCTTTTATCTTTCCTTCTCGGCGTTTTCTTACAGGTTCGAAGGGAAGGAAGCGAGCACTTTGTAGAGTTCAGTGTAAGCGAGCGGAGATTACGCCATCCTCCCTGTCTCACACATCGCTGGCTCCCATGTGGCGTAGCGCACGGAATCAGCCTTTGAGGGGCATTGGTGAAATTTGAGAAAAACAAGGCCATGTATTCAGGGGAGGTGTGGAGGGGTTATAACCACACTATGGTTAAGCTGTGTCATGGGTGTCGATCCCTGGGGGATAGGGAGTATATATCCACAAACAAAAATTGAGGTGGGGGGGGGGGGGGGGGAATGGCCTGTATTATCACCCCCAATATTTTTGGATAAAATAAATAACATTAACTTAAAACTATAATTATCCAAACTCGTTATGTTTGATCTTGAAATACCATCGCATTCTTTAATGATTAGAAGTAAGGAAATAAGAAATGCCATAATTTCAATGCGAAAATATCGAAGAAATTGTGTAATAAAACCTCTTCTTCGAACCTGGGATCATCTAGATCCTATGCCGGTAATGACGAATTAAAACCGAAGTCATGGAGATTATTTTGAAATGCAGACGTTAGTATTGACAATAATATTATAGTAATGACAGAAATAAGTCCGATACTGACAAATGAGTGATTTGGAAAATGGGTGTATCCCTAATATAAGCAAAAGAGGGATCAAATTTGCTCACTTGAACATTCATAGCTTGATATATAAAATTGATGAGCTAAAAATATTACTTCATATTGAACCTTTTGATGTAGGCCTAATATGTTTGAACGAGACATGGTGTGATTCATCAATTTTTTATCTGACTTACAAAAGGTAGCATGGCGAACATGTTTTAATACAGACGATATTGACATCGCATGGGAAACAGGGCTTGTTTTCTTTATGAATATTTTTAATAAACATAATTATGCCGCTTTGCGAGAAAAGAATTCGCCGAAATTCATGCCCTTGGATTAATGAGGAGATTATTGAAGCGATGCACAAAAGAGATCATGCCGATGATATTGCACGTACTGAACAGGGCTGATAACTCATCATAGAAAAATACAAAGAACTAAAGAATAAGGTGAATCATCTTTTGAGGAAGGAAAAAAGAAAATATCATGATGCCGAAATAAATGATAGTAAATGAAATAGCAGAAAGATGTGGGAGTATCAAACATTATTATCCCTAAATCTAATGAGGTCTTACCATGTAGTATAGATGCGAATGGGACCAGAATTCTAGATAATAGGGACTTTTAGAATTGCACGTCCACTTAGTCGACTGGTACGCAAGGACATCATTCTACGCCACTCGCCCTCTCCCTGTCCTCCTCCCTGACTTGCAAAATCGAGAACGTGTTCACTTCGTTTTTGCGGTGCTCCGAAATCTTCGACGAGGTTCACGTATATGACGGCATCAGAACAGCTCAACTATCACTATGAACATGACGAACAAAGAAGCGGACAATTTATGCTGCTCCTCATTGTACCCTTCACAATTGTACTGGTTAACAAAAGAACATCCATTCATTGCTATCCAGTAAAAATATGTAGAACAGGTGTCACATAATAGCAGTGAAGGGATGTCCTTTTGTCTACTAGAGATATTGTGGAGGGTACAATGAGGAGCTGCATAAATTGTCCGCTCTCTTTGTCACCGTGTTCATAGTGTATTATGCTCATCCGTTGAGTGTGTACTTCCGGTTGACGTCGACGGTACGTACACGTCGAGTGAAATCTAAAATGATCAGAACTGTAGTCAACATGGGCAGTCGACGACGTTGACATGCGCGAATTAGTCGACTGGGACGAAGTACTAGTCCACTGCTTCTAAAAGTCCCTAATAAGTGCAGTGCGCAGAGCTTTAATGACTATTTCATTACTTGCGCTATTAATATAACAAAATGGTATCCCAAAGCATTCTGAAGTAATCTTAGACTTCAATGAATTTACTAATACTGAATGTGAATTCGATTTACAGCCAGTGACGAGTGCCTTTGTTTTAAAAGAAATTGAAAATATGAATAGTGATAAGGCAACAGGAGATGATGGAGTAAGTTGTCGCCTTTTAAAATGGCAAGATGTATTATTTTGGACTTTTTGACATGTCTTATCACTATATCCATTACCAGAGGACATGTACCAAGAGGCTGGAAAAAAGCAAGGGTAATTCCAATAATTATACAAGACTGGTGATATGTCCACTCCAAGCAATTACAGGCCAATATCGGTATAATCCATTGTGAGTATATAAAATCTTAGAAAAAGCAGTTCACAAGCAGTTTTCTGACTTTCTTGACGAAAATTATATATTATGTCCTAACCAGTCTGGATTTCGTCCTTTGCACTCTACTGCAACAGCTCTGATGAAAACTTATAAATCAGTGGTCTTCCAACATTGATAACAATAAGCTAGCAGGTGTTGCTTTTATTGATCTGCGCAAAGCATTTGATACAGTCGATCATGATATTATGTTATGTATATTAAAGACCATTTGATGTTCTGATCACAATGTTCAGTGGTTTAAATCGTATTTGTCCAACCGAGAGCAGTCGGTTTGTTTTAAAATGGCAACATCTAGCTCCTTAAAAGTTATCATGGGAGTCCCGCAAGGGTCAATTTAAGGGCCACTTCTCTTTTCTTTATATATAGATAGTTGACCTAAATGTATTGATGTTGGCATTGTTGATATGTACGCCGACGACACGACTCTAACAGTCAGCGAAGCAACGTTAAAGAAGAAGAAAAAGTAACCAGATGTATGGAAAATATATTTGCATGGGTAACTAAAAACCGTTTAGTCCTTAATACTGACAAGACAAACGTCATGCTAGTAGGATCAAGATCGGTTGTCAATAGTGTAAATGATTTTTCTGTCACTCTAAACGGAAGCATTTTGAAAAGAGTAAAAGTGGCAAAATGCCTGGGTGTTATGACTGACGAAGAGTTACGGAGGACTGAACATGTTGAAAAAATTGTCAAAATTACGCAAAAACATATCAGTGTGATTAAGCGTGCTAAAATCTATGCTTCTACACGATCTCTTAAACTTCTTTGTAATGACATTGTTCTACCTAACTTTGATTATTGCCCCTCGGACAAACAATTAAATTACAAAAGGTTCAGAAACGAGCTGCCCGTGTATAGGGCCTAGTAGTGTTGGGACATGGTTGGGAGAAGGATTTGATGTTTCTCCCAGTGACATGTTCACACGTTTAGGATGGATGCCTATTCAGACACGTTTCCAGTTTGGACGTGCAGTGATGATGTATAAGTGTATTATGTCATCCACATACTTAAAGAGATTTAAGTCATGTTAGTTTATTACATGGTTACAGTACAAGACGAGCTTAAAAAGATGCCTTGTGTGTACCAAAATTTAGGACTGACACATACAAACACAGTCATTTGGTTTTAGAGTATGGAACCAACTTGAAAGTTCTGTCAAGAAATCACCAACATTGAACAGTTTCAAAGGGGTCCGCTCACTATTCATAAGGACCGCTGTTCATTTAACACGCGTTATGAATAGCGGTCCTTATGAATAGTTATCAATAGTAAGCAAATGATTACCGTTGGGGAAGGTGATGGGACAAACTACTTCATCACTTCCGAGGCGATCTAGATGTAGCTATAAAAAGCGTATACATTCAGATAGCCGCGGAGGTGATAGTACTTCTGAAATCAAAAGGTGATTATTTGCTTTATATTCCACATCTGAAACATTTAACTGGTACAAGAAAGACAATTATTGTCTGTTTCTCGAAAAAGACATTTTTAGGCCCGAATTCACAAAAGAAGTTGAAACCTTTACGTACCCCTACCTAGTTGGGCATGTTGGGTGTGTTCTATGATTTTAAGCACGCGAATGGGCAATGCGCGCTTATTTAAGCTTATTTTAGTAGGCCTATGAAGCTATTCGTAAAGGTCACGCACTTTTCATTTTTACTATTCGCAAAGGTCACGCACTTTCATTTCGCGCGTACCCAAACTATTGATAACGCATTGTGACTCTGTAATGGACTGAAGAGATCAGCGAAACACATACTTTCCGTCAAGGAACGAACTTTTCTTCTCGGGTCGATTGATGGGGAAAACTACGATTTATCACGTGATTACCTTTTGACCAATCGAACAGCAAGATTCTTAGTATGTGGAATATAATGATCCTTTTGAATAGCGAGGTAATTTGTCTATGGTTTGCTCGCTATTTAGAAGGACCGCTATCCCGCTATTCATTTAGTCACGCGTTATGGATAGCGCTCCTTATGACTAGCGAGGTTACCCCCGTTTCAAACATCATAACTTGAAAGTTCTGCTATCTGCAGAAAACGTTTAAGTGAATATCGTTTATATTAATTCAAATACATTACTCGATGAAATTTACTTGTTTATTCACAAACTTTTTGATGATGAAGCTTTTGAACTGAATGAATGACACCACTCATTATAGTTATTGGTGCTTTCATTGGTACTTATGCTCTACATACTCAAGTATTATGCTGTATGAACGTTCAACGTGTATTATTTGAATAACAATACTATCTTTTAATATATCCTATGTGAATAATTATGTATATATCATTTTTGGTATCCCATGTGGGGATCCATATTGATTCAAGATCATATCTTTACCTAATTTATGAACTTTCATAATATCACTTTATTTTCAGGGGATGTCAAAAGTATTTCATGACCTTTCACCTCATTTAAAAAATTACCGAATGTATATATATATATAATATATACATTCGGTAATTTTTTAAATGTCTTTGTCTTTGTCTTTGTTCAAAACTCACCTGCCCCCGACAAAGGAAATAATTAATTAAGGTTGAAGATTTGTCAAAATCTGTCGGTCAATTGGATCTGGTGTCGCCGAAACCACTAACCCGTCTCCGTGGTCTAGTGGTTAAGGCATTGGCGTTCTGAGCCAACGACCCGGGTTCGATCCCGGCGGAGACATTTTTTCAGCCTTTGCAAAAATTTCAAAAAGGGGAGGACAGCTCTGGAACTTTGATTTAAGCTACGCAACCATTATTCTCCCAATTCTTTCACAATTATATATATATATATATATATATATATATATCAATGATTTTAGAAATATGCACCAAAAATTTAATACGTTTTTGAAAATGTCCATTTATTACGAGGATACCATAATATGTATACATATTTAAATATCTTCTGTATTTTGTTTTGTTTTGTTGTTGTAATGAGTTTATATTCTTACTTGATATCTTTGTTATCAAAGAGGGCCTCATGGTAGACCACCACTATCTGAAAATGTGCTACCCTGTATAAATTTCAGAAATAAATAAACAAATAAACATTGAACAACAAACTATCTGCTTCTTTTTCCTGAATCATTACAAATAATTTATAACACACGTATTTATATAGCTTATGATATGATTATTAATATTTTATTGTATTTGCTGTGACTTTAGACAACACTTAATCTCACAGAAAACCATTTTGGGATGTTCTAAAATGCAAGTTTTATAGACAGAATTTTAAAAAAGTCCCTGGTGATACCCTCCTCCCACCCCCCCCCCCCCCCCCCCCCCCCCACCCCCCCCCCCCCCCCCCCCCCCCCCCCCCCCCCCCATCATGAACACGGATCGACACCCCTGAGCTGGGTGCTTACATCTTTGGACAAGATGTGTTACTCCAATGCTGTATGCGTGTGTCTTTCTCGACTTGACCCCGGGAGTAAATGGTACCCTGGCAGTTGCTGGGGTAATAATAATTGCAGGGCCCTCAAGGAGACGGCATTGATGCTGATGAGGCTTCCATACATGGAAACAAAATTATTACCCACGCCGATGAAATCGGCAGGGTTATGTAAAGGGCTCCGTATGTTTGTTTGTTTTTTGTTTTTACCCACGCCGATGAAATCGGCAGGGTTATGTAAAGGGCTCCGTATGTTTGTTTTTTTTTTTTTTGTTTGTTTGTTTGTTTGTTTGTTTGTTTGTTTGTTTGTTTGTTTGTTTGTGTACAAGATAACAAGAGAACGGGTGAACGGATTTGCACCAAATTTTCAGGGAATGTTCAGAAAGTGACAGGAAAGAATCGATTAGATTTTGGTGATGATTGGTTGACCCCTGCACATTCTGTGTGACCTTGAACTTTTGACCCTGTAGTAAAGTATAGGAACTTCAGTTCAGATAGTGACAGGAAAGAAACTAGAAAGATTGATGACCCCAAACTTCGCCTGCAGATGCAGAAATATTTTGGCCAATCAAAACACTCATTACTTCGTCTCACCAAAAGTCTATTTCAGGTTTATGAATTTTAGAAGACTTTTAGACCCATTATTTGCCATTTCACTTCAAATCCGTACGAGCCTGCAATGAATATTCAAAGCCAACGTATCCCAGCAACAAGGGATTGCGCGCGATACCTTTTTTAACTACAAATTCATTTAGATTCAGGCTACCCTACCCCTACGGCTTCTCCTCTATTTCTTATCTTCTGTGCATTTCTGTTTATTTTCCCGGTTCTTTCCACTTTGTTGTGGAAGTTTTTGTGATTTATTTTATCCTGGTGGACGTGTAGTACGTGATTTTAATTGTTTTCGGTGAAAATCTGGTGAGTTTGTTCGACGTGAGTGAGTCTATCGCACTCGCGAGCGTTCGCGTGTGTTGATCTGAGTGAGTGGGCTGTGTAGCTAGCTGTACGTACATAACTATACACAGCGCTGTCGCGAAGTGACGGCGATCTGGTCGGGCTAGGGAGTACATAACCCCAGGGAGTACAGTGCCTGTGCCTTACTGATTGTAGTAGGATTGAACTTTTTTCTTTGGGTTATAACGGTCCTGTCATTTGAGATTTGAGTTAGTTTATAACTCATTTATGTCTGTTTGAGTGGATTTCGTAGTTGTAAAATATATACAAACACTGTATTTCCTTTTAATTTGTGTGGATTTGCAAAATTTGGTGGCTGATCGAGTTTCGCCGAATATATGCACGCCAGTATCCACTTTGACTTTGTTGATGGGTGGTGACTGAGCTGAGTGAGTAAGCTCTGTGCCTCGCATGCATTTTGAAGTCGAGATCCAACTTATTTTGTCGTCATATTTATTTTATCCAAGCCCGATGAAAAAAAAACAACAACCCCAATTGCAATGTAATTTAAAGATAGAACATGAATACATTTACTAACACTTACATGACTGAACACTGGATACAAATTGCTAACATTTTTTTTCTCGCCACGCCACGCTCTCTGACATGTCTAATCAATTACTTTTAGGGGAGGGATGTTTCAATAATAAAATATCTTTTTCAGAAGAATTTTTTCAAGGGTGGGGACACACAAAGCTATGACCTGGATATGGCAAAATTTATTGGGGGGGGGGGGGGAGATGTGCCTCTTGTTATCCCCTTTGAATGGCTACTGCTTACAAAAATAATCGCAACAAAACAAAACCTATTGGGTTAAGGCGTGGGTCTGCCGCCTTTGACGGCCTTTCTAGTTTGTTTGTTTGTTTGTTTGTTTGTTTGTGTACAAGATAACAAGAGAACGGGTGAACGGATTTGCACCAAATTTTCAGGGAATGTTCAGAAAGTGACAGGAAAGAATCGATTAGATTTTGGTGATGATTGGTTGACCCCTGCACATTCTGTGTGACCTTGAAGTTTTGACCCTGTAGTAAAGTATAGGAACTTCAGTTCAGATAGTGACAGGAAAGAAACTAGAAAGATTGATGACCCCAAACTTCGCCTGCAGATGCAGAAATATTTTGGCCAATCAAAACACTCATTACTTCGTCTCACCAAAAGTCTATTTCAGGTTTATGAATTTTAGAAGACTTTTAGACCCATTATTTGCCATTTCACTTCAAATCCGTACGAGCCTGCAATGAATATTCAAAGCCAACGTATCCCAGCAACAAGGGATTTTTCGCGGCTTGAACTACTACTGCGAAAGCGGCTATGTACGGTATACTAATAGGCGGCTAGGCTCTATAGCTATCGCGCGCGATACCTTTTTTATCCACAAATTCATTTAGATTCAGGCTACCCTAGCCCTACGGCTTCTCCTCTATTTCTTATCTTCTGTGCATTTCTGTTTATTTTCCCCGGTTCTTTCCACTTTGTTGTGGAAGTTTTTGTGATTTATTTTATCCTGGTGGACGTGTAGTACGTGATTTTAATTGTTTTCGGTGAAAATCTGGTGAGTTTGTTCGACGTGAGTGAGTTTATCGCACTCGCGAGCGTTCGCGTGTGTTGATCTGAGTGAGTGCTAGTGGGCTGTGTAGCTAGCTGTACGTACATAACTATACACAGCGCTGTCGCGAAGTGACGGGGATCTGGTCGGGCTAGGGAGTACATAACCCCAGGGAGTCAGCCTGTGCCTGGCTCACTGTAGTAGGATTGAACTTTTTTCTTTGGGTTATAACGGTCCTGTCATATAACTAGTTTATACCTCATTTATGTCTGTTTGAGTGGATTTCGTAGTTGTAAAATATATACAAAAACTGTATTTTTTTAAAATTTGTGTGGATTTGCAAAATTTGGTGGCTGATCGAGGTTCGCCGAATACGGGCATGCACGCCAGTATCCACTTTGACTTTGTTGATGGGTGGTGACTGAGCTGAGTGAGTAAGCTCTGTGCCTCGCATGCATGTCATTTTGAAGTCTAGATCCAACTTTATTTGTCGTCATATATATTTTATCCAAGCCCGATGAAAAAAAAAAAACAACCCCAATTGCAATGTAATTTAAAGATAGAACATGAATACATTTACTAACACTTACATGACTGAACACTGAATACAAATTGCTAACATTTTTTTTTCTCACCACGCCACGCTCTCTGACATGTCTAATCAATTACTTTTAGGGGAGGGATGTTTCAATAATAAAATATCTTTTTCAGAAGAATTTTTTCAAGGGTGGGGATACACAAAGCTATGACCTGGATATGGCAATATTTATGGGGGGGGGGGAGATGTGCCTCTTGTTATCCCCTTTGAATGGCTACTGCTTACAAAAATAATCGCAACAAAACAAAACCTATATTGGGTTAAGGCGTGGGTCTGCCGCCTTTGACGGCCTTTCTAGTTATTATTATGGTCATTATTATATTCTTCTCACGTCTCCTTCACCCTTTCCTTTCAGATTTTAACACCCCCCTTCTCTCTCTCTCTCTCTCTCTCTTTCACCTCAGAGAGTATTTTCTGTCGAGAGGGCTAGTAATAAGCAGAATGTGTTAAAAAAACGGGCTACTTATGATTATTTTCCTACTGAGCAGTAGGCATTTAGGCCTAATATAAATTTACGAATAACAGCAACATCAACAGAAGAAACGCCGCATAGTGGGGATTTGATAAGTCATATCAATAACCACTGGCGGATTCTTTATATGATTTTATTATTTTTTTTTTTATTTATTCATTTTTGTTATTTATTTATTTTTTATTTTTTTATTTTTTTATTTATTTATTTATTTATTTTTATTTTTTTAAATTAATTTATTATATTTTTTTTTTTTTTTTTGGGGGGGGGGGCACATCTGGCCCTAGCCCCAAATCGTGCATCCTAACGTCATCTTTTTTTTTTTTTTTTTTTAATTGTGTATTTATTGAGAGTTCACAAACATAAAAAACTTTCAAGCAGATACAAACATTGTTATATATAAAATTAATGACAAATCAAGATATTTACAAATAATTAAAATGATAAAAAAAAACCAAAAAAAAAAAAAACAGAAAAAATAAAATATAATAAAAATAAAAATAGCAGAGTACATGTATAGAAATATTAAAAGTTATAAGACTTTCATATATGTACATGAGCCAGAACCCCAAGATCGGATTGCATCAAAATCTGACAATTACGTTGGACCCAACGTAAAACTAAATACATGTATTGCCGTCCACAATACAAATGGAAGCTCAGGCCACAAAAAGATTGGAAGGAGCAGAAACGAGAAATGAGACGATCTGCCATACTCCCCCAACACACACACACACCCTAACACACGCACACACACACACACACACACAAACCCCACCCCACATACACACCCCTACCCACAATTCCATACCCTCACCCTAACACTCAATCACACAACCACCCCTCCCCACCTCCTTCGCAAACTACACAATCAATCTCACAACACGTGACAGACAGATCGCCCAACAGCATCCCGATCCCGCCCATTCCAGCATCAGGCAGTCAAAACAAAACTGCTGAGCGTGAGAAAATCAAATGGACAACACATTCCTGAAAGTAACGTAGGAAAACATGCATAAACAATGACCCAATTCCAGTTCGAGGTTATCGCTCATGTTATACAGTGGCAGTGTGACTTATGAACAAACGTTACACATGCAGACATGTAATACAAAAAATTCACTATAGAATTCCCAGCATTATGTAATGGGGAAAATTTTCTCTGTATAGCGGGACAGGAATATTAGTAGAGAAGTTGACAAGACAGTACATATTACATCTTTTACTTAGTATTACATACATGTATCAGATCATGATAAAGTGAGGAAAGAAGGAGTTATAAGTAGACATCCTAACGTCATCTTGTTTTTCAACTAGTAAAACAATGATAACCTGCCAATTTTTACTAAAACATGTTGAGAGGGATATAATCATGATAATCATGAATTTACACATATACCTTAAAAAATGTACCAGTATGGTCAGCTTAATGACACCTCTCAGATTAGGAAATACAGGCGTTTTTCATGCACAATCGAGGCCCATTGCCCATTGTGAGCGAAACCCCATAGACTTCTGTGTGTTAGAAGCGGCACAGTTGAGACGCTTTACCAGCATGACTGGTAAGAGTTATACGTTATGTTATGCGAATAAATGCACGGAATTTAATTTGATTTTTTTAAAAATATACATTGAGTACTTTGTAGTGCTTGATGTTTTATACTCAAAGACAGTAAAATTAATCACTTGAGACCAAATCGAACATAGATACATATTGCAGTGGATTAGGTTAACGATTCTGTGCTTGTATTGACGGTTAGTCTATCTGTTTCTCATGTCATGAGCTTTTCATAATAGGGTAAGGACATGTTTTGTTGGAAAAGTGCTTTTTCCCTTATATTTTGTTTTAGAAATATATACATTATGCAATATAGTTTTAGAATAGAGAGTCAACAATTTATCAAGATAATGTATTTTTAATTTAAAGATCTTGATATTGACAGCATTTTTGCCCACCAATTTTTGTAATTGATTAGTGTTCCATGGGGTTTGATGATACAAAATCTTTCAATTATATACATGTATGACATTTTAATAATTATTTAACTGCAGGGAATGATTTGTGAAATCAATTAATGGCGTATGTAGTTTTGGAGTAATGGAGATAATTATCTCAAAAATTAACTAAGATGTCAGGTTAGAGGAATGACAAAGGGAAAGCAGATACAGAGACGGAGAGAGACAGGTAGAACACGAGAGGAGAGGTTTAGAGAGAGAGAGGGGAGAGAGTCAGATAGAGAGGGGGAGGAGAAAGACGGAGAGGGGATGCAGAGGAAGGGGAGACAGGGAGAAAAGAGGGATAAAGGACGTGAGAAGAAGAGGGGGAAAAAGTAGAGGAGGATGAGGGAGAAAAAGTAGAGGAGGATGAGAGAGAAAAGGAGAGAAGGCAAGGCAAGACAGAGAAGAAAGTAGAGAAGGGGGATGATTGAGAGCAAAAGACAGACAGAGTCAGAGAGAGAAACAGACAGACAAGCAGAGAGACGGGTATAGAGAAAAGGGAGGTGGTGGAAAGGTGAGAGGGGGTGGAGATCAGAGAGCGTTGAGGGGAGAAGGATCAAGTTAGTGATGGAGAGAGAGGGGTGAAGAGGGAGAGGAGGGGGTACGGAGTGCAAATGGAGACAGAACAGAATTATTATTGAGATGAAAGGGATAGAAATAGAGTGAGGGAGAGCACATTAGTCATGTGGAGTTGGCGCATTACAAATTCTCTATATTATTATTATTATTTAAGAGAAGGAGGGGAAAGAAGATGGGCAGACGGAGAGAGAGACAGTGAGAAAACAAGGAGAGGGGAATAGAAAGACAGACAGAGACAGAAAGAAGTGGGAGAGGAGATAGGGGAGCTACGTAGACAGAGAAGGACAATCATGACAGTGGAGAGAGTGGGAGGCGGAGAAGATGGAGGGCAAAGAGAGAGACATCAAATGTACATACGGCATGGTTAAGAGGGAAATACAGAGAGAGAGAGAGAGAGAGAGAGATAGAACTTATGCATAATATACTCTTAGTACGAGTAATCGCAGTATGCAACTACTACCACCGTCATCATAAAACGTGATAACCGCTCGCACAATTCATTATGTCACATAAAGGTATAAGAGGATTTTGTATTCCAGGACGTGGTGGAAAAGCAATTAAAATGCTACAATACGCTGATGACTCAACGTGCACTGTAAAAAATTACTGTAGGAAGTACAGTAAATTACTGGCAACCCGGCTGCACAGTAAAATACTGTTCATTTACAGTTAAATTTTTTTTTTTATAGTTTAACTGTAGAATAAACAGTACAATACCGTGAAAAATACAGTAATTTACTGTGCAGCAGGTTGCCAGTAATTTACTGTAAATTCCTACAGCAATTTTTTACAGTGTGCGTTGCAACGTCACAAAGTATTATGATCAACCTTTTTAAAGCCTTTGCTTTGTTTGAGAAGGCCACTGGTGCGTCTTTGAATTTGAAAAAGACGCATGGTCTGAAGTTAGGAGATTTTAAAGGAAGAAAATTAAATGGTGATATAAATTGGTCAGATGAGGGCACTTGCGTCAATGGAATATGCTGGAATATTACGTACGTATGTTTTGGAAATATTTGTTAAGTAGAGCTAAGAAAAAAGAAAACCGAGGCATTACTTTGAGAGGGAAAATTGGTATTGTTTAATTCATGTATATTTCCTTTGTTTTATTATGCTGCTACTGTATAAATTCCAAGTGAAGAATTCTATAGAGATGTTTTGAAGATAGTTTACAGATTTATTTGGCAAAAGAAAACCGAACTGGTCTCCCGGGACGTGTTTAGTTCGAAGACAGATAAGGGACGGTTTGGTTTAGATTTGTTGGAATTGAAGATGAGGGCGCTCTTTATTCGAGATGCTTTCCTTTTTTTATGCGGTCAAGATGTATATTCCTGTAATTTTTTATTTTGTCGTTATTTCCTGGCCAGCAAATTGAGAACAATGTTTCCAGTGCGTTGGTCAAATAGTGTCTAAAAATCTCTGACAAGCAAAGAAAGAAAGGAAAAAGGTCCTCAGCATTTTAGGGCCTCTTTTTAAAACAAGCCATTAGCGATAATGTGTCTCGCCCACATGCGATAACTAGAAATATCCTGATCTCTGTTGCCATGCAACAGGTCCCCCAAGTGCATAGATCTGCATAAGTTATGCTTGCATATATCTACATTACTAATGTTTGGAAAGTGACGTTTACAAAGTTATGTCATAAGAGAGTCTTGCGGGTAAACTATAATGTTTGACCTGAAATGACCTTTGACCTTATCATGTGACCTCCAACGGCACCATAACATGCAGGTCCCTTAGTGCATCTACAACACAAGTTTGGTTGAAAAGTGAGTGACGGTTGCAAAGTTATCTGTCATAAGAGAGTCTTGCAGGTAAACGTGAACGTTTGACCTGAAATGACCTTTAACCTTATTATGTGACTTCCAACGGCACCATAGCATGCAGGTCCCCTCAGTGCATCTACAACCCAAGTTTGGTTGGAAAGTGAGTGACGGTTGCAAAGTTATCTATCATAAGAGAGTCTTGCAGGTAAACTTTAACGTATGACCTCAAATGACCTTTGACCCTATCATGTGACCTCCAACGGCAACATAACGTCAAGGTACCCTCGGTGCAAATATGACCCAAGTTAGGTTGTAATCCAAGCAACTGATGTGAAGTTATTTCACAAAAGAGAGTCTTGCAGGTAAACTTTAACATATGACCTCAAATGACCTTTGACATCATCATGTGACCTCCGACAACACAATAACATGGAGATGCCCCTAGTCTTCTCTCACCCAAGTGTGGCTGCCAATGCAGTAACAGTTGCCAAGTAATGCATCATAAGAGAGTCTTGCAGGTAAACTTTAACGTTTGTGACGGACGGACGACGGACAGATGCCATTTGGATCCCTTAGTCTCGCCTTCACCTCCGGTGGGCGAGACAAAAAGATGACCCTAAAATGCTGAGGACCTTTTTTTTGGGGGGGGGGGGGCTCACAGCACCCCCAGTAACAAAATCGTTCCCATGCGCGTGGTACTACCTTAGCGATTTTCATTTGTTCTGGAATAATGCCAAATGAGAAAGATAAATTTAAAATATAAACACTTTTGGTATCACAATCTCATATATGGTATCCATAATTAACTCATTTTTTATGCCATCAAAGCCAGGCCTTTTATTACTTTTAAGCGAGCTCACAAGTTTAAGCAGCAGTTCTCTTTCATTCGTAGGCATTAATCTGTATTCGGTTCTTGCATAAACTCAAAAAAAGTTTTTGTGACATCTAGGGATAGGGTCCTGAAGTTTCAACCCAACATTACAAAAATAATCATTAAACTTATCCACAATAATGTGTCTATCTTCCACGAAACGACCATTCACATTTATAATTTTAATTTTAAAGGTGATTAAAAAGATATTCTCATAACTTCTGATTTTTGATATTATTTAATGTCATTTGAAATTGAGCATAATAATACTGTTTTTAGCAGTACGTATCACAGAAGTAAGAGTATTTCTATACTTAGAATACTTTCTCCAAATAAAATCAGAGCTTCTCCTTTAATTCATAATGATAATACAACTTGCTTTTCTTAGTAATTAACCTTAATATTCATTTAGTTATACATGGCGTACGAGGAAGTTTAGCATATTTTTTCTTTTTATATTCACCCAATGGGACATTGACACTTTCAATATTTTGATCTGAGAGAACATCATTCCAATCAGTTGCAATAAATACTTCTCTAAATTTAGCAATATTTTCAGGAGTACCTTTGCGGACAGATTTGCAGCCTCTAGGTTCACAATTCAATTTCCCCAAAGACAACCTACGATGCAGGAAAATAATAAGACATGTCAGATACTATCATTCTAGAGGGTGGATATGGTTGTACATTACAGAATATATTGTCAATTAAAGTACTGGAAACTTCTGTTATTCTTGTTGGCTTAGTGATTAGAGGCAATAAGGAGAAATACATTAACATATTTAGACTTTTTATTTAAACATGATTTTTACTTATGTAATACTTATGTAAACATTCGATTTATTGTATGTTATTAGAACGCAGAAATAAAAGCAAACAAAACAGACAAAAAGAAAAACATCAATTCGATGTTACAAACCCGTAATCAAGCCGCTCGCTTTATTTGCCCTCTTGAGGAAATAGACTCGACTTGTTGGCCTATATCGGTACATATTTTTAGTTTATGGTTCCTTGTATACTTTTAATATTGTCATTATCAAAATTTTAAGACTAAATTTAATGTTTAGTTTTATTGCTCTATGTAATATTATATTCACACGTGTTATAATTATCACTTGTGATTGTTGTATTATTCGAGAAGTAAGCAAAAATCAACAAGAACAAACCCCGGAGGGTGAATTTGGTGCATGTTCTTCATGAAATAATAAAATGACCGCCTCTCGTAAATCCACCGAGGAGCCGTATCTGCAGGGACACCAGCAATCCAGGGGGCCTCTCATGTGACTTGACATCAAGTTCGTTTCCATAGCAACATTATGCCATATCCACGACAGGTTATTTGACCTTCATGACATCAACACTTGAATCAATCTTTTTTCTTGAGTTGACTTGTCTACCCAAGGAGTTTCTCCTTGGTCTACCTGACGACATTCCGTACCGTGTATAGGTGATTCGATCTGTGAGCATGAATGTTACGGCATCTCCTTTGGTTGTGACCTGTCGCTGTCCGTATATCTCCCGCTATAGAATTCGGAAAGCGGTATACTTCAAGGCCATGGAAGTACTGATTCCTGCCACCAAGATGGACATAAATCGATGGATCAACTGAATCCAAAGGTAAAAGTCTAGTTTAATGAAAAAGATCGTTAACTATTATGATGTGGTTATAAAAGGAGCGGACAGA
Organism: Heliocidaris erythrogramma; assembly: GCA_025617745.1. NCBI lineage: Eukaryota > Metazoa > Echinodermata > Echinoidea > Camarodonta > Echinometridae > Heliocidaris > Heliocidaris erythrogramma. Next base: position 23,358,085 of record CM046855.1, read on the forward strand.
TTTGCCCTTCGCTGGTACGGTACGGGTATTTTGGCTAATGAGCTGTCGATTTGATAAAATATGCTGGTAAATCCACAATTATATTGAAAAAGAAAAACGGAGTGGGCAGATCAACACAAAAATCCCGTGCCGAAGTTTCGCGTCCATCAGTCATCCGCTTGTAATATTTTATAGTTGAGCTTGAAAATGCTGTCATTTATTTTTGTTTCCAAACAGCAATACCTGTATGGTACCGTAAGTTATCATGTTTATAGCGAAAATTTCTGTAGAAGAAAAGATAAGTGGCTTAATATTTCAAACATTGTCCCTGCGATTAATATTTTTTAAGTGAAAATATATATCTTATACTTTTCTTGCACTGCAAACGCCTCCCCGGGTGAAGAAAAGTTAAACGTCTATCGAATTCAGGCTCATCTTCGTCTCTCTTGGTTCCCTCTTTTCCCAATAAAGTTTTAAACCACAAAAAATATCGACCTGACGTAAAGAGCCCTCATGCCGAGGTTTCATTTTGTGGCATCCGTGCCCGGCACAATAGGAGTAGGGTTTTATAGGCTGTTCACCAGGCATATCGAGACATAATAGGACCAAGCACTCCAGAGATCTATTGTATATTCTCCCCCCTATAAACTCGACATGCCGTAACTATACAATCTCATATAGACTATAATAGAGCTATATACCCAACTGTTACAGATCAAAAACGGTAGGATGGCGTCCGTAACTCTTCATCTGAATCTTTCCAGCATAATTATAATACAAGCCTAAATCCAACTGAACGTTGACTATATTATCTCTGGTTTTAGGTTCAGTCTTGACTGGAAGGAGACAACTGTTGTGGAGATAGAGCCTTTTGTCACGAAGGAATATATCGAACAGTAAGTGTACAGACAACTGTGATTATGTTAAGTAAAACACTGTAAACAGCACTGGATCGAGTATAATGATGACTATACAGTCATGAAAATTATGAAGAATTAGTTTGTGATGTTATTGATATAGCCTATAGCTTTGATCTCCATACCGGAAAAACTTGTTAAATAAAACTATATGATAAGAGTCTATACGGTACAGAATTACAATCAAATCATACTGTAGAAAGAAAGAACAAAAAACAGATAAAGACAAAAAATTTCGGTCGTTATGATAATTTTAAAGGGGACACAATTTCAAAAGCAGAATTATATATGGGGCTGGTCACTTTTGCCTCAGTTTTAATTGCCTTCTAAAGTTTAGGTAGTTTTCTTTTCTATAAATGTTACTGCATTTATATTCCTAAATGCATTAAATTCTTCATAATTATAATAATAAGACGTTAAGACGTGGATAATAACATGTGCCATATATCAATATCTACAAAGATCAGCAGCAATTCACACTTTAATTGAACACCCATGCAGCTATCATGAAATGGGGAAATGATTTATGTTGTGATCTCTCTAAAATATTAATGTTTAATGTGTCTTTTTAAATTCGTTCTGCTTTGTGTTGTTTTATATATTTTGTGTAGGAAAGTTATCATTAGTGATTATGTCATGAAGCAAATCAAATATGTTGTTTGAATAGTAATGTTGAAGCTGCCATGAACACGATCTTTGAACTTTGATTATGTTGATATATATGTTTTTCGTCTTCAGATTTGATGTTAGATGCAAACTACGGTGAACATTCATAAAGCACATGAAGGTAGTCTGAATAAAATTCATTATTACCTATAGGATTTCACAAGCAACTCATTCAAAGACAACACAATTCAAGAAAGGATACGACAAAGCAATAGAAAGATGACTATCATCTGGTTATGGTGGTGAGACAGGGTACGAGCGAGGATTTGCAAGCTTTGGAATTGAGTTTTCAGATGAAAAACAGTGAAAGATGGCACATGATGTTCGTGATGTTACCGCCACTTCCAAACCAAGAGGTAAATATATATATATATTTATTTAAAAGTATAATAAGAACATTCTTCCTGAAATAATTATAAATAAGTGTTTGGTACTGCATTATGTTCGTGTTCAACGCTATTTTAGTATATTATGTCCGTGTTCAATGCTATTTTCTTAAATAATTATAATAAACAATGTTATTATATGAACGTCATTGTAAAAAGGGGTGTTGCTCGAACATAATTATCGAAAGAGGTAGAAGGGGAGTGGGACCAAATTTGTCGACGAGTTTGCCTATACAAAAAAGAAACCATTCCTAAAAATAAAAACAAAGGAAAAGGTTAATTCAATTTAGCGAAAAACGATTTTGAAAATGTAAAGGTAATTTCATGCACCATGAAATTACAATACATGCAAAATTGAGCAGCGCGAGCTATAAAGTCAGGCTCAACTTCATCCAAACGGTTTTAATTATTAAGAAAAACCCCAAAACATCGTTTTTAAGAGACAGAGAACGTTTTCATTTTTATGCTTTAAATTATATATGTTCATCATTAAAGGGTATACAGGAAGATGAAACTTATGTTAGCAGTTTCTTCTTAACAACTGTAAGAGGTAAAAGTAAAAAAAAAACAACATGCAGTTATGATGGAGTTGTGTCCTTCTTCCTTTTATGTACTCGATATTATCAACAAGCACCATGCAGGTACAAAGTACAATCATATAAACCCGTAAATATGTAGCACCACCAATGAGCAGTCTATAAAAAGTGAAATCAAAACCTATTATCACACGGAGCATTTTATGACGGATTCGTGTAATGTTTTTTCCCCTGGTTCTGTTAATTCAAAATAATTGACAATTAGGCGAATTGACGCTGTACAAGATAATTAATCAAGGGCTTTGTCAATATAAGTAATCTCATTGTGCCATATCGCTTGTTATGGGAAGCCATCTTGAAAGTGATATTGACAAATTAAGGTAATGAGGTTGTGTTCATTATTCTACCACTCTATAAAGAATTAACAAAAATCGTGGTCACAACAGCATTGGAGCACTCTCACTATACGAACAGTAATCACAAACACCAGCTATAATTATGAAGCTACAAACCTTGTAGCTTCATGCTATAATTATGAGCGTCCTCCTTGACTACAGAAAACGGCATCATTATTCATTCCGTGAGCACTGCATACAGACTATTAGTATATGCTCTTGTAAATCACTCTCTCTTGTTGACCAATCAATAAGCCCCTTCGGAGATGCAATCTGAGCATGAGTAGATAAAGGTCATCTGTATCAAATTCTAAAACCCACTGACACTAATATTCGATATGTGCTCATGAATGTCATGTAATCATTATTCAATTATGCACTAATGGTGCATTCCATGATATCCAGGTGGAAGTATTCTTTTTAAAGGGGGAAACAAAAGCTATTCATGAGGCACCTCTATCACTCCAGAGTTATTTTTCTGAAATGCACATAAAGGGACCCTCCATGTCTAAAATATCTGTGGATATTTGGGGTCATTTGTACAATCTCAGTACCATGCGCTAACCCCGAACTGGCTTATTACTGTACAAACAATTCTCTTTATGATAATAGAGGGTGGTATACAAGACTCCAATCAATAAAGTAAAAAGTAAATGTGCAGGATGTTAGAATAACACACACTACAACATGAATAAGGCAGAGTGGACATAGCAATCACAATGGGTTTGGGAGTATACAGGTGGGTACATTTTGTGACGACCAAGCCATTGTTTTTTTCAGTACAAACGCAAAGTTTCGAGACACTAGATTAATAACTTGTGTTTTGTTTGATAAGGTTTTAATGCATTTTATTTGTAGAGAATATGATACACTGCCTTTCATTTTAGGACAGGTGTACAAAAGGATTTTTTTTTGTGGGGGGGGATCTTTCAACCCCCCCAACAAAAAAAAGAAAAAAAAAAGAAAAAAAGAAAAAGAAAATCAGACGCATGGCATACGATGTGTCTAAACGACTTGTTCCAAATGCAACAGAACGAAAAAGGGGTCCTTATCCGCGCATTACATAACTCAAGATGAAGATATGAAGGGGGTTTTCCACCTTTTTTCTAAGAGCATATACCTCACGAATATAATAAGACTTTCCTTCTCTCAAACCACCGTTGTAACTGTAACTGAAATAGAATGGCGGTGTCTATTTCATTTCTCCTCGGTATACAAGATGCCAATGAAAGACTTTAACTAAGCGCGTCTCAAGGGAAACATGACATATCACCTTCTTTTCCCATTCGAAATTTCTGTGGGTGATTCTAATTGTCGGAAATTTATAAGTTTAGGGACTATCGTAAAATCTCTGTCGGCAAATCCTGATATTTCTTTTTTTTTTAATTCTGTTTTGACTTTGTTGGCAATTTTTTTTTGTCTAAAAATGGAAGGCATGTTAAACACCCAAAATGACTATATGCCTATTAGCTTTATTACTTTATCATAAAAGTTTTTAGTGGCAGTGCAAATGTTAGCAATGACGACAACACTGTATCGAAGACGAAAGTGACGAAGATGTATGAGACATCCACCAGCTGCAAAATACCGCCGGTGTGACGATTCTCTTTCCTTGTCATATCTATCTAAAGTACACTGAAGTACATCTCTCTACAGTGTTTTAAGAGCAAATACAATAAAGCCTCTGACCTCTTTGATGACACGACAGAAACTGTTTGCTCAATTCATGAAATCGGTCAAAATATATAACGTAGTTTAAACATTCAATTTAATCGCACAATGTGGATCCATATCGGAGAGACGGTTAAGAGAGGTGACGTGACTGAAGCAGAGTGATTCCTGAGTTTCCATCTTTTATGTCGGGATTCTATTCAGTCACATGACCATAACATTTTCGAACAAATAAAGATTGGATTTATGAAGGACTTATGATACATGAATGGAAAACAAAAAAGGCTTCACGATGAGGGGAAAGTGGAGGAGTTAGTCAACCTTTACTAAAATGTGTGCAAATGCAGTTTGAAGGACACGCACAACAAATCAGACTAAAATTGAGGTAATTGCAAAATTTGTAACTCCTTCGGATAGAGACTCAGGGGCGGATACAGGATTTTAAGAAGGGGGACGCATTTCAGAAAGGGGGGCGCACACTGAGGAACCCTCCGTTTGACGAAGCTAAACGGCCATCTAGGGGGTCCGGGGGCATACTTTGTCAGACAAAACGGGGGGGGGGGGGCGCACGCCCCTTGCGCCCCCCTCTGGATCCGCGCCTGAGAGCCGATATTTGTCGATAAAATATATTGACTTCAATTCGCGAAAGGACAAATTTGTTCTTCTTCCATTGCACTGTCTTTCGCAAACAATCATGAGATCCTTCGGGGGAGTATATACGATACAATAGATCATGCAAGGCAATATTTATCTACGTCTCGACACCATACAGCTTCGAGTAGCGTAATTGTATCTCCTTTTGAAGAGGGTCTATTCCTATATGCTCTACATTTATGATTAAAAATCTGCATGCGGAATAATGACTGATTTTGCACAAAACGAGGATTAGATATTCAATAAAGCATATTATACGAAATTCATTTTGCCTGTAAATGAAACTTTTCCGTGTTTTAAAATTTGAGACAAGCGTATATCATGATTATTTTCACAACAAAATGCTAACATCCGTTAGAAATATCTAATCAAAGCATAATGGGACATAATGCAATTCAACCCGATACAAAAAAAAAATGATCACCTTAAAAATAAATCTTTTTCATGATATTCCGTTTGGCGTATATTGTTTTAGCGGGGTAACCTCGCTAGTCATAAGGACCGCTATTCTTAACGCGTATTAAATGAATAGCGGTTTTCTATGAATAGCGGTCCTTATGAATAGCGGTCCTGATGAATAGCGGTCCTTATGAATAGCGAGGGTAGAAGCAGAGGCATTAAACTGTGACATAGTGTGTGAGGGCTCAGCCATTGAAGAGGCACTGGAATCATGGGGGGGGGGGGCACTAGGTGGATAATAATGTACAATAATAAGGCCGCCGAATTGGCAGGTCACGTTCCTTTCCCCTTTCTCTTTCTTTTCTCTCAATATCTCTTGTTTCCTCTCCCCTTTTTCGGACATTTTAGGGGGAGGGGTACGTGTCCCCGTTCCCCCTGTAGGTATGTCACTTGGCATATCATTGTTATGTGGGAGGATTTCACTCTACTCTCAGGGTGATATACTATTAATACCCCAGTCACACCCAGAGGCGGTGGAACGTCTGGCTCAGACAATGCAAATGGGGGGGGGGGGCACCTATTGTCCGCCAAACAAAAGATGCCCCCACTTCCATTGTCCGAGCTTGGCGTGTCGCCGCCTCTGGTCACACCAGACTGTGACTGTGATATTACTGTTCGCAGAGACAGACAAACTAGTTGATAAGAAAAAAAAGTAAACGATATATTATCATAGAGAGGTACATAGATACGAATGTTTTTATTTGTTTGTTTCTTTGTTCGTTTTGGGGATAGTAAAGTCGATCGGTCGCACCGAAATACAGGGCCGAATTTTAGTATCAGTCCCATAATGGATTTAAAGAAAAAAGAAATCTGTGGAGCGTATTTGCCGACGTCTCTTTTGTCTTTAAATCAAATGTCGGTCAACAATCAATAAAACATTCCACAATAGCAGAGGCAGTTTGTGATTGATATAAAAGAATAACCTCAATTCAGTGATCGATTTGCATTTCAGTGCCACGCAAATCAATATCAAACTTGGGGTCATTATGGAATTCACATTTCACGGTGACTGAACTGTCTTTTCTTATCTGACTATTGACAACCATTATACTGCATATCACACGTAGGCAAAATACCCCATACTGAGATTTGATGGGTCCAGTGTCTCGATCTCAACATTTATTTAAACGACTCGTCATTTGAGAAAAGATCGTGATGTTTATTCAGATTTAAAGTTTGAACTAGAGTGATGGGACTATGATTTATTTGTATTTCACTCGAATGTTTTCATACATAATTTTACATGTAATGACAGGTCATAATTGGTCTATTTATCTTTCAAATCATTATGCTATCAAATCGCTACCGATATTGAGAGTCATATCCATACGTTCAAATGGATGGGGTTTTTTTTACATACGCGATGTAGGCCTATACAATAGACCAGTGGGGCATTGTGATATTCTTTTTTTTCACTCAGGCATAGGATATCTGTTCATTTTGTGTGTTTTTTTTTTTTTAATGTTTAAAGAAATACAATTAATTTATCTTTCTCATGCGTTAATTGAATCCCGTTCAAGATCTTAGGTGTAATATAAAACAGTGTTTCTTGTACTAGTTCAATTAGGTTACTAATGAGTTAATGCACTGAAATGCGATAATTTTGAAGTATGTGAGCAAACTAAAAAATCTATAAATGGATTCTCCCTCTTGTTGACGATCGTCATAAATGACGAGACATTGTTGAGGTAAAGAGCCGTCAGTCATTATAAGACCTCTCAAACCCAAGTTAACCGCAGTGTCTTTCCGTGGTTAGATTTTTGTATATCGAGGGGCCTCATTGCATGAAGGTTATTAATGCACAATCAATAAATGATACTGACACATTATAAGCTGAGTCTAGTTTTTCGAAGGAAGGGGGGGGGGGCAGCCTCCTCCCAAAAATGCCGAAAACTTGAATATGAAAGATGGTCTATACAGCTGACATAATGTCGACGGAATGTGCCTACTAAAATCTCTAATATTTCACCCCACGGCTACACTGATGATGCAAGACCATCACTGAACTTATATTATGCTGTAATTATCGGATAATGATTTTATAATTTTCAAGAATCTTTTCCATTTTTCCCCTTTTTTACAGGTAACTATTTAGATCCCCTCAAGGCATGCTCACTATCTGGAGAGAACGGAGTACCTGTAGGAAAGTCCGAGTCGGCAACCTTCTCGAAATACAACTCTATCATCAAACAATCGCGCCGGAATGCGACGAGGGCTTCCGTGCTCAACGATGTCGAGAGAAGCCGATTTGATTCCATCGTCAAGCGAATGGAAAGCGAACACATTTACCACACCGCCGTACTCGATCGTCAAAAGAGGCAGTTCAGAAAATCTCTCCAAGTGCTAGAGAAGGACAGACGGGCGGTGAAGCGTTATTTTGATAAGGGCGGGAAATGGGTGGCGACGCCGCTAAAGCTGGTCGATGGCGTCAACTCGAAGATGAATAGACTTGAGAGGCATGACTTACTACCACCTATTGAAGCCGTGGCCGCCGTGCAGGAGGTCAACACTGAAAATGAAATACTTGGACACCCAGTAGATCGACCAATGTTGGACAATGTAGCAACAGAAGTTGTCCAACCTGATTCAGACCAGCTGGCTGAGGCAACCAAGATGGACGACCCTGAACCGCGAATGCCTCCCAGCTTCCCTGCGCGTCGTCTGCAAACCATGCCAGTGGTGTCGGCTTCCAGCTCGACGCCGAAGCCACCAGAAAGGTTCTATACAGGCGACGACATGGACACAATGAGAGAACAAATAATGAGTCGACATCATGATACCGATGATGATAAGAATCAAAACAATGACGTTTCTGCTTCGATATGAACGTTTCTGTTTTTGCAACAAATCAATCATTTCGGAACCTGTAAAGGCTCCCTTTAATCGGTCATATAGTTTGTTACGATTTGCCACTGTAAATGCTTGTTTCTTGCATATCAACTTGCCGTGTTTTCCTGTATACCCCGCCCATCACGTTTTTATACAGCCTTTATAGAAACAATGGTAGGTCTTAAATTGCAACAACAAAAAAGCAAATACTTGTAGGTTTATTTCGTTCTTTAAAGTTGAACATTAGGATTCAAGTGATATCCTTTTAGATCAATATAGTTACAGTCCGTTTTAATTTAATTATTTTTGTAATCAGTACTCATTAAAAGGTATTTTAAGTATTGAAATAGTCAAAACAGAATTTGTTTAGAGGATACGAATGTATACAGATATCGCTAAATATATGAAACTTGTATAAGTACAAGGCGTCAACTTCACTGAGGCTGAAACAAGTCAATAGCAATTTATGGTTTTTATCGCTGAAAAGGAGCCATATGAAAAATAGTCACTGGTTGTAATAATTATGAAGAAATATAGAACAGGTCCAAAATGTAAGATAATACCTATATATAAAAGCATGATCATGATCATCATTTCATCACATTTGACTTAGTGTGTTTCGTGATATGTGTGTTATTTTGGAGGTGCATGGTTGTTGCAAAAAAAGTGTGTACATTGCAAAATTGATGTTTATGTATAAAACTTGAGTGGAGGCTGAAATGCTTATTACACATAAAACCACGTCAGAGTATAAAGTGTAGTGATTGTGTACAAATGTTATATGAGTTTTATTTTAGCTCGAAATACAAAGGGTAAGCTCAGGATGGACTTGGACAAATATTCAAATATATTCGATCACGAATGAAACATGCAGTACTAGGTCTATTACCCCTTTTTATATTTTAGTAATCTGCATGACAAAGTGTTTTTGAAATATGGTACAGCTGTGTTTGTATTTCTACTTTGGTTTTTAAATTTGTACCGTGTTAATTAACTCAAAATTCAAATACCGTTTCTACCATTTCCTCTGCTCATACAGCGATCAAAATCCGTCCATTAATTTCTTTTTCAAGCGTATTGAAAAAGTACTCAAAATATGACTGAAAATTTAATTTCACCCGAGAAGGTAATTTTGCAGGTATATACGGAAAGGACACGTTTTGTCAAGTCGTGTACAAATGCATAAGTGATTATGGTAAAAGCTAGCTTGTTTGTAATAAGATGATCGTAAATGTAAACTTTTAAATATTTTTTTTATTGACTTGAAATAACCAGTCATATTAAGAACTGCCATTAAAATAAAGATTCATAATATTGACATTTAAGTGGGAATTCCAGTGTTGTCGTTATTCTTCTTTCATGTTCTTAAAATAGAATCAACGATGGGTACAGGGCGACCCCCTAAAAACACACTCCCGTTATGTAAAGTAAATATAATTTTTTAAAAGCTGATAAACCATGATCGGTAAAATTTTGTAAGAGCATGTAATTTTGTAAGTGCATGTAGTTTTGTAAGCGCATGTAATTTTGAAGTCATCTGCTATATATAGCTCTGGTAGAATTCCCACATATCATAGCAAATTGAAATATCATGCATGTGATTTTCTTGTTAAGACCTTGTATTTCTCATTATAAGAGCATTGCTTACTGTCGTCCCATTTTGAGCATTTCATTGAAATCAGTAGCCTCATTAGCCTGTAACAGATCCTATGCTGAATAGGTCACCCCTCTCAAGAAAATTATGCTGAATTGAGTCTGGTGCTATCCAGACCAGTGCCGGTGTAGCGGCACATACGGTTCTGCGGCAGATACCGTTCTAAAACGGCCAAGAACATTATCTGCCGGCGGATCGTGTTCCAACCATGGTTCCAACCCCGGCAGATACCGTACCTATTTCTCTTCGGCAGATATCGTTCTTGCTATCGTTTCTCTGTACTATGTACGTACGTAGGTACGTGCACACTTGCCGCGAATTATGAAGTGTGGTGCTACTACTAACTCTGTTAGTTCGAAAAAGAGGTGTAGCTTTAATTGAGAGCTACCTCAAAAATTCAACGACAACCTCAAGGCTCAACGAACAATAACATGACGAAGGCTATTCGTAGAAAGGCCAAGAAGTTTATTCTCAAGACTCAAATATGATGATGATGAGGCCCTATGTCTTCACTATGTTGGCATGGTTGGGGCATGCGGAGCTGGTGGAGACGCCAGCTCGCGCTCGGCTCCTACTCCTAGCCAGGCCCCTAAAGCTCCGCCATTTTGTCAGAGACATTTGAACACGATTTGAACGCGCCCGAAGCCCCCATTAACATACTATGAATTATTCATTTCTTAAGATGCTCCCAACATCCATACATGCTCTTCACGCAACAAAAACAAAAACGCGGGTCAGCGTCGAGCATGCGCATTGAGAGAGGTCAAGTACACTTAATTTATTCATGTATGTTAATGTTTTCATGATATTGATTTTGACGACTTACCAGCATTGGCGAATCAGTGCCTTCCATTTTTTATATAATTATAATAATCAACAATAGAGTGAGAAGCTACGTACGTGCCATACTTCACTGTTGAAAAATAAATATGAAATCAAACTCGGTTAAGCTGTGTCACAAGAAACGAATCCATATGTGGGAACTTCTGACAGTAATTAAAATATATATAATTATTGTTTTGTTTTGTTGTTGATTTTGTTTTAAAGCAAACTTGGAATTGAACTCCCGGCCCCACCCCTAGGGCCAGACCTACCAGCTCCCCCCCCCCCCCCTCCCAAAAAGAATCACTAACTCATGCGGCAAAGGGGGGATATTGAAACTTTCTTTTCCCTTTTTCTTCCCATCTTTCTCACATCGTTGCCTTTCTCATTATATCATCTCACAAGTTATCTCTTTCATTATCTCTTAATTTTCTCTCTCTCCCTCTTTCTCAAACACTATTTCTCCCTCACGTCCTGTTTCATCACTCTATCTGCAGTTAGATTTGATTCATTGAAAAAAACAAAAGAAAAACAAAGAAATACATGTACTATTGGATTACTGCTAGTTAAATGTTCATAAAACCAATTTTAATTACTTAGTACATAGCTCTTCACAATAATATAATTTTATTTTATAATTGTTTAGTTTATGTGATGAAATCTGCAATTATGATGCCCAGTCGATCTAAAACAAATTTGCTAACCTTCTGCTTGATTATTTCTCTACGTTATCTTCGATCACAAACCGATTGTTTTACCTTATGTTTTTTGCATCTACTAGTACATGTCATTTTTTCAATTGTGTATTCCATCATTCCATCATTTTAACACAACGTATATTTATAATGTACATGTATTTGTTCTACTAATATCAAAGGGCCCTATAAGTATTATTCTAAACTTTTATAGAAATAACTTATATGATGCCCTACACGAAAACTTCAAACATATACTTTATATTACTAACAAGGAGTACATTTTCATCACAACTGAATTATTAAAATCAAATGACCTCACCTGCTACATGGAAGTATTACATTTGTTGATTTATTTGGAATTTTTGAACACATTATAGGTTCCTGACACGTATTTTTTTCTTGTTGCAAGCCCTCCAAAAGTCACTCAGTGGGGGTTGATTTCATGATTTCATGGGTCCAGTTTTCCCTCCATAATTCTCTAACACACCCAAAAAAGTTCTAAAAGGGGGCACAAAATAGGAGGGAGCACAATGTATACTGTTCTTTCAAAAGGGGGGGGGGGGGGCACGGGCTGGGATTGCCCCCTCCCTAAATCCACCCCAGATAATTTTTCATGAACCTGATAACCTTTTTTTTTTGCTCTGCCCCCAGCTACACTAGTGCCCTAACTCCCAAACCACAAAGTCTCCATTGAAACAATGACCAACTAATGTACATTTCAGAGTTGGTTGAAATTGATCCACACATACCAAGGGCATAATTATTTGACTTGAAAATGAAAGATGGTTATGTTAATTTTCTCTACATACATGTAAGGCTCTCTAGATGAACTAACCTGTTTTTTTCCAATTTCTCAATACTGATTGTCTTTGGCATTTAAAATAGTTTTTTATCATATAAACAGTATTTGAACTTACAGACTTTCCCAAAATGATAATTTCAATCATCAGATATACATGTAAGATCAGTTCATTGGATTTTTTTTTTTACTTGTTGAGATGCACAATGGATCAAAGCATAACCTCACTGGGCCTGGCAATCACTTCAGTAATGTAAGACAAGCAGTAGGGCAATTCAAATCTGCACTAAAAACATACTCATTCAATTGATTAATATAAATAATATAATAATATAATAACAAATAATTAATATAACATTTCCGGCAGGTTTCCTACTTGTTTCTCACCCTTTCCTCAGTGCATTGAGACATTTTTCAAAGGTATTACACGAAATATAAGAACTGGGCACTCTTGCATAAAAAGTTGCGATTAAACGCAAACTCAAAAATGAAACACATGTCCAAAATACGCGTTCCTGATTGGTTGAAAATAAATTTGCGTTTAATGATTAATTGCAAGAGGGCCCTGTTCTATTGTTATCATTATTATTATTATTATTATTATCATAAACATATTAGGGCCCAGGAATTGTCACTAGGCCATCTCGAAGAGGAAACCCTCAACTCAATAGGCTTCATGAGCTAAATGCATCTACATGAAAGAATTGGCTGTATTAGAATTTATAAAGCGACATGTGGAGGGGCGGGTAAAGGTGCCACATGTATGTGAAAAAGCTTTAGATGCAGTATCCTTTTCCCTTAAATGTGCTTGTTACAATAAGTTCAGACTCTCCGGATTGCAATATGAAGGAACTGATCTGTTGTAGCCGCCATAAAGCTGAAGAGGTCAAGTTGAACTCCATGCATGTCTGTTGAATGAAATGAGAAAAGAATGGAATTAATCACGTTGAAATCACATGATATGCAAATCATTGAACACATTGGCAGAATGGGGGGGGGGGGGCACTTCCGGCCTCCTCCCTTTTCAAAGAGCAGTGTACATTGTGGGCTCTCCTTTTAAAATTATGCCCCCCCCCCCCCTTTGAACTAATAAGCTTCTTTCTTTCTTTTTTTTTTGCTTGTCAGAGAATTTGCAGGAAAACTGGACCAAAAAAATCTGTCAACCCTTTTTCTTCTGAGATAAGTCCCCCCCCCCCCCACCCCCTTTTACAAAATCTATCTTTGTGAATGAACCAAGGACACCCTTTAGTACCTCAGTTGTGTGAGTGTATGCAAAGAAACCTATTCATACAGCTGAGCCTACCTCTCTTAACTTCAGCAAGTCGGTAGTTCTTTCTTCCTCTCTGAATTGTCTTTACTCAAATTGGGATATGCCTTCAGGATCCGTTGTTACTGAAGAAGAGAAGCATCATCCTGGAAAAATAAAATAGTTCATACATCACATAATAAGTATTTATACTCCATTCATGGTGGCCTCATACATAGATTCCTTTCACAGATTCTATCTGAAATTGTAATGTCTTTCTTCAGATATATTTCAAAATAAATTTTAGTACATAATTTTTTTTTTTTCATTTGATATTCTACTTGCAATTGTTTGCGTACACGTATTATTGAAAAGGGTTGAAGAACACTCTCAAAGGAACTAACCTAATGTATTTACTTGTCAACACATTTTAGATCCCATAAAACCCTCTTGTATTTATTATATACTTCGGATAACATACATCTATCCTTGTATAAGTAGTACCAATCTATCATTCCATCTTTAAAATCTGTAAATCCTCAACTGGATCTTAACATTCCCATTGAAATAACCATGGACTTTAATTGATTTCCAAGATTAGAACTCTAGATCTAGAACTACCATACCTGTCATGTAATCAGGGAAGTGAAAATAAAGTGGCATCCTAGTAGTAAGACCTAGATTTACATTGCATTTCGCCTGTCATCTCCAATAGTTAGTGGTAGTAGTACGTTCATGCATTGATGGGTAGATACAATGTAGAACAAAACCCTTGGTAGGTCTGCATATTCTTCCTTTCATGTCCATCTGAAAAAAAAAATTGAAAAGGATAATTGATAGTGATACTCTAGTATTACCTTTCAACAATTTTTTTGGTCCTCCCTAATGAAATGAAAATGACTAGCCCATTTGATTTTGATTCCTTCCCTGCTACACTAAGTAAAAAAACAAAAACAAAACAAAACAAAACATGCATGCCCTGACTTCTCTTAAAGTTCGTTTTCAAATTCAATCAAATTTTAATCAAAAGTTAACAACGCTATAGAGGTTTATTCTTTTAATTCTAATCTAATATCATTTTAACATTACAATGAGTTGAATCGGGCAGAATTAGGCCTAGAGTGAAGACTAACTAGACCAGGACCCCCCCCCCCCCCCCCCCCAAATTCATAATTCAATCACTGACCAGGCTTTCTTCCATTAGGCTAGTAATGTGCTTTGCCCTAGACTGTAGTGTCTAGGACTATGTCTAACTGTTACGATTAGATCTACATGTACGTTAGACTAGACTAGATCTAGAAAATCTAGACTTAGAGTTAGACCACCGAGTAGGAGTCTAGATCAGATCTAGTCTATGTGGATTTTAGGACTTGTCAAGACAAGACCTAGGCTAGGCCTACGTCAATGACTGGTTATATAATTATATAAATAAATAACCATTAATATAGGCCCTACAAAAAAAATCAGTACATCTAACAGTTAGACCTTTGTGTAAGTTAGATCTAACTTAGGTAGATCTATAGAGGTCTAGGCCTACATGATACTTGTTAGGTCTAACTGTCAGATCTAGCTTAACTAGATCTAGATTCTATGTCTACATCTAACTTAGATAACCGATTTGTCAAAGAAGTTTGGCCCTAGCCACCTCAATCAAAATCATGGAACTTGTGAATTGCTGAAATCTTCACACCAGAGCTTGAAAAACTAAATTAATCTCGACAAGCCACCTGGTCCTAGTTAATATGTTAATGTCACATTAGAGTCAAGCTAGATATTTTTCCGACTAAGTTTTGAAATTATTTGTTCAAACAGTTACTTTGGATCAGTCACTGACATTGATGGGGATGAAATTGTCTGTCCCGGTATTGGTATTTGATTTTATGATACGGTCCCGCCCGAAACTCCGGTAAGCTGCCAAGAGTGACAGGGGTGGTAATGGCAATCGAGCTGAAACTTTAGCTCAGAACGATAGAAAATGTAATGAAAGTTTGACAACAGATAGCCCACATTTTTATAGCATACAGTACTTTCAAATACTTTCAAAATGTACAGAAATTGCAGGAGATTCCTCACATTGGTAGTAATTCATATGAATGTTATTCTATTTATGAAATTTAAGCGTAATTATAGTTGTACTCACCGGTAAACTTTTCCCAAGAAATTCACACTTCGTGCGGGTGACGTCATTACATTGACTTTACACACAGCGGAAGTGACGAAAAAGGTCATATTTGTTGTCGATTAATTCTTTTGGATAATTGTAATATTCATGAGGTAAGGTCCAATCAGAGCTGAAAATTGCCGGGATACGCAAAGCAAAAATAAATAATGCATGAAGTGAAATCGGATTTTTATGCTAATGGGGGCTTCGGGAGATATGAAATGTCTCTCGGGGGGCGGAGCCTAAATACGCTTAAATACGCTTAGATTGAATGGTGACGCTGTAGCTTATATGCAAATGAGGCAAATCCGCGGGTGCTACCTTTTCGTCTATACTATTTAATTTGTCTATGCTCCTCATAGACAAATTAAATAGTATAGACGAAAAGGTAGCACCCGCGGATTTGCCTCATTTGCATATAAGCTACAGCGTCACCATTCAATCTAAGCGTATTTAAGCGTATTTAGGCTCCGCCCCCCGAGAGACATTTCATATCTCCCGAAGCCCCCATTAGCATAAAAATCCGATTTCACTTCATGCATTATTTATTTTTGCTTTGCGTATCCCGACAATAATCAGCTCTGATTGGACATTACCTCATGAATATTACAATTATCCAAAAGAATTAATCGACAACAAATATGACCTTTTTCGTCACTTCCGCTGTGTGTAAAGTCAATGTAATGACGTCACCCGCACGAAGTGTGAATTTCTTGTGAAAAGTTTACCGGTGAGTACAACTATAATTACGCTTAAATTTCATAAATAGAATAACATTCATATGAATTACTACCAATGTGACGGATCTCCCGGAATTTCTGTACATTTTGAAAGTATTTGAAAGTACTGTATGCTATAAAAATGATGGCAATCTGTTGTCAAACTTTCATTACATTTTCTATCGTTTTGAGCTTATGTTTCAGCTCGATTGCCATTACCACCCCTGCCACTCTTGACAGCTTACCGGGAGTTTCGGGCGGGACCGTGTCATAAATTCAATCATCCCCATCAATTTCAATGACAGAGATCCAAACTAACTGTTGGAACAAATACTTTAAAACTTTAGTCGGAAAAATATCTAGTATGACTCTAATGTGACATTAACATATTAACTAGGACCAGGTGGCTTGTCGAGATTAATTTAGTTTTTCAAGCTCTGGCGGCCTCTGCCTGGTGTGACGATTTCAGCAGTTCACAAGTTCCATGACAATGATTTTGATTTTAAGTTAGAGTTGAACTTAGACCTATCGTAGATCTGCATTTCAAATTTAGTTGATTAGGTCAAACTTCTTTGAAAAGTCGGTTATCTAAGTTAGATGTAGACATAGAGTCTAGATCTAGTTAAACTTATTAAGCTAGACAGTTAGACCTAACAATTTAGTCTAGAATAGATGTAGGGAGGCTCGACCTCTAATAGGCCTAGGCCTATGCCTAAGTTAGATCTTATTTTTATAGGCCCTACTTACACAAATGCCATAGGCCTTCTAGGTAGTAACTGTTACTTTAGATCTAGGCCTACTGATGGTTTTTTTTTAATTTTTTTGTAGGGCCTATATTATTGGTTTATTCATTTATATATATTTTTCAGATGCGAGGCCTAGCCAGTCATTGACGTAGGCCTAGCCCTAGGTCTTGTCTTGGCAATTCCTAGAATCTACATAGTCGTACTACTACTAGTACTAGACTAGTCTACTAGATCTGATCTAGACTCCTACTCGGTGGTCCAAGTCTAGATTTTCTAGATCTAGGCCTAGTCTAACGTACATGTACATGATACATCTAATCGTAATTGTTAGACATAGTCCTAGACACTAGAGTCTAGGGTAAATCACATTACCAGGGGGGTCCTGGTCTAGTCTAAAAATCTATAAAAGTTTAGAATAATACTTATGCATATAGGGTCCTTTGATATTAGTAGAACAAATACATTATAAATATACGTTGTGTTAAAAAATAGTGGATGATGGAATACACAATTGAAAAAATGACACAGATGTGGAAAACAGGGTAAAACAGTCGAAGATAACGTAGAGAAATAATCAAGCAGATGATGAGCAAATCTTTTTTATATCGGCTGGGCATCATAATTGCTGATTTCATCACGTAAACTGTGAACATGGTAAATTATATTATCGTGAGAAGCTAGGCCTATGTAATTAAAATTGCTTTTATGAACATTCAACTAGCAGTAATCCAATAGTAGGCTACATGTATTTTTAAACTTTTTTTTTGCAATGAATCAAATCTAACTGCAGATAGAGTGATGAAACAGGACATGAGGGAGATATAGAGTGTGAGAGAGTTAAGAGATTATGAGAATAATGAGAGAGATAACTTGTGAGATGATATAATGAGAAAGGAAACGATGTGAGATAGTGAGAGAGATAGGAAGAAAAAGGGAAAGAAAGTTTCCAATATCTCTGCCCCCCCCCCCTTGCCGCATGAGTTAGTGATTCTTTTTGAGAGGGGGAGAAAGAGAGAGAGCTGGTAAGTCTGGCCCTAGGGGTGGGGGCCGGGAGTTCAATTCCAAGTTTGCTAAAAAAAATCAACAAAAAAGAAAAATAATTATATATATATTTTTTAATTACTGTCAGAAGTTCTCACATATGGATTTGTTTCTTGTGACACAGCTTAACCAAGTTTGATTTCATATTTATTTTTCAACAGTGAATTGAAGTACGGCACGTAGCTTCTTATTGTTTATCATTTTAATTGTATTGTTGATTACTAGTATTATAATTATATTATAAATGGAAGGCACTGATTCGCCACTTCTGGTGAGTCGCCAAAATCCATATCATGAATACATTAACATACATGAATAAATTAAGTGTTCTTGACCTCTCTCAATGCGCATGCTCGGCGCTGACCCGCGCTTTTGTTTTTGTTGCGTGAAGAGCGTGTGTGTGTG
Source organism: Heliocidaris erythrogramma (assembly GCA_025617745.1). Classification (NCBI taxonomy): domain Eukaryota; kingdom Metazoa; phylum Echinodermata; class Echinoidea; order Camarodonta; family Echinometridae; genus Heliocidaris; species Heliocidaris erythrogramma. The sequence continues at coordinate 23,376,868 of CM046855.1, forward strand.
TGTGTGTAATTGGGTTTTTACAGACGTGTATCAATCAGATATGATTATTTACGTCTGGGACCGACCTTTAACGTCACCATCCGAAAGACGTGACTCAGTCTCGAACCTGGGTCCGCTGAATCAGTTTATAACTTCCACTGGTAGCTGGATTACAGGCGCACGCCACAACGCCCAGTTGCGTGAAGAGCATGTATGGATGTTGGGAGCATCTTAAGAAATGAATAATGCATAGTATGTTAATGGGGGCTTCGGGCGCGTTCAAATCGTGTTCAAATGTCTCTGACAAAATGGCGGAGCTTTAGGGGCCTGATGCTCCTAGCTCCCCGGAAGGTGGTGGCCAACCCTGCGGAGCAGCAGCGGCTGCTGAAACGATGGCACGACGAGAACGGTAATTATAATTTATATCATAAATGATCTAGGCCTAGGCCTACCACGGTATTACTGAATAAAAATCTTTTCGAGCCTTCTTGTCTTGTCTTTCTGTTAATGCCCACAATCAAATTAATGTTGATTATTTTGGCAATTGAACTTGAAGATGGACTTGACCTTACAATATTTTTGCGGGGGACTGGCTAGACAGGATTGGCTTCGTGAGTGTAAAAAAAAAAATAATAATTGGCTAGGCCTATACTTATAGGCTACGCCTTTTAAATCACGAAGCCAGGCGTTCATCCCCAGCAGGCAGCAATGTAATTGAGCACGGGTTAGCATAGACCGAAAATTCTGTCTCTCGTTCGTTAGCTCTTCACTTAGTGAAGAGCCGACCCTATCCAAATTAAGAGGCTAACGAACGAGAGACAGAATTTTCGGTCTAGGGTTAGCATTGGTCAGCATCGCATTATGCTCACCCATGGGAATAGTGACATATTCCACCCCATTGGCACAGCACACAGACAGCTAGAGAGAGATAGAAAAGAGAAGATAGACCTGGAAACACGACTGCAGAAGTAACTGCATTTTCCCAGTAGATCGGTAATAGGTAAAAAAAAATAGGACATGGAAATGCTCTGAAATGACACTTTCCGCGACTCCCGCGGACCGACAGGTCCTTCACCACAGCGTTTCCTCCTAGGGAAACTTTTGGAATTAGTAGGCTATGTCTTTTTGATCGTACATATTTTTACAAAAATTTTTTTAAAAAGAGCATAAGAAATTTCCGAGAACTAACCAGTGTTTGTGTATCCATGCCTCCTCTTGTCATGCAGATATAAAATGGCGGCTGCATGCGACGGGGCGCGATACAACCATAATTATGAGTACAGGCTGTATTAAAAAGGTTACCTGACATCATACTGATGTCAAGATATGAATTATAGGTGACTGTTGACTATAAAATAACATTGCTTATTTTATCTTTCAGATGGTGTCATGTTGTCGGCAAAAACATAACTTGTACTGAATGTGGCCAGACGCACGAAGGAGGTGCAATGCAATATTCGGTTGTGCCTGTGCAGGGCAAGGGCAAAACTATGCAGGATTCCTGGGAGATGTTTGTCGGCACTACCGACTTCAGTTGTGTATACATGCAAGTGGTGAGTGAATTAAATGGAAGTCCAACCTTGAGTACAATATTTCAATGAGAAGTAAGAGAACTATATCAGAAAGAAGTATGCAGATAATGTTGGCAAAGTTTATCATCTCCCAGTAGTACCTGGGGGGCTGCCATTTTGACATGACATATAAGGAATTGTACATATTCCAATAGGAAATGTAAGGAAGATATTTTAATCATTGAGTGAATAGGTCCTGTTCAATAACACAAATTTCCATGGTGGCTCAGTGGTAGAGCGCCCGCCTCATGAACGGGAGTTCGTGGGTTCGATCCCCGACCGAGTCATACCAAGGTTTTTTTTTTTTTAATGGGACCTTCTGCCTTCTAGTCAGGTGCTAAACTTTTTAGAATGAAGAAGGGTAATAATAACTTTATGTTATGCAGGGCCCGCTGTGAGAACAGTTCATAAGAGCTGAAGTGGCTACCCTGGGTAAATAAGAATTATTATTATAATTATTATTTGTGATGAAACTTATGTATTAGGATGAATATAAATATATGTCAACAAAAATGTCTCAATTTCTTTTAGAATACGGCAATTAATTTGAGTAGAAATTCATATTTCTGGCCCTTTCTAAAATAACATAATGTATGCAGACTGCATTCTCACCATTGTTGGCTCAAAACAGATTCACTCATATTTTGCCACTGTTGGCGCCTTTTAATCTGGTCTAGAGTTAGGCGAGTGTGAGTACATCACCAGTCTGTTTATGTAACTTTTTGAAGATTTGTAAATATGTTGTTTTTTTTAATTTAGAAGAATCTTATACATTTATTGTAAATAAAAGGATCCTTTGTTCCTATTACCTTTTGAATTGAAAAGATAAAGCATTGAAAAAAGATAAGACTTTTATCTCTTTCTTTTAAATACAGTCGACATTTCCAGTCACAGAAATTGGCATCACCACATATTCTAAATGCACCAGATATGTTCTGGATTGCAATTAATCGATGGCAGGAGGAGCAGGTTGTTGGGAAGATGTGGCATGAGGAAGACCTACCAAAGAATGCCAACCACCTTGAGGTGCACCACATTCTTGATGTCCTGGCATCGAATGGCGTTCTGGTTGAATATAGATTAAACAGTTTGGTTGTAAGTTACAATGTACCCAATTGTACGAAATTTGAAACCAATTGATCATAACAACAAAATATGCACAGTCCTTCGGTTGTTGGTTGTCTTAAACTCGATGTAAGAGATCAGGTGGGGCATCTGTTTATAGTTCTGAAGATTACTTTGAAGACAGGACATGCTACACATTATTTTAGACAAGATATATCTTTCTTACATTATTGAAAACAAAGTTGTTCATGTTACCTTGGTTGTAATGCTGTTAATGTTAGATTAATTAGCTATTTTTTCGGTGAAGACTGAAACTCAACTGACAGATGTTGAGCAAATTCTTCATTCACTGATGCATAACTTTGAAGACTACATGTACATAATTCTATTGGGAGAACGCAAATTATTGAAGTCAAACCATAACTCCAACCAAGATACAGTCTATCAGGAGGCTGATGTAATTACAACAGTGTTTGATAAGATAGTTACCCACACGTAGTATGATGTTATTTGAAGGTGTCCATGTTAAGATGAAACATTACCGGTCAATGAACTTTGAATTTGGACAATTTTGCATTTTTCATGTATTTCATCTGGTTTTGGTACTGTTATCTTTATTATGTCTAGTAGGATATGGTGTAGAACTTGGTTTCTGGGGTCAGAAATGATGTACACATCTGTTTAATGATATTTTTTTGCCCTTAATCATATTTCACGCTTAACAGCTGCATAGATATGGAGTGGCCATTATACTTGCCTAGTTATGAACCAAGAAGGTTGGTACCACATCGATGACGGCAAGGTCCGTGTGACAGACCCAGTCCTGTCAGACCCAGCCATATATTTGGTTGGGTACACCAAAGGTAAGAAACATGTACATTTTATTTGTTATAATTTTCTTAACTGAAATGGGGTGTGTAATCTTATTCAACATTTAAAGCGGAAGTTCACCCTGGAATTAAATTTGATATGAGTGAAGGTTTGATGAAAATCATCTGAAAAAAAATGAAGTTATGAAAGTTTTGATACTTTGAATGCTTTATGCGAACTTTTCTCACATGTTGCGTAGATTAAATTTCCTAAATTGTCAATATTTCAGAAGAATATTAATTATTTTCCCGAAGCTGTTGATATATCATCAAAACTATCATATTTATGCCTCTATGAAATACATGTATATCTATTCCTCTATTAAGAACCATGAAAAAGGATAAATTGATGGAATTTATAAACAACTCATGGGAGAGCAGCTCACAAGTAATGTCACAAAATCAAAATGTTAAGAATTCCAAACTTTGTTATTCTTTGGTAGATTTTCTTAAAACCTTCACTCATATTTTTCATATATTTTTCTGCATTTTTAAGAACTAATTAAATTCCAGAGTGAACTTGTGGATGCAAGTTGCTTAGAGTTTATCTTGAATTTCCTTACCTATTCCCTATTGGTTTTGTCCTTTTCAATTTGTAGGAGATTCCTTTCCCATAGAACATGTAACATCTCCAAAGCTCGACGAAAGTTGGAAAGAGCAGTTAAATATAATATTAGTCGTCTCCTTTTAAGAAGAATTTGACATCTTCATTATGCAAGGGATTTTTTTTCACTAACATCTGTTAGAGTTATTCGCTATAACTATTCCATAACATATTAGTTATCAGCAGATATACCCTTGATGCCAAATCTTGCTAGTTACTAAATTGCAACATTGCTACGACTAGATGTACGTAGGCTGAAAATTTCAATTTGCCTTATAATAATGTTCTCACATGTATAACTTTTCTGAAAAACAAAAATTCCCAAGTTATAAATGACTTAGCACTGCTCATTTGGTTATCACTAAGCACATGTTACCAGGCCTTTCGTTGTTTTTGTGAAAGGTGCGCATGCTCAGGCAGTTATCATACATGTATAGCAACCACATCTGTCTGAGAATGCGCTCTCTGCATCTTCAAATTTGATACCACATTGTAAACTTCTGACATAGACAGAGGATTGCCGTCAAACATTTGCGTAAACAACAATAAATTCATTGGCCACTCTTAATCTATTGCTGTTTTTTATTTTGGACAAATACAAACAACCTTTGCAACTCTCTTTTTAAAATAATATGCAGTATAAGAAATTGGATGAGAGAATAATAATGATTTAATTGACTCAATGACCCACTACTACGCCTTGCTGCTAACCCGCCTCTTTGGTCTAGTACTTACGGCATTGGAGTTTAATCCATGTCTAATCCAACACGGACTACTTTTTATGACATTAAATTCCACAAATTTAGAGTAAGGCAGATACAAAGTAATAGAGCTGACAGGTTCATGTAGTAAAAGTGTAAGTCAATAGCACAAATCAAAATCAGATCAAAAGTTAGCCTACTAGAAACAACTAAATGTCAGATCAGAATCAAGGCCGTACGCAGCGGGGGGGCAGGGGGGGCAGTTGCCCCCCCAGAAATTTCAAAATCATACTTTTTTTTAATTGGGTTTTAGACTTCAAGTTATGGGTTCCTTTGAAAGCGATCATCTTGCCCCCCAGGAAAAAATTTCTGCGTACGGCCTTGATCAGAATGTATGATAAAATGAAGAAAAATATAAATGAAATAAGCCAGAGTTTTTAACTGGGGCCTGACCTGTACATTCATCTCCATGTTAATGGGCATTACAAATTGAAAATGGGAAATTTGTTTGCCTTCAAAAAAAATTATATTACATTTTGCAATTATTCTGAATAAACTGTAGGTGTAGATATTTTCATTACCTGATCTATGGATCTTTTTTCTTTTACTGTTTACACAACATGAATTATTGTTGTACCATACAGTATGAAATTGTGTTAGAGTCTTAGAGAGGAAATATTATTATTATTTTTAACGTAAATCAATTGGAATGTTTTTTTTCATCTAACTTAATCAAATTTCTTGAAATGTTTCCATTTGATACAGCTTCCTGCTATCTTCTCACACCTTCGAAAGGTGATCGCACGCGATGTGCATTAAGTGGTTCTTAACTGGTCTGATAGTATAATGTTCTTGTCAACTAAAGACCATTCAAGGACCAGCTTTAAACTTGGCTGTGTATATGCATATGGGAGTGACAATGATCTGATATGATGTGGGAGTCAAAGGTCAACGGTCACAGAGGTCATTATTTTAAAAGTTTACATGTTAGGTGTGTAATATATTCTTAAAGTAGATATTCAAAGAAAATCAAATATGGCAATTAATGTATCACTAGAAACTGGGAAGCTTACAGATGGCAATCTTATAAGTTTTATGTCAACTGCGTATCTGGTGATTATAAAAACAACACAAATAAAAGCTCTTCTCAGCATCTGGAATATCCGAGGATTCGCCAGAAATATAGCGATGTTTTGATGTCGTCACACTCGGGATCGATCCTGCTTAAGCAGACGACGTCCTATAATGAATGAACGTAATTGCAATGCAATTATTTATCAAATTATAAAGAGTTTGGTGTATTTAAACATGACCTTATTTCACACCATTATAAAGGGAAAGTGAAACTGATTCTGATAGCTAAAACCGTTTGATTGTAAATACATAGGAGAAGGGTCAATGATCAATGAAATAAACCCCACTTTCAAATTGAAAAGCCCTCCGAATAATAGCAGGATGGTATTCGTTCCCTCTTGAAACGCCGAACATGCCCCGGTGCAAGCAGCTGAAAATACAATGGCGTCTTATTTTGTTTACAAGTGACTGATTCCTTTATTTTTTAACGCTGCATTTTTCATCAAAATAATACCATACACGAAGTTAAGAGTGAGGCAACAGACTAACATTAAGACTGACGCTAGTGAAGGAAGAGAAATAAGTGAAGAGGAGATGACAAAATAGGCTCTGAAAAATGTGTAAGATGTTATGGGACATCGTCTGCTTAGCCAGGACTGGTCCAGGGTGTGTCGTCACATATCTCAGCAGCGTTCGAGGAGCTCTTCAGCTGCTATATCGGGGGCTGTATTTTACCGTTTTATAATTGATAATAATCATTACTTCAAATGTTTCCAAGCGTTGAATTTGGATAACCTTGTTTAATTTATGCCATCTATGCAATAATAAGTATTAAGCCAATATTTAAAATCATCAACGTTCTACTTTAAGTGATAATGGCAGAGGCATAACTTTTGACTGCACGTAGTCAAGACTTCATTTAGTTTGGAATAGTCATACCCCTCTTATGCAATGGTGGCACAGGTATTACCAAACTTAGACTGTGTAACTTTCCATTTTTATATTTAGAACATTGCGACTACAACAAAAACATTATTGATAACTGGGAAATATGGATAGCATTATTTAATATGATAGCCTATCTAACAAATATTATTTCATATTTCATATTACAGGTCTGTCTGGCTGCATGATCTGCTACATGGTGTGAAATGGCGTTCAATCATGGGGCATAGCAATGTGCCGACGAGGTAAGACGCATCACGAAACTTCACGAAACTTCACACACCTGACCTTGTCAAAATCAAGATTTGCATGTACATTCCAGTTCATATATTTACTTTTATATTCCTACAAACATGTACATGTATCAGTTGAACCTATTCTGACTGTTCTGAAGAAAATCTGTTGCTGCTGCAAATCGTGTTCATTACTAATTTACGAAAATGTAGTCGCATGTTGTCACACAAAATTTTTCTACAGAAATGGACGTTTTGCATACATTGGAATAAAAAATATTGTTTTTCTAAATTGCTCCCTAATACTTCCATTTGTGTATTTAAGACCTTTGATTTCTTTTTCACATGATCGACGTTCAAAGAACTTTGACCATGTTGTGGTATCAACATTGAAATCTTAACCAAGGTTAACTTTTTGAAATGTGATCATAAATTTGAAAGTTAGTATGGATTACTTACATGAAAACTTGGACATATGGGTAATCAATTCAAAGGTCATTTTGGGTCAACGAACTTTGACCACATTGTGGTATCAACATCAAAAACTAACCAAGTTATGATCTTGAGTTTTCAAGGTAATATTGAAAGTATAAATCCCTATCGCATAAAACTTCATTATATCGTTATCAAGAATTGGCAAATAGGTGAATGAATTCATGTCACTAGGCAAAGGTCAAAGGTCATTTGAGGTCAATGAACTTGTATTTTATTATCAAATGAATTTTTTATTGGAAAATTATTCATCTTAGTTGTTTTCAAAGTCAGCACTGCTGCTAAATTAAATCATGTAATGCAGGCGAGACTGCCAGAGGTATTCCACTTGTTTTTTTATCTTATCTTTCATGCTATTTATCTTGTGTCTCCAGCACATTTGTACAAAATACCCTGGTGAATTTGTTTAAAAGGTTAATCAAGGAGTTTCACCACTTCAGAATTTGATATCAACAACCTTATTGTTCATTTTCATATCAAAAGGTCGAGCATGAACTAGTGAAAAGAATACAACAGAAGTATCTTCTTCATGAAGAACACAAGTTGGGGTAAGCTGTACTTTGCAACTTGTCAGGGGTTAACCCTATTCTACTGGGGGGGGGGGTCAATTTGACCCCCCCCTCGACATTTTGCGCGATAATTCTGCAACGTGCAAAGATTTTGCCGCGCCATTTCATGACTTTTTTCTTTGAAGTCTCCGCATATTTTGAGACCAAATTTGCGATGTCCGGTAGACCGTTCCGAAATTACATAATGTTTTGTACATGCACGTCGGCCCCAAAACAGCTCAAATTTGTGATTTTGTGTGCAAATCCAATGCAAATTCTGTTTTGGGGTTAAATTGATATTAATTAGATTATTTCAAATTTAAATCATTGAAATTAATTTATTCTAATGTAAATAAGCTTGAATAACTGTCCCCAACAAATTTCGGCAAAAAAACAATAGAAAACAAAAGATCGAAAAACAAGAAAATACATAAGAAATTAGCAAAACAATAAAAAACATAAGAAATTAATTTTGATTGTGGATTTTTTTTGCAAGGAAATTGTTCAATGTGTCTTGAGGAATACTGACACAAAAAATTAGCGTTCTTTCAGCCTTTTTTATGGAGTTACAGGCAAAAACATAAATTCATGCATAAATTTGCATAATTAATTAACTAAAACTAGAAAATCAATAATTTTCTTGAATTTAACTTTATAATCTTGTAGCTTACATCCGGCTCTATGTTCAGGCAAAATTTCGCGGCAATCGCGCGATCAGCGGCCGAGATCTGAAGGGGGGGTCAGATTGACCCCCCCCCCAGTAAAACAGGGGGTCAAATAGCCCAGTTGGAATAGGGTTAAATGTGATTTAGAGGATACTCTAAAATAAAGTCCTATAGAAGTTAAGGGAAAATCACCTGGAATTTAATTTGTTTTAGAAAAAGCAAAAAACAAAATAAAAATATCAGTGAAGGTTTGAGAAATATATCAAAGACCAACAAAGCTATGAATATTCAAATTTCTGATTTTGTAAACATTCAATAAAATTGGAACCTTTACAAATGTGTTATATAATAATTTTAATAAATAATTAACCGTGTTCACCTGTATGAAACCATTTTTTCTGTCCTTTCTCTTATCTCATTGTACAAGATTTTTGTGCAAGTTATATGTATTCCATGGCCTGGGTTAAAAAACTGGTATTAAATTGATGTAATTTGAGGCTCATAATTAAAAGAAAATTTCCATATCTCACTTTCTTTCTAACCCTATAATTGTATGGCAGAGGTAAATATTTCCCTTTTGAACTACACCAAGTGTACCTTTTTAAATTAGACTTATAAAGCTTTGCTGAAAGACCAAATCAATTCCATTTCAGTGTACATACATGTGCATATTCTAATTCTCTTATTATCGTACTCATTATCTAACACTTGTCATTATGTAAACAGTATTCATTTCTTTGTACGAATTATCACATCTCTCATATCCATTGTAGGAACTTGTTCAGGCTCCCCCCAAAAGACTCAATGTTCCAAAGAAGTTACTGCAACAACTGTCTGCATGGCAAATACCACAGTAAGTATTAGAATCCACAATCCATAATAAAATAATAATATAATAATAATATATTACACTTATATTGCGCTTAATACAATGTTTCTAAGCGCATTAACATTACACAAACTAGAAATATACAAGCAAAGCTAACAGCAATCAATAATTAAAAAAATGAATATTGTACTAAGAGAGATATAAAATTAAGAAAAAAAAAAAAATATGGTGTATTAATCAAGATAAATTATAGGCCTGGTTGAACAAGTGGGTTTTGAGTGCGGATTTAAAACTGTCCAGGGTAGAAATTTCTCGGATATGTGAAGGCAGTGCGTTCCATAACTTAGGTGCGGCAACAGAAAAAGCACGATCTCCCAGTCTGGTTTTGGTGCGGGGACCTGGGCATAACTGAATGTGAGCTTGGGCGGATGATCGAAGGGGTCTAGTGGATGATGATGATGACTGGGAGCGGAAGGAGACAAGGTCTCATGTTTTTAGGAGGATATTTATGCCCCTTGGTATTACAAGGTCAGGAATATCATTTAAAGGGGTACTCCGGCCTGAAATTAATATGAATTGAATAAATAGAGTAAAATTAAACAAACAAATCACTGAAAATTTCATCGAAATCGGATGAAAAATAATGAAGTTATGGAATTTTAAGTTTTGCATTATTTTGGTAAAACAGTTATGTGCACGTCATCATGAATATGCAGTGAGTGAGCTGATGATGTCATATCCCCACTTTTTCTTTTGTATTTTATTATATGAAATTGCAATTATTCAAATTTTCTGCTCCAAGCCTATAACTAAAAGGACTGACTCCTTATTTAATGTGTAAGTTCATCATTGCTGTAACTTATTTTGTTACAAGGGAGATATTTTTTTATAGACATCTATGAAAAAATGAAAAAATGAAGGTTTCATATAATATAGTTAAAAAAGGAAAGTGGGGACGTGACATCATCAGCTCACTCATTACATATTCATGATGACATGCATAGAACTGTTTCCCAAAATAATGCAAAACTTAAAAATTCAATAACTTCATTATTTTTTATCGGATTTCGATAAAATTTTCAGTGTTTTGCTTGTTTAATTTTACTCTATTCATTTGATTAATATTATTTTCAGGCCGGAGTACTCCTTTAATGGTTTTCTTCTTATTTGTTTTCGTAGAGGTGTGAATTATTTTGTACACATCTCCAAAGAAATAAATGCTATCCTCTTTCTAATATGCAAGTATTTCTCTCTTATGATAATATTTTTAGGCTTAGTACAGAATGCTGGTATCTGCCGGTGTAGCGGCACATACGGTTCTCCGGCAGATACCGTATCCGCCGGTGTAGCGGCACATACGGTTCTCCGGCAGATATCGTTCTACCTCGGAACCATATCTGCCGGGTTTTACGTTTGCAGATTTGGTTCCACGGCGCTGCAGATAAGGTGTATTGTATATTGGCAGATTTGTACGAGACACTCTCGCGCCTAATAGACTGTTTACTAAGTAATTCAAATTTATGGATGTTTCTTTCCTGGGGACCTAGTCAGTGGCGTATCCAGTGGGTGGCGCAAAAAACTAGCAAAAAAAAAAGTTGTTCATTAAATAGGCTTCAAAATTGGTCACATATAGGATTATTTTGCATCTCAGACCTTCTTCAGAAGCAAAATTTCCAAAGGGGAGGCCCCTCCCCTTAGACGCGATCAATAATGCCTGGCGCCCCCCCCCCCCCCCCCCCCTGTTGGGAAATCCTGGATACGCCCCTGCTAGTAACGAGGTATTCCATTAACCTGTTATTAATGAATGAACTACAATACTTGGAATCCAGTTTGCATACATTATTTGTTGCTATGTCTAGGTACGGTGTCTGCCGGGTTGAAACATGATCCGCCGGCAGATAGTGTTCTTGGCCGATTTTAGAACGGTATCTGCCGATCCCCGTATCTGCCACTACAACCGGCAGATATCGTTCTAGCTCGGAACCATATCTGCCGGATAAGGTGTATTGTATATTGGCAGATTTGTACGAGACACTCTCGTGCCTAAATAATAGACCTGTTTAAGTGATTCAAATTTATGGATGTTTCTTTCCTGGGGACCTAGTAACGAGGTATTCCATTAACCTGTTATTAATGAATGAACTACAATACTTGGAATCCAGTTTGCATACATTATTTGTTGCTATGTCTTGGTACGGTATCTGCCGGGGTTGGAACATGATCCGCCGGCAGATAGTGTTCTTGGCCGTTTTTAGAACGGTATCTGCCGATCGCTGTATCTGCCGCTACACCGGCTTAAAAGAATTTTTCGGCATTTATCTCTTGTGCAATCTTGTTCAAAAATAAAATGTACCATAACATGCAGTGAAGGTAACTGATATGTCTTCAGAATTCAAGTACTCATAAGATCTCAACGTAGTGAACAAGCACACTTATTAAAAAAATAAAATATATACAGCCAGAGGCAGAGGCACATTTCTAAGCATTCCTCTATGATCATGCTAAAACATCATCTCCCAACTTTTACCTGTATATCAATCCATGCAGTTCGAGATACATAAGTGAGGTTCTTCTTCTTCAGTTCAGTCCCTCGTCTCATTGGTATGTGTAACCAGGGATACCCGTAGAGCAAGTTAAATTACTACTTTCTTCCCATGCTGCTAAATATGTGCTATATGTTTTGTTCAGGTGTTTCAACAAATTCAAACATTATTGTTTGGCAACTTTTGCTCTGAGAAGACACAAGAAATGTAGATGCACAAATACAAGTGAACAAAACAAGAATGGTGTACAGTATAACTCATTTTCAAACGATAGTTCATCTTTTGTGCTCTTTAAAAACAAATTTGAAGAGTTTAATGGTTATAGGGATTTAGTAAGAATACATAGGCACTAACTAATGATTAAAAGGTTCTAATAAACTGTGAACCACAATTTAAGGTATAGAAATTATGTGTTAAACAAGTTCTCAGACAAGGTATTCTTGTCTGACAATGGCAACATAGAGACAGATACTCTCATTATATTAGGGAGCTTGGGATTAAGGCAATTACCTCATAGAGTGGACTGTAATATAATAACAGGCCATATAACTTCTGTTTAGTACCATAAGCATAGGGAACAAGTAATGTGATCTATTCCTGGTGTTATTGGATTGATTCTATTACAATTCATATTGCAATTTAGTGGTAAACTTTCTAATGTATTTTTAATTATATATTTTGGAAGTGCCATCAGCATCATATGTGATGGACCTAGGTGCTTAAAAAGGAGTGACCTGACCATTATAATCTTAATCATTACTAATGATTAAAGCTGGGGTATATTATTGGTGATTCTCAAAATGTATTTTTCATTATAAAACTACTTTATAGACATGGCTGGGAGGAAAATTTCAGGATAATATCTTTATAGTTATTTGTCCTTGTCTAGCTAAATCTATGGAATGAACATCTACATGTACAAGGCCTATTTTAGGGGAAATTATATCAGTGTCAGTAGCAGGTACCAGAGCAGCCTTAACGGCAAAATACAGATTTTTACAAAGATTCAAACTAAAAATTAGTGTAGCGACCACTCTGCTTGTTTTTATAGTATTTGAAAAATGACCAATATAACTGATATTATTCCATCTTACCAAGACTATTTTGAAACCCAACTTTAAAAGAAGAATATATAGGCATAAAATTTTTAATTTAGTTATAGGTTTTTATTTCTGCTTATCTTGTTTAGTCTTTGTTTTTCATTTGTTTTCTTTTCAATGCAGATGAGCTGGAATAAGTGAAGTCGATGGATAAAACAACCTAGAGCAATCTGTATGAAGGGTTCTATACAGCTCTATAGCAGCTTCATGAATATTTTCTATGTTGTACATGACTTCCATGAATGGTATAAAAGTAGTTATGCTTTTTATACACTCGCAAACAAAGTTCAAGGGGATATATAGGAGTCAGCATGCATCAGAGTTGGCGACAGATGTTAAACTTTTAAACAAGACACATTGTTCCACAGTAGCCGAATATGACCGCTTGGTCTATTTGCCAATTAGTCTATATGATAGCCAAATTGTCTAATTGCATTTTCGTCTAATTTTCAAATGAATGTTTGGCCTATTTCCGACTGTTACAGGAATTTAGACCAAGTGGACATTTGATGAAATAGACATTAGACGAAATGGGAATAAGAAAAAATGGTGAATTATAGGCGAAGTGGCAATTAGACAAATAGGTTATTAGACAACTGGTTGTAGACAAAATGGAATTCGACCAAGTGGGATGAGACCAAGCGGGCATTTTTATGCCTCCGCCCACCGAAGGTGGGTGCCGGAGGCATTATGTTTTCGGGTTGTCCGTCCGTCCGTCCGTCCGTCCCACTTCTCGTTACCGCGATATCTGAAGAATCATTTGAGGTAGGAACCTCAAACTTGGTACTAGTATGTATCCCCATACGTAGATGAACTGATTAGATTTTGGGGTAAGGAGGTCAAAGGTCAGAGGTCACAGAGGTCAATTTACATGAAATTACATGAAATTCTTGGTTTTTAGCACCGTTACCACGATTTTTGAACTGTTTGAGGTAAGAACTTCAAACTTGGTACCAGTATGTATCCCCATAGAAAGAGGAACTGATTATATTTTGGGTAAGGAGGTCAAAGGTCAGAGGTCACAGAGGTCAATTTACTTGAAATTACATGAAATTCTTGGTTTTTAGCACCGTTACTGCGATTTTTGAAGAACTGTTTGAGGTAAGAACTTCAAACTTGGTACCAGTATGTATCCCCATAGAAAGAGGAACTGATTATATTTTGGGGTAGGTAGGTCAAAGTTCAGAGGTCAGAGGTCAATTTACATGAAATTACATGGAATTATTGGTTTTTAGCACCGGTACCGCGATATCTCAAGAACTATCTGAGGTGAGAACTTCAAACTTGGTACCAGTATGTATCCCCATAGAAAGATGAACTGATTAGATTTTGCGGTAAGTAGGTCAAAGGTTACAGGTTGCAGGTCTCAGCGGCCAATTTACATGATATTTATACAGTTTTTGGCTACATTTCCACAATATCTCAAGAACAACAGATTATATTGCTTTATAGTCAGGAGGTCAATTAGTAATATAGGATTTTAGTGTTTTAAATCACAATTTCGCAATAACCATTTGATGAATGCGCATCAACTATATTATACTTGTAGGTGATCAGGAATTATCTGAATACAAGCGGAGGCATATTGAAGACGCAGTCGTATCTTTTGCTTGTTGAAAGAGGTTTTTAAAAGCTCAAATACTGTTTTGTCTGAACAAAGGAATTTGTTATACAATAACATTCATAATGGAACAGCTAGAAAGTGCTTCAATCTTTAATTTTCTGGTTGAAAAGGGTGATTTTGTTACATTTTGTGTGAAAAGACTAAGCCACCAGATGTACCGTCTTTTGTAAACAATTTTTTTTTTCTTTTGCAAACAATTATTTTCTCTGGGATGCACCATTCCATTAAAAGACACTTTCATTGATTTTGTGTTTAGTTTGATTGTTATATAGAAATATCTAAAATCATGTTTGTCATACAAAAACATTCATTTATGCTCCAGCAGCTAACATTTACTGTATTCTTTATTTTTTTTTAAACGTGATTTTGCTACGTTCTGTGTGATTTGTATGCCAAGACTAAGCTACAGTTTTAGTACTACAGTTGTATTATGATTCCTACCATTAATTTTTTCATAATGAATATGAAATTTAGGTTTTGGGACGTCTATTGATAAGTTGTTATTGCAAATGATACAAACGTAACCCAAATGATGCATGTTAGAACAAAACCCAACCTGCTGATATCTCACAGACAAATGTAACATGAGTAACCATAATGTGAGTAACCATGATATCTGTCAATTCTGAAAAAAAAATTATAGGTCCAGTGATATTCTAAGCCTGCCAGTGAAAGTCTTTATAGCATATTTTTTGAAAATGATAAACTAATTTTTCAAGAAAGTTTAATTTTAGGACACTTCATACCCCAGAAATGATGTCTCCTTTTAGTGATGCTTAGGCAATATATTAGGCAAACCTTAGGCAAACCAATATATGAATTACAAAAATATTCATCAAAAGAAAGAGCAAACAAATATTGATTAATGGAAATTTATTTATGCTGCAGTACCTTAAACTTTCTTGAATTTGGAATGAAACGAAATACACTTTTTGCAAATTTGAGAATAAAAAAAAAGATTCATTTAGGCCTTCAGGACATCTTGGGTATCTTTGGGTTTTGAGCCCTTCTTGAAATTTATGCATGTCCAAATTTTGTAACATTAGTAACCAACACATTAGTTGCGCTAGTAGTAAATAAAATTCAGTTTCTAAGGTTTTAAAGTACTCCAATATGTATGCATTGAGGTAACTAAAACTTAAGCCTATCTTTAGTTTGGTAAATCTCAAAGTGCATGTCACTATTCCAATTCATTATTAGATTATATGAATGTGTGTGCCCTAAAATGGTTATGATGTGAAGGATAAGAAATAAAAGTGTTTTATTGGATAAATTTAACAATTTTCCATCAAAATTTATTTTTAGCGGGTGCCCAATCAAAATGAAATATCTGCGTATATTTGTCGTTAATATAAAACCCCTTCTCAACCATGGAATGGGCTGAAAATTTATAGTCTTTGTCTGTACCTTTCTAATAGCCAATTACTAAATTTTAAAGTAAGTGTTCAAAGGGCTATTTTTAAAGAAAAATATTACAGAGAGAGGGCCCTAGATGCCAATTTAAATTCTAACGGTTGAAAAACTTCCAACTTGGAATTCTCGCGGCTGAAAAATCATCCAATGACCACTACACCTTTGTAATATAGGAATGTTAGATGATACTCGAGTATAATTCACATTACTGACCCTTTACCAAAGCTTTAGACAGGCATTGCTTAGCTAATGCTTGTAGTAAGAGAATGTTTTATGTAACCATGCCCATTTGTGTAAAGGTAAGTTTTACATCATATTCATGGATATGGTTTGAAGGGGAAATCAAAGAATCAAGATTGTGTAGACACAAAATAAAAGAGTTTTTCACAGAAATGATAGTGTTTTCTGTGTTTTGTAGATGGAGTGAGGATGTGTCAAAATGCCTAATACCACATCTTATTTTATCATTATTTAAAATTACTGTGTTGGCCTCTTGGACATTGATCGAGTAATATTAACTGTAAAATAATGATAATTTTATTCAATACCAATGTGAACCATCAAATGATGTCCATTGATGTAGATAATACGAATGTATTATGTTTAAAATAAATCTGAATAAAACCTTTTTCGGTTACAGTTACATCTAGATCGGTAATCTCACTATGATGGTAGCGGAAACTGTAAACCAATTTTTGTTTTTCTTCTTTTTTTTCAATATATTATAGTTGCAGAACATGATTCCAACAGATTTCGGCAGAGGCAAATCTGACCTGACTTTTTCTTGGGGGATATTCCATTCCATTCCATTCCAGAATCTTCTGTGATTACAGTTAAAGTAGAACACTGATGATTTTAAATATTGGTTTAATACTTATTATTGCATAGATGGCATAAATTAAACAAGGTTATCCAAATTTAAAGCTTGGAAACATTTGAATTAATGATTATTATCAATTATAAAACGGTAAAATACAGCCCCCGATATAGCAGCTGAAAAGCTCCTTGAACGCTGCTGAGATGTGTGACGACACAAGAGGGGCGAGTCCTGTCTAAGCAGACGATGTCCCATAACATTATACACATTTTTCAGTGCCTGTTTTGTCATCTCCTCTTCACTTATTTCTCTTACTTGACTAGCGTCAGTCTTAATGTTAGTCTGTTGCCTCACTCTTAACTTCGTGTATGGTATTATTTTGATGAAAAATGCAGCGTTAAAAAAATAAAGGAATCAGTCACTTGTAAACAAAATAAGACGCCATTGTATTTTCAGCTGCTTGCACCGCGGCATGTTCGGCGTTTCAAGAGGGAACGAATACCATCCAGCTATTATTCGCAGGGCTTTTCAATTTGAAAATGGGGTTTATTTCATTGATCATTGACCCTTCTCCTGTGTATTTACAATCAAACGGTTTTAGTTATCAGAATCAGTTCACTTTCCCTTTTCGAATGGTGTGAAATAAGGTCATGTTTAAATGTACCAAACTCTTTATAATTTGATAAATAATTGCATTGCAATTACGTTCATTCATTATATGACGTCGTCTGCTTAAGCAGGATCGATCCCTCGTATGACGACATCAAAACATCGCTATATTTCTGGCGAATCCTCGGATATTCCACATGCTGAGAAGAGCTTTTATTTATGTTGTTTTTATAATCATCATATACGCAGTTGACATAAAACTTATACGATTGCCATCTGTAAGCTTCCCAATTTCTAGTGATACATTAATTGCCATATTTGTGATTTTCTTGAGTGTTCTACTTTAACCTATCACATTAAGGAAATGGCCTAAAATTGATATTATCAAATTGTGAAATTATTAGGATCTAGGATTGGTTTATTTTAAAGACAATGGCCATTTAACAGCAAACTCGTGCGTCATTCACTTAGGAGTAATTAGGTAGGGCTACCATTACGAGCAAAACTTGGGTGACAAAATAATTCCAGTATTAAAGGGATAGTCTAGTCCGAAAACTAGTTGGTCGGAATAAAAGTAGAACCAAAAAAGAAAGTTTCGGATTTTTTTTTTATTTAGTGCTTTTTATTTGTCAATAACTTAAAATCTTTGACATACTAGTAAGAAAAATGAAATACAGCAAATTCAATATCTTTTTACAAAATAGTGGATACATTTACAACTCCTAAAATACATAACATTTTTCATCTTCTTTCTCTTTCAAAGCAATAAAATGATATGGCAGAATTATATATGGGTTTTTAAAACTCGTTTCTTACGTTTGTAATCGATTACACGCAAATTGCGATAACGTCACAAGCGATCTTTTATCCCATTTGTTTAGTATCATCGGATGCAGAGATGCCAACTGTTCCTTTTTTTGCAGTAATTTATAGTTTTTAATTTTGAAAATACTGCAGGTTTCGTAAAAATATATTTCCCATAATTGTATTGTACACATTGTCTAATGCAGAAAAATTAAAATTCTATTTTTCTACCCAAAATACCTTTTTTCACCCCTAAAAATACTTGAATTCGTTTTATGAGGTTGGCATCCCTGTTAATGAAGGAATAGATCAATCACATACAGGGGTTGTCTAGAATATATGTTTCATAATGCAGTGTATTGTGTCTAATTATTTTCGAGAAATATTTTGGTATCGTTTTAAATAAATATCTAATGGGAAAGGAGCTCACATGATTCATAATCGCAAGTTGCCATTCTGCCAATTTCTATCTGATTAATTTTAATTAGGCCTACTTTCACTTTAATAGTCCACATTCGCCAAATTTATTTCGGTATGTAAAACATTGCGCATGGCAGCTTTAGGGCTGAATTAAGTACAATTTACATCAATCATGACTGAAACAAGAGTACTACACAAAAGACAAATAAAACTCTGCTTTAGATACCGTATTCAAAGCCTACTAACAGTAGGATTAAGAAATTGAATTTAACAAATAAGGATTTTGTAATATGGTTTCATCAATCTGTCAGGGAGAATATTTGTTTCATAAATTATGAAACGAACAAAGAAAATGAATTGGTTTGCACGCTTCCAAGGTATTGTGCAGTATAAGTAATTCACACCCCGGAGGGGGCGACCTGATTTTTGGCGCCCCTAAGTTAAAGATCTATTTGACATCCCCTAACTTTATGGTCAATTTGGCGCCCCTAAGCTTGAAAATAAATTTGGTGCCTCCTAATTGTAAGATCAATATGGTGCCCCTTACTTTAAGAACAATTTGGTGCCCCTCCCATTATTTTTCTTTCCCCTCTCTTTTCCTTTTTTCTCTCCCCTTTCTTTCTTTTCCTCGCTTTTTTCTATTTTCTCTCACTATCTCCCCTTTCTCTTTTTTTTTCTCCTCCTTTTTGGAGCCCCATTCACCCCTATCCGGTTACCACTCACACAGATCTATATATAAAATGGCCACTGAGTAAGCGCGAAGGGGCGCCAAAAAGGGTAGAAAATTGAGAAAAAGAGGAGGGAAAGAAGAGTGAGAAAAGAGAAAGATAAAGGGAAATTTAAGGCAACAAAAATAGATGAGAAAGGAGAAGGGGGAAAAGGAAAAGAAAAAGAGAAGGATTAAACAGAAGAAGGGATATAATAAGAAAAGACAAAAACAAAAAAGGAAAGAAAAATTAGTGAGAGGGGTGCCAAATTTACCTTAAACTTATAATAATAATAATAATAACGGTCATTTATAACGCGCTATTCACAAAAGAGTATCATAGCGCTTACAATTCACAATCAAATATACATGTATACAAAAGAACTCATCGGCACCATATTGATCTTAAAATTAGGTGCCTGAGAGGTGTCATATTTATCTTAAAATTAGGGGGCACCAAATGCATCTTACACTTAGGGAGGGGCGCCAAAATTGATATTAAAATTAGGGGCGCCAAATCGATCTTTGGGGCACCAAACTGACCTGAAACTAAGGGGCGCCCACTGATCTTAAATTTAGGGGCGACAAATCGAGATGTAACTTAGGGAGGGGCGCCAAAGTAAGGGTGTACCAGTGACAAAAATAACGGAATTAATTTAAAAGATATTGTATGTTCAAAGGAACATTGCCTTAATTAACCCCTCCTAAAAATAAAAAAAATGACAGGTTTCAATTAATTCTGGGTATTTTTATGGATTTTCAATAATGCACATTTTGATTTAATCTGAATTTTAAATAATTCCTAATAATTTATTATTTTCATTAAAGTTGCTGATATCTGACAGATGTACATACCTCAGGAATGGGGGGCTTAGGGACGCAATTCCAAATTAGGTATCCCTTCCCTTCGAAATTACCCTTTTTATTTTTATTTTTATATCCTTATATAAGCAAAATCAGGTTAGCTTTATCAACTCTAATCAACTCTAATTTGGATGTTATTCGGACGAATCCCACCAAGTTTGCTCACAGCCCAGTTGCATTTCATGGAGAACAAAAAATATTGCCCCAGGGGCACTTTGAGGAACTTCCTCTACATGCTACTTAATTGATTTTAACAATCTGAAATTTGACATTATTTATGATCCATATGATACATACGCACTTTCCGCTCGAATTGCCTGTTGAGTGAGATGATAATGTCATGATGTACTCAGGAGTATTAAATGGGGTTTTAAAAAAAAATATTCTGCTCGCGCTTCACGCTCGCATTAATCGTTACATACGCATCTTCTTCATGATTACAAAAACTGCTTAGAATATTCAATTTTCGTGTCTAAATACATGAAATATCAACACATTTCAGCTTGCGCTTCGCGCTCGCATTATTTACTTAAGCCTTATGAAAATTATTATCTTGTTTGTAAGAATAAAGCTAGGAGGTACTTAAAACTTCAATGGGGGAGGGAACACCCTATTGTTGCATCCAGGTGTGTCCCCCCACTTGAATAGAATTCCTGTGAGGATTGACGCCCATGGTGACGTTAAAGGTCGGTCCACACAGACGTAAATAACAGGGGCGTATCCAGGGGGCGCAACAGGCGCGCCCCCCCCCCCCATTGGCCGTCGTAAAAAAAAAACTAGCAAAAAAAAAAAATCCTCATACCAATTGAAAATATTGTTCATTAAATAGGCTTCAAAATTGGTCACATATAGCACTATTTTGCATCTCAGCCCTTCTTCAGAAGCAAAATTTTTCCAAAGACCCCTCCCCCATGACGGCGATCAATAATTCCTGGCGCCCCCCCCCCCCTATTGGGAAATCCTGGATACGCCACTGAATAATCATATATGATTGATACACGTATTAAAACCTAACTATTCATTCATTCATTTTCGCCAGTGCCACAGACACGAGAGTGTCTCGTACAAATCTGCCAATATACAATACACCTTATCTGCCGCGACGTACGTGGAACCAAATCCGCCGGGGAACCATATCTGCAACGTCAAACCCGGCAGATATGGTTCCGAGGTAGAACGATATCTGCCGTTAGGAACGATACCTGCCGGCAGATAGTGTTCTTGGTCGTTTTAGAACGGTATCTGCCGGAGAACCGTATGTGCCGCTACACCGGCCGCACAGAAACGTTGTTAGCGTCAACAGCGCACTAACAGTACCGATAGCGATGATTTGGCCGCACAGAAGAGTAATGTTAGTCAAATTCACTAACAGCGCTGTTAGCCTAACATTTCAAGGCCGCACAGAAGCTAACAGTAGTGGTAATGTTTTAACAACTCACTAACGGTGCCAGGGGCACCAATAGTGACAATGTTAGTGAATAATTTCTTGCGTGCGCTATAACTTCTCTCCTTTTTTTTTAATACCAAGTACTTAAACATAGACCTAGACTAATTAAGAATGTGTCGGGTAGCGGGTGACATAGATTTTGCTGATAACGACACGAGGAGACCAAGATATGATCCTTTTCAGGAAGAAAATGAACATGACTTTTTCAATTTGGAGAAAACTCGTTGTATGTTATTTAGTAATTCAATCTCATATCTGGATGGTAATGTATTACTTAAAAATACCACATTTAAAATGGTCGAGGAGTTAAAGTTTCTTGGTTTACTTATTGATAATTGGGCCATTCTCCGAAAAGGGGCGCCAAAAGGATATTTTTGTGTCGCCAACATTATCCAGGCTATAAACCACTGGTTTGTTCATCAGGAAACCTATTTTTTAATTTTATTGATACTTAAGAATATAAAGAGTAAAATTAGTATCAACCGAGGTCACAGTACGCCATGAAAATATTATATATATCAGCGAGAAGCATATATATGTTTGTTTTACCCATGTCGCCAGCGAACTATGTGATTATGTTTCAGGCCTCTGCTCTTTACTGTTATATCAAAATCATGTATTTTGTTTACCATTTTATAGTTCCTTCGGTGCCTAAAGAAGAAAGCATATTACTTACCAAAAAGAGATTCGTATATTTTTTGTTGCGATCTTAGCGACGGTGTCTCCAAATCGCGATAAGATACGTTACTTTTTGTATTGACGGCCTAAAAAATTGAAGACAATGACGTAGTGATCTGGACTTAGGTGTGGTGAATGAAGTCCATCTCAATATTATATAAATACAAAAAGTGTGTATTGAATCTCTATAATAATAGATATATTCAGATACAAAGTTTTTGAAGGTGTATGTTACGATAAGCAGAAATAAGATACGTTACTGAAACTCTGCTCCATTACAGAAAAAGTACATTATTGACAAAGTTATAATATATTTTGCTTTAAAACATCATACACTACCTTTCGTCACACATGGGAATTAAGAAGGTAAAGGGTTTTTTTTCGTCAAAACACAAGGTGGAAACTAAAGGCCATCAAATACGTTACCGTCAAATACGTTACCCTTGGCTCTCTCTGAATGTAAAAATAGACGTGAAAATCTAAAATACGTCAATAGTGTAAGCTTTAATGTACCAAAATACTTGTTTGGATGATTAATCACATAATTCGTTTAAAGAAAGGAGTTGTAGTTAGATTAAATAAGATTTGTGTCAGATACGTTACCACCATTAAAGTATTGTTCCTTAGCTGTTTTTAAAATAAAATTCATTAAAGAACATGTGAAATTACGTTAATACATATACAATGCTTTTGATATCTATGCAACGTTATTATTTGAGATATTTTATCATTTTTGAAAACTTTTTAGGGGCAGAGCCAATTAAACTAGCCTTTTGAAATAACGTTGTATTTATAAAAAAATAATAAGGACTTATACATGTAAGTCTACTAAGCTAAAAGAGATCTCTGGATGGTTATTGTTTGTATGCATGATTGTAGTGATTTCAATTCTGGAAAAACATGGTGCATGTAGAATAATGCACATGGATTGCCATGACATAATATATTTAACGTATGTTACCTTGTATATTTTTCTTTGCCTCGGAGGCAATCAATTTGACGATTTTATTCTATATGAATAATGTTATATATCTAATCAATGAGTTAATATAGTTTCGGAGACAAGTGTGCATTAGATGTCAAGTTTCGTTCATCATACATTTCAAACAGAATTATAATTATGTTTTTGCGTTAATTTAAGGCCAAGGCTATAAATATGATTGTTTTTGGTGGATATAACATTTGGGTGTAAAACAAAATACAAGAGTGATTTTATCATCATATTGATATATAACTCTCAGTAACGAAATTTTGTAGTAGATGTATGTCAAATACGTTACCATATCTACGTGACCGTATATATTCTTTTCACTCGGTGGTAATCAATTTGATGATTTTGTTCTTATCTGAATAATGTTACATTATCTAATCAATGAGTTAATAGAGCTACATGGACTACATTGTGCATTAGAAATCAAAAGTTTCGGTCATACGTTTCAAACAGATATAATTATGTTGTTGTCTTAATTTTGTTCAACCATGCACGTATGTTATTGATGAATATATATATGACTTTGCACTTACTGATCTAGTTTAAGGCGATTATCCAAGGTTATGAATGTTATTGGTGGATAATACATTTTGATGTAAGATAAAGTGCAAGTGTGAGTTTATCATCATGTTGATATATAACTCACAGTAACGAGGTTTTGTAGTAGAGGTCTGTCAGATACGTTACCATATTTTTCCTTCCTTTTAATCCAAAGTGTATGAAATATAATGTAAAAAGTACTTGCAATTAGCTTTCTATAATAATTTCAATACTTATGCATAGCATTTAATATGTTATCAATGTGATACAAGATCTAAGTGTATTAGAGATATAAAATGCAATTTAGGGTTATGCATTTTATACCAAAATAGACTATTTTTTCGCGCTAATTTTGACCTGCACACTTCAAACATCAGTCTTTTTTTGTATCTGGACCAATCAAAGTTTAGTTAAACTTTTATAACCATTTGTGCATATTAGTAACATTTACTTTATATAGATATTTACATGAATGATCCATAAATGATACACCCTCAACAATTTTCTTGTTTATAGCTGACTGGTAACGTATCTGATCGGTGGTAAATATATGTCAAACAGGTGTTCGAGTTCGATACTATTTCTTGAAAAATATGGTGCTGTTAAAAACAACCCACTGACTGTACTGTGTTATCAAAGTATTAAAGTTTCCGAATTCAAATGAGTTTTATGGATTTTCTTGTGTTGAATTTTTTCAATTTGTACAACCCTTTTGGTGCCTTTTTGCGGAGAATGGACCAATTTCAGGAAGAAAATGAACATGACTTTTTCAATTTGGAGAAAACTTACTGATAATAAGTTATCTTGGAAACCACAGACTCTGTATCTAAACAAATTACTCTCTAGAAATGTTGGTATTATAAACAAATTGAAATATTTGTTTCCCTCTCATGTATTACTCTTGTTGTATTCCACCTTGGTTCTACCCTACATAAGTTATGGCATTCTTGCTTGGGGCAACTGTACTAAGTCTCAGTTGGATAGACTCTCAGTTATACAAAAACGGGTGATGAGAATAATTTTGACAAAGCCTAGACTAGCTCCGTCTAAAATATTATTCTTTGGAAATAAATCGTTGAGACTAAACGATTTGTTTTATTACCAGTTAGGCAGTTTGATGTATCAAGTACGAATTCATGAATTGCCTCAGGTTTTACAATCAATGCTTAAAACGAATGATGGAATACATAGGCATTCTACACGACAATCATCTTTCTTTCAATTTACCACTTCTTCGTACTCAGTTTGCCCAGAAAACGTTAATCTAAACTGGGCCCTTCTATTGAAATCATCTTGATTCAAATCTAAAGCAAGCTTCCTCTCTTAAATCTTATAGAAGAAATCTTAAACATTATCAAATTAGCTCTTACAGTGTAAGTCCATAACAGGGGCGTATCCAGGATTTCCCAATAGGGGGGGGGGGGCAGGCATTATTGATCGCCGTCCTGGGGGAGGGGTCTAAGGGGATGGGGTGCCCCCTCCCCTTTGGAAAATTTTTGCTTCTGAAGAAGGGCTGAGATGCAAAATAATCCTATATGTGACCAATTTTGAAGCCTATTTAATGAACAACTTTTTTTTTCCTAGTTTTTTTTTTATTTTACGACGGCCAATAGGGGGGGGGGGGGCCTGTTACGCCACCCCCTGGATACGCCACTGCATAACAACTGTACAGTATTTGGTTTTCTGCCTGTGTCTTTCTTTCCTAAGACATCTTTTTATTCATACTTAATACACATACATGTATTATGTGTATCTGGTTTTTCTACTACTATATATAAACCCAATAGGCTGACATTAACTGCTAGTATAATACTAGTTCATAGTATGCTTATTTTATTTTGATGTTTTAGTGATGTTGTGTGTGTATTGTTGTTCTTTTCCTTTTACACACGTCTTGTCTCGTCTCTTTATTGCTATATATGTATATGTATACATAATTACATACATGTATTTCTTAATTATTACCCACGCCGATGAAATCACGCCGATGAAATCGGCAGGGTTATGTAAAGGGCTCCGTATGTTTTTTTTTTTTTTTTTGTTTGTTTGTTTGTTTGTTTGTGTACAAGATAACAAGAGAACGGGTGAACGGATTTGCACCAAATTTTCAGGGAATGTTCAGAAAGTGACAGGAAAGAATCGATTAGATTTTGGTGATGATTGGTTGACCCCTGCAAATTCTGTGTGACCTTGAACTTTTGACCCTGTAGTAACGGTATAGGAACTTCAGTTCAGAGAGTGACAGGATAGAAACTAGAAAGTTTGATGACCCCAAACTTCGCCTGCCGATGCAGAAATATTTTGGTCAATCAAGACACTCATTACTTCGTCTCACCAAAAATCTATTTCAGGTTTATGAATTTTAGAAGACTTTTAGACCCATTATTTGCTATTTCACTTCAAATCCGCACGAGCCTGCAATGAATATTCAAAGCCAACGTATCCCAGCAACAAGGGATTTTTCGCGCTTGAACTGTACTCTCGTTGCGAAATCGAAAGCGGCTAGATATACGGTATACGTATAGCCTAGCACGTCTAATTTCTCCTATTTCTTATCTTCTGTGCATTTCTGTTTATTTTCCCCGGTTCTTTCCACTTTGTTGTGGAAGTTTTTGTGATTTATTTTATCCTGGTGGACGTGTAGTACGTGATTTTAATTGTTTTCGGTGAAAATCTGGTGCGTTTGTTCGACGTGAGTGAGTCTATCGCACTCGCGAGTGTTCGCGTGTGTTGATCTGAGTGAGTGGCTGAGTAGCTGTAGTGTACGTACATAACTATACACAGCACTGTCGCGAAGTGCCTGGGGCCCGCTGACTGTAGTACTGAGTGAGTAAGCGCTGTGCGTCGCATGCACGTCATTTTCAAGTCGAGATCCAACTTCTTTTGTCGTCATATTTATTTTATCCAAGCCCGATGAAAAAAAAAACAACAATCCGAATTGCAATGTAAAGATAGAACATGAATACATTTACTAACACTGACATGACTGAACCAAGGCCGTACGCAGCGGGGAGGGGGGGGGGGGGGGCAGTTGCCCCCCCCCCCTGCCCCCCCCCCAGAAATTTCAAAATCATACTTTTTTTTAATCGGGTTTTACACTTCAAGTTATGGGTTCCTTTGAAAGCGATCATCTTACCCCCCCCCCCCCCCCCAGGAAAAAAATTTCTGCGTACGGCCTTGGACTGAACACTGAATACAAATTGCTAACATTTTTTTTCTCACCACGCCACGCTCTCTGACATGTCTAATCAATTACTTTTAGGGGAGGGATGTTTCAATAATAAAATATCTTTTTCAGAAGAATTTTTTCAAGGGTGGGGACACACAAAGCTATGACCTGGATATGGCAAAATTTATGGGGGGGGGAGATGTGCCTCTTGTTATCCCCTTTGAATGGCTACTGCTTACAAAAATAATCGCAACAAAACAAAACCTATTGGGTTAAGGCGTGGGTCTGCCGCCTTTGACGGCCTTTCTAGTTCTCTCTGTTATTGGGAACCTCGTTTTAACAAGCTGTGCTTTTCCTTAGCTTCTCCCATGATACTGTTTTTTGGAATTGTTATTATGATATCTGTATTCGAAATTTTGAACGATGTATGCTCACCAATAATGTTCATGGCAGATTTCTGCAGTAATATGAAAAAATTCATTCATTCATTCATTCAAGTATAGGTTTTACAAAGCAGTGTTTGAAGACCTTTTTAACATTGTAGGCCCTGCTTTGGAAAGAAGAACATTACGGTGAGTAACCATGTACCATAAATTAATTACAGTCAATGTAACTTAATAGTGTAATAGGCTACATACGCATCAGCTACTGATGATGAGAAGCATCATGATGAAAATCATCATTGGCAAATAAGCCTACTCCCATGAGTGAAAAGCTAAAAACTAAACAAAATAAATAAATAAATGAGAAGTGGGCTTGCATTTTTTTTTGTGGTACAGTATCTTAATCTAAAAGCTAAATGCTAGTAGTTGCAGCAAGCAATAATTTCACGCGAAAGTCTTTGGAATCAAAGTTAACTGTTCATATAATTATTGTCGTAGCTAATCTAGTACGTTTATGCAATCAGAAACTTGAATAACCTTTGTTGAAGAATGAAACATACGCTGAAAACCAAGCACACAGTAGACCACCAACATAGGTAAGCATATAGTGGGAACGTGTAGTATTATTGATTAGAAAAAGACCCGTCACCCGGCAGGAATGTCATGTTTATTTTGGTCATTTGTCGACAAATATACATTTTAAAACGTGAATACACAACGCACGCGCACTGTGCTATGCTGCATCAACAAGATTCATCAATCTATACATAGATCATAGATCACTACGCACACATCATAGATTTTGCCTAACTCTATGGCTCAAATCCATTAACAGCGCTGTAACAGCGCGAGTGTCTAACAGCGCCCTAACAGCGCTTTCTGTGCGGTCATCTTACCTGTGTTGTTAGTGGCTGATTTGTTTGTGACTTGTTAGCGCTAACAAAGCCGCTACCAACAGCGTTTCTGTGCGGCCGGCACAGCACTCCATCTCATCTTACTATAGCACCCCTCCCCCGGTGTAAACATAAAGAAGATAATATATAATTCAAAGAATAAACATAAAGTAACCATTTTTTTAATGCATGCACGCTACTTTCAATATCTTGATTCAAATGTTAGTGTACATTGTAGGCCTATAGCCGCGTATCGCATCTTTCTGTTGCAACATGGTGTCAAATAACTTCCATAGAGTACCGAAGTGATGACGTCACAAAAAGCTATTTTTTCATTTTGACATTTTTTATACCATATCTCAAAGGAACATGGTGAAAAACATCCAGATCCAAAATGTTATGGCAATTGGCTCATTGGGCCCTGAGATATGACCGCATGAATACCTAATTAGCCCCATTGAAGTCAGTGTAAATTGGCCTGGTTCTTAACAGTTTAGAACCAGGCCAATTTAACACTGACTTCAATGGGGCTAATTAGATATTCATATAGCCATACCTTGGGCTACCATGAACTGATTCATGTCAAATTTGATGTGTGGACGTTTTCCATCATGCTCTACCTAAATATGGTCATAAAAATACTGAAATACAAAAAAAAAAAAAAAAAAAAAAAAAAAAAAATCAAAATTTGATGACGTCACACTTCGGTACTCTATTGTCAGTTATTTAAAGAAGACAAATTTCTTCTCTCTCAAAAGCAACCAAATATTTGGAGCCTATTTCTTATCAATCAATACACTGAAGTCCAGTATAGGTGTGCTTTAAACAAAAGTCATTGATTTCTTCATCAGTCCACGAAAACAAAATAAAGGAGTTTGCTTGGAAAGCAGGAAGTTGGATTTCTTGAATGACAGCTTCCTTCGACAACAATTAATCTGAATGACTGAACTTCAAACCTGTCTACTAGACAGATGAATACATTTTGTTGACACAGTTTGATTTGGCACAATTTACCCGTGGTGGTAACTTTTTAAGAAAGCTTTCAAGATTTATAAATAGAAATATTGTTGGTAGCATCTGTATACCGGTAGTCAAGATTGTGGAACACTTTATAAAAACAGAACACACTTTCAACTTTGGCAGTGTTGGATCCAGAGGGAGGTGAGGGTGGGGTTGCAACTAGCATATGTGCCCCCCCCCTTTTGTTTGGGGGGGGGGGTAACTCCCACAGATGTTTGTGCAAAGTTTTGAGAGCATACCCTACGCAACTTGAGCATTTTGCGTAAGGGAAATGGCGCTTTAATCTATAAATACTCATTATTACCATTATTATTATTTTTGGCCTACATAGTACGCATCCTCTCCTCTAAAATCCTGAATCTGTCAGTGCTTGTCAAACTGAGCCAACATAGTAAACATGGATACAATCTTGCTTCTTTATAGAGTTTATTTCCTTTTTTCAGCCATAGGGAATTTCATTTCACGATGTTAATCAACAAAAAGCATGTACAATAAGCAAAAATATATGTTAAAGACCTAATATGTGTCAGTAAAAAACAGTTTTAGCAACAGGTACCTTCAGTATGCTTAATCAGCTTTGGTTGAAACAAACAAAAAATATACAAACAGAAGATAGTTGTAAAGCATGGTCTTTGTTACAAAGGGCCATTTACAAGGCAGAAATCTTCCATGTAATAACATGAATATCATCAAACTTCTTATTATCATGATGAACAATTCAACCCATCAGTATTACATAATCCATTCATCAGAATTCAATAACTAAGAATTCAAATGAATTATAAAAATAGAAGAGGGAAGAAAAGTACGGTTTCATATTTTCAACAGCACCAATCAACCTTATTATAAATGATTTAATATCTACTGCTAATGTTGGATGTTAAGACGTGTCCCAAGGGGGGCATCTCGTTTTTCCGAAGGTTCGTTTTTCCGAAGGTTCGTATTTCCGAAGGTTCGTATTTCCGAAACACTAATTTCCCATGCCTGGGGGTTCATAATTCCGAAAATGAAAAAGGGTTCGTAATTCCGAACATTTGTTGCATTATTCCGAAGGTTCGTTATTCCGAAGGTTCGTTTATCCGACGGTTCGTTTATCCGAAGGTTCATAATTCCGAAAATGAAATAGGGTTCATATTTCCGAAGGTTCGTATTTCCGAAAATGAAAAAGGGCTCATAATTCCGAAGGTTCGTATTTCCGAAAATGAAAAAGGGTTCGTATTTCCGAAAATGAAAAAGGGTTCGTATTTCCGAAAATGAAATAAGGTTCGTATTTCCGAAAATGAAAAAGGGTTCGTATTTCCGAAAATGAAATAAGGTTCGTATTTCCGAAAATGAAAAAGGGTTCGTATTTCCGAAAATGAAATAGGGTTCGTATTTCCGAAAATGAAAAAGGGTTCGTATTTCCGAAAATGAAATAGGGTTCGTATTTCCGAAAAATGAAATAGGGTTCATAATTCCTGGAAAAAAAGCAAATTCATCAGGAGCAGAGGTGTAGCAATGGGGGGGGGAGGGAACGCCCCCACCCCTCCCTCATCGGATGGCGAAAAAATAAGAAAAAAAGAAAGAAAATGGAATAGGAAAGAAGACGGTTGGACTGTACAAATGATTAATGGTTTTACTCATAAATACGAACCTACCATTTTTCATTGACATTTATTATATGACCTTCAAATGTTACGTACCACCATACCCGGGAATACACACACATTTTGTATCAAAAGATACATTACACTCTAAAGAAAAAGTCATAAGGTCGCGCGGCAAGCCCTTTAAAACTGTCAGCGGTGGGGGGGGGGGGGGGGGGGGGGGGGCGCTAATTGCCCTCCAGTCCTATTTGGATTAAAGGAATGTGAAAGAAAGATGAGTCTCGTCCGGGTCTGAGATACAAAACTGTATTTGGGCAGCCATGTTCATCGTTAATCTCATCTCAAAGTTCTTCTTTCTTCATCCTGTCGCTTTCTTCTTTGTTTTCCTTTCGCTTTTTTCTTATAATCTATTTATTCCCATATGCATATACGAATTTCAGTGTTGAAAAAATCGGAATTAGGTTTTCTGTTTTCTTTCCTTTTTTCTTCTTTTTCTCTCTTTTCCCCTTCTAACCTCTAATGAATCTTTTCACCTTTTTCTTTTCTCCTTTCTCTTCCCTCTCCCTCCTTTTTGCCCACATAGTGGCGCATATACTGACAGCAATGTTGAATATGAAAGGGGGAGTGACATCCCAACACCCCACCCCTGCCCCAACCCATTTTAGCAAGGCCCATGATAGGGGTGGGGTAGGAAAATTTATATATCTTATCATAAGTCATAAGCCTGATCATGTGATCTCACATTGTGCAGTACGCAGTTATCTTTATAAAGTTCATATAATGGAACTTAATACAATAACTACGTGTATTTGAGGGCCTCGTGTTTGAAACCAAGTGGATGCGGTCACCATGCCCCTCGAAGTGACTTAAAACCGTCGTTCCACTGTTTGCTTACTTTATACAAACATAAATTATCGAGTAATCGCAGATATAGGTTAACTATAAATTTTTATAATTACAGGGGCCGCATAACTCCCTTTTTTAAGTAGGGGGGGGGGGGCTGACACATCTTTCCCGAAAATCCACCATTATATTTCTACATTTTCTAAATTTTATGAGCGAGCGAAGAGAGCGGGGAAAGAATTAACCTACAATTTTATTTTGTCAAAGAAATACACGAGAAAAGTTTATGTACATGATCACCTCCTATACTTGATAATTATGTCGGATTTCAGGCACTTTGCAACACGAATATGTGTATATTTGCTGAACGAGGCATCCAAGAAAAGTTTAAGTTTTACGAACGAACGAGAAAAAAGGACACTTCATCATCTTTAAATGCTATCAACAAAAGACACTTACAAACATTATTCGATGAAGTATATATGTGCTCCTTAATATTACACCTGAAATGATATATCTTAACACTCTCATTTTTACATATAAGTTACCCAGTTTATTTGATGACAGTCATGTTCACTCTTAATTCATCTGTGTATTCATATAATACCCGTCAATCTGTCAATCTACAATGTTTCACCAACCTAAGGTTTTCTCTACTTTAAATTCATTTGGCATTAAAGCTATGGTCACAACCCACAAAATTAGCCTGCAATGGGAGTAAAATATGATGTTATGTTTTGCATAATGAATTTATATAGTCAAATAATTTTACACATTCATGCATACTAAATGAAAAAAATTACGTGTTAAAAAATTGCCTTATTTTAGTAGCCAGCCTTAGCATAATATGCTTTGGACACTATAATTTTCATTATGGATATGTAGAAATTTGGATCCACTGGATATGTGTTTTGAGGTTGACAGATAGAAATAGGCCCATGGTTACAAAACTTTAGTAATCATTAGGATCATTTGAATGTAATTAAGATTCTATCATCATCTGAAAAGGAAAGTGAGTTCAGCATTATCACATTATATTACTTGTGAATAATAGACGTCATTAATAGACGTCCATATGCACTCGTCAATGTTCATCAAAAGATAATTCTTGTATGCAATGTAAATCATATCACAATATATAACTAAAAAGAGCAAAATAGGAGGTAAAGATCAGAATCCAGAACTTTAGTAACTCCCAGTGTGGGTGATAGCAGGGGCGGTGGAGCGTCTTTCAAAATGGGTGGGGGCACCAACAAAAGGGGCACTTTGGGGGCAAAGGGCACCTACAAAGGGTGAGAAAATTGCGGGAAACGCCACTTTGAGCTGAGACAATAGTATATTGCTTTTGTTGGTGTCCCCACCCATTAATACACTATCGAATATCATTTTCGACACATTATTGTTTATGTCTTAGCATGGTTCTAGATGAAAAAGAAAAAAAAAGAAAAAAAAATATTTTACAGTTGAGTGCAATGATCTGATTATTCGTATTGAAGATATTTTGAATAACAGCGATTTTCCTAATAATTATGATAAAAAGACAGTGGGAAATGCGAGCGAGCGTAGCCAGCGAGCTTTAAAAAATTTAGAAAGAAATTGTCGTTCTTCCTGTTTTGATGTAAGGGCACTGCTCATTCTTATATAACTGCCCCCTGCTCCACTGCCTCTCATTATGCTGATATCAGTAGGGGATCGGAATCTATTATATAGGAAGCCTCTCTGAGCTAGGTAGGCTTATGTGGTTTTTTGTGGACTTTAGGGCTCAATTTGTAAGCGACATCGGAGTATATACGAACAATATATTAAATATATATATAGGTATATAGGTATAGGGCACTTATCACAAGACAAAGCGGGCACTTATCAATAGCAGTGACTCCTTTATGAACTCTCTGTAATATTATGTTGTTGTTTTTATTGCTGTTGTTGTTTTGGGGACCAGAGGGGAGGGCTTGTAGAGTCATCTACAGAGCCATATTACAGACTTCGGCCAACTCGGTTTATTTGGGCACAACATGGCGTATATTCCTTTGTTTAGTGCTTGCCTAACAAAGCAACAAGCGCCATATTGCTACCTACATGGAGCCGAGTTGGCCAAACTCTGTAATAGATGGCTCTGAGGGCTAGGGAAGCAGGACGCCCCACATTATTTTTAGTTTACACTTTTCATAGTATACTTTTTTAATCTTTTTTTTTTTTTTAAATTTATGTTCACGAAGTAATTACATCTTAAAGATAATAAAGTGTCAATGTTGGCTCGCTGGAATCCAGCAGCGTGGTGCCCGAACATCCTTTATTTTGGGAAGCGAGATGGTCGGCTAAAATCATTATTCTATAGACAATATCTCCTTTTTTTTACTTGCTCACTAGCGCGTAAGATTTAGAAACGGAATAGTTTGGGACAGGGAACGCCCTTCATTAGGGCGAGTGAAATGCCCAAATATTCCATATTCGGCAGTAGGGTTCAGTTATATTATTCATGGCTCATTATTACATGTTCTATATTTGTCTTTTGATGGCGAAATTGCATATCCATTACAATAAAAAGGGTTTTATGTTTTTTTCTAACTCGCTTCGCTCGCTTGCAAATTGTACGAACGGGGAGTATGATATTCTGCCAAGAGGCATCAGCTCCCCCTTTCAAAAACATTACGTGACCATTTTCTGCTTGTAAAGATCTACTTGGAACGTTGGTGTGTCTCATTTTCCAAAGCGGTATATACATTATATAAATAACTTCAAGCCAATTTCGTTGTAGCAAATTTAATCCCGAATCCGATCATTCACTTTCTTCAATACATCAGTATGTATTTTAATCACCGAAGTAATATCATTTTATGAGAAATGAAACATGTATTCCTGAGGCGCTCGCTCTCCACGCTCGCTCACAAATATTGGTTATTATAATATGAACAATTATAATAATGATAATAATATTAATAATAATAACAATAATGATGATAATAATAATAATTATAATAATAATAATCATAATAATAATAATGATAATATTGACAGGAATTACGATAATAATGGCTATTTCTCTGGATTTTATTAAAATTGTTATCATCATTGTTATGATTATTGAGTACGAAATATATTTACACTTGGCCGTCTTTCCCCTCCTCCCTCCAAAATACGGATTGACGCCGTATTCTCTGAATTTAAACCCTCTTTCATTTTCGGAAATACGAACCCTTTTTCATTTTCGGAAATACGAACCCTATTTCATTTTCGGAAATACGAACCCTTTTTCATTTTCGGAAATACGAACCCTATTTCATTTTCGGAAATACGAACCCTATTTCATTTTCGGAAATACGAACCCCTTTTCATTTTCGGAAATACGAACCCTATTTCATTTTCGGAAATACGAACCCTTTTTCATTTTCGGAAATACGAACCCTTTTTCATTTTCGGAAATACGAACCCTTTTTCATTTTCGGAAATACGAACCCTTTTTCATTTTCGGAAATACGAACCTTCGGAATTATGAACCCTATTTCATTTTCGGAAAAAAGAACCTTCGGAAAAACGAACCTTCGGAAAAACGAACCTTCGGAGTAACGAACCTTCGGAATAACGAACCTTCGGAATTATGAACCTTCGGAAAAACGAACCTTCGGAAATACGAACCTTCGGAAAAACGACATGTAACCGTCCCAAGGAAGTCACAGTTAAGTATCAAATGCATGATTTTTATCACATGTGGTTCAATATTACTAATATAAATATTCATTCCAAAATTGCTGATAAAAATTAAATCCATACTACATGTAACAGTCATTCACATAACATATTACAATCATTGTCCTGTCATTGCCCCCCTTCTCTCTCTGTCTATCTCTTTCTCTGTATATATCTCTCTCTCTCTCTCTCCTCACACAAATGCACAGGATAAGAATTTTTTTATCAAGAAATGTCATTACCAAAATTTTCAACATTGGTAGAACTTTTCTAAGCAAGTCTTAGGTGTGCATCAAGCACATCGAGGGGCGGATCCAGGATTTTGTAAGAGGGGGCACAGAGCCGGAAATGTACACAATTAAGGAGGCAATTTTTTTCATTGTGTACATATACCCAAGGTATGCCAGTTGGGTTTCAAAGGGGGGGGGGGGGGGGGGGGGGGGAGCACGGCCGATTTGACCCCCCCCCCCCCACCCCCCCCCCCCCCCCCCCCCCCCCCCCCCCACTGGATCCGCCCCTGATATGACACCAACACATGATGTAAATAACTGACAGACATGACTAGAATAGTCAGTTATTAACATCAATTCATAAATACTCTTTCAAGGTGAAACAGGGCACCCAATTAACAAATAATAATAATTAAAAAAATATTGACAAACAACTCTGTTCATATGTCACATGGCCTTTCCATTTGTGGGGATTGCACATACATACGTGACTAGATTCTTGGACTATTTCCCTGTTCTGATTGGCAAATTGGCATCAAATCTTTCCCAGCATGCAAGCAGCTTTGTGGAATGATCATCATAGATTCAATCAGAGGGAAGAAAGTCCATGTACCTATACGTCACATCCCCTTACATTATATTCCCTATTCATTAATAAAAACATTAAATACATGTATAGAAAATAATTGTCATGTTATAATGTTAATCGTTTCCACACCTCAAATGCATATGCTGATATAAATAAATGACTTGATGAGATGTTAAAATCAAACACATTTCTTACGACAATGCGTTTAAAACATCAGATTCTTCATTGAATGGGCAGTTATTGCTTCCCACACATCTATATGATACGGAATGAATTTCATTGTATGCATAATGCCGACAGACTTTGTAATCTTGCTTGGAAGTGTTTGTAAATTCAATTTCAGTATATCAAGTTGAAATCACAAAGTGAATTTCTCACAGGACAAATTGAAAGTAATAATTTTTTCCTACCTGTTATATTCACTCTCCTTTCCAAACAGAGTTCAATCCCCCTAAATACATTTTTGACACACATTATTTTCAGCAAAACTTGTTTACATTTTGAATAGGCAGCTTCTTCAGCTTTCAAATCTTTCCCATTGTCAATGCATCTAAAAAGAAAGTTTCATGGCAGAAAGGGCAAGAATGAGCATGCAATCATTTGCTTTTATACATGTATCTACTATGAGTGTTGAAGATACTTGTGTACTTGACCAAAAAAAAGACGTAGTGCTTTATTTGGCACATTAGAAAATACAGAAAATGAAATTTGACCGTTTCATGTCTCCTAATTCCCAGAGATGCTATTTAAGATTACTTTAAGAGTTTTATAATAAGTCAAGTATGTAGGGCACATATCTTTCTGTCCCCCCCCCCCAACAAAAATAATAAGGGCAGTCACTCATTGTAGACATCAGGATACATGGAAGCATTTCAAGGAAAGACCTCTTGCTTAGAAACCAACTGCCTCAGCTTTGCTGATGCCTTCTTTCAAGAACTTTGCATAGTTTGTGACCAAGGGATCCGTGAATGTACTGTGAGAGAAATAAAAATAAAACAAATGCATAGAATGACAATACAGATGCACAAACCATAGATAGTCGTATCATTTTTCCAAACAAATATGCTCAATATCTCCTAGTAGTATTCAATTAACTCAGTATCTCTTAAATAACTGTAGAAGTAACACAGTGCTATACTGCTCCTAATACAATATCCCTGTTTTACTTCTTTTTTTGTTGTACAAAAACACAACTTAAAAAGACACTTTACCTGATTGTTAACCAAAACAGTTCTGTCTAATGAATGACTTCTGTGTTAGAAAACATTTAAGGAATGAGATCATGAGTGATAACATATCTTTCAGGAGGTCCCTTCTTGGGTTTGCTTATACTTCCTGTATGAATGTTCTGTTTTTCTGTCTTCTCTGTGAATCACAGAAGACTGAAGTATGTGATTAATAATAAACTAGCACATCAATGATGTGGCGCTCATCCGGCATCAGCAAAGAAATTCAAGCAATTTGTACTTTGAACAGAGTAGACACTGTAATAATGGACTTCTTTCAACAATTTTCTTACATCAGTAACAGCATTTCACCTTGAAAACTAGGGCCGAAAGGGTGAACTACTTCTCTATTGCAGCCTGTAGAACTCAGGAGTAGTACCACGTCCACACACACGATGGGTGCTATGCCAAAACTCATTATTGTGTAATACAATAAAGAGTGCATAAGCCATTTTTGTGATCTTTTTAATAAATTTCGCATAAATTATCATAAATAATTTTCTAGACAAAATTTCAAAATTCCGAGTGGAAGTTCAATGAACCTCATGAAAGTCTTTCAGATGGAAAAAAAAAATCGAAATCGCTCAATAAATGAGGAAGGAGAAGCAATTTTTGTGATTTTTGAATAAATATCGCATAAATTAGCATAATTAAAGGAGAATTATCCCCACGAGACTTTTATCATTGACCTAAAACAGAATTCTAAACAGTTTCTGATAAAGTAAAAACATCGTATATTCGAGAATCAAGAGGATGGGAATTGTCGATTGAATCCTCCGATTTTTATTGTTCTCGAGTGTAAAGCAGCGTCGCCATGTTCCCGTGTGCGATCGGGCTGTGTGACGTAGGGCATGGAGTTGGCCGTAGCGCATTGTAATTGGCTCGCAATAGTTCACCAATATTATTTTAAAAAGAGTTTATTATTATTAATAATAACATAAATTACGCAAGAGTTTCATAATTAAATAAAATAAATCAATTTATATTATCTACGTAACTATCACATTTGAAAAACATTTATTAGAGTAAAATAATCATCGTAAGTAAAACGTGTTCCAGGACACACTAGCTCGATTATACGATTCGCCCGGGCATAAGCTTAGCCCGCAGATCTACGTGATAATCGGCCTCCGTGAAATGATCACTGCAGATCACATCATTTTTCCGATCAAGTTTGAAGTCTTTTCCTTGGAATTTTTCCACGTTCAATATGGTCACCCAACGCTTGAACAATTGCTGACATTTCTGCGGGTCTGGGAACCGATGGAATGATTTCCCTATCGTTTTCTTGGAACAGTTACAACAGCCGAACGCTTGACAATACACCATGTTTACCGTGTGTATATGCAGCGCGCGCTTCATGCAAGCTAGCTACTAGCTAGTGAGTTCTCCATCCCCTACGTCATCACGCGCAAGGTTTTATGGGAAATTTAGAGAAAATGGACGCCGCCAGTAGGAGCAGACGACGTTGTAATCATCGTAAAAAGTGGTCTCTATTTTCTGCTCTTACAACGGCATCAGTTGGTCTAAAACGGTGATTTTTATATCAAATTAAATGTTATTTTATTCACTATGACCCTATTTACATTTTAAAAGCCTGGGGATAATTCTCCTTTAATTTTGTAGACAAAATTTCAAAATCCTGTGTAGAAGTTCAATGAACCTCATGAAAGTCTTTCAGATGGAACAAAAAAAAATCGAATTGGTCAATAAATGAGGAAGGAGAAGCAATTTTTGTGATTTTTGAATAAATATCGCATAAATTAGCATAATTAATTTTGTAGACAAAATTTCAAAATTCCGTGTAGAAGTTCAATGAACCTCATGAAAGTCTTTCAGATGGAACAAAAAAAAAATCGAAATCGGTCAATAAATGAGGAAGGAGAAGCAATTTTTGTGATTTTTGAGAAATGCGCATAAATTAGCATATTTAATGAGTTTCAAAATTCTGTGTAGAAGTTTCGAATCCCCCACCTAGTGCTATCATATAAAGCAAACGGAATTAAAATCAGGTATAAAATGGCGAAGAAGAAACATTTTGAAATTGTGGACGGACGACGGACGGACGACGGACGGCATAAGCTCATCAGGCCCATTCGGGCCGGATGAGCTAAAAATGAAATCTTGAACTGGTTAGTTACTAATATCAGTGAATCCTACACATAGTAAGTTTGATCAATATCAATGAAACCAAAGTCTTCTGATATTGTAGCATGTTCATTGGTTCAACAGAAGGACTTGGTTTATAAAAGAAACACAAAAATGACTTACTCCAGGATGCCTGCATTCTCTGTGTTACTGGCATCTAGTAAATCATTGGCATTGATGTGATGAATAACAGTTCCATTTGGCAATGATATCATCATTTCTACTGGAAAACTGAAAGACAAAAGAGAGAACACACCGTACACGTTACAGGTATAATTTTCAAAATTCACCAAGCTATATTTATATAAATGTTTTGTTTAACTTTGTTTAACTTAACAAGTGTGATAAATATGTTAAAAAGAACAAATTACAATAACAATTTACGTCAGAGATTCAGGAACACAATGTTGTAGCAAACCTTATATCAGGACAGAAACTCGCAGCACACATCAATGAAAGAGCATAATACAGATGGAAGAATCAAACTTAAAGGTACGTCCCTTTTGCAGCCCTAGTTTTGAAGTTGTGTGAGTATGCGATAAATTACAAAAGAATTATAATTGGAAAACTTGTGGTGATGTGAAAGATTATAATTTGCTTTTAAGTAAGTAATAACAATAATTTGGTATCACTTTTTTTTTCGATTTGAATAAAATCATTTTTTTACCGTTACTAGTACATGTACTTGCATTGATTTATGAATAGCTCCCTCTGTGACAAAAGCAAGATTTTCATTTCTTATAAAGGAGTTATAGAACTTGTGACCTTGAAATTTCATAGGCAGTATGTACAGGATGTCTACTAAACCTGTGCAAAGTTTCATGGAATGTTGTGTAACTCTGCAAAAGGGATGATTAGGTGTAAGGATATTTCATGCATTCACTTTACTTAACATAATGGTATAATATATTTATCAGAGGACACTCTGTTCTGTATTTTATACAAGCCTTGTCATCCAAAATACACATGAAAATTGAATATATCAAGTACTCCCAATAAATTGCATGCTGATGTAATAGCACGACTGAATAATT
Organism: Heliocidaris erythrogramma; assembly: GCA_025617745.1. Classification (NCBI taxonomy): domain Eukaryota; kingdom Metazoa; phylum Echinodermata; class Echinoidea; order Camarodonta; family Echinometridae; genus Heliocidaris; species Heliocidaris erythrogramma. Next base: position 23,417,807 of record CM046855.1, read on the forward strand.
TGAAACATATGTTGACATATCTGTTCATGGACTTACTTATATTTTTCTAATGACAGGGAAGCTAATGCTGCATACTGAGGATCATATTCATTCTCCTTGATGACCTCAAGGTCAGCTACGAGTGACCAGCTGCTGACAAAATGGCTGCCAAGCAGCTGAAGAACGGGCGGACTTTCGAGAGACGTCTCCCGTAAAGTCCGCCCCGAACCTGAAGAATGTAGAAGAAAACAAGAAGAAACATATTGAGCACAAACCGGACCAACAATTAAATCAAATTGAATTCTTAAAGAATATACCAAAAAAATATGTATATAACAGTGACTTTCCCCTGATTTGTCAATGACTATAAATATTTTGAGTTTCTAGCCATTGTCAACTGACATGGTACATACATAAATGCATGAGATTTGGTGAAAAGGGCAATAAGCCATAAATTGGGAAAAGCATCTTACTTCCAAAATAAACTTGAATGTACTAAAATTCTATTTGTATTATCAAGTTGGACATAAAAATTCTCTTTTTCTTTTCTAAAGACACTTTAAGAAAGAAGTGATTTCATACCAACTTCCTCATCCATGGAATGAAAATGGCCTTTCATGTACTAAGATTACATACGATTTAGATATTTAAAAAGGATGGACAAATAGTATAAACAATGTTTCCTTTCTCTCAAAAAATCAATCTTACCTCAGCATGACTGATCATCTAATGCACCCCAGAGTAAGATGTGATGAACCAGCTTCTTCTCTGCCTGTGCTTTATTGAATGCTGCATTCAAGGGCATATAATCAATCTGGAAGTCCATAGAGATAGACAAATATAAACAACTATATATTTGTAAACAAATAAACATTACTCTACCTATGATACAATGTAGATGCATCATGATCATCATCATTTCACTATCTGAAGATTCAACATCTTTCAATAGTACTTTTTCAACTTTTGGGGGTGTAAAATGAAAGTTTGCAATTTGTGAATACAGGTAGATCTATGATCTAAAAACTGCTTTAAAACGCATGTGAGAGAGTTTCAGGCAGAACATGATCAAGTAGAATGTAACAAATAAGAATGCCTATTTTTTCAATTTCCTCGTTTTCTGAGTGCCTTTCATATGTACCAAAACAGTACATTCTGACGGTGAATATTTCCTGGATGAAAAACATTTCCTGCAACTGAAACCACTTCTGGAATGCAAAAACCCCGATGCCAACTCCCCTTTTTACTTAGAACATATGGGTGTATGCTGCGGCTCACTGCTGCAGCCAGTGAAGTGAAATCTTCCAAATTTCTATACAATTCACCTACAATTCATACACTACTTGAAGTCCTGAGTTAAAATTTTTGTTGCTCTTCTGCTCATGATTTGCATTTAGTTTAGTTGATCCTTTCATCTTCTAAATGTTCTCAATCTTTTTTCTCCTTAAGGAGCTTTACTATGCTTTTTAATCTGTCAAGGGGGTATATTACACTTCCCAATTACTTGTTCATCAAGAAAAAATGACTCCTTCATTCAGAAACTGTTTTCAAGCTGACGAAATCCCAATCCCAATTTTACCTTTTTAAACGGATACATCTCCATCTCCAACAGCCTGAGGGCCTCCTCCATGCTGATCTCCTCGTCCCAAGCTATTTGCCCACTCGACATGTCCTGCTGATTGGATGGTTCATAGAGGACATCGCCAGACTCAGAGTATATGGTAACTTGAGATGATGGGTTTGGAGCGTTGAGTTCCATCTTGGGCATGAAGCCGATGTCGACCTCCATGTGTTCGACCTCGTTGGGTCCATTCATCCACTCCATGTCTGTTGAAACACAACATATACATGTATAAGAATGTTTCTTGAATTTTTGTATCATTTTGATATCAGAGGCAAAGTAATTTTCTATAATTTGTAGAAATTTAACATCTAATAAACATTTTATCAATTTTTCCACACATTTCTGTCTTGCAAAGAGATTCTTCTATGATATCTTCCCTACATAATTTAAAGAACTAGCATGATAAATACAGAAAAGGTATCTTCAATATATTCCACAGTAATTGTCCTCAACATCTATTTTAGACTTTGCTAATTATAGAGTCATGATATAATTTCAGTTTGTGGTGTACTAATGTACAATAATAAAATTTGGGGATGAGTTCATAATCCAACTCAAAGATGAACTCACCAACGTTCAAGCTCTTATTTGAAGGAACATGCATATTGAAGTATTCAACATGTGAGGCATCTTTCCTGATGATCAGATGACCTGTAAACTGTGCAGGTGTGAACCAGAAAGGATGGCTTGGTGGCTCATTCAGCTGAAACTCTGCATGAGTTCTGCGGAAAAACGGGGAATGTTTTTGTCAATGTTCTCTTTCATGACACTCGACATACTTATTTATTGTGAGAAAATTGAAGCCCATATTTTGTTTAGACAAGGTACAACAGTACGCTCTTTCCAAAGGTCCAAACTGACTTCCTGTAATAAATACGGTAAGGTGTAATAAATATGGTAAGGTGTAATAAATACGGTAAGGTGTAATAAATACGGTAAAGTGTATCTTTTTTTGAGGTTCATAATCTGCTGTCCTGTTTAAAAAGTGATATAGCATTACTTCCCACCCTGCTTTCGTAAGTACTTGGCCAAACACAGAGATACACTTCTGCATTCAACCAGCATGGACAAATGACAACATAAATGTAGTGATGTTTAGCAGAGTAGTATGATAGTATACTGTAGGGTACAAAGACTAGTGAATTATTTAACATCACAAGACACTTCCTCCACAAAAGTGCTTTATCTTAGAGAGAATTCAAATAGACCATTTTTAGTTTAAATAAAGACGAGATTATCTTTGCCCCTTACATCAATCATACAAAGATGATGTTGGCCACAGCTCCTGCATAATAACAGCAAACACTTCAAAATATATCCACATTTATGTTTGATACTTTAGCAGTTATCTTTTGAGTCATTCGACTCATCCCACAACAGAAATAAAACTTTCCTAGTTTTCTACCTGGATTATTAGTAAATAATGTTTGGTACCTGAAGACAATATCCACATAGTCTGCACTGACTGCTTTGACAACGGCCACGGTACCCTGCGGCCCGAACCTGGAGTGGACGAACGGCCTTGGATGGAAGACACTGAGTAGCCTATGGATCATGATCTCCTTCCCCTTGACCCTTGGCGGGAAGTAGCGATTACTGGACAGTTGATTGGTCATCATGTTGAGCTTGGACTTGATGAGGGTGTAGACCTTGCCCACCTGGACATGGTTCTCTGGGAGGAGTGGACGGAAGGCACTAGCTGGGAAGGCAGTGACCCTCTCACTGGGTGTCTTCCAGCTGTCCAATGAGGCCAGAGATGATCTACCGGTCTGAGGAGAAACAAAACATTGTAGATTGTGCCACAAGGTAGATTTATTGGGAATAGATTACAGGGAAAATGTGAATGCCAATATTTCAACATTTCAAATTTATGGAAACTATTGATTTTGGACTTTTACAGGAAATTTAGTGTTCTATATCCAAATCAATATAAGACCTTCCTTCCTTCCTTCCTCGTGCTCCTCTAATCCCATTTCTCGAGACCACACATTACCATGTATAATATATTCATGAGATTGTTTGCTCTCATAAGCACAATAAGAAGGGGTGGGGTGGGTCCAAACAGACAATATGTTAATAGTCTGTTCGACATTCACAACTGACTAATTATATCAAATGTGACGACTACATATAGTTGAAATTTGGCATACATTTTCAAGATTGCATCTTGCTCAAATCTAATGTGTCCCCCTTTCTATCCAGTGCATAGTCAGAAATGAATGTTTCACACAAAGATTAACTTCCTTACACACAAAGGAACATGAGATGTGTATCTTTATTTCTTAATGACTCACACATGTATACAAAATAACGCTCTCTACTTTTCTCTCAATGTTTGCTGTCTACATGGATAACTTCCAACTTCTCACCTATGTTCTATGTGTATTGTGCACTTTATTTACATAAAACAATTTTCCCACCAAGAAATAACTTTTAAAAGGAAAGCCCTTCCTCTTACCAAATTAGTTTGAATAACATGAGGAAATATAAGAGCAACTGATCAGTGGTTTTTCAAGAAAAATCTGATGAAGAATGAGAAAGCTTTGAATTTTAGAAAATCATTACATATGGTGGAAACTGGAAAATAATTCTCGAGGTATTGTACATGACCTATCTATTTTAGAGAGAAAAAAATTATCAAAACTATTCCATTTCATGATTTGAACTGTAACATGCTTTCAATTTTTGCCAAAGATTTGAGAAATCATTTTACTTTGAAGAAAATTAATATTTACAAAATCATTTGCACAAAATAGGGTACATACACATAAAAGTAGCTTGTAGATGAAATCAGACTTCCAAATCTTCAAAAGTGTATATCAATTTAACAACTTTCTTATTCTTCATCAGATTTTCCTCAAATTTTGACTGACAACTTCTCTCACTTTTCTACTGAAATCACCAAGTGGTGTCAGGGTGCACTTTCCTTTTGAAAATCAATCTCTAATACAGTTGTCTACATGAATGTCATTTAACTCTGCAGGTGCTTTTACACATCAAAATCTTGTGATTCTATGCTGAAAAAATAAGCTGATATCATGCTGATCTTACAATAAAAGTTGTTGACAGACTGATGATCGTAAAGACAGTCCAGAGAGGAAGGGAGTAATTTCTAGACTCTTATCTACGGCAACATGAATCACCATCTTCTCTGTTCACATATATATACATGTACATGTAGCTCAGACAAAGGCTGCATCATAATAAGGACATTCACACGGACAGGGTTTCCATTACTTTTTAAAAATGTTGTGTGAGGAAGCATTTCTAAGAACTGATTGATTCGATATCCAGGATAACAATATCACTTGATTAAATGAAATTTTTAGAAACTTGTGTATTTGCATTTATGTCCAGTTTTATGGAATTGTTGAAAAAAAAAGTATTAAGTAAAAGTTAACATGTTAAATAAAATGTCTAGATGTTCCATATTGTTAGTACTTTACAAATTTCCTGGGATCATGAAAGTCAATTTATCAAAATACATGTATTATAATATAATCTGTGTATCCTGTTTGTTTTCAATTCTGAGTAATTACAAGAATAAAACATACAGCTTCGACACATTTTTCATCTATAAGGTTTCTAATCCTACAGTAGTATTATCATTTAGAAAATATTTCATGACAGCTATAGGATAGTTCACTGTTATTACCTTAACTTAGATATGAAGCACTGAAAAATTGCGTTCACTGCAAAATAATACCCCACTCTGGCCAAATGTTTTAGCTTAGCTGTAATATTGTGATTGATAGAGATACATTGTACATATATTATACCTGTACCGGTACATTTAGAAGTGAAACCATATTATTTAGGACGATATGGTACATATTGATCCAAATATCCTTCCTGCCTTCCGCAAAATAATGGTACTGTATTGTACGCTCAGCACCTGTACAATACTCTTACCTCTGAGAGGGAAATGGCTACATCATGAAAGTAAAAATAAAGCAACAAGGAAACACACACATGTTATCAGTTGTTGGAAATGTGCAGTTTTATCGACAATGTACATTTCATGTACATCCACAATATGTTTGAAGTTGCATATATGTCCGAGATCCCAAATCTATTTAGATTAATACTCACATATGCATGTATGGTTATTGTCCGATGAATAATTCCTTTCAGATTATACATATGCAGTATCTCTTTTAACTCAGGAATTGAAAGCACACTATTTTACAACTCATACATACATGTAGGAGGTCGACATTTCCCCACCTTTTTTTTGGAAGGTCAGCATTTAATGAAACAACACACCTTTTCCTGTTAAATTATATTCTCAACTCCATAGGTCAACGATAAGAGAAATAACATACATTTTCCCGGGTAATCTATATACTTACATTTCTCAGCAGAAACGATCAATGACATTTTGCCTGAACTAATTTCAGAGCATGATATTTCTGTTTGACTTACGGTACATTGTTTAGTAAGAATCTCTATATTTGAGGTAATCTCTGATACATGTAATAATAATCCGATACCCTGAAGGAAATAGCAAAATTCATGGAGAACTGTGAAAAGAAAATTATGGCACAATAGACAACTTTAACCCTTTGTCTCACAACTTAAGATAAAAGAAGAAAAAAAAATCATTTGTAACATAACAACAGATATTATACATACATGTACAGTACATGTATGTAAGCCTACACTTTCACTTTATGGATAACATTAAGTTGATCATAAATCATGGGTCCTATGGCTATGCTCTCATATATCATTTCCTTATCATGCACCATGGGGTCATTAGGTGTTAATTTGGTTACATCCTATTATTTTTTTCTACACCAACATAACTACATGTATGCATTGTTAATGGTTGCGGTTAATCCAAACTTTAAACATTCATGTAAATGGAATTATGTACAAAAAAGGAGGGGGAGGGAGAGGGAAGAAGGGAGAGGGAAGAAGGGAGAGGGAAGAAGGGAGAGGGAAGAAGGGAGAGGAAAGAGGAAAGAGAAAAGAGGAAAGAGAAAAGGAGAAAAGAGAAATGGGAAGAAAAAAAAAAGAAAAAAGAAAAGGGAAAGGAAAGAAAAACAAGAAAAGAAAGAAAAGAATGAAAGAAAAAGAAGCAGAAACTGTACTAGGCAAAAGACATCCCCCTTCTGCAATGGGCAGTAGCCCCCGGGCCCCCCCCCCCCCACCCCGAGAATTTCAGAGTTCCGATATTCGGGCAACCACCAGGCAGCAAGGTGCCAGAACATACAAGTACATGTATTTGGGCAGCGAGGTTCTCAGATAATTATTCTGTACATATTCACTCCAAAAAGTGACAAAAATTTTTCTTGCTCGTTTCGCTTGCACTCAAAAATTTAGAAATTGAAAAGTTGATGTTCGGCAAAAGGCATCAACCCCCCCCCCCCCTTGCCAAAAATGGGCCTGTATGATCAAGATCTCTACATCTGCAATTTTCTTTTATTATTATTTGTGTGGGGGGGGGGGGGGGGAGAGAGAGATTAGAGTGCATCATTTTTGTCAAAAAATTTGAGTGTCTCACCCCCATTCAAAATGTTCTAGATACATACCTTAATTCTGCATCTACACTATTGCTTTTTAGTACATACATGTACATATAATTATCATTTTCCCTGGCCATTTGATATAATTCTTCATTATGGATGGAACATACAGGGCCTACAGACTAAAATGCGAGAAAATTGTAAAACATGCATTCATCAAGAAATGAATGAATGAAAAATGCACACACTCATCCTAATGCTGATCATCGACACTCCCCGCCCCCCTCAGAATATGAAAAGAAATATAATGATCACGAGGACTTTCAAACGTTTTATTCTTACCAAGAATGACTGGTCCTTTGCTTTAGACATGGTGTCTTGCTGAAGAGGAATGAAGTTTGCTTCTACGGTCAAGACCTCTTCAGCAGGGTCCAGATTTTCATCTCCATAGGTGAAGTCTCCTCTCTGTCTCAAAGAAAGCACAATAAAAAGGAGCAAAAGTTATTAAGAATACTATACAGATAATATTTACCCCTGCTCATCTCAACCGCATAAAGAGCTACAAGTACATTGATGGAAAATGGTGTTCATGTAGAAAAATCCTAGATTCAAAGAATGCTCTTTCACATAATTCCAAAATCCAAAATATAGCCTGAGACTATAATGCTGAGTCAGAGTGGTGTGAATTGAAACGCACTTCATTATTAACATCAAATAAGCAAAATTAATTTAAAAAAAACAAAATGCATTTTGGATTCTTGTTATACTATAGTACAGTACTACAATTAAAGTAAAATAATGACACATGCAAACTACAATAAAAAATATATTAAATTTTAAATCAACATCATATGACCCATTCACCATTATGGGAACCAGGTGGTCTCTGTACTATTAAAGCCTATAGGCTATAGGAATGAGATAATTCAGTAGTCAACTAGTACAGGTTAATAATGATTGACATAATTTGAATACCTCTGCAGTGTCTTCAATATTTAGTCTTTCCAAGAGAGGTTCAAACTCAATAACATTGAGATGTCCATCTCCATCTCTGTCATACGCATTGAAGATGCTCACTCCCTCTTCTCCAATGCTAAGCTTCATTTCCTCCATCACAAATTTCTCCATCATGATTCTATTTGCTAAGTTGCCAGCCATGACGGCTACCACGGCCACTAACAGGGACAGGAATGTCAATGCTTTCCATCCGCATCTTCCCCGGTTAGAACGTCTGAAGTTTGGAGGGTAATGCTCGGTTGTCTGAGTAGCAACGGCTACACTTCCCGCGCCTGCAGCGCTGGCGGCGGATTGTCCTTCGCCCCGATCAGGCGGCTTCTTTCGGTCTTTAGACGGCATCATTAGTCGCGATTTGATTCGTCGTATTCTTGCTTATATTTAGGTTTCAAACCTTGTGCCTCGTTGGTTTTATGGATCTAAAAACGGCCCAGATGACGAGGCAAACAATCGACACCATAAATATAGCGAGGATAGAAAGCACCAGCGTCACCATTATTTCCTAAATCCTGACACAACAGATCAGAAAGACTCGGGCATGCAGCTAACTGTACCCGGAAGTGACAGCGTACACGTGTACGCGTATAGGACTGTACGTAAACAAGCAAACCGGCTTCTGTGGTATCAATGCAGTATACTCATGATGTAGTGCATCATAACATTAACAGTCCCACTCGTAGTCATACGTATGGGATAGTCCTTGCAAACAACATTTCAAGAAGTGGAGAAGCTTGGGGTTTAAAGTTTCAACACAGAATCCAGTCACCGCTAACAGCATGGCTCTACGAGCTATGTGGGTAATACCACTGCCAGGCAATGGACCTTCATCTGTTCTGTTTTCAAGGTTGTAATGAGTATTAGTACTACTAGTACTAGTACTAGACTATATAAATTTACTTTAACATGTTTAATTAAATTAAACTTAAACTTTAAGTTAAAGTCTAATTTATTTAGCATCAGTCATGTCATGTCAGGTGCGGGTCTGCTTGCTATTCATCATATATAAAGGACCGTTATTCATTTAAAAGCGCTATTCATTTAACACTCGTTATGAATAGCGGTCCTTATGAATAGTGGTCCTTATGTCATGAATGGAGGTCCTTACAAATAAATAAAGAGGTGATTTGTCTATGGTTTGTTCGCTATTTAGAAGGACTGCTATTCATACGAAACTGCTATTCATTTAGTCACGCGATATGGATAGCAGTCCTTATGTCTGTTATGAATAAGTGGTCCTTATGACTAGCGAGGTTACCCCATGTCGGGTACAATCTCAGGTTAATAATCGTATTCAATTGGGCGTAACTATAGAATACCCTACCACATAGAGTTTATGTGCATAAACGACCAACACATAGGGTTAGGGTTAGGGTTATGTTTAAACTTAAATTTAGGATTAACTTAGAATTACGGTAGCTAAAAAAATTAAATCTTTGGATTTAGCTTCATTAGAGAAGCGTTGGTCAACTAATGGACATGTGGTCAACTTTTGTGTGGTTCCTTTATTGATTTTTGGCAAGTGTAACTGTCAGTACATGTTTTAGTGAAATGTGAATGATAATGCTATGTTGCTCATGGTCAAAATGATAATGATAGATTGAAGATTGTAAAAACTATTATTAGGATTTATTGAGAGAGATATGTAAAAACTTGTCCGTTGAATCTGTTGTTGATATATATGTTACTTGTCAGCTTGCCGATAAATGATTTTCAAAAAGTTTTGGGGGAGTGAGAGAAGAATTAAGAGACTTTTTGACCATGTATGATCTTTCTAAAAATGAAATGTATTGATTAGTTCCTTTAGTTTCCTTTATTTCTAGCTCTGACAAGGGGAAAACAGGAAAGAAAACAAGAGGAATGTCATCACATTTTGGGTGCCTGTTTTCTCCCCAATTTTTTAACATTCACAAAAACAAAGAAGTTCTTTACAACATCGACCCAATTTTAAGGCCCCCTATATTTGTTTATTTATTTTTATTTATATATATATATATATATATCTTTTTTTTTGGGGGGGGGGGGTACACAATTAAGGGATACTTTTTGTGTGTGGAAATCCCCCCTCCCCCCACCATCATGACCATCTGCTACTCTAATCTTATACATTCTGGAGTGCACATTACCATTTAAACATATCTTGCATGTACTTTAAGTTGAAGAAATGCTTACTACCATGTAAAGGAATTCACAACACAAGATTCGAAATGAAACTTGATAAATCATACGTTCACCCTTGTATTGAGTTGAGTTGAATTAGGGCAGAAAAATGAGAGAAACACATTTCATTGTCTTCTTTGTTTCAATTGACAGGACATACCCCACAGTAGAGAAAAGGGCCAAGATCTACGGAGAAGGAGGTGATAGGAATGATTATGTGAAGATACCCAACGAGAAAGAAATCTACAAAGTAGTTCTAGAAGAGCTAGGATTACAGCATCCTCCAGACAAGGTACTAGTATACCTTAATCTGCCTTCTCATATCAGTAAATTAGTAGGTTATGATTGATACTGACAGTGATGATAATAATAATCTGCGACTTAAGGCGAATCCTAACAATAGGTTTATTCCGTCACAATAGAAATTCAACGTTAAGGTGAAACGAACGTGGGTTGAGGCGAATCCCAACAATAGGATGAGATAAAAGGATTTGCCTTAAGTCGCAGTTAGAGTTATAATAATAATAAGAATAAGAATAATAATAACTAGAATTTAATTCGTCATGAGGACGAATTAGGTGGTCTGTCTTTCACTTTGTATGATCATGATTGTAAGCAGGATGTTCATAATAATGGGGAAATACTAAACTGAGGATAGGAAGTCAAGAATGCCATGCATGGAGATGCTTCTTGAGGACAGGAATGTAGAAAAATGTGTGAAACGGTCATTGGAAGATGTGATGACGTTGATGATAATCATCATCATGAATATCATGACAGTGATGATAATGATGTTGATGATAATCATGATGATGATCATATCATGACAGTGATGATGATAATGATTTTAATGTTAATCATCATCATCATCATAAATATCATGACAGTGATGATGATAATGATGTTGATGATAATCATCATCATGAATATCATCATGACAGTGATGATGATAATGATGTTGATGATAATCATGATAGTGATATAATGATGATGATGGTGATGGTGATGGTGATGGTGATGATAATGGTGATGATAATGGTGATGACCATGACTGCAATGACAGTGACCTTTACCGTGCCAAATATGAAAGAGCAATCACATTTCGTTATGAAGATACGACCATAAGTTGATTTTTACAAAATGTCGCCTGGATGACGTCACGATAATCTGATGAGCTTGAAAAACATGCGCGAACTTGACCTTATTAGGACTGATGACTGCCGAAAATTTGAAGATAATTGAGTATGCCAATTTTGAGAAATTTCCATCTGGTTGTACACAAACTACTGCACACTACTTTCCAATAGACAAAACACGCAAAATAAGGCAGTTTAGTACATGGTTTGTGATTGTATATGATATAATAGTCGAACAAGATGTTAAAATGAAAGGCAAAAAGAAGCAAAAAAAAAAAAATTTCAATGGACCCACCGGGGATCGAACCTGGGTCACCGGAATGGGAGGCAAGTGCTTTGACCAATATACCAAAATATTTCCCATAGAGATAACACGTAAACGAAAAACGGGATTCTCAAATCACATATTGTAGTGAGAAATTGGGCATGATCCCGACATCTGATCAAAAATTGGAGACCACACTTGTAAAAGCTTATGGTCTCAGCTATAACATACTAAAATCTGGAAAAAAATAGACCAAAAACAACTGAGATACAGCTCAGAGAACAATGTCATGTAGATTCATGATTCGAAAAAAAATCATCATCCATAGACATAACACGCAAATAGGGAAAATTCTGACATGGCATCTTTAATTGAAAATTTCACTGTGATGACGTCATCGAAATGAAAATGGTGATGACTGATCTTGTAGAGAATTGTCTCAGCTATAACATATCAAAATCTGGGCGAAAAACGACCAATAATTACGAATCTAGAGCCAAATTTGCATAAATGTGATGACGTCAAAACATGAAAAATTGAAATTTTGACTTCTGGCGCCATTTTGATGACGTCATAATGTTTATAAGGGTCAAATGATACATGAAATGCCATCTACAATTCATACCCTACCTGATGATGACAAAAAATTGGGGGGTCAACGGACTATCTAACGAGCTACAGTGAATTTTGTATAGGCATGTTTTTGCCCATATATGGCCTATAGTGAGGGATCTCGCCCGCGCGTGCTGCAAACTTTGACGGACGATAATTTCCTTATTAGTGGTCGTAGAAAGTTGAAAAGGGTATCAAATTGCTCAGAATGTTATGTTCTATGAGAGTACACAAGAAAAAACGGCGAGTTTAGGCCCCGTCATGGTGGAATACGGGAAAATGCGCGCGCACCCTTGTGTGCGCGCAAATTTTTTAAATGCTCAAAATGACCTGAAACGTGTGCAGACTTGATCCAACGTGATTGTGAGCATTTTTAAATTTTGACGCGCGCGTACGCGCGCGTCCTGACCTCTAGATGACCTGTGAGGACATGACTTGATGACCCGTCAAGTGAAGTTTATGTGATGTGAATATAGTTGATTTTTGATGATCGATTATGAAGATATAATCGATCTTGTAAATTTACAAAATGGCGTCTTGATGACGTCACGATGACCTGATGACCTCCAAAAGCTTAATGGACCATGTCCATGATTGACTTCATACATGACATGAAACTCGATGATATTGACCTGGCCGATTTTGAGATTTGGTGGCCACAACATTTTGTTATAAAAAGAAGAATAAAGAAAAATCTTGACAAAATTAAAAGGAGGTCTGTCATAAATGACAGACCACCTAATAATAATGATAATTTACCTATCTGCGACTTAAGGCGAATCCTAACAATAGGTTTCTTCCATCACAATAGAAATTCGACGTTAAGGCAAAACGAACTTGGGTTAAGGCGAATCCTAACAATAGGATGAGATAAAAGGATTCGCCTTAAGTTGCAGTTAGAGTTATAATAATAATAATACTAATAATGATAATATTAAAAAGAAGAATGATAATATAATTATAATAATAATAATGATAATAATGATGATGATGATGCTGCTATGACTTTTTTTCTAAGTATAGCCTCATCTGTATTGATACTGTTTCCCCTGAGGGCCCTGCAGTCATATCATTTTAGTTGACAGGAACTGAGAGAGCATAAAAGTTTTGTATTATGATGAAATTATATTCATAATATTGTGCATAAAATTAGTAATCCATTTTTTAATGATTAGGTATTCATCCCCACCTGAATTATAATTTGGTGATCTGAATTTTCATACTTTCAAGTAACAAAATTTGATTAATTTTGATTTTGATTTATATGATTTATTTCTCTTTGTGATCTTTTTTTTCTTCAAACATTTTTTACAAACTGATTACAACTTAACAAACATATGTCAATACATTATCAAGTAAAATAATTGCATTGTATAGTTAATGTAAATGAATCATAAACTGGGGACAAAGAAGCATTCAAAGTGTTGGGTAACTTTGGTTTCATATTTCTATACCGTACATTATGTTATATTAATATGATTTCTCCTACAGTTTATAGACTCTAGAGATGGCTGTGACAAGAAATACCAGAAACCAATCTTTGAGCTTACTGTGAAAGAAGGAAAGTTATGGCCTGTTATTATGATAGAAAAGGTAAGTATGCAAACAGATACATTTTGAAAGTTTTTAGTTTTACTCCAAAAATAAGTCAAAGGATTTTTTTAAAAATCACTAAAAACCAAAATATCAAAACTAGTAAAGTTGTTCTTATGTAAAATAATGATGACTGATGGGAAAGTGAATTGAATAGAATAGGTTATATATTTTGGGATTTTGTGAAAATCATTTATTTCCTATCGTATCCTCCTTTTAAATTGATTAATGGTGTTGTCTTGTCTTGTAATACATGTATCATCTATTCTGTGTGTACAAATATGGTATGTCATTTCCTTCTCATGTGTCATTTATTGTTCAGCATGTTACCCAAAATAATGTCAACTCCAGAGATAATCCATGACAGCAGCAGATACTGCTTGCCAATCATTACTATAACTCAAGTATCACATTATTATTTTTCTATACAGAGGGAAATATGTTGATGAATTAAATTCATATTCAAGGGGGCTTTCGAGCCTTATTACAATGACTCATTCTATTCATATTTCTTATCATTGGTTAACAGTTTGGAGTATTATACATTTGTCTGCCTCTTGTCGAATCAACAACATCCTCCAGGCCACCTCTCATTGATATGTGAGTTTATTTCAATACATGTATTTCTACTACCACTTTCCAAATCTGGTAAGTAAATGATGAGACTGGACACTGAAATTACCTGCCCCACCATTTTTTTGGAAGTTTCATTCAATCCAGTTACATCAGGAGCATGTCTAGAACAGATGATCACTGTAGGTTCATCATTATTTTGTAGTTTATTTTTGTCCACTAGTGTAAAGATAACTTGCTTGATAACAATCAAATATTCAATATCATATATGTATACATAATGACATATCAATTTATATTTGCTTTGAGCTCTACATGGACATAATTGTTTTTGATTTGCAGAAAGATCTCCTTAGATTGAAGTAAAGCAATTTTTTAACTTTCAGTTATTTCAAATATATGTTTTAGAATTAATGTTCTTTTTTAATTTGCATAAAATAGCAAATCTGTTACAGATTTCAACTGATTCATATTCATTTTTTAGACCTGGTGTCTCTATGGGCTTTTCTCTCCTTTTTCAAATGGCAGAAGTTGTTGGGGCTCTACCAAGAAATGTAAATGAGGTATGTCATACACAATAACATTGATTTGGGTTTTATAGTGAGATACTGGTACGTGTCTTTCTAGAGAAATATCAAAATTATTTTATTTTCAATAAATGTAATGTGGATATGCTTTTCATTGCTCATAGTTCCATTTGAAGACACGGTTTGTTGTTTTGTAGAATATATAATTAATTAAATAATTAATCCAACTAAAGTATATCTGAGTTGTTTTATTTTTTCATCGCCATCATCACAAATGCAGCATATTAAGAATTTTTAGGTATATCAGCAATGATAAAATATCAGTATTTGGGGCAACAAGGAAGAAGGAATTTCTCTCACAAACAAACCTTACATATATGCCTGTAATTTGATTTCATAATTTCTGTTGTATTCCCAATCTTGTAGACACACCCTAAACTTCAGGAGCTGTTCTGTTACCTGTCTCAGGCAGCCCCTTTTGGTTCAGTTATCGATTCAAATCCTACCACGGTAAAAGCGTCCATCAGCGGCCTTATCAACACCCAGTCAATATCTCCTCACACAAAGGTGTGAGATCATTTCACTTTCTTTCTTGTGATCATTTGTAATAATCTCAAATTTTGCCATTAATAAAGAGTTGAGTAGTCTGCATACATTGTACTTTAAACAATTTTCATAACTTCTGTACATCTCTGTAGTATAAGTCTATAAAAAGAGGTAAAAAGTTTTATATTTAAAAAGGTAAAAAGTTTTTACTGACAATGATCCAAACTTTCTATTTGAAATCTGATTCAGTAACTTTTATTGCAAGTTACATGATGAATGGACAGAATGTTAGACAAAGAGACAAAGAGAAAGGAGAGAGAGAGAGAGAGAGAGAGTATAGCAAGGGACAGATGAGCATTGTCTTTTGCATGACTCATTTATAAACTTTGAAGAAAAAAAACATTAATGATCATGTTTCTTGTTCCTTTGCAGCAACCTGCATGGCGCCCTGTGGTTCCCAAGACCAAACCACAGATTCACTTTGTCACAACGGAACAGATCCGTGCAGTGCTGTACAACAGGCCAGATGTAGATGATGTCTATCAACTCTATGGAACTGTTACTTGCAAGGTTATATTCTTTCTTTAAAACTGAAACCAGAATCAAACTTTTTGGTGTAGAGGCTTAATTTTTTGACATACATGAACTAAGCTTTTGCCACCTACACTAATTCCTAGTGATAGGACATTTTATCCTCAGTCACCCAGTCCCTTGGATTCGGATCAAAGTGATAGATCTGCTGGAATTTACTAACAAACTCGATTTGCACTTAAATACATTAAATTTTACGAATCAGTCAATCAAATTCATGTGTAGTCTTGTCTATGAACCATTGTTTATACACAGGCTGAATTAGAAGGTGCAATGCCAGAAGTAACGATGAATTTGGCTGTTCCGCCTGACATACCCCCTCTAGAGAATCTCATCATACACCCCTGTGTGGCTGCAACTGATCCCCTGAATGTACAACCAGGTTAGTAAATATCCTTCCAGGGATATGGATTTGGTTTGCTCCTCTCCCTTCTCCCTTCATCTTCTATATTTTTTTGTAATTAAGTAGTACTAAAGCAAGTTAAATTGTCTTTTATGGAGAATATTTAAAAGAAAGACTCTACTGAACATCTGCATATTACATATTCAAACTTGATGAACAAAAGTGATGTGTCATTGTCTCAAAAAGTAACGTTGTTAATGAAATGGTTCAATGCAAGCTTGGAAATTTGAATGAATTGTTATTCTTGTTTGTTTAACAGGGTTATGTGTTAGTGTGTATAAAGCAGTGCTCATTCTACACTTTTGCCAATATCTTATTTGTTCAATCGATGCTAGTTGACAATAATTTTCCTGATTTACTCTAATTTCAGGCGAGGTAACTTCCACAGTCCGAAAATTTCATTTCAACCCTCCCAGCAAGACGTTCATCCTGTGCCATTACTCTGCCACAGCCCCCTCATCAGACCAAAGTAGCACAGTTACATCCTCCAGCAGACCTCCCTCGGTCGCCATGGCAAGATCTGCCACACCGACCTCCATTTCAAGGTCAACAAACTATTCATTACGAGAATCAGGATTGGAGACCCCAACGCGAGGGTCACTGACCCACCGAGGGGTCACACCCTCCTTCGAGAGGTCATCATCCCCAACGCCATCCCAGCTGTCCTTCCAAGCATTGGCCACACCCTCAGAGTTGCCAATCAAAGCTGCTTACGAGATGACGGGTGATGAGAGGGAAGTGCAAGTCAAACTCCGGCTCAAGTTGAGTGGAAGTGTTAAGAACTCCTTTGAGCACTTTGAAGTTCAGATTCCTTTCTTTAACCGGTGAGATTTGTAAATTCTGCATATGATGATATCAATGATCTTTGTACTTGAATGAAAATGAATGTAAGTTTTTTATCAAAAGGCTGCCTTACAATGGATGAAATGTGAAGGCAAAGATGAACTTAAATGTGAATGGAATGTTATGTGCATAATTATTATCACACTTTCATCAAATTTTGGTTTAAATAATGTGTCATCTATAATTCTTTAATGGGATTGTCATATAAATTTCATGAGAATAGATGTTCATGTGGTTATAAGTGTTTTAGGAGCAATCATCTTTATTTGTTAAATATATTCTACATACCAGTAAGATAAAAAAGGGTATATACATGAATTTGTAGCCGAGCAACTCGTGGACCTACACTTTTAATTCCTATTAATAGGACAGTGTGTTGGAGGGTTAAGCCCATTTAAACCCATACTATTGCACCAGTTTGCTTACGTTTTGATTCTGGGATCTTGTGCTACATGACTTTGCCTTCATAACTGAGCTCTTCCACCTCGGTGAATATGTCCCAATTTAGCTGTATTCTTCTCCTTTCGCAGAGGTGTTGTTGTAGGAGTGGATGTGAATCCAAGCACAGGCAGTGTGGTGCTCTCACAAGACAGGCACACACTTGGCTGGAACCTGGGTCAGAAGCTTCCTTCAAGGAACCTAGAGGCCAGTCTGCAGGCCAGTGTTCAGTTTGGACCAAGACAGGAAGATGACAACAGGGACTCCTTCTGTGTTGGTCTCAATTCTTATGCCTCTGTAAGTGAAGCTGGTTATCTCCTCAAATTTTGACAGCAACCAATACTTGTATCATATGGTTGCCACCAAACCAATGATGAATATCATCTTCAATCATAAATATATCATCACCCATTCAAAACTTGATCTACAGGTTTCAAAATGAAATGCATGATCATAAAGCCAAAGAAAAATTAGTGTAGTAAAAAATTGTTACAGTTGTACCTTATTAGGCCAGTATCTGTCCTTTAATGTTGTTACTAGAAAGTTATATACTGAGCAACTGAATCAATGCTACTATGAGGTATTTGATTGTCACTTGAAGTAGAGGTGTCGTAGTCAAGTGGTTTAAACACTTGACTGGAGATGCGAAAGTCGCAAGGTTGAGGTTGAGCAAGACATTTTATCTACATTGCTCCTCTCCACCCAGGTGTTCAGCGGATACCCCGAAGGATGCGAAAGTCAATGTGATTAGATTAGCATGTGCGACAGGAAAAAAAGGCCACTGGCTGGAATGCTATTAAGGTATTATTACCTTTGATAATTCAGGTACAGTTTTTGTCTCGCCCACCGGAGGTAAAGGCGAGACTAGGGGATCTAAATGGCGTCCGTCCGTCGTCCGTCGTCCGTCCGTCACAAACGTTGCATTGGCAGCCACACTTGGGTGATAGAAGCACAAGGGGCATCTCCATGTTATTGTGTTGTCGGTCACATGATGATGTCATAGGTCATTTGAGGTCATATGTTAAAGTTTACCTGCAAGACTCTCTTTTCATATGTTAAAGTTTACCTGCAAAACTCTCTTTTGACAAATAAATTCACATCAGTTGCTTGGATTACAACCTAACTTGGGTCATATTTGCACTGAGGGTACCTTGACGTTATGTTGGCGTTGGAGGTCACATGATAGGGTCAAAGACCATTTGAGGTCATACGTTAAAGTTTACCTGCAAGACTCTCTTGTGACAAATAGTATTTTGTGAATAGTCCTTCTCATTAATCAGATATTACATTCTGTGGCAGATACCCAGAGATACAATTCTTCTGCGTGGCAACGGAGATCACGATATTTCCAGTTTTCGCAAGTGGGCGAGACACAATCTTGCTAATGCCTTGTATTTATTTGATTTTCTTTTTGATGCAGATTTTCTTTAAGGTATCAGACTATACACACAGTGGTTGCAAAGTGGATACCCGGTCAGTACAGATCCAACCCAGTTCAAAGGTCAAGGTGACATCAGGTTTGTCAATTTCTATTCAGCCAACAGATACTGTACTATCATCAAGCGTTTTCTCTGTAATTTTTACTGACAACTGTTATAAGCTACTGAAATCCTTGCATCTGATTGGCCGAGAGCAAATTTGTCATTAAAAATCACTGACAAGACACTTGATGAAATGCTCCCCAGAAGAATCCTGTGTGTATTTGAAGTATTCATGATTGTGTTGATTCAGAATGTCTACAAGAGAACAAACATTTGCAGGAGTTCACCTTGCTTGGCTGGAAACTTTCCAACAATTTTGATGTCATGCACAATGGAAGTTTGTCATGTTTAAAACATATCAGCCAATTTTTCTCAAGTGTCATGCCCTTAAGTTATGTATAAAATGCTGTAATTAGGTAACAAAATAATGAGATTCAAACAATTATTTTAATGAAATAAAATGAGAAATTAATTTTGAGACAAGTTTTGTATATGCATTTAGTAACAGAATCGTAGTGATATGATGTTTATATTCAGCACCCCATAAATCCGTGGACTAATTGAAGCACTTAGGCAGGGTTTAAACCTGGCGTAAAGTTAGATGGCATTTGAGATTATGGGGCAATATTTGTGATTACCTTGTACCCATCACCAGATAAGTTCAACCAAATGACCTCATTTATGATGAGGCATCCCTCATAATCTAAGATGTGGAGGATATGATATTGAATGTCATCATGTATTTGAACTACATGTATCTTCAAAATGTATTTTTCACTAGAATCAATGAAGGGGACCTTCACCTTTGGTTCTGACATGAATGTTCTTGATCCCATATCTGATTAGAAAAATTTCAATTTTTTAAGTAAATGCCCACAGATTTGTTTTGTAGATTGAGTGCGTCAAACTTTTTGACACTTGTTCAAAGCTCGAAAATATGCACATGTATCCTTTATTCAACTGCCTTTCATATTTTCCCTATTTCTTCAGTTCGAGAATTCTTGTCAGTTGAGTACAAGGTATGGAACTCCCAGGGGGATGCCCTCTCTTGCCTACCACCAGTCATGCAGGAAACATGAGAGGCACTTCATCAGGAAATGAAACGAGCAGCGACACCTGTGGGGTGCAGGATGCGGTGCAAAATTCTGCCTTTTTGAAGTTTCCAGGCCTCCAAAAGTGACAAACTCATTGTGATAATTTGTTTTCCTTTCCTCTTTTGGCATAGCAACACCCTCCATCCCCTATTATATTTAGCTTTTTCAGTTCAAAAATATGTGTTCTTTCATGGGTAATAAGGTTGATAAATGAAGGTTCAATTCAGTGATTAAATACATCTACAAACTAATTTGGAACGTGAATACGAGAACAAAGACCAATAATTCAGACTTTTTGGAGTGTTATGATATAAATGCTGTAAAACCAGCAAAATTTGCATACCCAAAACTTAATTTCACAAATGGTTTAAATTTGCAAATCTTTATGTCAAGAAGTGATTAATTACAACACTGCAGTTTAGGAATTTGTGAAAGTTTTTGCTGGAAGAATAGCTATTGCTAACAATTTGCAAAAGTATAAAGTCAAGCTGTTTTTGGTTTTACAGTGTTTACATGGTTTTAGATGGTAGACCATGTAAAACAATTTCACAAAATCAATAAAATTGATCAATTTCTGTGCATTCATAAGCAAATAGAACAAGAGAAAATAAACTGAAATAAAAACTCTTTGGTTTTAAATTTTAATAAAGACTTTATTACCTGTAATTTGATAAAGACATCTCTGTTTCAGCAAAGACAAAAACAACATTTCATTCTTTTGTGTTGAAGAAACAATTCGAAATGTTCAAGTTGCATGGCTATCCATCACATGTAAGTGCCATGAGCCAGTTGTAAAGTACTCTGCCAGCTAAGAAAAGTCTTACATAAATCTTAGATCTGTGAAACTCTCAAGATAAGACATCACTTGTACAAAGGCAAAAAATCTATGGTACAAGATGAATTCACAGTAAAGTGCATTTTTATATTTCTTTTTTTAATAATGAAATGAATGTACCTTGTGGTATGTGTTACACAGTGTATTTGTAATAAAGAAAAAGAAAAAGAAAAGATTTATTTATTTAAATAAAATTGTTATGAACAATGAAGAAATCACAAATTATGCTTGCTGCTTTGAATTTTGTGTGAGTGTGCAAAACATAATTATAAGGACCAATATTCAAGTTTAGCATGATGTCAAGGTTCTGTAAAAAGTGACATAATCCAAACAATGCCATAATATTTAAAAAAGGGAAGACTTTCATAATTACTTCAAAGTGTAGTACATGTAAATCAAGTCTCTTTTACATTACTGAATTGTTAGGGATAAAAGGCTCAACAATCCTTTAAGCAACAAAGCACTTGTTTAAAACAAGGGCAGACTTAAACTTGATAATCTTCACGATGACACAACTCCTTAATCCTTCATCTGTCCTTCAGAAACGAATCAGTAACAAACCCACAATACTCCCATTTAGAAGTACAATAGTAGTAGATGTTATTTTTGATATCTTATTCCTATTTAGGTAGCTCATTACATGTAGTAATTTTGCAAAAAGCCCCATCACAACAGCAATGAGCCTTACATACCTTCATTCATCTGGCATTAAAGGGCAACTGCCTTTCTGTTTGCCATGCTTTTCTCCAAGTCTGTATGTATATTCTGAAGTTATTCAATAGACACTTTCAGGTACTTATCGATGCTACTACCCGTTCTAACTTTCCCATAATAACAAGAGAGCAAGATCTTCAGTGACAACAGATCTCTGTATTAAATAAAGACTCGGAAGTGTCCATATTCCTTTTCATCTTCACTAAATCCATGTCTATCAAAGATCAAGTTTGAGTCACAACACATATACATGTATAGTTAACCTTGCATAACTTGGAAGTCGCGTAAATCGAACTTTCCCTATTAAAGTCGAATCAATTTTTGTTACCAAACTATGCAAAACATGTTATTAACATTTCCTAAGTCAAATTTTGCACAAGTCAAACTATATTTTGTGGTCCCAACATATTTGACTTGATGCGCAGTTAACTGTACATATCAACTCTAAATGTGCCATGTAAAGTGATTTCCCTACGTCATATTGTATTTCTCGGGATAGTTATACTGAAGACTTGGTGATTATCTAAATTTTTTCCAGCAAAAAAACTAATACATGTATTAAAAGGGTTGTCAAGTAGCTAATCAGGACTGGAATATTGGTAATTTTGCACAACTTAAAGTTGCACAAAGAAACTCATCTATTAACTGGTGCCTATCGTTTTCTGCCGATCAGCACACATGGCAAACGAGCAGCTGTGCCATTTGGCACTGGTGGCAAATGACAAGTTAATCATCATTTGCACAAAGTAGGCTCTGATGACTCCACACTAGTCTTCGCATGGGATTTCAAAACTCTTGCTGAGTTATCCAGGCGGAAATATTAATAATATTCATGATTAGAATATCTTCATCTACGTGTCCAAATTCTCCTTGATGCGATCTTTGCCAAGTCTCTTTAAGTCCTTAAGTCCTTCAAGAGAGAGATACCTGATCTCACAGTTTGGCAGGGCTGATCCTAAAATGTTGATAACTCCCTCCATGTCTCTCACAGCTGGGAGGTCACACAGAAACAACTTTTCCAATTTACTGAAGGGAAGACAAAAGTATTGATTGAAAAAATAAAAACCAAGCAAATCCATTAGCAACACAGCAGCAACAAAAACTTTAAAAAGTTAGAATATAACCTCATGAAAAATGTTGAAAATATAAATAAATATTTGGGCATTAATTTCCTAAATACATATATATCTATGAACTATAACAAAAAATAAATCGTGAATACAAAATATTTGAGGTATGGTGATAACAAAGCTAAAAAACATAATGTATCCAAAGGGTTAAGAGGAGGTAATCCACCACATCACGGTCTGATAACATTTGCTCTAGGCTTTATTTTGTCAAAAATGTTAGGTTGGGGTTAGGGTCTGGGCTAGGGTGAGGGAAAGGGATGGTGTTAGGTCTACAGTGAAGTTAGGAGATCGCTAAGTGCTAGGGATTGACCGTGGAGCACAGTCGCCAGAGCATGTGTCGTAGAACCTGAGAGGAATATGACTACCATGCATACTTACTGAAGGTGGTGAAGCGTTGCTAGCCCCTTATCTGTGACGTCGCCACAGCTACTCAACTGGAGTTCTTCTAGAGAGTCTTTGAGATAGACTAGCTTGGCGACACACATGTCTTGGAGGTAGGTGCAGTGGTGTAGCTTCAAATATCGTAGGTGCTCTACTCCATCTGCATAATGTAGGATGGAAAACAAAATTAGTATGTTCCAGGGCAGCGTTTCATCAAGCGTTTTGTCAGTGATTTTTTACTGACAAATTTGCTTTCAGCCAATCAGATGCAAAGATTTTAGTTGCTTATAACAGTTGTCTGTAAAATTCACTGACAAAACGCTTGATGAAACGCTCCCCAGGATGCATGGAATTAATGCAAATTCAAAGTCTGGACCATGCTACACCACTGCAATCTGGGGAGCGTTTCATCAAGTGTCTTGTCAGTGAATTTGTACCAACAAATTTGCTCTTAGCCAATCAGATGCAAGGATTTCAGTAGCTTATAACAGTTGTCAGTGATGACAATTTTTACGAAATGCCCCCCAGGTACATATTTTGTAAATGGAGCAAACGAGTGGCAAAAACTAGTCAAGGTAAGTCCCATTCGATACATCATAACTTCAAGACAGTTGAAGGACAAAAGCATAAAAAGTAAACAAATTCCCCAAATTTTGAAAATGCAGATTAAACTGCATGAATAGATGAATTTATTCCAATTTCCAGTTTGCTTTTATTTGTTGCAATACAACTAGGGGCAGATCAAGGATTTTGTAAGGGGGCACAATTCCTAAGAAATCTCTGAAAAACAAACAAGAATAAACAATTATCACATGTTTAAAATGTTTTAAAATTTGAAGGGGGGGGGGCACATTTTTTGGGTGGTGTACTTAAGCTATGCCACTTGGGTTTCAAAAAGGAGCCTCACTTGCCAGTTGTGCCCCCCCCCCCCCCCCAAGAGAGAGAGAGAACAAATCTGCCAGTGCTAAAAAATGGTACAACTTACGAAAGTGTTCAAAACCAATGTGCATGATGGAAGAATCTGTGGCATCCACTTCAACAATCTTGAGTTTGTCTCTGCCTCCAGTTGGTAAGAGATTGTAGTCCTCTGTCCACCGCTCAAAGTTTTTGAACCTCACCGCAGCTCCGCATCTCAATAACCACTCTGCAGCTGCCCTGTCTGGTCCTACCTCTTTGATCCTGGATCTGTCTACCCTGGACATGGAGAGAGAGAGAAAGAGGCACAGTCAAAGACAGGGAAATACAGAGACTTAATGAGAGAAAGAGAGGGAGAGAGATAGGCAGACAGAAAGAGACAGACAGACAGACACAAGGACAAAGAAACGGACAGCACATGAGAAATGAGAAAAAAAGAGACTGAAAACCTGTGAAGCTAGAAAATATACTGTACTTACTGATTAAAAACAGCATTCAACATCCCCCATAGTGAACGGAATTCAAGATGGTGCTGTGGTAGAATACCTTTTGCAAGACATCGACACTGGTTATACAAAAAAAAAGAAATCAGTTAACTTTCAATCATGGGTACATCTTATCTTAAGATAACCTTGTATGTGTATGAGTGGGGCGCAACAAATTTTGAATTCCAATATCAACTGAAAAGCAAAGAAAATGGAGTAACAAAGTCTAAGAAAATTAAATCCTGCTTTACATTGACTTTGTCATTACACAGTCAGGGGCGTATCCAGGGGATGGGGGGCGTAACAGGCACGCGCCCCCCCCCCCCCCCCCCATTGGCCGTCGTAAAAAAAAAAAAACTAGCAAAAAAAAAAAAATCCTCATCCCAATTGAAAATATTGTTCATTAAATAGGCTTCAAAATTGGTCACATATAGCACTATTTTGCATCTCAGCCTTTCTTCAGAAGCAAAAATTTTCCAAAGACCCCTCCCCCAGGACGGCGATCAATAATTCCTGGCGCCCCCCCTATTGGGAAATCCTGGATACGCCACTGACAGTAGAGGCGCACGGCCGTTATTGGAGACTGTTTCCGATTTGGGAGACTGTCTCCCATATTGGAGACTAGGAGAAACGCCACCAACAAAAAGGCAGTTTCTCTCAGCCAAAATTTTGCCTCACTGAGGTCAGAAGCCCATTTGTTTTGTGTGTGGATCTTCACAAAAACTGTTATGAAAACAAAAGCAGACGCTTGATTTTTAGAGTAGATGGTCAAAAGTGGTAATTTTTCATGAGGAATCTGCTTATCACTAGGCCTATATCACATTTTCATTTTGAGCAGAGGTATTTTGCCACAAATGTAAACAAAGACCAAGTCAGAAAATAGGTCTTCTAAATGGGAGACCGTCTCCTAAATAGGCTACCCAAAATGTTGACGAAAGTCTCTGACAATAGAGACAGTCTCCGATATTGGCATGACTGGCCGTGCGCCTCGTCTACTTTTAGTTTTACATTGATTTAATTTTTACTTTTTAGCGTTTCTTAATTTTAATTATTTTTAACTAATGAAACAGCAGTGTTCTCTTTAGTCCCTCACACTCACAGTCTTGGGCTTATGATAAGATAACCTCATATGTGTATGAGCAGGGCTTATCTCTATAAGTATTACCACTCATACACATATACAGTACGAGGCTGACATGGCGGTTACATGTCGTATTTCCGAAGGTTCGTATTTCCGAAGGTTCGTTTTTCCGAAGGTTCATAATTCCGAAGGTTCGTTATTCCGAAGGTTCGTTACTCCGAAGGTTCGTTTTTCCGAAGGTTCGTTTTTCCGAAGGTTCTTTTTTCCGAAAATGAAATAGGGTTCATAATTCCGAAGGTTCGTATTTCCGAAAATGAAATGAGGTTCGTATTTCCGAAAATGAAAAAGGGTTCGTATTTCCGAAAATGAAATAGGGTTCATATTTCCGAAAATGAAAAAGGGTTCGTATTTCCAAAAATGAAAAAGGGTTCGTATTTCCGAAAATGAAATAGGGTTCATATTTCCGAAAATGAAAAAGGGTTCGTATTTCCAAAAATGAAAAAGGGTTCGTATTTCCGAAAATGAAATAGGGTTCGTATTTCCGAAAATGAAAAAGGGTTCGTATTTCCGAAAATGAAAAAGGGTTCGTATTTCCGAAAATGAAATAGGGTTCGTATTTCCGAAAATGAAAAAGGGTTCGTATTTCCGAAAATGAAAAAAGGTTGTAAATTCAGAGAATACGGCGTCAATCCGTATTTCGGATAGGGAGGAGGGGAAAGACGGCCAAGTGTAAAGATATTCATTTCGTACTTAATAATCATAACAATGATGATAACAATTATAATAAAATCCAGAGAAATAGCCATTATATTATCGTAATTCCTATCAATATTATCATTATTATTATTATGATTATTATTATTATTATCATCATTATTGTTATTATTATTAATATTATTATCATTATTATCATTGTTCCTATTATAATAACCAATATTTGTGAGCGAGCGTAGAGAGCGAGCGCCTCAGGAATACATGTTTTATTTCTCATAAAATGATATTACTTCGGTGATTAAAATACATACTGATGTATTGAAGAAAGTGAATGATCGGATTCCGGATTAAATTTGATACAACGAAATTGGCTTGAAGTTATTCATATAATGTATATACCGCTTTGGAAAATGAGACACACCAAAGTTCCAAGTAGATCTTTACAAGCAGGAAATGGCCACATAATGTTTTTGAAAGGGGGAGCTGATGCCTCTTGGCAGAATATCATACTCCCCGTTTCTACAATTTGCAAGCGAGCGAAGCGAGTTAGAAAAAAACATTAAACCCTTTTTTATTGTAATGGAAATGCAATTTCGCCATCAAAAGACAAATATAGAACATGTAATAATGAGCCATGAATAATATTACTTAACCCTGCTGCCGAATATGGAATATCTGGGCACTTCACTCGCCCTAATGAAGGGCGTTCCCTGTCCCAAACTATTCCGTTTCTAAATCTTACGCGCTAGTGAGCAAGTAAAAAAAAGGAGATATTGTTTATAGAATAATGATTTTGTTACCAGATAATACAAACAACGATAACATTTTGAGTACCTTCCCGCCTACAGATAAGGATAGCCGACCATCTCGCTTACCAAAATAAAAGGATGTTCGGGCACCACGCTGCTGGATTCCAGCGAGCCAAACATTGACACTTTATTATCTTTAAGACATGTAAGATGTAATTACTTCGTCAACATTCAACATAAATTGTGATTAAAAATATACTATGAAAAGTGTATACTAAAAATAAGGTGGGGGCGTCCTGCATCCCTAGCCCTCAGAGCCATCTATAACAGAGTTTGGCCAACTCGGCTCCATGTAGGTAGCAATATGGCGCTTGTTGCTTTGTTAGGCAAGCACTAAACAAAGGAATATACGCCATGTTGTGCCCAAATAAACCGAGTTGGCCGAAGTCTGTAATATGGCTCTGTAGATGACTCTACAAGCCCTCCCCTCCGGTCCCCAAAACAACAACAGCAATAAAAACAACAACATAATATTACAGACAATTCATAAAGGAGTCACTGCTATGTTTAATAAATAGCCTGGCAAGTAGCACAACATATTATAACAAACATATTATTGATACTAGGCTATAGGCCAATTATACGATCATGACAAGGGAAATAAAAGAAGCAATAGTAGAGTAACCGGTGCAATATCTAAGTCTGGTCGCATAACTCCATCCAAAATGACATCGCCATCGTAATTCTGGGTAGTCCACTTCATAATAACAATTGTAACTAGAAATGTGCATTGCTGGGGCCGCGCAATGCTAAATGTATCCCCCGGCACTGGCAGCAATTTGAAGGAGGGACAAAGACCCTCCCCCATCCCCTCCCTCAAACAAAAGGATGGTGTAGAAATTAGATGTGTAGGTTTCACTAAGACACATCTTCATATAAAATTTGAAAGAAATCCATCAAGAAATGTGGCCTGCAGAGTGCACTCACGCCATGCCCTGAAGTATGACCTTTGACCCTATAAAAGACGGAACACTGGTGGCAGCATCACCAAAAACTATAGGTTTTTAGATTAGACCAAGAGACACCTTCATGCAAAATTTGAACGAAATCCGTCAAGAAATGCAGAAGTAAGAGTGCAAGAAATGGAAAAATGACCTTTGACCCTATAAAGGACGGAACAATGAGGGCAGCATCACCAACAATTAAATATGTGTAGATTATACCAAGATACATCTCCATACAAAATTTGAATGAAATCCGTCAAGAAATGCAGAAGTAAGAGTGCACAAAAGGGACAAATGAGCTTTGACCCTATAAAGGACGGAACAATGAGGGCAGCATCACCAAACAGTAAAGATGTGTAGATTATACCAAGATACATCTCCATACAAAATTTGAAAGAAATCCATCAAGAAATGTGGCCTGCAGAGTGCACTCACGCCATGCCCTGAAGTATGACCTTTGACCCTATAAAAGACGGAACACTGGTGGCAGCATCACCAAAAACTATAGGTTTTTAGATTACACCAAGAGACACCTTCATGCAAAATTTGAACGAAATCCGTCAAGAAATGCAGAAATAAGAGTGCAAGAAATGGAAAAATGACCTTTGACCCTATATAAAGGACGGAACAATGAGGGCAGCATCACCAAAAATTAAATATGTGTAGATTATACCAAGATACATCTCCATACAAAATTTGAATGAAATCCGTCAAGAAATGCAGAAGTAAGAGTGCAAGAAATGGAAAAATGACCTTTGACCCTATAAAGGACGGAACAATGAGGGCAGCATCACCAAAAATTAAACATGTGTAGATTATACCAAGATACATCTCCATACAAAATTTGAACAAAATCCGTTGAGAAATGTGGCCTGCAGAGTGCACTCACGCCATGCCCTGAAGTATGACCTTTGACCCTATAAAAGACGGAACACTGGTGGCAGCATCACCAAACACTACAGGTTTTTAAATTCCACCAAGAGACACCTTCATGCAAAATTTGAACGAAATCCGTTGAGAAATGTGACCGCCAGAGCGCACACAAGAGTACACACAAGACATCTATCAAAATATGACCTTTGACCCTATAAAAGACGGAACACTGGGGGCAGCATCACCAAAATCTATAGGGTTCCAGATTTTACCAAGAGACACCTTCATAAAAAATTTGAACAAAATCCGTTGAGAAATGTGACCGCTAGAGCGCACACAAACTATCCCCAAAAATATGGCCTTTTACCCTATAAAAGACGGAACACTGGGGGCAGCATCACCAGAAACTATAGGGGTCCAGATTTTACCAAGATACACGTCCACAGGAAGTCTGAAAGAAATTCGTCGAGAAATGTGACCGCTAGAGCGCACACAAGAATGTGACGCGGCGGCGGCGGCGAAACGCTGCTGAATCCAAAGTATCCTCCGGCATACTGCCGGGGGATACAATAATAATAATAACAATAATAACAACAACAATAATATTATCAATTATACAAATTATAATACAAATAATACTAGTAATAATAATTAATAAATGAATAGATACCATAAGCAACCAAAGCCGAAGAAAGATGGATCGTAACAAGTTAAAGAAGGAGTCTTATCATCAGGTTGATATGATTTTCATAAAAGGAAACAAAAGTAAAACCAAACTATAATGCAAAATATCTTAAACAATTTATGCAGCAGGGCAGACTGAAATCATTGAGCATGTTTTATAACCTTGCAAAAGTATTAACATTTCTTAAAACAGATTAAAATCTTAAATTGTAGAGGTAAATGAATGAAATGCAGCATAGTATCCTGTAAGTAATGACCTTGCTTACACAACTATACAGCATTTTGTTTGCCGCATATCTGAAATGATTTATTTATTTATTTATTTCTGATATTTATACAGGGTGACTCATTATCACCAATATTGGTGGTCTTCCATGAGGTCCTGATAGCAATAGTAAGTAACAATAATAGCCAACAAAATCATGAAAATAAACTCATAACAAAAATAGATAAGAACATACATAAATATATATATATAAACATGTAAATACAAATGATCTATGACGCAGATAGTTTTCAAACACTTTACAATTCCAACAGAACTTTACAAAAGCCGTGCAGCAGATACTTCTTAAGAAAACCAAATTCAAAGAAAAGAAAGATAACAAGTGAGCAACAACAAAAATGTTAAAGCCACTGCTATGTAGCACACCGCATCTGAAGAATAAAAATAACTCTTTATACTGGCAAATTATGTGTAAGTATATAGGTCAGGTGCAATCGCTAATTGAATATAATGATAATGATTAAAAGCAACATACAACCAAATTTGAAGAATAGTGGATCAAAATGTTAAGTTTTCTTTCAGTCGGGCTAAAATAATTATCATACAGGGAATAATCCTAACTATCTATGCCGCATAAATAGATTAAAATCATTGAACATGTTCTTTAACTTTGCCAAAATACCATCATTTCTAAACATGGATGAAAATCTTTCATTTTATACAGCTGCTTACAGCATAATAAATTTGTACAGATTCTAATGAGTTGCTTCATTTTACTGCACAGTCTGCGTTTTTAACAGTTACAACCGCTGACCTGAAGTTTGAAATAACTTTTACAAGCATAACGAATTACAAAACACTAAAAGACATTGAGAGTAAAACAATCCTCATCGTAAAAAATAGAAATAAGGAATTACACATGGAGAAGAAAACATTCTGACCTAAATTAATGGCTTTTATCAACCAGTGCCCCGCCTTATAAGGAGTTGAAGCGATTTATTTGAAACAATCGCAAGTTAAAATCAATCGCAACTGTGTACTTAACATAGGCCTAGGCATAGGCGTACGAGAAGGGGGGCTGCTGCAGCCAACCCCCCTCCCCCGGATTTTGAAAGTGCAGATATTCCGGCAACTCACACCTCATATTCAGGGAGTGAGGTGCCCGAATATCCTCATATTCCAGTCATTATATGCCGAAATATGTTATTTTTATGATTTTTCACAACGGAAAGGCACAATTATTTTTGGTCGCTAGCTTCGCGCGCTCGTAAATTAAAAAAAAGGAAAGTTGCTATATTTTTACAACAAAAAGGCCATAGGTGCCGTAACAGGGATCAAACCCCCAACCTTCGCGTTTCCAGTCAAGCGCTGTAAACTGTTCGACTACGACACCTCCACACACGCACACACACCCTCACACACACACACACACACACACACATAAACACTTATTCGATTTTTCTAATCTCGTCCTCTTATTTTCGTCTCTTTTCTCTTCTCCTCTCCTCTTTTATAAACCTTCCCAGTTTTGTGTCTCCATTTCATTTTTTTATTCATTGCGGGGGTGGGGGTCGAAAAGAGATCCGCTTTTTGAAGATGGCAAATAAAACCATAATATCCTATCGTTACCCTAAATTTTCCCTTTAACAGTGGCGTAGCTAGAGTCTAGCCATTGTGGGAGCACTGGCAACATTGGAGGCACAAGTCTTTTGGAATAATCTTAAAGCTAATCTAAGACGCCGCTGGTGGAAGAGGGTTGGGGTGGGGGGGGGGGGGTGGTAGCCGGGAGGGGTCCAACCGTCTTCTTTCCTATTCCATTTTCTTTCTTTTTTTCTTATTTTTTCGCCATCCGATGAGGGAGGGGTGGGGGCGTGCCCTCCCCCCCCCCCCCCCCCGTTGCTACACCTCTGCTCCTGATGAATTCGCCTTTTTTTACCAGGAATTATGAACCCTATTTCATTTTTCGGAAATACGAACCCTATTTCATTTTCGGAAATAAGAACCTTATTTCATTTTCGGAAATACGAACCCTATTTCATTTTCGGAAATACGAACCCTTCTTCATTTTCGGAAATACGAACCTAAATTCATTTTCGGAAATACGAACCCTATTTCATTTTCGGAAATACGAACCCTTTTTCATTTTCGGAAATACGAACCCTTTTTCATTTTCGGAAATACGAACCTTCGGAATTATGAACCCTTTTTCATTTTCGGAAATACGAACCTTCGGAAATATGAACCCTATTTCATTTTCGGAATTATGAACCTTTGGATAAACGAACCTTCGGAATAACGAACCTTCGGAATAATGCAACAAATGTTCGGAATTACGAACCCTTTTTCATTTTCGGAATTATGAACCCCCAGGCATGGGAAATTAGTGTTTCGGAAATACGAACCTTCGGAAAAACGAACCTTCGGAAAAACGAACCTTCGGAAAAACGAGATGCCCCCGACATGGCTGAGGTAACATCATTGGGCAAATTATTAGGTGAACACATGACACATTATTCATTAAGACAGTCATAATATTGACACTGACAGTCATGCCAAATTTCCCAGTCCAGCAAGAAAATTAAGCAATGCCAATGGGACAAACACAAAGTTGGTAGGCCAATACAGATCACAGCAGATCGTTATTATAAAGTCTGCAATCCACTCAAACACACCCTCCCATTTAATCAAACAAATGAAA
Organism: Heliocidaris erythrogramma; assembly: GCA_025617745.1. Classification (NCBI taxonomy): domain Eukaryota; kingdom Metazoa; phylum Echinodermata; class Echinoidea; order Camarodonta; family Echinometridae; genus Heliocidaris; species Heliocidaris erythrogramma. The sequence continues at coordinate 23,450,643 of CM046855.1, forward strand.
TAAAAAAAGACGGTAAATACCCTTACAGTTACACTACTCTTCCACAGGCTTGCCATTTTGTAAACATTCGCTCTCCATTTAGGGTGTCGCTGAGACATCAAAATGGAAAAAGAAAAAAAAAAGGGTTTTACCAAGGGAAGATACTGAACGTGGGCATATGATGCATCTGTATACCGTTCCAGTCATCCCAGGGGCCTGGGAGCCGGGGGTGCGGGGGTGCTACAGTACCCCGTGCAATTTGTTTTTTTTTTCTTTAAAAAGTAGTTAAACAGAGGCCCCAAAACGCTGAGGACCATTTTTTTTTGTTTTGTTTTTGTTTTTGCTTGTCAGAGAATTTAGGACAGAAAAAGAGACACTAAAATGCAGAGGACCCTTTTTTGGGGCTCACAGCACCTCCAGTAACAAATTCGTTCCCAGGCGCCTGAGTCTTCCTAATTAAAAAATATGGTATACTGCAATTTATGGCTTTTGGAATATACAAACATGTTCTAAGTGTATGATTTCGTTTCATCTTGTAGGATACTGCAACATTTATCGCGTTCATCCCAAGCAGAGTACAGAAGCAAAATGAGTACCGGTACTTTGCTCCAATGTGTATAGTAATACACCCAAAGTGGGAGAAAAAGAGAAAAAGAGGAAATATTTTAATTTATCATGATATAGATCGCTATGCGTAGCAAGTTGTGTGGATCCTGTTTGGAGTTCAATACTGCACAAACGTCATAAATATACACTTTGCAACAACAAAGCACTTAATTTTCAGGCATCACGAGGCTGTTTGTCTACACCTTTTAGTCTTTCTTTCGATGTTTTCTAAAAACTCCCTAAAATCTTTTATTTCATTTCATTTACTAGTACTACCCATAAGGCACTAAAAATATAGTGATACAAATATCATAGATACAGAGAGAGAGAGAGAGAGAGAGAGAGGGGGGGGGGGGGAGGGGCGGAGGAAGGGGAGCGAGCAAGAGAGAGAAATATAATAAGCCACTTCGGAGATGCAATCTGAGCATGAGCAGATAAAGGTCATCTGTACCAAATTCTAAAACCCACTGACACTAATATTCGATATGTGCTCATGAATGTCATGTAATCCTTATTTAATTATGCACTAATGGTGCATTCCATGATATCCAGGTGGAAGTATTCTTTTTAAAGGGGTAAACAAAAGCTATTCATGAGGCACCTCTGTCACTCCCAAAGTTATTTTTCTGAAGTGCACATAAAGGGACCCTCCATGTCTAAAATATCTGTGGATATTTGGGGTCATTTGTACCATGCGCTAACCCCGAACTGGCTTATTGACGAAAGGTTAAATGATAAATTACTGGTCTAGATTGTGATAACAAATTATGTACTACTTTTTGTTTATAAACTGTAGGCCTACAGCGCTGTAAACCTGCATGTAATGTGAGTAAGAATGCTATGTAAACAAAAGTTGATAACACTGTCATTAGGTCTCAGGGGAAAGGGGTGTAAAGCCGAGATAACTTTTATTTATTATAGTTCACTTTCTGAGTCTTGTTCATTGTCATTGCAATTTTGCCTATGCTTGCCTATGTTATATTTCTTAGATTGTTTTGCATGCGCCCTATGAGTTTTGATAAATGCTTAGCTTATACTTTATTCTGTTTTTGATGATAATTCCAGCATTGTTCTGATTTTATTTCAATTGCATTATTTCATTGGTCACGGTTACCTAGGCCTACAGTATAAAAAGCTCTGGAAATTTATTTTCTTACAAATAGTTTGGTTTGAGAACACCATATAGCAAATGGTCCAAACTGCTCAGCTACGTTCACGGTTGTGAGTGTCTTCAAATTTGTCTTCGATTGGGATGATAATCATGTGTTTTTTGTCAACTTGATAAATTACGAATTCTGCTATTAGGTAATTAGAGAGGTCAACAAACAAGGATGTCGTCCGCAGAGAGAACAGTTGTAGAACACCTTTATAAAGTGCTTGTTATAGGCGAATTTGGAGTGGGTAAGTATGCAATCGCAATTACGTTCGGTCCCAATAATACATTCTTTTGTCATGGTTGTCTGGGAGTTCATTGGAGCGTGGGAGCTCGAGAGGAAGAATCGGCCTCGCCCTCTTTCAAAACTTCTTGTTATAATGTTTTATCGTCTCGTTGTTATCATTCTGAATATTAGACAATTGATAAATTTTGTACGTGTTTTTGTAGACCTTAAGCTTAACAGCCCCCCCCCCCCCCCAAAAAAAAAAAAAAAAAAAAAAAAAATTAATCAAACTGTTGATTTGTAATTGTATATTGTAGTGTGTAGATTATTATTATTTGTGATGATGATGATGGTGATGAAGATAAAAGATGATAGTTGTAGTAGTTGGAGTTTTTTATCATCATTATTATTGTTAACATCATTGTAATTATTGTTGTTGTTAGACTATTATCATTAATTCATTATTATTATTATTATTATTATCATCATTATTATTATTATTATTATTATTATTATTATTTGACAAATCCAAGCGATGGTGCCCTTTACATCACCAATCTGATGTCTATCAAGCTGAAACTTGTCCTAGAGCTTGGATGATTGGATTAGACAAAATATCAAGTATAATTATATTTTTGTCAATTTTGTGTCAATTTATGTGCACCATTCCTTCATATAATTCTATAATACTTGGTATTAATGTCATGAATGTGTGGGACGTAGCTTGGACTTGCCCAATTTTTATTATTATTTTATTGTAATTTTTGTTGTTATTTGTTTATTAATTTATCTATTTCATTTATTTATGTTCCCATTCATAGTGAAAGTACAGATGAATCACTTTGATATAAATAATATGAAATGTATTTTTTTTATAACTGAATATTAAGAATTGGGTCATAAAATATCTTAATTTAATCATTTTCTCTAAAGTGTACATGATTTGGGTCTTCTTTCAATAATTAGTAAATTACGGTATCCTCTTATTTACAATCTAGATTCGTACATCGCAAATGCATCCTCAAGTTTTCTCAATTTTATAAATTCTAAGATGCCAAAAGTATTCACATCTTTTCATATAAACAGGGTGTTTGTATCATCAATATTAATTTTTGCTGCCATATTTGACATTTTGGAACAGTTTGGGGAAAACTGAGCCTCGAAGTCTGTTTGGGTAATTGACGATAAATCCAAGGGACTGTGATATAGACTATGTTTTTTAGCCGATGAGTATCGATATCATTGAGTTGTCGTTATCATGTCTTCGTGAAACAGTTTGTCAAGTCCATGACATTTTCATAGATCGCCGACAAAGTTATGACTGTCATGGAGTTGATTTGGTGAAACGACCCCCTGTTGACTACTGAATTACCTAATTCTATAGGATTAATACTGGGACCACCCAGTTCCCGTGAGAAATGGGTTAAGTTGAAGAAATTTTATATTTATTCATATTCAGGATAACCCATCTATTGATTGACATTTGGGTCATTTCACCAGGTTGGGACACATTAGTGTGACATAACAAAGATCACTAAAATTGTGATTTTAGGCTAGTACTTGTATTGTTATTGCATTGAACTGTCTTTAACTTGAAGACAATGCACAATTTAACACATAGAACAATACATGATACATGTACAAGGCCATTAACTTTTTTCAATTTTTTAAATGTGGAGGCTTCCATAGATATTTTCTGATGTAACATTGACACCACATAAATTTCACCTATTGTGTCAAGTGGACTTTAAAACATTTTAACAGAACTATTGTTGTCCAACTTTGTACATTTTACTCTAACATGACATGGTGAATGTTTTTGACGTAATTTAAAATTCATAAATGAGGGATATAAGAAATTATGTTTGAACAGACAGGTATGACGTAACATTGACGCCATGAATGTACATGGTCATATTTCACACATCAAGCAGCAAATGTCCAAACTTTTAATATTTTTGTATTTATGGTGTTCATCAATTTAGTAAAAATGTACTTTGACACCTTTAGCTTAGCTTACATAGATGTTATACAAGAAATTGTCTAAAATGTGTGCATGACGTAACATTGACACCACGTCTAAAATAACCATAATATTTGCTTTAGAATAGGTCACATGCAATAATCACATGCAATAATTACAAGCCAATTTTGTAACACTTTAAGGTTAGTAAGATATATTTTATACACATTTAAAATTATAGGAAAGTCTGACACCATTGTTACGTCCTACACTTCAATTTTGGATAAGGTGAATTGTGTATTTCAAAGTAATAAATGACAGGAAAAATGAATCTACCTGAAAGTTTGGTACTTACAGTGATCTGATTTAAAAGTATGGATAGATTAAACTTAATCATCATACTTTTTCTAGACTTCACCATTTACTAATTTTTCATGTCACAAATTTCTCACTTTTTCCACTATAAATTTGCTGGAAAAATATGAAATATGAAAAGAAAATCAATTCAAGTGAAATCATATTTAGTATCATTTCAAAGATTTGTGTATGATGTGCAAACTCCATCAAACCAATTGTGAAAAAATATTTAAGACATATGATAAAATTTCAATTAAATTTTGTAAGTATGAAAATTGGAAGTGTGTCCCAACCTGGTGAAATGACCCATTTACGATAAACACCCTCCCCCCATGTTTGCTGGTGTTTGCTGGTGTTTTTGTTTGTTTTGTTTTCTTTTTATGATGTACTCGCTATGTTGAATTATGTTGGGGAGCGACACCTCAAATGTATTTAACAAAACTTTCATTGTAGTGTCCTATTGACTTTGTATATGTTTTGCAATTGCTGCTTTTTATGATTGAGAAAAAGAATAAATTAAACTGAAATGAACTGGAATGAAATATATTGGTAAATTTTTGAAATATATGACCACCAGCTCTTTTTGTTGTAGGCAAATTTTAAAACCTGACCTTGTCATTAAATGTGGTCCAAGACCACCCCTCCCTATTCTACAGGGGCCATGGAGCATTTTTGAAAGGGGGGGGGGGCTGATTTGATTTCACTTCAATAATGACAATTTTGAACCTTTTTGCAGGGATTTTATGAAACGTGTATATTCAAGAAAGTGGTTCCACGGCCCATGTTCTAGCAATGCTCCTGGGCATGTGCCCCCTCAATACATAGAAAACTGCACATAATGAAGAGAATCTAATTAAGATTTACATTGAACAAGTCAAGTATTTAAAAGGTGATTTTAAAGATGCTGTAAAGAAAAGAAATGTAATATTGGTAAATAATTGTAGAGTTCATGGTTGCTGTTGCAAGTCTGCAATCCTAACAGGAAAAATAGTATACAATGTAGATCTAGAATTTTACCGTAACTTATATTTATTCCATGAATTTCCAGAATGAAAATAAAAATCGCAAGCAATATTTAGATCACAATGAATGGAGAAGTACATTTACATATAAAACTAGAATTTAATTCGTCATGAGGACGAATTAGGTGATCTGTCTTTCAATTTGTACGATCATGATTGTAATCAGGATGATCATAATAATGGGGAAATGGTAAACTGAAGATAGGATGTCAAGAATACCATGAATGGAAATGTTTCGTGAGGACAGGAATGTAGCAAAATGTGTAACGGTCATTGTAAAATGTTTATGGTGATGATGATAATGGTGATTATGATGATTATAATGATAGAATGATGATGATGATGATATAATAATAGCGATGATGATCATGATGGTGATGATAATAATGATGATGATACAGGATACTTGGGAGATTAACCATATAGCTCTAATACAGGACAGGAAATCACAATTTCCGTAGGGTTGTACACAAACTACTGTACACTACTTTCTAATAGACATAATACGGAAAATATGGCAGTTTATTACATGATTTGTGATTTTTTATGTTACAATAGTCGAAGAGGATGGTAAAATGACAGGCAAAAAAAAGCAAAAAAAAAATTGTTATGGACCCACCGGGGATCGAACCTGGGTCACCTGCATGGGAGGCAAGTGCTTTGACCAATAGACCAAAATATTTCCCATAGAGATAACACGTAAACGAAAAACGGGATTCTCAAATCCCATTTGGTAGTTCAAAATTGGGCATGATCCCGACATCTGATAAAAAATTGGAGGGCTTACTAATAAAAGCTTATAGTCTCAGCTACAACATATTAAAATCTGGAAGGAAATAGACCAAAAATAACTGAGATACTGCTCAGAGAACGATGTCATGTAGATTCATGATTCGAAAAAAAATCATCTTCCATAGACATAACACGCAAAAAGGGGAAATTATGACATGTCGTTTTTAATTGAAAATTTCAATATGATTACGTCATCAAAATGGAAAACGGTGGTAACTGATCTTGTAGAGAATTGTCTCAGCTATAACATATCAAAATCTGGGCGAAAAACGACCAATAATTACGAATCTAGAGCCAAATTTGCATAAATGTGATGACGTCAAAACATGAAAAATGGAAATTTTGATTTCTGGCGCCATTTTGATGACATCATAATGTTTATAAGGGTCAAATGATACATGAAATGAAATCTGTGATTCATACCCTACCTGATGATGACAAAAAATTGGGGGGTTTGTGGTCTATTTAAAGAGCTAGAGTTAATTTTGTAGAGGCATGTTTTTGCACGTTTTTACGTTATTTTCGCCATAGATGCGCGCACGGATTTTGAACTTTGACGCGCCCGTACGACCTTATTATTGATCAAAATTGATTCCAAGTTGATGGAAATGATGAAGAAAAGTGTCAGGATTGGAAATCAATCGAAAAAACAGCGTTTTAACGTTATTTACGACTTGCGCGCGCGTAAAGCGCGCGCGGACGCTTACGCACGGACATTTTTGAAATGCTCAAAATGACCTGAAACGTGTGCAGACTTGATCCTACGTGATTTTGAGCATTTTTAAATTTTGACGCGCGCGTACGCGCACGTCCTGACCTCTAGATGACCTGTGAGAACATGACTTGATGACCCGTCATGTGAAGTTTATGTGATGTGAATATAGTTGATATTTGATTATCGATTATGAAGATATAATCAATCTTGTAAATTTACAAAATGGCGTCTTGATGACGTCACGATGACCTGATGACCTCCAAAAGCTTAATGGACCATGTCCATGATTGACCTCATACATGACATGAAACTCGATGATATTTACCTGGCCGATTTTGAGATTTATTGGGAACAAGAATTTGTAATAAAAAGAAATATTAAAAATAAAGAAGAAAATTCTGACAAAATTAATAGGTGTTCTGTCGATACCGACAGATCACCTAATTATAAACTATAATATACACTTAATGATTAAAAGGCTAATGGAAGGTTGTCAGAAGTGATAAGAATTCACAGCTTTTTAATTAGGTGATCTGTCGTACATCGACAGATCACCTCTTAATTTCGTCAAGATTTTTCTTCTTTATTTATTATTATTATTTATTATTTATTTTTATTTTTCGCCCATTTTCTTGTTACCATGATTTCTCAAAAAGTTCATTCTCAATTTTCTTCAAATTTTCGTCACTTATCAGACTTGTTAATGTCAAGATGTGGCATCTCATTCAAGGTCATCAGTTTATCATGACGTCATCCAGGCGCCATTTTGTAAAATCACATTATCAATCATATCAACATAACTGATCATCAAAAATCAAAAATATTAAATACACATAAACTTCAGGTCAAGGGTCAACATAAAATGTCATCAAAATCCGCGCGCACATCATGACGCGCACGTACGCGCGCGTCAAAATTTAGAAATGCTCAAAATCACTTTTTAATCAAATTAGAGTATTGTTCAGGACATTTTAAGCATTTTAAAATTTTCCGTCCGTGCGCGTCCGCGCGCGCGTTATGCGCGCGTGCAGCACGTACAGAACGTAAAAACGCCGTTTTTTCGCATGGTTTGTCTTCCAGACATTTTTCTTGATCATTTCCATCAACTTGGAATCAATTTCGATCAATAATAAGGTCGTACGGGCGCGTCAAAGTCCAAAATCCGTGCGCGCGTCTATGGCGAAAATAACGTAAAAACGTGCAAAAACATGCCTCTACATAATTCATTGTAGCTCGTTAGATAGTCCGTTGACCCCCAAATTTTTTGTCATCATCAGGTAGGGTATGAATCATAGATTTCATTTCATGTATCATTTCATCCATATAAACATTATGACGTCATCAAAATGGCACCAGAAGTCAAAATTTCCATTTTTCATGTTTTGACGTCATCACATTTATGCAAATTTGGCTCTAGATTCGTAATTATTGGTCGTTTTTCTCCCAAATTTTGATATGTTATAGCTGCAACAATTCTCTACCAGACATCTTGCCACCATTATTCATTTTGATGACGTCATCACACTGAAATCTTCAATTAAAGACGACATGTCAAATTTTTCCCTATTTGCGTGTTATGTCTATGGAAGATGATATTTTTTCGAATCATGAATCTACATGACATCGTTCTCTGAGCAGTATCTCAGTTATTTTTGGTCTATTTCCTTCCAGATTTTAATATGTTGTAGCTGAGACTATAAGCTTTTATTAGTAAGCCCTTCAATTTTTGATCAGATGTCGGGATCATGCCCAATTTTTCAGTACCAAATGGGATTTGAGAATCACGTTTTTCGTTTACGTGTTATCTCTATGGGAAATATTTTGGTCTATCGGTAAAGCACATGACTACCATGGTCAAGGTACCTGGTTCGATCCCCGGGGCCGATTTTTTTTTTTTTTTTTTTTGCTTCTTTTTACTTGTCATTTTACCATCCTCTACGACTATTATAACATAAACAATCACAAACCAAGTAATAAAATGCCTTATTTTGCATGTTATGTCTATTGCAAAGTGCTGTGCAGTGGTTTATGTATATCCCTCTGGAAAATCTGTTTCACTGACGTGTATTAAAGCTATCCTACAATATCATTAGTCCTATTAGATATCACAATTTCTCAAAATTGGCTTAGTCAATTATCTTAATTATCTTATTGTGACGTCATCTAGACGCCATTTTCTACAAATCAACTTATGGTCGTATCTTCATAACGAAATGTGATTTCTCGTTCATATTTGGCATGGTTAAGGTCACTGTCATTGCAGTCATGATAATTACCATTATCCCCATCATTATCATCATTATCATTATCATCATTATATCATCAATCATCTTCAAAATCACCAACACCATAATCATCATGAATATCACATCATCAATAATCATCATTATCATCACCATCATTATATCATCATAATCATTATAACCATCATTATATTATCATCTTCATCATCATCACCATTATCATCATCACCGTAATCTTTTTACAATGACCGTTTCACACATTTTGCTACATTCCTGTCCTCAAGAAGCATCTCCATTCATGGCATTCTTGACTTCCTATCTTCAGTTTAGCATTTCCCCATTATTATGATCATCCTGATTACAATCATGATCGTACAAAGTGAAAGACAGATCACCTAATTCGTCATGACGAATTAAACTCTAGTTTTTATTATCTGATTGTATCAGACATTCAATTTTTCCACTTGGGTTATACAGTATTTGTGTGGATTTTTTAAAAAAGTTTTCCTTTGTATGCAAATATAAATGGTTTTGGTTTCGGTTGATACTGCACCATATAATAATGTGAGAGAAATTTAGTTGTCATAATTATATTATTTTAAAGACATTCTCGGTAGTCTTGAAATCTTTTGCAAAGTAATCCTTTTATTTTAACAAAGTTTAATTCATTGAAAAATATTATATCCAGAAATATTCTATGTAACAAACATGTTCAGACCTAATTTTTTTTAAAGGTAAATTGCCTTTATTAAATATTATTAAATTACCTTTCTTAAAACTTGATTTTATAATCCTTTTGATTTCCAAATGTCATACTATGCAAATGCTTCTGATTTTGGTTTCAATGAAGTATATTTCATGTACATAATTATTTCTTTATGCAGAGTAAAACATAAATTTCAATATCCTAATCTTAATTCTCAGTTTCTTTTTCTTTCTGTTGTTGTTGCTGTTTTCTTCTTCGGGTAAATCATGATGACATCATAACAGGAAAGGTAAATAAAAAGTTTGATTCTTGTATATTTTTTTTAATTCTTACTACATGTACGGGTGGTGATATTTTCATGACCCTGCTTCAAAATGTTTTGATTCAGTAATGATGCACATGGGGTGAAATATGACTGTGATTCAAGAATTTCCAAATAGTTAATATCGTAATGGTGTTAAATTTTTAATTATTATCTTTTTAATGTAGTATTATTTGGTTTTGAAGGACTGCTAGATGATGGCTTTACTCACTTATTTCTTGGTAAAAAAAAAAAAACCGAACACATGTACATGGTATGTTTTGATCTTTGTTTTTTGTCTTTGATGTTTACTCAAATCAAGTGTTAAACTTGGTGAAGATATTATGCATTTCCTTTTCTTTTCTTAATTTTTAGTACATGTATTCCTCACATAATCTACAAGTAGATTCTAATCAGTCATAGCAATTGAATGATTTTAACTACATGTACATATCTCATCAAATTAATTTTCCTCTTTCTTTAGACATCTCTTATCAGGAGATATACAGAAGGTCAGTATTCATGAATATACATGTATATCTTTGCAAAATACAATAATTTTAAAGACTGGAGAAATATATGACAAACACAGGCCAGTTTTTAATATATTTTATTACATGTATAAAATGTGTTCCCCCTTTTGAAAAGCAATAAGAAACTATAACTGCAGTCATGTGATTGTATTAGAGAGTGTCTGGTCTGAAAGCATCTCCAATTTCATCCTCACTATCATGATGCATGCACACTCGTATATCTGTGAGATGTGATTGGTAGGCCTATCAGTTATGCTCACTGTATACTGTCATAATGCAAAAAGATTTAATGTGGCTTCTATTGTTACTTTGACATAAAAACTGAAGCTTTAGATATTCTTTTGTATATCTACAATTAGACCTGCACTGATGATTTATTTCCGGCAGGTGTCAAAAACTTTGAAATTCCATACTATGATATTTACTCATAGAAATGTATTTGATTGACTGAGGATAAAATTATCAGTTGAAACATTTTGCATTTTTGCCAAAACCTGCTGAGAGAATTTTTTTTCTCTTACCTAATAATAATTATTATTATTCTAAGAGTGATAGAGTTTATCTGTCTTATTCTTTTAATGTATTTGTTTAATGCAAAGGAATGATGTATGTATATTTTTTGCTTTTCCTGAACTATAAATAAACAAATTTTGTCCTTTCTGATATCTTTCCAGGTTACTTTTCGCCAAACTACAAATTGACCATAGGTGTTGACTTTGCTTTGAAGTCATTGGACTGGGATGAGAATACAAGAGTTAATTTACAATTATGGTAAGAAAGATATAGGAAGTCACCGGTAAAATTTCTTTTCTGTTCTCATGAGCTCTTTTTGGATATGGTGTTGTAAAAGTGATTTTCTCACAGGAATTCTTATGTATTTTAATTGTTTTTAAAAATTTTCAGTTTACCAGAGTTCTTGTGGAGCTTTCCATAGCTAAAATGCTCACGGCTACTGTTTTTTGCCAGAACTCAATATAACTCAATATACACGTAGCTACAATATAATGACTTGCAAATTTAGATTGATTGTAAAGATAAATTTTGTAATATTGTCATATAGTTTTATTGATTATTATAATAATAATGAAATTTATTTTTCATATATATTTTCAAAATTTAGTTATGTAAACTCATGTTTTTCTTTATCTGACACAGGGACATTGCTGGTCACGAGAGGTTTGGTCACATGACAAGAGTCTACTATAAATATGCGTAAGTATTCATAAATTTTGAACAGCCCAGTTTGGAAATGATTTGCTTCACAATTAATGGGTGCAGAATACATGTACTATGGATTCCATACAAAACTTGAACAGTGGTATCCTAGGAGTTAATATTTTTCAAATAGAATATATGACAATGAAGATAAACTTTATAAGGTGTTTGTTGGAAGGTCTTGAATGGTTTATTATGATCGTCTTAAATGCCTGAAGTAATAAATTATTAGTATGTGCACTGGCATTTTATTACTCTTTCCTTATATATTTTAGTATGACAATCATTATTTTACTGTATACATGATTTATTTCAGGAAGGATTCATACACAAATTCAAACAAAGTGAGAGATTTTATGATGGTGAATGTAATGATACCAAATTCTTTAAAGGGCCAGGTTCATCATTCTCAGTTATAATGCTTTTTAATCAGGTTAAATATAGCTTGATTTCCAGGAAATTGTTTTGAAATTGTTTTTAGAATTTGTATTTTATTCGACTTACCATTTCCAAACATAATGTGCTAGTCTTTTCTCCTCAATGATACAGTCTTCTCTCTATTCTGTATAAGACAGTGCTACATGCAATACAATCTCAATATGAAAACTGCAACTGTGTTTTTATTACTGTAATGTATACTATTGCTGCCATTTTACCATTTTTAACATATTTTTAAATAAGTGTCCATATATATAATGATATTCAATTTTTATATTTGTTGTGCCAACTATTCGTGTAAACATGAAATATTCAGCTCTGCTGCCCTTCGTGTGAAATGTATTGTACGTGAATTGCGAATACAAATAAACCATTATTGAATTGAAATGAATTAGTCACAAGTGACATCTGTACTCCTGGATGCTATTTTTTCAAAGCTACCGGTAAATTGTTATAATGCACACCAACTGATAGAGCTGAGTTTCAAGGTTTTTCTTCCCCTTGAACTTGCTATCAGTAACTTCCCATTTCGATTTTTCCACTCATAGTAATATAATGGAAGTTGGAATAATATATATTTTTTTCCAATTTCAGCATTGCTGCAGTAATAGTGTTTGACCTATCAAGGTAAGATGTTTGATATCATATGCATTATATTTTTTTTGTTTTTGTATTATATCATGTTTATCTTGAGTAAATGCATGTTTTCCAGTTTTACACGTAGAGGAATGATGTAGCATAAATAAACAAGTGATAAAATGTAGGATACTGAGATACTCCAGACAAGCGACTGTGTCATGAAGTACTGTACATGTATTACATGTATGACTTCAATATCTCATTCAGTTGACAATCATGCAACTCTTGCACCAGGGTTACCATGAGCAGGTGAAAACCTTGTTATTTTAGGCTCTGTCTTTAGTTTTCTTAGTTGCAATGAAAGAATGAGTATGCATGAAAAGTTGATGATTGCAACCCAGTAACATTAAAGTTGCACTGGAGGCACATATTGCACCTGTTATAGATATCTCATATTTATTGGCATGTTTTCACTTTTATAATATATTATTGTTATTTTGCTGTAGCATGTATTGTGTAAACATATAGTATGTATTCACAATGGTATAGATTGAAGTAATGAAGTAATACAACATTTCATCAAGGTACTGACATGGTTAGTAAGGGTCACCAGGGGTCAAGAATTAGATTGATTTCTTTATTTATTTAATAATTTTCTTCAGTAACTTTGTAGTCTCCTTTTTTCTTAATTAAAAATTAACCTGAATGGTTACATTCCTTTCTTATTTTTACAAGGTCAAAAGAAAAAAACATTCAAGTTGTTATGGATTGCATGTCAGATATGATATTGCATCTTCTCAGTAAATTCATTCAAACCGTATGATAGACATGCATGTTTAATAGGATTGATTGCGAGCAGTGTTATAGCTAGGAACTTTTTAGTGGTGGTTCAAATTTCACCGACTGACAAGCAACAAGTCATTCTAGCGAACGGAGCCTCGCAATTAGCAGCTTCCGGTATACATGGTATACGCTACGTAAAACATGATATCTATTTGTACGTGCAAATTACGAACAGTAGTACAGTATAGTGCGTATCAAAAGACAACAAAACTCGGCAAATCTTAAAGAAATAATCATTTATTGTCAAATAGAAAGCATGATTCTTGTACGATTGCAAATAAAACAAGAATAAAGATGGAAATATGAATGTAAGTACCACGTTTCTTCACAAAGAGTTACGTTTAATGCTGTTTCTTATGTGAAATTAGTGCCGGTCGGAAGCAGTGTTTTTCACCCGGAGTGGTGGACGGAAATCCCCCGTGCTGGTCGGGCCCGTCCACCGCCGACCACCGTAGCTATAACACTGATTGCGAGTATAATTGTACTATTGACTTTCATGGTATGGATGATTTGAAATTGGTACTTGCTTCATGTTTGCATGACTCACACATCTATCACTCTTTTCTTCTAGACCTGCCACATTTGACTCAGTATTAAAGGTAGGCATGTTTAAATCACTATGTTTCCAGTAGAGTATGTCATGCATGGTAAAGCATTTGCACAGTCAGTGGCACATTACGTCAGGCTCCTGCTCAAAGGTCATCCCACGGTTTTCAAACATTCATAACTTTCTTATTCCTTGTCCGATTTCTCTCAAACTTTCACGATCTTATTTTTCTGCTTTTTCTGCTTTCACATAAATCAACTTATCACCAAGGTTGGATTGCCCTTTAACTAAAGAAAAGTCCCTTCCGTGGGAGGAGAGAAGCCCGCCCCCCCCCCCCCTCCACACACACACACACACACACAACCAGATCCTCCCGTTTCTCCACTCCTTTGTGGAGACCCTAATCCTTAGCCTTTATCTCAAGTTCCAACAATCGTCCATATGGGGGAAGGGAAAGTTGCGCGGGGAGGGGGATTGTCGTAGGGTGTAGTTGTCCTGGAGATTAGTTGTGGTGTGGTAGTTGTCCGGATACGGGCTTGGCAATTGCTGTGAGAAATTTGTATTTGTTTTTATTTTGGGCTGGGATATCAAGCCCTTGTAGCAAAAATTTTCATAATACGTGATTTACAGTGTGCCCCTGTTTATGGCCATGCACGTGGGAATGGAGTATGCCCTCCCACGGTTGGGACTTTCAAATTACCCTGAGTTAAATTCACCTTTCACCGCATTTGAGTGTGGTTTCATGGGAATTACTAACTTGCTTAATTTCGTTATGTCTTTGAAATTTTGATTTCGGTCTTCCTAATCATAATATTAAAAAATCATAACAAAAATTATGACCATGTTGATCGATTGTGATCCTATGAATAATAATCATCATGGTCATCCTCCTCCTCCACCTGATCACATTTTTTGAGCATGTCATTTATTGAAGGTGAATTATTGGGGGTGATGATACAGGCCATCCCCCCTCCTGAACTATTTGGGGAATATATCACACATCCACCCCCTCCCAGGATCAACCCCCATGCTTCCATAGCATTGGAAATATAAATTCTAGTACTAGAACCGTCGTTTATGAACTCCCCTCTTGTAAAAAGTGCAGGGTATACATGTATATATCGTATCCGAACAACTACACCCTTACATGTAGGTCAACTACCCCCTCCAGGACCTCTCTTCCTTATGTTCATTCATATTTTCATCCTTTTATCTTTTCTTCTGTCCTAAACTTAATATTGCTTTATCTGTCTGCATTTGTTTTCCCTAACTTTCCTTATGTTGTTCTTTGTTTTAGTATCATTTTTTCTTTATCTTTCCTTTATTTTTTTCCCCTTCATCTTTACTTCTATCCCTCCCTATGTCTCTCTTTATTTTCTTCTTTCTCTTTTCTTTCCTTCTTTGCTTAATATGTTATTCTTTGTTCTGGGATTTCTTTCATCTTCTCCTTCTGTAATTTACTGCAATAAATCATATATACCTACCTATTATGCCAGTAGTCTTGACTACGGGACCCCTTCGAGAATTTAACACAAATGAGTCACAATATTGTGCGCACCCCCCGTAATCCTATTGTCCCCTTCGCCACTCACGCGCGTCAACACGCTACGGCCATCTTCCTCTTTCTTGCTCGCCCCCGACGAGTTAGGACGTCTAGTCACAGCGCTCCTGAAATCAGGTCTTTTTAGTATCTTTTAGGCGCGCTTTTTCGCATCTTTAAAGCACTTTTAGGTACCTATATTCTCTTAGATTATAGTACTTTGTGTTTTAGTAGTCACTTTTGCCGATTGAAAGGGATTTTGATTCCTTTTTCTTGACAATTATTTTTCACCTTTACGGTTAGCCCCACGTAGTTATATCTGTGTGTTTATGGGTGTTTCCGTTTGGCACCGAGCCTTTGGGTTCGGTGTTTGTTGTTATTTGCTGTGAAATTTGTTGTGCGTATCTCCAAATTTATTATTATTATTACCTGCACTCAGTCAAAGTATTTTGGTATATTTGTCTGTTTTATTGCAGTGTTATGAGTTCGGAAGAAGAAGCAGCTAGGTCGCGGAGACCTGCTTCTTCCGAAGAGTCGTCTAGCAAGACGGCTCGGCCCTCCAGAACTCTCCCGAGTACTTCGGTACATGGGGGAGGAAGGAGGGCTGCAGGTAAGTTGCCTAGTGGTGTTTCCCTGCAGAGTTTGCCAGTCTCGGAGCTTGCGGCTTCGGGGCGGGTGGCGTTAACTGAGCTTGGGACGTCAACTCCGATGCCCGTGGCTTCGGGGTGGGTGGCGTCAGGTTCTAGTGGTGTGTTTCCCGCACGGTAGCGTTCACTCGCTTAAATCCGTTAGCGGAGACGCGTCCCACTAGTGGTTTGGATATCTCGAATCCAATCCCCCGATCGTTAAGATCAGAGGGGGAGATGTGTTTCCCGCACGGTAGCGTTCACTCGCTTAAATCCGTTAGGGGAGACGCGTCCCACTAGTGGTTTGGATATCTCGAATCCAATCCCCCGGTCGTTAAGACCAGAGGGGGAGATGTGTTTCCCGTACGGTAGCGTCCGTTCGTTTAAACCCGTTAGGGGAGATGCGTCCCACTACTGCAGGGCAGCTCACGGGCTCAGCCCATGTTGGTCTGGGTTCTCAAACCCTAGCCCCCGGCCGATGCCAATGGGGGAACGAGTACTTCCCGGGCTGTCTATATTGCCAGCTGATGGGAATGCTCGAGCTAACAATTATGGGCGCTCTTCGGAGCAACAGTGCGTGACTACTTAGTAGTCGATGGGCAAATACCGAGTCATCTCGGTTCGCCCTTGCACTGAGTGCGAGACTACTAGTGCTCTCCTATTGCCGCTCTCTAGTGGTTCAATAGCGAGTTCACATGCCTTAGTAGTCTATGGGCACATACCGAGTCATCTCGGTCTGCCCTCGCACTGGGTGCTTTCAGCACCCGGCTCAGACTTTGGGTTCAATACCCATAAGTGCGGTCACCGGAGCGTGTGATTACTTCCGGTTTGACCTGAGGTCACGATTACTAGTGCTCTCCTATTGTTGCCCACGGGCGTAACAATAAAGAGTTCACATACTATTAGTAGTCAGTGGGCGTATACTGGGATCTTGTCCCAGTCTGCCCTCGCACCTGGTTATTGAATAGCCCCTGGCCGACGCCATATGGGGGAACGAGTGCTACCCGGGCTGTTGCTTGGCCAGCTGATGGATAGACTTGAGCTCATTTTATGGGCGCTCTACGGAGCAACAGGTGTGCTGACCTGTGTGTGTGACTGCTAGTGCTCTCCTATTGCCGCTCTCTAGTGGTTCAATAGCGAGTTCACATGCCTTTAGTAGTCGGTGGGCAAATGCCGGGTCATCCCGGTCCGCCCTTGCACTGGGCGCCTGGCCCATGGCTGTTGCATCTTCTTGCTCAGCCGATATGGGTAATTGGTGCGCGTCTTTGGGTTCAATACCCTCAGCGCACTTCTCCCATAAAGGGAGGTGAGCGTCCCTCAGCGGAGGGTTCGGTTCGTGTTCCCGAAGGGCTTCGGGGATCCGAACGAAACCGAATAAACGCTCTAAAAAGCGGGTTTCGACTTAGGCTCCTTTTGAGCCAATCAGAAGGAAACCTAGGGAAGGGGCTAAAAGAGGCAAGGCTTTGCCTGCCTCTTGCCCGTCGGGTTTAGCTAACCCACCGGCCTCTCAAGCTGAGATGTTCGGTGTGAGATGGGCTTTGCCCAGACTCAGGGTTGGTCCCTTGTACCAGGCATCACATCCCCTGCTTATGTCCCTTTTTTGGGTCGGACATCGAGACTAATTAGCCTTTTATGGTTTATTCTTCTTTGTCTGTGACGGGATCACATGCGCCTCCTATTCTCGCAGCCTCGGGGCTCCGTCGGGTGAGGAGGCTTATGGCGGTTCATGGGTGAATCTGAATGTTTCGGCCTTTGTTCGTGATCTTTTGTCACGATCATTTCAGGCAGAACCAGTTTTAGAAGCGGCCTCTCAAGCTTCGGTTTCCGAATCGCTGGGGCAGGCAGAGCCTCAGTCGCTCTCCCTTTGTGGGGTAGAAGCGATTGCTTTGTTCTAAACTTTCCCTGACTTTCAGTCAGCCCGCGCGCAGGGTTCGACTTTGCTTGGGTTCAGGCAGCGGGATTCCTCCGAGGGTATTTCTCTTGCGGAGGATTTCAAGCTGGATTATGGACGCATTGAAGCGGCGCTTCTTTTAAGCGTCATGTTTGGTTTGCAGTGGTCAGTTTTCCACTGCAGCTGCCTCGGTCATGTACCGTCACAGAGTCTTGGTTCTTACGGCCCTTTGGGTTAAGGAGTCGGACATCGCACTGCTTCTCTCGGATGTTCCGTCTCGGGTCCTTTTCTTTTGGCGATGCGTGATAACAGGTCTCTGTCTTGTTTACATGCTCATCCTAAGTCGATGCGAGCCTCTGTCCGCGTCTTGGTTGGTGGCTGCTTTTGTTCTCTTTGACGGACGAGACGGATTCTTCATAGATCTCCTTGTTCTAGGTTAGTGCCGTCTTGGAGTCTGCCTAAGGTCCTGGAGGCCTTGGCGAAACCTCCTTTCGAACCGTTAGGTGAAGCTTCGCTTCATCATCTTTTTGGTAGCTATTGCCTCTGGGCAGAGGCGCAGTACTCTTCATGCTCTCTGCCTTACTCCTGGTCATGTTCGCTGGGAGAGAAAAGGCGTTAGATTGATTCCTAAGGCTTCTTTTATTGCCAAGAATCAGACAGCTGCCTCTGGCCCTGTTGAGATTTTTCTTTGTCCGCTTTCTGGGTTTTCGTCAGTGCGCGAGGACAAAGTTTGGTGTCCTGTTAGGGCTCTCAAATGGTATATTGATAAGACTAAGTCTTATCGTAAGGATGATCAGTTGTTCCTGATCACTAGAGAGCCTTTTTCTCCTGCTTCTCTTGATTCCATTTCTAGATGGATTGTCGAGGCTATTAGGGCTGCTGGCACAGAGGCTCTTTTATCCGACAGTAAGCCTCGTGCTCATGACACTCGTAGTGTCAGCACTTCTTGGGCTCTGTTTCAAGGTGTGGCGCTTGATGATATTTTGAAGGCTGCTTATTGGCGTTCGCCCAATTCCTTCATTTCTTGCTACCTTAGGGATGTTCCCGCAGGTGAGGCTATGTTTGCGTCAGCCACCTTGAAGGCCGCTGTGTCTTCTTTGTAATCTTCGGTGTAATCCTATTCCCTTCTGCTTGAAACATGCCTCCCGGTCTTTGAGTTGGCGCTGGTCTGGCATAATAGGTAGGTATATATGATTTATTGCAGTAAATTTGTAAAATCAGCACTGATTTTTTTATTTACTATATAAATCTATATACCTACCTATGACCCTCCCTCCTTCCCCTCACCTTGCAAGCAACATGTTTCTACTTGGGGTTGCTCGCAAAAGAGGAAGATGGCCGTAGCGTGTTGACGCGCGTGAGTGGCGAAGGGGACAATAGGATTACGGGGGGTGCGCACAATATTGTGACTCATTTGTGTTAAATTCTCGAAGGGGTCCCGTAGTCAAGACTACTGGCATAATAGGTAGGTATATAGATTTATATAGTAAATAAGAAAATCAGTGCTGATTTTACAATTTTCTTATGTTATTCTTTGTTTTAAGCTTTCTTCATTTTCTTATGTCTTTCCTCATGTTCTTTTTTTGTTTTTGATCTTTCTTTGTTCTTCTCTTTTTGTATTTTGATGTCACTTGGATCTTCTCTATCTGTCTTTCCATATATTGTTCCTTTTCCCATTTCTTTATCTTTTCTTGCTGTCTTTCCCTTATATTTATCTTTGTTTTATCCTTCCATCATCTTGTCTTTTTTCCTTCTATCATCTCTTTCATCTTTTGTTCTACCCTACCCCATGTATATCTTTATTATTCTCCTTTCATCTCCTCTTTCCTTTATCTCTTATTCTTTGTTTCTTCCCTTTTATCATCTTCTCTATTCTGTCTTTCTTATTCTAGCATCTTTTTCTCTTTGCTTCTTTTATGTTTGCAGTATTTTTCTCTTACCGGTATGCTTTGTTAGGTTTGCATGAAATATCCTCAATGAAAAAAAAAATCTTCCTGATGTTCCTTTTTGCTTCAAATAACTCGCTTATTATCTAAATTCTCTTCTGCATTGCTAGATTTGGCTTTGAATAACTGCAATAAAACAATCTTCACAACATATCTTCTTTGGTTCAGGCTGAAATAAATTGCATATACATGTACTTTGAATTCAAAGTACAACATTTTCATTCCTGGGTGGAATTTGCCACCCAGTGCACTGAAGGGGTTAATGCATAGCAGTAGATTACAGGCACAGTACATCTATTCGGAGGAAAGTAGGTTTGAAGTATGTCATAAAAGAGTGTACAAGATATTCCCCCTGTGCCAAAGGAGATGACATGAGGGGATTATCAGATTTAGGTTTAGCCTGCATCCTTTGTTAAATCCTTTTTTCCCTCTTATTCATTGATTTTGACAAAAAGTATACTATACTCAATAGATTATTTCATGAGATGCTGTATATTTCAATCACTTCACCTCTTGATTCTGATTTTGTTGGTAAGAAAAAGCAATTGCATGTGTCTAATTCTAAGAGTAGTTCTATTTCTGATCTATCTGATTTATCGTAAGTCTGTTTTATTAACATTTAATGATTTTTCAGTCAAAGCAGTTACATTGTTTATACGTCCACATATCTAACAATATAAATGTTTTACGTTATCCATTTAATCTTGGGGCTTATCTTGTTTCATTGCTCTCTTCCATTTCTAAAAGGTGCCTTGTAAAGATCTGATGTGATAACCATTTTTTTTGGTTGTCAGAAATTTAAAAATGGATTTGTGCCACTGAAAGAGCTTCACTTCTGTGAACAACTCAATATTTTGAAATATCGTGAATCTGCTGATGTGACTTCAAGACATCATTATTTAAAATATCAATGTCCAATGTATTTTAATTGTTCCTTGTTTCATTGATCTGCATGCATAGTGGTCAACTGATGTTCATGAGAAAGTGATGTTAGCTAATGAGCAACCGGTGCCTATCTTACTCCTAGCAAATAAGGTGAGTTCATGGATTACTACATTAGATTTTTCCAAAATATCCTGTTTTATTGTTTGCTGATAATTTAGCCCTTATTATGAGATGCTAATAACAGATACCTCACTGTCCCCTTGGGCAACTCATTTTGGTTGAATTGGAATTTGGGTTATTCAAAATCAGATTATACAAAATGTCGTATTGATAGGTTTGTGTGTGTGTGACTTGCATCAACTATACATATTTCAATTCCCTCTTGTACGTAACACATTGTCAGGCACTCGCAGTCAATACGTTAAGCTTTTGTTTCTCATTTCTCATTTAGTTTGCTAATTGAGAAGTACTCACTTACTCAGACGTGATATTAAGAATAATGGGTTTTTTTTTCATTATTTTCGACCTTTTTATTTTTTCCTTTCCTATGGTATTTTGTCTCATTCTGGTCATCCACCAGTTCATTTTGATTGCCTGGGGACTTTAGGCAACCATTAATGTCTAATTGATCACTAAAGAACTCTTATTATTTATTATTTGAGAAAACTGAATACTTGAGGGCAACAGTGATGGGACTCACTTTTTCAGCTCCCCTCGAACATTGTGCTTTTTGTGTTTATTTGTGTTGATTTGACAATAAATGTAATAATAACTCTTTTCCAACATCATTTGCTGGTATGTAATTGTCATAAGTGTCATAAGTGTTTCTGTTCATCCCCTACCTAGTGTGACTTGCAGGATACAGTGATAGATGCAGACATGCTGGATCATTTCTGCAAAGAAAACAAGTTTATAGGCTGGTTTGGAACATCTGCTAAGGATGACACCAATGTCAGTAAGTACAACAATAAATTCTCATATTCTTCCTTCTTTCATTTGTCTCTTTCATTTTCTCTTTCACTCATTTTTCACATTCTCTTGTGTCTCTTTCTCTCATGATTTCATATTTTATTCCTTTTCTTGCTACATGTACATTCCATTTTCACTCTCTTCGATTTCCCCCTCTTCCTTTCATACTCTCATTTTCTCTGTTTCTTTCCTTCTCTCTCTCCTTTTATGTTTTTCTCTCTTTCTCTATCCCTCACTATCTCTCTCTCTCCCTATCTCTCTTTCTCTTTTTCTACAACATTACGAGTACAAGGGAATAAATAAATTGTACTGTTTATAAGCACCTTCAAGTTGGAAAGTTGCATGCTTTCATAGGCAAACCTAACATACTATTACTATGTTTCGTTAAGTTGTTTACAAGGTTTTTTTTCGACATGTAGTCTAAAGCACATTTAGGGTATTGATCTTGGAATTGAGTGCTAGTTTTAATTGATAGTTTCACTTGTCAATTACATGTACCAGTAGTTTTGAAACGAGAAGGGGAGGAGAAGCATACATAACTGTGTGAAGTAGTGAATGATTGTGTCACAAAGTTGATTAGTATACAACAGATGTACGTTGAATTAGTTTTGCACAAGTTTCTGTAGCACTTCTATATTTGCACCGTATTCAATGTCTAACATGCATTAACCTAATACTCTTGTGTGCACTTGAATAGCACTTTGTCATTCTGTTACTTTCTCTTTTTCTTTTTCTCTTATTAATTGCACTCACAAAGTTGGTATTTGCTCCTTTTGATTATTGATTTTGCATGCACTGTGAACAGGAGGTTGTGTTAATGATAAAAAAATTACTGTCACTGTCCTCCTTCGATCATTTCTCCACTTTCGTATTTCCCCCTTTTTATGTTTTTTATTTCTAGATCCCTCTGTTACAACACTGTTTCATTGTAGATTTATCATTTTTAGTTTTGTTTACTGAAGCTCAAAGTGTTGGTAATGTCTTTTATTTTAAAGCAAAATGGATGAGAACTTAAAAAGGAAATGAGAAATGAAATGTTTAGGCCTTTAACTAGGACATGCTTCATAGTCAGAACATCATGAAATGCAAATAGACTTATGTTTTAGTGCTCGTAGCTAATATAAGAATTAAATCTTATGAGATCTCCATTAAAAGGAGAGTTTCAACATGTATATATACAGTTATTACAGAATAACCTATTGCATGCTTTTGTTTCTATTAAGAATTATTTTTATGAGGGTTTGAGCAAAAAGAGAAAAATTATCCCACTGTAATTTTCATGATTGCATGGAATTAAACAGGTGTTTGTAAATGATTGCATCAAGCAACAATGTATCGTAAACAATGACATATATTGATTGATAGAAATATGATTGATGCAAATAACCCAATGCAGGAAAGGTTCACAGGTGGAAAATGTTTAGAATAGATATATTGATTTGATTTATTGATTGATTGGTATAGAGCAATTTTGTGTATGGTTCAGGGCCATATTCCTGAAATTATACAAGTTATAGTCATCCACTAATTATTCGTAGTAAAGCTAGCTTAGATTTTGTGAATACGGGACGGGTCCTAATGGATAGATGTTATATTTAACCACTTTTATATGAATACATGCACATATTTTTTTTTTAATAAGATATGAAATGATGTGTACATTTTACTGAATCTTGCTTTACATAGTTAAAACAAGGCTATAGCCAACCAGTGCATGTCTTGTTGTAAATCTCATATCATCCGGATGAGAGCCAGAAGGTCATTAACTCTGTAAAATGAAATGAGTTTATTCCCCTCTGGCTCTGAGCAGACAATATGTGCTTGAGTGCTGGAATTTGTGATAAGATAGAGATTATAAATAGTATCATGTTGCAGAGGTAGCAATGTATATATTGTAGCAATTCAAATGCAATTGAATAGTTTTGTAAATTCACCTCTAGAATGTTCAGCTGCTGCAATCTTTGATCAATTACTGTAAACGTGGAATATTTCGCGCAGCATGAAATGTGCGCGAAAATAAGAAACGCAAATATTTTTGTTTATGTATTCTTTTGCCCATCGAGCCTAGCATGTCGGCGAAATTTAAAACACATGAAATTCACTTTACTCAGCCCAGCGAGAAACATTAATCGCGCGAAAATTTCCACTTTTACAGCAGTTTGTTTTGTTTTTTCTTTGTAATATTTTGAAATTGCTCATTTCTTTAAAAACATGGAAAATGGTACAGATATGTATTGCACAGACTTTTCCTTATTACACTGTACAGTAAAATGAAAAGGAGTTCTTTAGAAAAGCTTATAAGGCTTTATGAATATAAGTTCCCTCTTATACACATTCATGACAGCTCAGGCAATTTACATAGAAAAAAATATGAACAAAAGAAATTATGAAGAAAGAGATTCTGTGTAATAATATTCTTTGTGCACCACTGCCTCATCCCTTCTATATTTTTTCAAAGAGCTCATAACATGTGCGGCTTCTTTTATAACTTGATTATGTTTCTTGAAATGTACAGTAATAAGAGGGACAATGGGACATTCATGGCAAATTTGTGACTTTAGTTTGGTACATGTAATTCATTGGAAGAATTTACAGAGAATATTGTCACAAAAGAAAGAGGAGGGGAGGATGTGTGTGGGGGAAGTATTAATGCGAGCTTCATCTTTATCTAGGGAGAGAAAATATTGCAAATCACTTTAAAATAGCAACTACTCTAATAGAGAAAAATTCAGTTTAAGTTTCAGTCTATAGCATATAGATAATACCAAGTTTGATTTATTGAGTACTTTGTACTCAGTATATGACCTTATAACTTTTAATAGGAGTGGACATGTGTTTTTACAATCTGGTTATCACGTGACATAATTTTCATCTCTAGCTATTGTACATCATCTAGACTTGTAAGATAGCAAATGTATTCAAACATGTCTGTATAGACGAAACCTACTCTGGTCTTTTAACAGCTGTACCTTATTCTGTTTTTTATTAATATTCCAATTGTTTATAGTTTAGTTTTTAATATGGAATTGCATGTTTTTACTAATGAAGAAATGTTTTTATTTAGATGGAATTAAATAAACTGAACTGAACTAATGAAGAGCTGACTTGCAAAAAGCATTTTCCAACTGCCGATACTCATGTAGAAAGAAGACCTTATGGTGTCACCTAGTTTAGGAACATGCTTCACAAATAAAATTTTGTGAGACAATTTTTATGAATCTTAGAGCCTCCTCTGCTTTTTCTTCCTTTCATAATTCTTCCTGATACTTGTTTATTCAATGACATCTACAAATAAAAAGTCATGAACCCATTTTGACTGTCAAGAAGAGAGACTACATTTTAAAAAAAATACTAGATATAATGTCACATTTTGGAAGGTTGAAATTGCTTAAATGGCATTTTAAGGGTTTGCCAACCTGAAATAACCAGGTTCAGGTATTCTGACAAGAAAACTAAAGCTTAAGAAAGTGAAGAAACGATACCGGGTGTCCCCAAAAAAGCGGAACGGCGGATATTCAGTACTTCAGTACTTTGCCTTCAAAAAGTATATAATTTTTTTACGTCATTGGGTAAAGCATCTTCTACCGAAGAGAATGATATCAAGATCATTGAATTTGGTTAAGTAATTTTGATTCTATGCCCGTTTCTTAAATCACAGTCATTTTCAAGTTCCGCTTGATTTTTGCGACCGATGAGTGTAAGATCGTATCGGGAATGGGTTTTAGTGAACTGTAGCTAGGGAAAAGTGGAAACGACGCTAATTATTGTACAATCCACAATTATAAAAGGCCATTCCCGACACATTTCCATACTCATCAGTCGCAAAAAACATGCGAAATTTGAAAATGACTGAAAATGACTGTATTGTAAGAAACGGGCATAGAATAAAAATTACTTTACCAAATTCAATGATCTTGATATCATTCTCTTTGATAGAAGATGCTTTACCCAATGATGTAAAAAATATATATACTTTTCGAAGGCAAAGTACTGAAAATCCGCCGTTCCGCCTTTTTGGGGACACCCGGTATAATGTATATCAATTGATTCATTTTAATCTTTTGTATCCGTGATGTAATAATAATTATGACCCCTTTTCCATCGTCATCCTCATTCCCACCCCCTTTCTCATTTCTTATTTCTCAGCTATGTTTTATTGCAGTGTTTTTTGCATGTGTTTCTCTGAATGTTCATCAACTTCACCATCAGTTTATTCCATATTAATATGAATTAATTTTATTCAGTGACATTCAGTGTCTTAAGTGTCTTATTTTTTAAAAATTATTATTTTATTTTTGTGTGAAAGATTACATATACATGTAACTGAGATTTAAGATATATAGTATTTTCAAATACCACATTGACATGATACAGTTTTGTTAATGAAGGCAAGTCAGTCACTTGAAAACAAGATTGCTTTGCCTCCAAAAAACTTGTGCTGCATGGTTAGTTTCAGTATCCTTTATAAAATAGTTGGCCAAGGTTTTGGACTTGTTGAAGTTTCTGTTTATCTTCTGCTTCCGCACCATACACTGTAGATGGTCTCAGACCAAAATCTCATTTGGTTTCCTTCAAACAGTGTAAGTTATAAGAAGACTAAAAAAGTTTAGGTTATCTTTCTAGTCTGACTAATGTCTTTTCCCCTTTAAAAAAATTGTAATATGCTCTCTTGTCAGGATCATGGGTTTGTTAGAATTTACTTTCCTTGGTCTGCCTAATCGCTTTGAAAGCTGTAGGATACAGATCATTGAAATTTATCCGGTCAGACAAATCTGTTTTCCCCTTTGAATACACTGTTATTCTATTTGAATTCCAAAATTTTATGTTATTTTGAGATTTGTCTGCATAAATTGAACATTATCTGTGAATTTTATGATCAGAGACAAATTTATCAATGAGATATCCATATTAAGTAAATCAGTTGTAACACAAGATATTTACTAGTAACAGATAAATCCTTTTATAATCAATATGAACACGATTTCTTGCAAAGTGCAAGCATTCCGGAACAAAATTTTGTGGGGCTTTTTATGTTATTAATGAGTGTATCCAAAAACAAATATTTATGTAGATCTATAATTTCTTTTTTACCCATAGCCATTTATCAAAGCTGTGCATAACCTTTTACTTTCCATATTTGCTTGCTCACTGCAGCTGATGCTATGTCATACCTGGTAGAGACCATCCTTCAGCTGACCTCGGAGGGTCAGAAGCCCCAGGAACACATCTCAGTACATCAAGACCAGGACTATCTGACAGCTATGAAAGAGAAGAGGCAGCAGGATGCACTCCTGATGCAACAGAGACAGAGGAAGAAAGCAGAGTCCAAGTGCTGTCCTATATAGTAAGACCAGGTCTATAATGCAGGACTAGGACCTTTATGCAGGACCAGAATGTGGTCTCAAGAGCTTGTCTATAGACCAAGTGGAAACTACATCTGTGACAATGTATTACCTAGATATGAAATACATTCTCTAGAAGGTTGCACGTTAGTAGATGGTTTAACATGGCTGTTGCAGAAACCCTGACTGGTTAATTGAGGACAATGAAAACTAACAGAAGTAGGCTACTTATGACATCTAACTATTACAGCTCTTTGATCAAACCTAACTAACTAAAAGTCCTTCTCTAACAGGGATAAATTAACCCAGCTGCCAAGTCAGTGATTTCATTGAAGATATATGCTCTTTAGACGTGTGTTGTTCCAAACATAAGTAGGTGTTCGTTTTGCCTAAGAGTAAAACAGCTACATGTACTTCTTATGTAACAGTAATTATGTAATGTAATGTTTAAGTTCTAAATGGAACTTTGACTCCTAGTTTAGAATTCAATTTGGTATTAATCAGGCTGCTCGGGCAGGGTACTGCTGTTGCGCTTGGCTGAGGTTTATTGGACTTACCAATAACTTTGTTGTCGTCTCCGTCGATGTCCTAGATGTCCCGTTGGTTAGTCGTCGTCATCATCATCCTGCGTGTGCTGCGTATACGTCTTAGTCTCTAAAGTGCCTGCTTATCGTCTGCCTCGGACTGGGAGTTCCGTTCTCTCGATCATCTCTAGCTGGCGCTAGAGCTCTGGTGTCTGGTGTGCGTACGTGTATCCCGCGTACATGCACACATACGTACCCAATCTCTGTACTGTTGGTCGGGAGTAATACTCAATGGCACGGTCGCTGAATACCCTTTAGCGCCCACTAGCCCCCTGAGCTACATGTGCGGGGGGCATTTTCACTACACTGCATATAAGCTCTCTTATGATAAATTAGTATATTTGTATAGATTGTACATTAACTAACACAAACTACATATTTGCACTATAATAACACTAGCTCAGACTTTAATACAGAAGATCATGCACTTTAATAATGCTATCATAAATGCCTTGCATCACTTGAAAAATTATGTTATCTCAACATTCCTAGACTGGAATTCATTGATTACAAATGTTGTTGTTGCTTTGAGAAAGGCATGTTGTTTGAATTTCACCTGCTATGAAGTACAGTGTTGATCATTGTCTTATGTTTTAGTTGCCCAATGTTGGCATGTAACTTGGAAGGCTTTTCAACAGTTCATGTGATGAAAAAGTTGACTAGAAGAGATGTTCCAATCACCTGCAAACTTCAAATTTTAAGTCAAAGAGAAATGTAATTTGGATGAAAACATAATTCCCCAAATGATTTGGACCCTTTTCATAATTTTATTTATCATAGATGAAAGAACTGTTAAGTGTCTGCATTATTTGTGAGGGGGAAAATATGTTAAAAACGTTGTCAATATTTTCCCTATTCACCCTGTTTTACAGTACAACTTGGAAAGGAAATCTTGTACAAAATACACCTATAGTACTATTATTAATGGACTGTTTGATAAGGAGGCCCATAGGGAGAATGTGCATAAAGTAGATATGATATATTTGTTGAAATATGTTTGAAGATCTTTTGTCATTCTTAAGTAATTGAACACATGGTGAGTGAGAAAATGAAAAAAAAAAGAAGTCGTAGCAATGCTAGATTACATGTATTTGCACATGGCAATAATTGTGTTCTGCATGATTCATAGTGAATTTATGACTTTATAGAAGCAAAAGTATTGCAAGTATATTGTTAAAAACTTGTATTTTGAAATTTATACCCTAATAGCTTTTCAGTTGGTAAGAGCTTTTGTATTTTGAGAAAGATATTAACATCTATATTTTTAAAGAGAAAATGTGTTATTTTGGAACATCATCCTATACGTATTTTCCCAAAAGCTATGTGAAACCTATGCATGGAAACGTTTGTGGAATAACTGAACTATAAGTCATTTAAAACCAAACTCAAGTATTATGTATTAGATTTCAAGCATATATTTTGATGGTGCAGAATCAATGTTTTCTTCAGAGTGAAATATATTTATATAATTCATTTTAGATAGATTATATGACATTTGCTTATTGAGAAATATTCTCATAATACAGCTCCTGTATAAATTATATAAAAGCAATATGTTTAGAGAGATAATTGTATTCAGGTATTTATTTGTGTGAAATAAGAAAAACTATACACAAGACTATATTTGTGTTATTAAGAATTTTAAATAGATCTTTAATGTAGAACCATTTCTAAGGCATGTATCACTATGAACATGGCAAACAAAGAAGCAGACAAAATATACAGCTCCTCTTTGTACCTTCCACACTTGCTCTGGTAGACAATAGAACATCCCTTCATTGCTATTATGTAAAAATATGTAGAACAGGTGTCACATGCATATTCACCTGTTCTACTTATTTTACATAATAGCAATGAAGGGAAGTTCTTTTGTCTACCAGAACAATTGTGGAGGGTACAATGAGGAGCTGTATATTTTGTCCACTTTCTTTGTCATCGTGTTCATAGTGTATAGTATTATATGAAGTTGGTAATATGTCTCGCATATATTGTGTGTTTTAGCATTGAGGAAATGTTTTTCAAATATTTTTTAAACCTTAGAAATCTCACAAATTAACATTTTAAAACATGTACTGATATACAATAAAAAGGAAACCCATATTCAAGCTCCAATATCTTAAAAACTAAGTGAAATCGCTGAAATGTATTATAGTGGTATGATAGTTGATGATGTCTTCTTCAATTTAATAGGCTGCACACCAAAATTTTATCATGAATGACTGAGCACTGACCAATTTTAAAAAGCATGTAAAAATCGTCTTTGTCTTAATAGTTTGGGCTGAATGGTGTTCAGGAGTTACTTGCATTATTTGTGAGTGCATTCAACTGGAATGGAGACCATTCCACCAACCTTGGGTTGACCGTCCATTTCACTCAAAACTTGGTCGGATTTTATTGATCAAGGTGTCAAATTAAAGGAATCATGATAGGCTTACATTGTATCTTAGATTAAAGCTACATGTACTGATTGCAATGATATTTAGGGTTGATTCTGGGTTTCCTTTTTATTAACTCACGCTGTATATTTGAAATGAATGAAAATATATATAAAGGTAGAAAGGTACATAGTGACATGGCAAAGCAGAAGTTAAGAAGAAATACTTCAAATTGTCATTAGGCAAACAAGTTTGTCATACCAGATTTATTGTTGAATTCTAGTACCGTCCATGTGGAAAAGGATATAAAATATGATAATCTTTTTAGCAGTAGCAAAGGGCGTCACTAATTGAAATGCACGAGCATAACACTTCTTTCTTTGATTTTCGTAAGTAGTTGGGGGAAGTGGTACTTAATTTTTTAATTTTTTTTTTGCAAGAATGTTCAATTTCAACACTATATTATAATCACTTACTAACAGCTGTAAGATTGCAAGAAGGATATTAATATGCAAGGGGATATTTGAGGAGATAAAAGGTAAAAAAAAATGGTTGCATGTTGTTTTCATGTACATTGAAGATAGCTTATATTTTCAATCATGTTTAGCTTTATGAACTATTATTAACTGCCAGGATGGAACAGAGTACATAGTACATGTCATTTGTACATCATGACATAACAAGGTCGGCTTCCTGAAGAGCCATGTATGTGAGAAAACAAATAATTCCCGAACAATTATGGGATTGAAAGAGGATGAATAAAGGGACAAGAGTCAGCTCAGAGCTCAGAGTATATCATAATCAATTCTGAAATAATAGTGTTTCAGATAATTACATTGATATTAAGAACCATGTGATAACCTGTGTTTCATACTTGAAGTGTACTTATTTATTTTCATTTTTGTCTCGCCTGCGTTAGGAAAAAGCGAGACATAGGCATCGCTTTTGCGGCGGCGGTGGCGGTGTCAACAATTTTGGGAATGCTCTCATTTCAAAAGCATATGTTCAATTTCCATGAAACTTGCACACAAGGGTTTGTAGAGTATCACAAGTAATGTGGATTAAATTTCAGGTCAAAAGTCAAGGTCAAAGGTCAATTAAGGTCAATTGAGTTAAATTGTGTTCCAAAAACTTAACTTGAGGTTAAGTTTTTGAATCTTTACTTTATTTCAAAATTATTTGTTCAAATTCTTTGAAACTTGGAATCATTCTTGGTAGGAATTGTCTTTATGTTCTCTTCTTTTAAATGAATACCCAAGTCTTACATTTTCATCACATTAAAGGTCACCTACTGACAGTTTAACTCGGTTAAGTTTTTGGTAAAATTTAGTTTTGTCTCTACATATATGTAAGCAGTATGTACATGTATTGTACACATGCATTTGACTTCTCCTCAAAACTTTGCTGGTGGTGGATTTCAACCAAAATTGGCAGAGATCATCTTAAGGCAAGGAGGATCAATACAGATGGGGTACCTACCAATATGGGGGAGGGGGAGGGTAAAATCTTGGGGGCACCACCCCCAAGAGCACCAATAATGGCAGTAATTAGATTCATATTTGCTTCTTCTTTTAAGCCCTGTTGCAAGATTGTAAGCAAAGTTGGTAGGTATCATCCTGAGAGGAAGGAGACCTCAATTTCTTAAATAGGGTACATTGCCTCCAAGGGCGCTGAGGGGCAGCACCCCTAAAGTGCCCGTATTGTGAAAAGTGAGATATTTTTAAATGCATGTCTGGGTTCTAACCAAACTAGGTAAGAATCATCCTTGGGCAAAGAGGATCTAAAATCAATGCAAATAGGGTACCTAATGCTTAGGAGGGGGTGGATAGGGAGGGGGGGGGGGGGCATTTGGCCCCCAAGAGCCTGTGACACCAAATTGATTGATTGATTGTGACACCAAATCTGCTGTCAATCCTATTGCTACATGTAGAATGTAACCAAACTAGGTAGGAATCATTCATAGGGGAAGGAGACTTAAAATTGTATAGTAGGTCATTATCTTCAAGGGGTCTGATGGAGGGGCAGCACCTCAGAAGTGTCCCAATGTCATTTATTTCATGTACACATATTCTGCTTCTATAAAACGCACAGCTTGATTTCAAATGAACTTCACCGTCCAATAAATCTTAGTTGAAGGGGATTTGAGTTATACAAATGGGCTCAGGGCCAGGGGCATCACCCCTTAAGTACCCCCAACCTTTGATTTTTCACCAAACTTTTGCCCCGATAATTGCGCAATTAATGCTGGGCTGGAGAGAAGAGTCATTCCTGTGATCCGTCCAACTTTTTTTTCTCAGAATATCTTTGTCTTGGTTTATTTTTGTTTCAAAGCAGTATCTTTGTAATGTGATACCATTTCATTAGCTGGTATAAGACTTCCTTTTTTTTCTTTTTTCCCCCTTATTTCATAGGTTTCCTATATATTAATTTTTTATTTACATCAAGGTGTTATTTTTTACTCCTCATATCTCTATAAAGTGTGCTGCATTTTCTTTAAAGATGGCTAAGAGAGAGTTTTTATGGAAACCATGCAGGCAGTTTTGCTTAGTAACAGTTTTTATGACTCCAACAGACCATGAACTTTGCTAATCATGATGTCATTTCTTAATTTTCTTGTCACCCATGCTATTCATTCTTTCACACAAAATGGAATGGAAATTGCTTATTGGCTGGGCCACATCACTTTGAGATGTCTACAAGGATTTTCCATGTGTAGGAAAGCGAATTCTACACAAAATCTGGTGCAAGGGCAAATTGCTGCATTGTACATTTACATCAGAACCCACTGTACATCAGCTTTAATATTCATAGAAAGATAAAGCAAAAAAATGAGTCTCCTATTCTGAAAACACTCCCCATTTTTATTTGTATTACAAGCTTCTGCAATTTTAAGAAAATGGGAGAAATGTGGCAGTTTTTTAATTCCCTCCTTGATGTATTGTGTAGTCCACTTTTGTAAATATTTTATTTTTTTGTCCATTCTTTTTACTCTGCTATTACCTATTAATAATTTGTTTTATTCATTTTGGTTCCATTTCTTTCTTTGAGAGTAGAATTTGTTACATTTAGATCGTATAAGTTAGACATAGGAAGAGTTTAAGGACAAGTAGATATTAAATGATATAATTTTTGACAGATTATGCATTAATTGAAGATACCTCAGAAATTGTATTTTAAAGAAAATTCTGTTAATTTGATATACATGTATTTGCAATATTTTCCTTTCAGTGATTAACTTGTCTTAGGTAGCTTAGTGAAATGCAATGGTGCGTAAAGACGTGGGAAAGATGCAAAGAGCAAAATTGCTAGTTTTGTCAGTGAATCTAAAATTACAATCGGACCTATCTGAATAAAAAAAATTATATTATTTTGCTTAAGTGTTAATTGAGTTACTACTTATTATACGTCCAAATATTTTGGTTCTGCCTCTATGGAATTGGATTGTGATATTGAATCATTTTGTCACTTTCGTCTTTTCCACGTTTTTATGCGCTATAACATTTCGCGAAGCTACCTTAAATCAATATGTACCCCAAAGACTAAGATAAGCTTGATGCAGATGCAGAGTTTATGCGTGTCAATAAATTTGTCTCCAAGCCCGAAATTACAAATTGTTTTAAAACAGAAAACTAACAACAAAAAATATGTTATGGGAACATAAAAAAATAACACACAACCCAGGCTGTGACGCCATCATACATCAACCTCGTCTCATATCGATCTAGGCGAAAGCAAAGGGGGTGAATTGATGGGGGAGAGGAAGGGGTATCACCTGGTGATGTCATAAGTCTGTTCAACCTCTATTCAACATGTGAAATCTACTTTGCCACCATTTCATTCTTTGACTCGCTTCCATCCGTAACTGGGGGTTGCAATCGATAATTGAGCTCTTGTGGTGGTTGTCAGGCTCGCAAACTTCTTTTGTGAAGAGTTAGAACAGGTGTATTACCTTCCTGGCTGTCATGCCATCGTTTGAATTATTCCGTTTGGTGCATTTCTTCCATAACAACATCAAGTATAAATAGCACATTTTGCAATTATGGTGACAGTTGGATATGAAGCTGCGTGAATAAGATAATCAAAATCAGACGTTTATTGATTTTTTAAGTAAGGTACATGTATTGACTTTGAATTTGGTTTTCTCCTTCTTTTGAAAGCTTTATTAGTTCCAATTGACAAAATATTGATATACTTTTTGTGCCCACCGTTCTACGATCACAGTATTATTTCCAATTATCCTTTTTCTGAACAATTTCAGGGATAAATTATGATCATGATTTAGCAATGTTTCCTTCTAATAACCATCTGTAGTACATTTCAATTAGGATGGATGAATAATGTGGGAATATGAAATTTATTTCATATAATAACTAGTAAAATGATATATTAGGTAGGTATCATGTTTTCAACTTCTCTTTTGTGTGCCTTATTTCAATATGTATTTTTGATGCAATATCTGTACATATTTGGAACATATCTTTGTTTTATTAACCATATATTAGCCACAAGTACTCAGAATTCATATAGTATCTCATAAGAATAATTATATTCAAGTATACTGGTAGAAGTAATTGGTCTAATAATATATTTACTTTGTAAATTTCACTTTGCAAATTGTATATAGATGATAATAAAATACAACTCTGCTACAGAGTCTCTTCATACAAACAGCTGTAATTACTGTCTTTTCTGAATTAAAAATTTATCAGCAAAAAATGAAGTATTTGTGTATGATAAATCTAAAAGGCGTGTTTATGCAATTTAATATCTCTGTTATAAATGATACAGTGGAACCTCGTTATAACAAACTCGTTGGGACCATTGAAGTTACCTCTTTATATCGAAACCTTGTTATATCGGGTCTAGAAAACGATAGCATATAAAGAAGCGGGACATGCAAATTACCTTGTTATAACGATCTTTAAACATGACGTTCCACTGTACCGGTATCGCAGGAACCTACCCAAGCAGGATCATTTTCCTTCACTTAATCAGACAAGTTTGACTTTGCATTTTGGAATAGCTGGAGTAGCTGGAGTTTTTGTCTTTTGTTACATACAGTATACATGTATGACTAGTTGTCAAGGTCATGTTGGGGTCAAATATTGCATAAAATAGGATTTGGGAGATTTTTCATTTGAATACTACATGAACAGCATGTTTTCATGTGAAGTCATCCTACAAATTGAACCTTGCCTATGAAAACTAATTAAATATATGCCAGATTCATTCATTATCACATATATCGGCAAAAACATAAGAACCAAACCGTGCAAATGCTCCCTTCAAAGGTAGTTTGCTGATTTTAAACATGTTTTGATTGCCTCCAAATGTAATGCAGCCATGTATCTCCTGAGGTACTGTACCTTAGCGAACGTAGTGGCGCGAAAAGAAGCGTCCGTAATGCAAAATGCATGTTGTTGAAAATGAGATTAGATGGAGCCGGTTAAAATACCTCTACTACATTCTACTACATACCTTAATTAGGCTTAATATAACTCAAAATGTCATTACAAATATCAAAATGCAACTTTTTTATTCACTTTTATTTGCGTTCTGGACGCATCTTTTCCCACCACGTTTTGCGAAGCTACCTGAGATATCAATGACTATTTATCCCATAGACGAGCAATTTGAAGACTAAAACTTAATTTGGCAACCAATTGAAAGCATAATACCTCCAAATATTGAATTATTGTTGAGTTGTTGGAGCAAGAAATACAACATTGGATACTATGAACGTGAATGTATTTCTTGCTTTGATCAATGGTACCTTTGAATTTGGGATAGATACATTCAGCAAAAAAAGGAAGTGGACACCCTTTATTGTTAAAAATGTTTGTCTAAAACACAGTAAAATATAATATTTATCAAATTAATACTCCACAAACATCAATTAAGATCAGGTTATGAACTCTCACGCTTGGATGGGCACATTCATTTAAACGTTAAAATCAATGTGCCTATCCAAGAGTGAAAGTTCAAAACTTGATCTTAAATGATGCTGGCAGAGCATTCATTTTTTTTCTTCTTCAATTTGATATATATTTATTGTATTTTATTGACAGTTTATATGAAAATTTGGAACAGTAAAGAGTGTCCACTTTCTTTTTTGCCATGTGTATATTCCTAACAAAAATTCACACTTGGAAATACACATAATCAGAAATTTCTTTCATTTTCTTTCTTTAATGCATAAAAAATATTGCATTTCAATAGGAACACTATCTCACCAAAGTTTAGATGAGCAGCTGGGAGAACAGCTGCATGTAGTAGGCATGTAGTATGAGATTCATTCTAAGAAAGAAAAAACAAACTACATACCTCATACTTTTCAGTTATTTGGTATTGATCTAAACATTTGGCACATGTATTGACAGTATTATCATAAATATAATGATCAAGAGTACATAAAGAGAGAATAAGAAGCTCTTTTGCTAGTAGTTTAACAATGCACTTAACAATACTTTATAAGGTACATGCATACATCGGCAGCTTTTCTTCCTTCTAAGTTCTAATCTTCTTCCCCAAAAGGTGTAAAGGAAATATAACCTGTTCTCGTAGAGCGAAGTAAAATTTCACATTTTTTAGCTTTTATATTTTAAAAACAAATTAGCAAATGGGTATGCTTATGCATCTGAAATGATACATTGCATACAAAATTCTTTTGTTTTTGAAAACATTTCAACCTGTGTAACTTGTGGAGGATATTGTATCAAAGTTGGACATAAACACACAAATAGGGAGCTGATTTATAACATGATAAAACTGCCCCCAATCTGGAATCGACAGCCATATGTGCATTATTAACAAGAGACTCTCTTTTACAACACTGTGCAATTCCATATTCATGTGAATTAAAACCTAAATATAAACCTCAAGACCATTAACAAAAGTAAATGACTGTATCCTGAGAAACCAGATCCATCAATCCTGAATGTCAAATGAGAAAACACCCTCTACAATAAAGCGCTCTTCCAAAAGCCCAAGCAAACTTGAAATGAACAAAGATGTGTTTTTCCTGGGATGCATAGAAACCTAACAATCTTCATTCATTACACTCCCATTAACGAGTGCTAACTTCCTCTCAATCCATTAGAAGGGATGTATTAGATGTGATAAAACATATACCACCTGTTAAACCCCATAATATTCCCATAGGGTAATGCAGTATTTAATCCAGTATTTAAAGGTCCAGGTAGAATGGACCTGTCGGATAATTACATCAGGCAGATGTCGAAGATAAAATCATTGCTTTGCAAAGAAATTTTTAAATAATTGCATTTAGTTCTCAAGTGTGTATCATGAGTTGAAAGATTTTGAGGAACTTAGCTCCTAAGTTTACCATTTTCTATTTCGAAACAAACTTAACACATCACACCATGAACATTTGGGCAACTTGGTAATGACAATAGTGTCTCTGCTAGGCATACAAAAATACAAGTGCATGTATTCAATTTAGATTTCCGTTCAACAGGTGAATTTTGATAAATTGATGCAAATAAAATATTGACATGCATAAATATATTATATGTATACAGTTTGAATAACCAGCCAGAAAGAAAACATAATAACCTTTTCATGTTGGGAAATGCTATATATATTATACCACCTGAAAAGCCTTTTTTTTTCTATGACTGGAAAAAAAAGGAACCCCCCCCCCCCAGTTTTCCCTGATTTCCAGGACAGTTTGAAACCCTGTGAATGGTATATACATGTACACATGTATTTTACACTGGCACCACCACTTTCCTATCAAGAGAGAGGGGACATACGGTTCCATTCCAAACCGATAAACAAAATATCAAAACAAAACATGTCATTCAAGAAGATTTATGCTTACCGGTACTGTCTTGAATAATGTTCTAAGCATATAAATGATCATTGTACCATATGGCAATGATTAGAAGAAAAGCAAAAGACTAGCATCTAAATTTGAACAAAAAAAATCATTAGCATTTCCTTCAACACCTTGGTCACAAGGCCATCTATTGTTAATCCTGTCATCTTTTCACAGGCAAGTGCTAAGTTTATTGTTTGCACACATTGTGAATGAAGTTCAACACAATGAAAGAGACTTCTTGACACAAATCTTCAACTAAAAGCAGGTGCTCATTAGCCCCCCCACCCTATAGTTCAAGACTATTTTGATAAGATTCAATGTTGTAACATTCTACAAAATAAGTCAGCATTTCAATTTTAGCATGGAGCCAAACGGGTACAAGAATAAGAATGGTGTCATACATGTACAATACAGTACACTGAATTTGATTTCAAGGTTTGGAATAGAAGTTTAAAAATCAGAAATAAAAGTTAATAAGGTGTAAGGAATGTGGGACCTCATAAGAAGTTTTGCATGATTTGAATTCATTTCTAAATTTTATTTCACACTTTCAAGTAATACATACATACAATGTACAAAGATATGTGATGTGACTTTACATGCCAATACAATTTTAGCACTTCGGGATTGAAATCCATGAGGGATACACAATTTACATATCACAGAGCCCTGTCACATACGACGCTATTACAGTGAATTACAGGTTCGATAAATTGATTACACCTCCCAAATCAGTCATCAGAATTGTACTAGTAATTGTAAGGTATAAGTGCCCAGGGCCCTCTTGCATAAAGAGTTGCAATTAAACACAACTTGAAAATTTAAACGCAAGTCCAAAATACGCGATCCTGATTGGTTGAAAATCAAGTTGCATTTATTTTTGGGGTTGCGTTTAATCACAACTTTTTATGCAAAAGGGCCCAGCTCACAGGATGCTTTGTAGGATTCAAATTTCCACTGACATTAACAACATATCAAGAAACTACATTGATGCAGATCACTGAGAGATCCTGGTAGCACCAATCAGAAGCAGCATTGGACAATCCAATGTGTTGTTGTTGCTGTGTTGCATGGTGTGCATACTCATCTCCTCTTCACAATATTTTCAATAATAACACTAATACAACCTAGCTATGTCTACCGGTAGTCCATATCATGTACTATCTACCACCAAACTTGGCTTGTTGAGCTATAAGACCTTCATTCTGTTGGACCTGGTACTCTTGAAATCTTAAGGATACTCGCTGGGTCATCTTCAAATACTTCTCCATGCAGTTGAATGAACAGCGTTGCTGCAAGACAAAGGACAAACATGCGGCATGTTTTTACGAAAAGAAATATTTATTTTTCAAGAATAATAAATGACTCACGGACTTCAAAACTATTCAATGTCCTCCCTTCATTGTTATCTGTTGGTTCAAAACACTAAGTATCAGGAAGGTGAAGTTTAGAAAGATTGCTTAAGATGAAGAAAAGCACGCCTGAATAGTAATCTTTATTTTCTAAATTCTTTCTACACACTGAAATAGAATATCTTATACGTTTGGATAGGAAAACGTGTGTCCACAACTCTGAGTATATTTGAGAACAACCCTAACAGCATTTCAAAGAAATTCAGTCAAACATAGAGATACATACCAGTATATTTTCTTATTTAGGTCATACTATAAATTTGAAAGAGTCTGAAGTTGACTCTAAATATCAGTTTGGGAAGATGCATGATTATGTTAAAACCAAAAACATTTTGTAAATTGCAAACATATAATAATTTTTTTTTTACAAATCGGGACCATGCATGAAATTCACAAAGATATTTATTTTATGGTAGACAAAGGGGTATCACACTCAAGATATTGGCAATTTTACCTCATTGTCTTGTAGTTTTCTGCTAGTAAAGTCATTGATGCAATCTGAGAAGCAGGCTTCTGTCAGCTTGTTGTAGGAATGGAGGAAATCCTTCAACTGTGTGAGAAATAGATAATGGAAAGTGGCAATGGCGAATGTCAGCTAAGTACCTTAATGTATTTTAAGTAGGTCAGGTAATGGCTTTCTTCATATCCATACCTTTCTGTTCTTTTATTGTATGTGATATATATATGCTCTCGCCAGTGTGTTAGATTCAATGACATTTCTCTCCATCTTGCTTCAGTACGTTTGATTGTTCTTTGAGCATTCATTACTAACATTTATCTAAATGTACACCAGTAATACATTACATGTATGTATTATTACCTCAGGGCAATATGATTCTGTTGCGGGCAACATTTTCAATGTCCCCTCAAGGCCAGTCAATATTATATTATATATTGTTTTGTTCAAGAAATAAATTCTGACTTAAAATAATATGAATATGAATATGTTCACATACCTGCTTTGCATCCATTTGAGGTTGCACTGCCATAGTTTCAAAGTGTGTGTTGGTTCCTGTGATGCAGATAATCAAATCGTCTGTTCAGGCAATGAAATCAGTCAATCTGAGTTTTGATCTGAAATGAGATGAAATTCCCTTGTACATTAATATGAATAATAAATGAATATATAATTGTATTCTTTCATATAATTCACTGTGCTGAAACACAGAGTTTGTACATATAGGACAAAGTTATCTGATTGATGCAAATATATGGAGAATATTTTTCTTTCTTTCTCTCTCTCTCTCTCTCTCTCTCTCTCTGAACCAGGTCTTCATTTTCACCAATGACTTCTTGACTGATTCTCCATTAATTCATTCATACTCATTAAAAGTGCATACATTGTACAAATAATGAATATCATTTTCAAAACAAACATACAGATAGAAAAAGACAAAACAACAACAAATAAACAAGTAATCGTAGATTAGAACTAACAAGATACTATGTATCCCAAAAATAAAGAAAAGTGGAAGTATGAGCTAAAAGGAACCCTAATGCAAGACTTAATCCCTAAAACAAAATTGCACTTGGCCATTTGATAAGGATGCATTTTCCTTGAACTTACCTGCCCACTGAACTTGCTTTGATAGCAAGAGAATACATGAATGAATACTCCATATTGTGGAAGTTCTTATAATACTTGTAATCAGCTGCTGTGGAAGACTATTCTACTGTAGCAAATGTCACACTTCGAGACACATATCACCAATGTCATACATGACAACCAAAGAGAATCTTGAGGAGATTATGAGTGCGAAGGATGATTACGGAGGCTCTTTGTCGGAATCTTTGACTCTTGTATGCATAGATGAATGGGTTGACTGCTGTGCTTAGAGCTAATGTGATATTACAAGCGCTGGAGAGACTTAAGAATACGTGGGAGTCTCCCAAGTTTGCGTTTGCCAAGTAGGTAAAGTATGCTAAACAGGTAGGTAAGAAGCACAAGATGAAGCTGCCTAGGATGAGACCAACGGTTATAGTGGCCTTGATGTCCTTCATCAAGCGAGGTTTACGTCTAACACCATTCTTGAAGAGGACAGCTATCTCTAGCTGTGCCACACGGCGGGTCTGTCGCCTTGCCTCTCTGAACATGACAAAGTAGAGGAAGACCATGATAAGGAGTGGAATGACAAAGCATGCTGTGAAAAGAAAGATGAAGTACTCCCGAGACAGAATAAAGAGATAGCTGCAGACCGGTAGAGGGGTATCCAATGAGTTATGCCAACCAAACTGGGGTAGGAGGCCGATGAGCAACCCTAAACTCCAGGCTAGGAAGAGGTAGACATTCACTCGTAATTCCGACATGATCACAAAGTATCTCAGAGGTTTTGTAACGGCGGTGTAGCGATCCACAGCTATGAGGAGAAGGTGGAAAATAGAGACGGGGAAGTTTATCATGAGAAGAGTAAGACTCCAAAGGCATGTGGTGGATTGGCTGATGTCCATGGTATTTGAGACGACAAGACAGAGGGGAGCCAAGATGACATAGAAGAGGTCTGCACAAGCAAGACTAACAATGTAGGTATTAGCAGGCACTCTCAAGATGGACTCTCGCTGGTAAGTGAAGATGATTAACATGTTCCCGATGGCATTGATGACGATGATGATGGCAATGACCACATAGATGGCCACATCTGACATCCTTAAGATTTCAGCTTCTAAGACAGAGGAGTTTGAAACCATCAAGGAACCTTTCCAAAAAAAGCAACGCAAGACACATGGCGAACGCGTACAAAGATATCCACTGCCTCCTGTACCTTGTAAAATGAGCGCAAAAAAATTATCTAACTCCCAGCTCGACTACCTCAGAAATGATAGCTGCATCATCCACTATGTATCCCTGCGTTACCATGGCAACAAGAAGGCCTTCCCATTCATGATGCATTACACCTATGAAGCAGGTGTTCACGCCTTCCAGGCCATCCTTGCCCATCACCTCTCCTTTGTATTCGTCAGGCAAGTTTTCCATCACCCTGGAAATGATCGCTGCCTGACGGGCGCTACCCAAAATATGATCGAAAGCACTTGACTTCACACCAACAATGATGGCAGTATAATCTTTGATATGAACTTTGCTTTTAACATTTGATTTTTTTTTCCTCTAAGCATCACTGGGTCAAGGCTTCAGTGAGTTCATACATCAGACAGTACATTCTTCAGCTTCCATAGTGATTGTTGCCATGTGTTGCTGATGGAATGCATTAATATTATGATCAGGGACTAAATACTTGGTCAGATAGTTTTAAAGCCTTCAGCTTTGGTAATAAAGAATCCTAACAACCTTTTCGTTAAATTCGTAGTACCTATAAAATAGCAAGGTACTCACATTACTGATCCCCTTTTCTGTGTCAATAAACTTTCTACCAATGTTCACCTCATAATGTACCAGACTTTCCTAATCTCTTAGACCCCAAATATTTGACTGGCCTAGCACCCCCTACATCTTATAGAGATCCAAATCCTCAAAATAATAGCAAAAGAGCCGGATATAGCTTCTTTTTTTAATATGAACTGCAGCAATAAGCTGTTCAAAAATATAATTATCCTACATGTAAAATGGAGTAATAAGGCAATGGAAGGTGAAATACATGTATAATTTACCTCCCAAATTGTGACCTGAATGGGTTTGTTTTGGTCTTTGTTTATTCCATATCCTATCATATATTTACAAAGTGGAATAGACCTGTTTACTAAGTGATTCAAA
The DNA here is from genome assembly GCA_025617745.1 of Heliocidaris erythrogramma. Lineage (NCBI taxonomy): Eukaryota > Metazoa > Echinodermata > Echinoidea > Camarodonta > Echinometridae > Heliocidaris > Heliocidaris erythrogramma. Next base: position 23,493,980 of record CM046855.1, read on the forward strand.
TTTATGGATGTTTCTTTCCTGGGGACCTAGTAACGAGGTACAATGTATTCCATTAACCTGTTATTAATGAATGAACTACAATACTTGGAATCCAGTTTGCATACATTACTTGTTGCTATGTCTGACAAGCCCCTGGCAAGCTTTCAGGTTGTCAAGAACAACCTTTGTTTCAAAAGTATGCATAAAATTTGAATAACTTAGTAAACAGGTCTATTCAAAATGATTGGAATTTGGACTTGTAAGTCTAAGCTATTTCCTCCAGGTGCAAATGGATCAAACGAAATTGCACGCCTGCATGCAGAATGATACTGTTCAACATCACTTTTATCGGATGTCATGTGATAAGTATTGACCAATGGGGTTGCAAGAATCTTAGTACGTGTTGTATAAATCAAGTTAATAGCCCCTATAGATCAGACCAAATATGAAGCAAAATGACACATTTGATGTCAATTTAATGTATGTTCAGAACTCCACATTTCTTGGTAAATGTATGGGACACCAAATGACTATTTTTGGACTTGCCCATTTGTCTATCCAATGGATGAATAGGATCACACTGTATTTTATTGTGAATTTTTCCAGTGTTGCACATGTAGCATTTAATAGATAGAGAATTTAAACTACCTGTACAGGAAAGATTGTGAAAAATGAAAGGCAGTGATAACATGGAAGAAATAGGAAACTAAGCTTTAATGATGAAAATGAAAGAAATACCGGTAATGAAGTTATAGTTTAGTTATAGGTTTCAATAAAAGTAGCATAGATGGATTGCCTATGTACTGGTACATTGTAAAATAACTTAAATAGCTCTGTCTCAACTATTGTTCAGCTTTACATGTATATTTGACTTTGAGCTTTGCTGGGGACATTGGTTCACTATTTTTTCAATCAACCAAATGAGGGTAAACATTTTCATATTACAAGATCAATGCTAAAATGCAAGAGAGCCATTATGCTGGTTAATTTAAGTAGCAAAATATTTTCTTACTTTCTTATTAAATCCTGTTATAAAATGCGAGTCAATAAAGGACACCCTCAATCTCAAGAAGAAATCAAAATTGTTTAAATCCTATGTGCTGCCATAACAGCATCATCTTGTAATAAAATATCTAAATTTTGAAAACAGATGACAGAGCATTAATCTTTTTATATTATTACAGATGTCAGAATCATGCTTACCAATGTTTTAGGGTACATATTTCTGAATGTTCAGTGTAAAGGGCTCTATCCTGCATTCTTTGCCATATTATAAAAAAACGTCACCAATTCTTTTTTTAACATTTCTGTCTTTTAATCTTTGTTCCTAAATTTATTTACTAAATGTCAATGGGCGACTGAGTTTAGGGCCTACTAAGAAATGCCCCTTCCTACACTTTTTTGCTTTATTTTGATTTCCAAATCATTTGACATTTTTCTTAAATGTCAGATAATGTAACTTGTGACCTCCTTATTTTTTTTTGGAAAAGTGATTTTTATATTCAGAAAGGTAGTGTATCTAGTTACAATTTACATGCCTTAATTGCCTTTCATTAGCAAAAATGGCAAAAGCAAAATAGGAAGTAAAAAAAAACACACAAAAAAACGAATCATGATACTTACACATACATGCACACAACATTTCTACTTTTTATGATGACTTGTATTAAAGCTGCATGCTTCATAAATGTATTCCAATTCCAATTTCTTTCCTTTTACTATGTATACTGTATGTTAGGAAAAACAGTAAAGGGAATTTCAAAGGACGAAATATTCACATTTTCAGTACGTATATACATGTACATACTTGTTTTACTATGTACAATCAAAGGGAACTTCAACCATTTCATTATAATATTGAAGTCAAGCCCAATTACATGTATGTATGTTGCTCATGAAATGTACATCAGTGTTTTACAAAAACTTATATCAGCAGAAAATTCAACTGTCTGATACAAATGAATATTAGGGAATGTTACCGTATATGCACCAGTTACTGATCACCTCATAAATGACCACAGTAGAGTTCATGACCCTTTCTTGACCGGCCTAGTTATGTTATGTGTACAGTACGTTTCATGCGCATCGGCAAGCTTATGGCTGCAATGGAACATTAGTTCTATGTGCACAGCAACCTTACACATGAGCGGTCCAAAATAACAAAAAAAAGGATGTAAAATGCTACCTTTACTGCCGGAAGAAGTTGGTGTGCTCATAACGGTAAGTAACTTATAATTTCTCAGAAATCCATCTATAAATCTTCAAAATCTGTTAAAATGCACAAAATCGCTCACAGGTACGTCTAGACTAGTCGCCCTCCTGATCGAAAATAACTGTTCACTTTAGAATTAAGAGAATTGACTTTGAACGTAAATGTTGAGATGGCGCTACACCAGTAACCAATCGACGTTGGATTGTGCAATCAATTATTAAAACTACAATGTATATACCCATCATGGTCTGTTTGTGTAATAGCACCAGCTATCAGTACCCAATCTGCTACTGGTGTAGTCAGATCGGCTACTGGTGCATGAATTGCTCGCAACATTATCAGGTCGCCAGCGCTTGTCGACGAAGGATTTTGGGAGTGAGTTCTGATAACATTATGTCCAGAATTTTTGCATCATAGTAGGAAATAGTAGATATTACAATAAATTATACATTTCTTGATATTTTTTGAAGAATTTTTAAAATAGATCGGTAACTGGTGCATATACGGGATATATTTTTAGTAACTTTCTATTGAAATTTCATTCTTTTAATTCCTCAATGATGAAAAAATACATACAAATACCACAAACACAAACTTCACCAGCAATTAAGTCAGCAGAAGAGGACAGAAGAGCCACAATATTTGATATGCCTATCTACCATTTGGATGAAGATGCTAGAGATTAATATTACGGTAGTCCAATTAATCTAATGAATATTATTTTCAGTATACCAGTTGGGTGTAAACCATTTAAACAAGTTTGCAAAGGAACAGTTCCCTTGAAAATTCTATAGACAATGCAAGATCCATTTCTAGTTAGGTAATCTACTCCAGTTTAACTCTGTAGCATAAAACTTGCGTTTGAACGCAACTCAGGAAAATCAAACGCAACTTTATTTTCAGTCAATCAGAAGTGTGCATTAAGGACTTACGTTTGATTTTTAGGAGTTGTGATTAAACGCATATTTTATGCAACGGGCCCTGCTGTGTTTTGGTCTCTTGAAAGTTAGAAAGATGATTGACTACCCCTAGATTCTGGGATACATGTAGTTATTGGGGGGGGGGGCTAAAATTTTGTTCCGGGGAGGGATAACGTAGCGTAAAAGCGTAAAATATTGTGAGATATTTGGGTGTCATTTGATAGAAGAGACCCCAAGCTATCCACAGGTATGCAAATTTCCTATTTTGAAACATTTATTTGGAGAGAATTGTTCCAACAGTTAAATTTTTTTCTGGGACGCACTGTATAGTTGTAAATTAAAACAAACAAACAGATGCAACATTTAAAGGATTACAATTGAGAGTAGAGAAATATACTTAATCTTAAATCAAATTTCCATTAAAATGCTGGTTGGTAAAGCTGACTAAAGCATCATTCCATGACAAATCAACCCAAAATAAGAAGCATTTGTTAGAATTAGCCAAAAGTTAGTTGCTACTGGCACAAGTACCTAATTTCGGACAAAATAAGCATAGTCCATGCCTTAAATTTCACATCAACAAATCTACTGACAATAATGTCTTAGGAAAGGTAATTAATCAAATTATTCCACATTTACATATCCTACACTGTATCATTTGTTTATTTCTCTAGACCTATATCTCCATGGTTCACTACATTACAAAATTTGGTCATGATGATGATGATGGACATAATTACACAATGGTAGAAAAAAAAAGACAATGACAACCATCATTATACATTTACAGTTGTAGATCTAGATATTGGAGAAACATACAATATAAGCTATGGCTTGAGATCACATGTTACCACATCTTAATCATTCAATATTATGCATTTGCAATAAAAGTAAAACAATACCAGTACAGTAGCAAGAAGAAAAAAATGAATCTGCGTTAGATCTATAATTTATATACAAGTAACAAGAGGCTCCATGGAGATCGACGCTTGGCCTTGGTAAGTTTTGGATAATTTCTGAACGCCCTTTTTTTGTGTATATTCAGATATTCCAATTTTTCATTAGCAATTTAAACAAAATATGATATCAAATGTCTTAGTTTAGGAGGAAATGCTACATGTACATGTTCATATATGACAAATAACCTGTTAGGAGTGGGGGCCAGTGAGAAAATGAATTTCCAGGGGCTTTTTAAGAATGTGATAACCCAGCTAAATTGCAAAGCCAAAGGTGGATAAAAGTTCCAGGCTTCACTGGAGTGTATGGAAGTGGATCCTATTACGAACACTTTTCAGAAAATCAACCATAGCAAATGAAATATCACATGAATATCTGTCAAACTTAAAGTCCTACAGAAAAAGAAGTTGGTGGAATTTGAAAAAGACAATTTGGGACCAACGGGGTGACGACTGGGGGTGACGACTTGGGGTGACAAGAGAGCAGATTATAAGATATTACTTATGTTTTTTGCCTCATTAAAAAATTTATAATCTTCTGCCCTGTGTGGAGTACATACGCGAAGACTAGTCTCATGCGTATGAAAGCCATTTTAGGCACTTAGCTGTAGGCGCTTAGCTGTACGCGTTTGGTAATAGATCTACAATGCTTTACGGTAACACAAAATACAATCCATGACTATACGCGATAGCATTTTTTATTACACTCCAAGAACTCTTCCAGGCTAGCAGCCTCCCCCTGCGCCGCGCCGCCAGTGTAGGCGTCTCATTGTGGTTCCACAAGACACCACCATCAATGGAACCAAGTCCCATTCAATTGTGAGACATTCATCACCAGATCTACCAGACCATCAAGAGCTGTACACACACAAGGATACCTCATACCACAATCCAGGACTCAACACCAAAACTCGTTCTTCCCTAGAACTGTGAAGACATGGAACACCCTCCCAGTTAATGTTGTGACAGCCCCTTCAGTCAACGCCTTCCATCTTCAACTGACGAAAGGCAGCAGCAACTAGTTCAAAGGCAGTTTTTACTTACACCTTGTAAATTATTGGCACATGCCACTTATCCAATGAACAAGGTTATATTATAACCTTGTCCTCTCAAACCAATATGGTCACGGTGAAACACATAAGGGCTGCCCTCTACTGCTTTACTACTGCCAGCAACAATAAACAAATTATGCAGATTTCCCCTCTCCACACAGAGAGGGCAGCAGTACAGAAGGATCAATTAGTCTCAGCAGAAAAATACAATGAACACAAAATTTAATGCTTAAAATTCCATATTCCCTGAATCGGTGGTCTAGGTGGTCACCAAACAAGAGGGACTTTCACAGACAACTTGCAGGTAAGTAATATTCTGAGTTTCACTCTTTTGATGTGGTATTTTGGCTGGATACATTACAGCAGGTTGGAGCTGCATGGATCCGGGCTAACTCGGCACTAGTGCTAACTCGGCCTCAGCCGAAAATCGGGGCAGAGATATGCAAAACAGCTGAATCGAGCGCAAGGATTTGCGTGAAATTTTGCAAATCTCTCAAAAACTCCACACTCAAGATATTTTAATAGAAATGTGTAAAATAGTTCCTAATAAGTCAATAGTGAAAATTTTGAGAAGCTAAATTCTACGAAACATGAAATTTAGAGATATTTAGTGGTCCGGAGTGTGGAAACCTTATCGCTGTGCGATGCCGAGTTAGCCCGACCCTCACGATACACAGCTGCGAGCTGCCCATTCTCTAGCGTTGCGAACCGCTACTACAAAGGTGCGACTACATGCTTTTCGCTGAAATTACTTATATTTTTCATCTAAAAATAAAACTAAATAAACTTCAACTATTGATTGATTGCATTTATTGAGTTAAATTTAGTTAACCAACTTCCAACTTAACAAAAACGATGATTTATTGCGTCATCTGCCCACAGTCGATGGCAGAATGTAATCGTGCTGCACTTTTTGAAAGGTCACACCCGTAACTATACACAACCCTGTCGCGAAGCGGTACCACGATGGACAGGTTTTGGCAGTCAAAAGTTGAAATTTTATACCCTGTAGCTGTGGACATTGCCTGATGGCTTGCTGGGGATTGACATGACTGACCTTCAACAAATCCATCCAAGCAATCGATTTCATGTGAGTATAACGTAAAATTGGAAGTTTAACATACATTTTAAATTAATTTTGTACATTGTTTTTAGCGACATTGAGGGGTGTCGCACTGAAAGTCTATGTGTCCTTGTCTGGTCGGGCCCCAGTTGCATAGTTTCAAGTGGGGCCGAGTGGTTCAGACACAGAGTGGCACATGCACCCTACCCTTGAGACACACACTATCTCATAAAGTTCTGCAAGAATCTTCAAGCTTAAAGGAAGCAGACTACTCCTAAGAAGAAGAAGAAGAAGAAGTTGTCTGTCTCCGACTCCGCTCATGTGATGCGGGGTAACCTACATGTAACTAGTAGTATTAATTTGACTTGTATTACAGTTTACATTATATACCTTACTTTAAGAATCTTTCCTAATCCTGTCATCTTATTGGTTGAACGTGAGGTCGTGTTTTTAACCATGCCCGCAAAAATGAACTATGCCCACGGGCATAGTTAAATATTGCTGCGATCCCCATTGGTTTACGTGTAAAAAATTACTTTGTGCGAGCGCGGATACCATAATCGCAGTGCGATTTGGTTGCTATGGATTTTGATCGATTCAGCTGCCCGTAAAATTCTCTTATTTATGAAAATCTGGCTCCAGGGACTCCGATTTATAGAAGCATGGCATTACTTTCTAAATTGAACTTTGAACAGTTTTTTTTTTTTTTTTGTTCGTTGTTTTTTTTTTTTTTTTTTTTTTTGGGGGGGGCTGTTTCTTAGTTGAACTTAATTCTTTCTGTGATTCAATTTCTTTTATGTGGGGGTTGATGTTCAGGGTGAAGGGGAGGAACATGTAACTGTTAAATGTAAAAAAACACGATAAAAACTATTTCGAAAAATAAACTCAAGACAATTTCAATAACCCGTCTGTCACCTTTAGAAATGTGTGAACATTACAATCGTGTATTACATAATCCGAACCTGATTTTTATGGGCACTACAATCAGGCCTTTGAAAAACAGAAGCTGCTTCTGCTAATCTATATAAACAACTACGGTATGCCTCTCAATTAGTCATATTCACTATGAACATGGCAAACAAAGAAGCGGACAAAATATACAGCTCCTCATTGTACCTTCCACACTGGTTCTGGTAGACCAAAGAACATCCCTTCATTGCTATTATGTAAAAATATGTAGAACAGGTGTCAAATGCATATTCATCTGTTCTACTTATTTTACAAAATAGCAATGAAGGGATGTTCTTTTGTCTACCAGAACAATTGTGGAGGGTACAATGAGGAACTGTATATTTTGTCCGCTCTCTTTTGTCATAGTGTTCATAGTGATTGCTTCTATAGACCATGTAGACTCAAGACTGTCTATAGTTCTAACGTTATGCCTAACGTAAGTCTAGGCCTATAATTATAGGCAGTGTATAGAGCCACACGCGTGTGTCTTTACCATCCAGCCACACGCGTGTGGTTGTATCCGAACCACATATGGCTGGATACAGCCACACGCCGCGATACAACCATAATTGAAACTATACATCGCCGACAGCGCGCGCCGTCGCATGCAGCCGCCATTTTATATCTGCATGACAAGAGAAGGCATGGATACACAAACAATGGTGAGTTCTCAGAAATTTCTTATATTTTTTTGGATTTTTTGGTAAAATTTAACGTACGATCAAAAAGACATTCTAATTCAAAACGTTTCTCTAGGAGGAAACGCTGTGGGGAATGGCCTGTCGGTCGCGGGAGTTATCAGAAAAGTGTTATTTCAGGGCATTTTCATGTCCTGCTTACCCATGCGCAATTAGATTGCTGGGGATAAACGCCTGGCTTCGTGATGTAAAAGGCGTATAGCCAATTTTTTTTTTTTTTTTTTACTCTCACGAAGATAATCCTGGCTTAGACAGAAAAATCTGTCTGTTTGGAGGAGTTTTATAACATTTTATGACTTTCGAGGCTCTCCTCCAAGACAGACGGAAGCCTACCATAGTCACCGTAGTCGAGTACCTCTCCGCGGGCCTTAACCACTAGGTCTATGGCCAAAAGTATGAGGTACCTCACCCTACACGTTTATTACTAATTAGAAGTCGTAGATCGACATAAATTAACTTATAATAGTAAAAATAATGTATACTAAATATAGTGCGCTCACCTGAATTTTGGAATAATCCAAATTTAATCCAAAATTAACCTCGTTTTGACATGTTGTCAGCGGGGTTATCGCAAATGAATTGAGGCGAATGGAATACTAATGTAGTGAACGCACGCGCGCGTTCGTAGGTCCCAGCTTAGCTGCGGAGCTCCTGACTCAAATGCAGTCAAAGCTGATAAATTTGTCGTGCCATCGTATTTCGGTAAAAATATTACAAATACCACGTAAGATAATCTCACAAACCTTAGTTAAAATGCAATAAAAAATCATAGATTTGCGTGAAGGAGGATGAATTTTATGATTTGAATATTTTCCAATGAAAAAAGGCGAGAATATTATATCGCGGATGATCGCGAACGATCTTTTCTCTCATGTTGAAGCACTACTGCGCGTGCGCAATGGTGATTGGCAATCGGGTTTTCAAGAGACCAGCACTGAGAAAAGATCGTTGTGACATTTCTATCGCATTTTTTTGCCAAAGAAATATTGAAAACGTACGTATAATCACTCTGATTGCAAGTTTTTTTTATTTTCATTTAAGTATGAGTAAAGCTGGAGATTTTATATGATGTGGTATTTGTAATATTTTAATCGAACTTTGGTCAAAGCAAAAGTAATGCACAAGGGTGTATAGCTCGTCCGCGATGAGCCGAATATATTGTATTTGTAGCACCATAGGAAAGCACATAGCGATGGACCCCAACGGGAGTGGCTGGGGCAGACTTCGGTCTATGTAGGAGAGGGATTTTTGGGTTTAATCCTGGCTATACACGTATGTACATACCGGTACATACGTGGTTCATGCCTGACAAAAATATCCAAAATGGCTTCCATTTTTGTTTTCACGCAAGTTCACTTTTCAGAACCAGTTTGAACTTGTTTTTCAACCTACCGTAATTTTCCATTACGTCATGTCTAGACAAGCCTATGTTTATTCATGTTTTTCTTGTCTTGGTAATTTTTGACCAATTATTAATCTGTGTATATCGCGTCTAGTTTTACGCGATCTTGTGCCGATCGTCGATCTCCTTATTTCACTGCGGTCAACCAATCAGCGTTGGATTTTTCTCTCGCCAGTGCGCATTTTTCACCTCGCGTTTTGTATCTCGATTTTGTCTACACTCCCGCAACAACTACGGCTGAGGCATCACCTCCCATTTCATCGTGGTAGAGTCATCAATTTACTCCCCTTCATTCCACGGTCGAGGCATCATCTCCCGTCTATCATGTGGTCGAGTTTTCAACTTTCTTCTCATCTCCCATTTCAGCGGTAGAGGAATCATCTCCCGTCATCTTCTGGTCGAGTCAACTATTCTCACTTCATCTCTTCAAGCTTCTCTGGTTGTGGTTTACCTTTGGCAGTAATTTCAGTCTACCTTCAAGACTGATCCGTTTGGTGGCTGTAGCTAGTTACAAGCTCCTCATCATCAGCATGATTTGTTTTTCATCGACGACGAACGACTCACCGCTTCGTCACGTCTTCTGAACTCATGCTATTCTTCATCGACGACGAACGACTCACTGCTTCGTCACGTCCTCTAAACTCGTGCTATTCATCAGTTCCGAGTCCCGACTCACTGGCTCTCAGAACGACTCATTTTCGATCCATCTTCGGGCAACTCACCGTCCCGCGGACCTGCTACTATTTATCAATCAATTTCTGTTCCTCATCCACGACGAACGACTCACTGCTTCGTCACGTCTCATTTTCGGTCCATCTTCGGGCAAATCACCATCCCGCGGACCAGCAGCTATTCATCTATTCATCCATCATGGACCTGCGACTCTTTAGTCCCGTATCGGCAGTCTTTTACATCAAGTCTCCGAGCGATCATTTCGCGAGCCCCTTTCGTCTCCAACACTCGTCGTCGAGCGCCCTTCAGTATTCTTCATTTACGACTGGCGTAGCGAGATCAACAGACTCGTAAGTTACGTACAGCCAGCTATTTATAGACTTTGAACTTTAATTGAACTCTGAACTCTTAATTAACTGAAGCAATTCTTCGTGGACTTTCAGTCTGTCTAGTATCATTTTCTATTTCCATGTAAAAGTTAAATCTACTGACATGTCAATTCATTTATCATTCTCGTATTTCATTTGTGCAATATTTTATTATCACCGTCACCGACACTGCGTTGTCAAGATATGCAGAGCTATATTCTTCATAATAAAAAAAGGGAAAAGGGAATTACTTTTGGTATGGACTTTTTATTTTATTGTCGGCATCAAAATTTGTAGCCTAATGTAGTCGTAAATCTAGTTTTAATCTTAGTTTAAATCTTCATACCAATATCACATTCACACTTACCAAAATTCCCAACATTTTTCCTAAATTGGTGACCCCGACGTGATCGGAAAGCCGACGTGATTCGAATTGCCGGCGGCTCTGTACTCTGTTTCTTAATTATTCTTGACAACGGATTGTCGGATATTACAAATTTCTGATGTGTATGTTTCATTGTTTGTATGTCAAGTTTTCTATTGTAAATCTATGCATGCAGTTATTCATTGATTGTTGATATTTTTGTGCTTTTGTATCACTTCTTCGCTTGTATTTCATACAACCTCGATTCTAAGGGGGAATATTTGTAGCGACTTACGTTAAATGTACATGTATTATACAAAAATATCCAAAATGGCTTCCATTTTTGTTTTCACGCAAGTTCACTTTTCAGAACCAGTTTGAACTTGTTTTTCAACCTACTGTAATTTTCCATTACGTCATGTCTAGACAAGCCTATGTTTATTCATGTTTTTCTTGTCTTGGTAATTTTTGACCAATTATTAATCTGTGTATATCGCGTCTAGTTTTACGCGATCTTGTGCCGATCGTCGATCTCCTTATTTCACTGCGGTCAACCAATCAGCGTTGGATTTTTCTCTCGCCAGTGCGCATTTTTCACCTCGCGTTTTGTATCTCGATTTTGTCTACACTCCCGCAACAACTACGGCTGAGGCATCACCTCCCATTTCATCGCGGTAGAGTCATCAATTTACTCCCCTTCATTTCACGGTCGAAGCATCATCTCCCGTCTATCATGTGGTCGAGTTTTCAACTTTCTTCTCATCTCCCATTTCAGCGGTAGAGGAATCATCTCCCGTCATCTTCTGATCGAGTCAACTATTCTCACTTCATCTCTTCAAGCTTCTCTGGTTGTGGTTTACCTTTCGCAGTAGTTTCAGTCTACCTTCAAGACTGATCCGTTTGGTGGCTGTAGCTAGTTACAAGCTCCTCATCATCAGCATGATTTGTTTTTCATCGACGACGAACGACTCACCGCTTCGTCACGTCTTCTGAACTCATGCTATTCTTCATCGACAACGAACGACTCACTGCTTCGTCACGTCCTCTAAACTCGTGCTATTCATCAGTTCCGAGTCCCGACTCACTGGCTCTCAGAACGACTCATTTTCGATCCATCTTCGGGCAACTCACCGTCCCGCGGACCTGCTACTATTTATCAATCAATTTCTGTTCCTCATCCACGACGAACGACTCACTGCTTCGTCACGTCTCATTTTCGGTCCATCTTCGGGCAACTCACCATCCCGCGGACCAGCAGCTATTCATCTATTCATCCATCATGGACCTGCGACTCTTTAGTCCCGTATCAGCAGTCTTTTACATCAAGTCTCCGAGCGATAGTCTCCGAGCGATCATCTCGCGAGCCCCTTTCGTCTCCGACACTCGTCGTCGAGCGCCCTTCAGTATTCTTCAATTACGACTGGCGTAGCGAGATCAACAGACTCGTAAGTTACGTACAGCCAGCTATTTATACTTACAGACTTTCAACTTTAATTGAACTCTGAACTCTTAATTAACTGAAGCAATTCTTCGTGGACTTTTACTACTTAGTCCGTCTAGTATCATTTTCTATTTCCATGTAAAAGTTAAATCTACTGACATGTCAATTCATTTATCATTCTCGTATTTCATTTGTGCAATATTTTATTATCAATATCACAGTCACCGACACTGCGTTGTCAAGATATGCAGAGCTAGGGTGCGCGCGCCGGTATTCGGTCACTTAAAAAGAAATCACCGCTAATATGAATACCTCTCTCTTTAAATTGACAATCTACCATCAAAAGAACTGCAAAATTGTCCTTTAAATAATTATCAAAATAATTTAAAACATGGAAACTTACCCCAAAAAATATCGCCGACAGAAGAAGGAGAAGTTTTCCGCCCAGTATTCGGTCGGCACCGTCCACAATTCGGTCACGCGATAGTGCGCTGCATCTCGGGAGAGTTATATAACCATTTTTGTCACATTTCTGCATTTTTAGGCATTATCTGTGGCTTCTATATATTCATACTTAAATGTATGAGAATTTTTATCCATTAAAATCCACAAATCGAAGCTCTAGGGTCAGAAATAATGCACAAAATGTATTTCTAAAAAGAGCAAAGCGCGTCAGCAAAGTGCAAAGCGCGTCTGCGAAGCGCAAAGCGACAAGTTGCACACAAAGCGCGTTGGCGCAAGGCACTCAATGTTGCCTGACCGAATACTGGAAGAGCGCCATCTCACTGGCAGGGGTGAGGTATATATTCTCTTGCTCATCGCTGAGATCGCCATTTGCAAATTCGCTGCGATAGATGGAAGACCCGGAAGCTCCTCTTCACACACATACTAAATTCATTGCACCTGCACACATAGTTATTTCACCATAGGCGTCTACATATGGCTATGCGTGTTAACTCACGCGCTAACGGAACCCGGAAGTGCGGAAACTTGGGTAACACTGACCAGTTTCGAGGGTATTTGGAGATCTTAATTGCTTTCAACATTAGAGGTACCTTGTTCATGTGTCTGTTATGTATAGGTTTCGAGCCTCAAAAATTATTCATGAGTTCTTCACAGCTGTTCAAAGAGCTGCGTGACCGAATTCTGGAATATGACCGAATACCGGGCCGCGCACCCTATATTCTTCATAATAAAAAAAGGGAAAAGGGAATTACTTTTGGTATGGACTTTTTATTTTATTGTCGGCATCAAAATTCGTAGCCTAATGACTTTATGTAGGCCTAACTATAGACTATAGTTAGGCCTAGTGTAAATCGTAGTTTTAATCTATTCTTAGTTTAAATCTTCATACCAATAATGCAATATCACATTCACACTTACAAAAATTCCCAACATTTTTCCTAAACACTTTTTACAGACAGAAAAATGAGACAGAAGAAGAAGAACACTACACTCTCAAGTCTCATGACTCTCATGACTCTACACACTGAGTGACATGACTGACTAACTGTTAATGTTAGGCCTAGGCCTACACAGTGAGTTAGGCCTAACAAGTTAGATCTAGAGACTAGACTAGAGCTCCTTGTTTCATGATCGGTGTTTCACAATCTTACCCGTATTATATACCAAATGAATTAAATAAAGATGAAATAGAGTAAGAAAAATCTTACCTTAAAAACATTTTACAAAAGTCATCCTTCGATCTTTCTCACTTCCTAACGTGCAATATGATGCATGCAATTTTGCACCGCGTTGAAGCTAGCTACACATGGAGCCTCGGCTACTACGGAAACTTAGCTCAAATTATCGTTTCAGATGGCCATCCGAAAAAGCCTATTGGTATGTTGCGAATTTGATGATTACGCTAGAACAGCGATCAAGTAGCTATATGAGGATAGCCCATCTACCCCTAGATCAAAGAAAGTGTGGAAAATGTGAAAAGAATGCTATAGGTGACGATTTTCACTTTATACTGGAATGTGAATATTATAAAGAAAAGAGAAAATTGTTGATCAAAAAGTATCGTTATTTTCAAAATCCATCCACTCTCAAATTTAAATTGCTGCTTCAAGCAAGGAGTAAGAAATTGATTAGTTTGTGTAAACCATAGAGAAGTATGTATCTCTATGGTGTAAACTCATACTTTTTATCAAACAGACTATGTAAATTCATCTTCCCATGTATATACTGTTTTATTCTGTTTTATTCTTCTTCTTTTTTTCTTTTCATATTTTATCAATTTTTGCTGCTGTTGTTGTTATTAACCTTTATTACCTTTATTACCGGATGTACTGGAAATATGCAGAATTCTGCAGCCGAGTTTCCAGGCCAGTCTACCTGTCATCTAGTCCACTGCCTGATCGGTCTGACGATTAATAGCCGATGAAGCTACATTATATGACATCAGCCGATAGAGGGCGGATAATGTAGACGATAATTGGAGTTTCCTTTTTTCCTCGGGGTTGCGCGATTCACCGGGCGGTCGTGATCACTGGGGCCGCTACGCTAGTGGGGCGGGGGCGGGGGCGGGGGCGGCGGTCGGGGGGGGGGGGTAATAAAAAAAAGGTCTAGAATCTAGACTACCTGTCATCCAGTGCAGGTCTTCTCATACAATTTGATTATTAGTTCCTGATGACATTGCAGTGTGACAGTGTCAGTGAGTCAGAGGTACATTGCTTAAAACAAGTATGGTCTAATCTGCCCAAGGATGTGAAAACTGTTGATTACACCAGAACTTGTCAAGCCTTGCTTTAAAAGAGTTTACAGATAAGGCAGTATTTTGATGTTGAAATATGTTATGCGGCCTGCATATATTGTGTAATTACTGATGAGTTCATGTACCTTTGTTTTTTGAAGGTTTTGAATAAAATAAACTTAAAACTTTAAGTATTTGTATCACATCAAGGAGCACACAGTACCAGTGTTGCCACAGCTAAAAATCGGAATTATGCCAAGTCTCGTCCCAAATTATGCTAAATTAAGAAAAATTATGCTAGATCCATTTGAAGCGTATTACTCAGGCGCCTGGGAACGATTTTCAGTCAAAAATTCTCTGACAAGCAAAAAAAAAAAGAAAAAAAAGAAAGAAAAAAAAAAGGTCCTCAGCATTTTAGTCTCTCCTTTTCAGTCCAAAATTCTCTGAAAGCCTTAGTTTCTTAGATCAGCCTTAGATATCTGTTCTTAAAAGCAAATTCAGAATTATGCTAGATCCTAGTGAAATTATACTAGATTTGGCCAAATTATGCCAGGAATAATGCTAGATTCCAAGAGGGTCAAAATTATGCTAAAAAGCATAATTATGCTAGATGTGGCAACCTTGCACAGTACGCACTAAGAGCAGTATCCGAAGTATATGGTGATTTTAAAGGTTGGAGAGAGGCGGGTCGCGTCGGCGGCGCGGGGGTGTGGGAAAAGTGATGAGAAAGAGAACTACGGAAGCCCATTAGGGAGATTACTTTTTAATTCAAACTCGTATGAAATAAGGATTTTCATACTTGCAAACATATCTCAGTATGATGTCACGCGGATTTGGGACCGGGGGGGGGGGGGGGGGGGGGGGGGGGGGGGGGAGGAGAGACTCTTGTCTGCAAAAGAGGACCCTCACTGTCACTGCCCTCAGTTTCTCCCCTCTCTCTCTCTCTCCCTCTCTCCCTCTCTCTGTCTCTCTCTCTCTAGTCACACACACACACGCACATTGGAGGAAGAGAGCGAGAGTCACTGAGAGGATTTCCTATAGTCAGCTCATGAGTGGTAGGTACTAAAACAATAATGGAAACACAAGTTTTGAAAGAAGTGCATGTTACACCCCATTTCCGATGGAAAATTTTATATATACATGTATTTGTAATGTACACCCATACCTCTTCCTTCTGGCAAAATTTGGCCCATGGGCCTTAAGGGGAAAAATTTGCCCCAGTTCTTAGGGGCCGTCTTATAACCCTCCCGACGGGAAATTTTGTCAGTTTTTGTGTTTTGGTTATGTTTAGTCATACACCTTAATTCCTTCTGACAAATTTTGGCGCATAAAAAGTACGTTAGATGGGTTGAATCCACCCGACTAAAGGGCCCTTTGGGGGTTTCTGGGGGCCAAACCTGACGGCTTCGTTCGGGCTGAGAAGCGTTTTGTGAATGGCATGGATGGTCTTATCATTATAGTAACTTTAAGGGGTCTAATCTCATATTATGTAAAATGGGGTGTCTATTTCGGGACCCGGGGGGGGGGGGGCACTCAGATATATGGGTGTACACATGCGCGTCCAAGAAAACGCGTAAAAAGGGGTCTTTTTTCAGGTGGAACGCGCGTTAAGGGGTCCAAAAACGCTGATTTTCAACAAAAAGGGGTGCTTTTGACTAATCTGGCCGAACACGTTTAGGGGTATGATTTTTAACTTTGGCACCAATATGTAAATGGGACATTTTCTGATATTTTCAGGGATTTTCACGGGGATTTACAGCCCGATTTCAGTTCAGGGAGTGGCGCGCGGCAGTGCATGCAGATGGATGCAAAAAAGAGAGGAGAATCGGGAGCGGAGAGTTCTACCGACGCAGCCATAGTGCACTGAAATGTGTTGTTGCTTATAGCGCGCGCTGTTTAGGGGGTAAAATTTAAGTCAAACCTGTCAAGGGGGGGGGGGGGGTGTTGGATGATGAAAAACCGCGCAAAAAATCCTCGTTTAGGGGTCTTTTTTCATCCAAGTATAAAACCTGTTTAGGGGTATTTTGAAAAGGCTCAGGGCAGTCTTGATTTAGTTGCCAGACGAGTAGGACCATATTGAGGGTTCTGTCTCTGCAGCAGGTTTTGCAGCCGGCATGAGTAGGAGCGGCCAGCAGCCGCCGCAGCTTTACTGTTAGCAGCCAGCAGCAGCCGTTTCAGTGCCATGTTGAGGTTCTCTCTCCTCAAGGCCGAATTGTAAGTTCTTTTGCATAAGTGATAATTATTTTACCCTTCCAATACCAAATGACATTTGTATTAGTTTTCCTACAGGTATTTTCGATCACTTTCCATTTGTAAATGTCACATTAATTATTCAATGTCATTGAATTATATCAGGCAGTTAATGTACTGATCATATTAGATTATTTGCAGCTATATTTAAGTCAGTATAGTAGGTAATGGCTCACAGCACAGGTTGAAGTGCTGACTTAGATATAATCACTATTGGTGATTATTATAGGGTAATTTTAATGAAAGACATCTGAATTAGAAGGAAATTATAAATATCAGTTTAATTAATACATTTGAATTTGAAGTGTATATGGTAGGCCATATAGTTTTGGAATGGTCATTCTCTTTAGACGGCGGTTACTCCAGGGTCGTCCCCATGGTCGTCCTTTGGTCGTTGTCATTAACGTCGATGTCATGGAACTGGTCAGGGCCATATTCATGGTTATCACTTCTTCACGGTCCTGTTCACCATCATGATCACGTCCCTTCAAGCGACTTCGGGTTTCTTCACGTCTGGACACTGGTAGTCTACACCGGGTGTCGTCGCGACATATTTCCTTTAGTTAGTCGTCCTTCGACAGACCATCTTTCCCAGCATCATGTTATGTAATCCGTTTTCTTCTTCAATTCATCCATTCATAGACTTTGAACTGTAATGAACTGTCGGATGTTTCCTTAATTATATATTATTTCATTGAGAAACTCATTAAGTATATACTTTAGAATTATATAACTTCCAGAAGAATTTTATATAATTATAATAAAGACATACCAATTATACTGAATTTGTTCCTGGTAATTTATTGGGTGGCTAAATAGCCCGTAGATTTAACAAAGTCAATTTCACTTTTACACCCCACTTGAATAGAATTCCTGTGAGGATTGACGCCCATGCCTATAATAATGACTATACAAAAATGTTGAACAATTAAACGAGAGACGTCGAACAAAATTAATTATTGAAATCTATATAATGAATTCAAATTTGTTGGTGATAATAGTCAAATCTGACTGATTGTCATTATAACACGTACCAACAACAACATTGATAAATCTGGAGATGGGGAGGTCAGCTTTATATTATGTACACATTTGTGTTATAGAAAAGTGGTAAGCAACCACAGAACGCGCTTTTGGCAATATTACGTCGTACCAGTACCTCCAGGCTTGCTTAAAATGTAAAAGGTTACCTTGTCCGATGGGAGGGGGGGGGGGGGGGGGGGGGGGTAGGAGCACACTTGAGTGTATGCCGTATGCCGCCTTCATGAGTAGCACTATTTTGAAGCAAACTATTTCAAAGAACTCTCTGTTGCACGCATTCCCCCTTTTTTCATGATTAAATTTAATACGCTGGAAAGTCTCGGACGAGAGCACACAGTCACGTCACCATGGCTACCCGGAGTGCCGCTCCATCGATTTTCATACCCTACAGCACACAGCACAATGTAAAAAAATACACCTTGGCCACCCCCCCCCCCCCGACTAAATCCCCTATACTGGTGATGATCATAATTACAATACATAAATAATACATATCGAAACAACTTTGAACATCTCAATGAATCAATACAAGTTTAGTCTTTGCTTGGATCGCATTTAACAACGTTGTTGATCTGATATATTGCAGACAGGATGACAATATTCCTGCAATGTTCAATTTGCAAGAGGATTTCATTTTATGTACATGTAGTTAACAAACTTGAAAAGAAAAGATAACACATTAGCCAACAGCGATTTTTAGATACTTCGTGGAAAGATAAAGATAGAGATAGGCATATTCTGCAATGTCAGAGAGAGGGGGAGGGAGTGGTGAGGGGGGGGGGGGCGGGAATCCATCATTTCATTGCAGATATTGTTGATATAATAATGGCAACATTAAAGACGAAGAATGGCAATAAAATACATGTACAAAGATGCTAATTTATGGGATACTTGAGTTAATGTTTTAAATGATAAAATGTTCTACCATTATATCATACAGAAAACGAGTTGGGTCTTCTTGATTTGGGTCAGGAGCATGCAAATCATGTGATTATATAATCGACTACTAGTCTACTAGTATTTTGTAGATGAATAACAATAGTAAAATAACATACAGTCAGTGATATCAGCTACGTCCAGCAGGAGGCATTGCAATGTACATTTCCAATGACGTGCCCAGCATAGGGTGGCAGCCGGCATACGAACCACACGATCCCCCCCCCCCCAAAAAAAAAAAAAATAATAAAAATAAATAAATAAATAAATAAATAAATAAATAAATAAATAAATAAATAAATACAACATTGTAAATAAATAAATAAAAAATAAATAAATAAATAAATGAATGAGTGAATAAATAAATAAATTAATTTTTAAAAATGAATAAATAATAACAATAATAAATAAATAAATAAATTTTAATAATTAAAAATGAGCGGGGGTGGTGGTGGCACCTGGCACTAGGCAGCCTACACCCTAGGTCACTATTTGAATTAAAAAATATGGTTGGATAACAGATTATTGGAGCAAATATAGATCTGTTATTTTTCTATTTCCTTCAGACCCTTTCTTTTATAGGTGACCCTTTTGTTTCCTTTATAGCATTTACATGATTTAAGCATGAAGCTACAAACCAAGCTTCATGATTTAAGGCTTCTGAAATTACGTTACTCTTGACTTAATGTTGTTTATTTTAACAGGGCAGTGAAGTATATATATTCTTAAGATATTATTCGACAAAGAAATTACTGTAAATATGTCACGGCATTGCCGAGGACAAAGAAATCGATCCCAGTGATTCGATTGCAAACAAAAAATACATTTATCACCCTCGCAGGATCGTGTTTCCATGGCCACTAACAAGACATACTGTCATTTGAAACTGCATAATACATTTTCTCTCTGGAAATGGACACAATCGTTGTCAATTATGATTATACATAAATATTCGATGACGTGAAGCATATATACAGACCAAAAAGTATTACCAGAAAACGAAAGATGATGCAGATAAAGAGAGAAACATAGAGAGAGAGAGAGAGAGAGAGAGAGAGAGAGAGAGAGAGAGAAGTAAAAAAACCCAGACAGACAGACAAGACAAAGAGACAGATAGAGAGAGAGAGAGAGAGAAAGAAAGAGAGCGCCTGCATTTTTGGTAAAGATTCGCAAATGTTCAATAATCATGCTAATTTGTGATTATTGTATCATTGAAAGCACTAACTTTTCATTTAAAATTTGAATGATTTTAATAATCTGCTATACTAATTTTTTTTCTGAGCTTGAATAAGGTAGATGAATACACCGGTTCCGCCTCAGCTGAGTAAGCCGCCCTGCAGTATAATTAGTTTCGTACGGCATTGTATTAATCATAACAATTATAAACGATTTGCTAAAATTTAATTAAAATTGGACCTTATTGGATAACCCTTTTTTTCACATGACACCATAATCATGTTACATCATGTTACTCAGCAGGCATAATATACAACTGGTATATTATGGCACATTTATGGCAAGTTCGAAGCAAGAGTGGCAGTTCTGCTCACTCGATCAAATAGATTAAAACACTGTTTCCATGATTACAAAGCGCTTGGTGTGTGATCATTCCATCAGGTGTCAAATTAAGAAAGAGTAGAGTGTGAGATTTTGAATCATGCTCTCTAAAAAAATTGAACCGAGATCCTTTTTGCCTTTGCATGATCATATATTTTTGTTTAAGTATTATTTTATTCATTTATTTTCAATGAAATCAACAGTCTGTACAAAAATAGGTCTTATCAGTTATCAATTAATGAAATTCGAGATTAAAAGGCTAAGCAGGATTGGAGGGAGGTTGTATCATCTTTCCAAGTTGCTTTCCCCCTCCCTTCTTTATCACTTTTTTCCTCTTTGCCATTTTTCGCCATTCAATTGGGGGTACATGCCCTCATGCACCCCCCCCCCCCCCCCCCGTGGCTACACCACTGCTGCCATAGCATCAACCAGTAGTCTCTTGAACTACCCGGGATGTTCTATAATTATGTTTGATATTTCCCGTTGCCATGTAACTTCAGCGTTGGAGACGACCTTCTTTACCAGTGCCTCATTACCATGAAGTGATGTGCACCTCCCTCTTCTGCATGTCATCATCATTCTGTAGCAAACAGAGTACTGAGCGGATGACATTGTTTTTAGAACCCTTCTTCGTATCGAAATCAATTCTAGAATAAAAAAACACAGAGAATATTGCTCAGCTTGTAATTTTTTGAACTTTGGAGTGGTAACTGAACTAAATTCGATGGATAACATGTATGGAAATGGACATTTTCGTAGTCTGTTGATTGTTACGAACAATGATTCGTGTCATTCTGATGAAGTCAACGATTTCGGGACGGTAGATGTTGGCATAGGCAACAATACTATTGTTAATTTAACCTACTCCATAATGGCTTTACTATTAGGATTACCAGGCAATGCCATCATCCTCCAAGCTTACGCGTGGAAGTTACGGAAGACGAGCACGGATATCCTCATCATGGGCCAAGCAACAGTCGACCTCGTCGCTTGCCTGTTCACACCAGTATTCATCGTCAGAAGCAGTTATCCTCAGCTGCTGACCGAAGGTCTTTGTCGGATTGCAACGACCATGGAGGAACTCCCGGCTCATACCTCTCTCTTGCTGACCACCGCCATCAGCATCGATCGCTATATGGTCGTTTGCCATCCACTTAAACGTCGAATGACGATGCACAAGTCGATTTCATTACTGATAATCTGCGCTGCCATCGCCGTCGCTTTCAACATTGTTATTGTCATCGTGACAGATTCGGATGTAGATATTTGTGATGGGAGAAGAATATGTGTAATTTCATCATATAACTCCACGGGTTATTTCATATTTGGACTGACTTTTTCCGCCTTGTTCCTTATATCCTTTACGACGACCACTGTTTTCTACGCTCTCATCTATGCTTTCCTGCGAAAAAGAGCGAAGATTCACGCCGACCTGGTAAACAAGGAACTCCCTGTAGCTACCATCAGTTCAAATAACAGTAGTTCGCTCGAATCAAGTTCGAGAGCAAAAGAGGCAGAACCAACACTTGAGACTGTTCATCATTCGGGCGACATTACAGAAATGAAAGACACAATAATTATTGGAAACATTCAAGAGCCCTACCATTGCGAGAATGCAGGATGTTCAAATAACACATTGCATTCTCAAACAAGTGATTCTGTCGGTCCGAATGTTACATGTACATCACCACCTGTGACTGAATCGCCACGGAACAGCGAGAATCCCCTCCCATTACGTCCAGGACAAATGAAACCAGATGTTTTTCTTGCCTCATCGTCCGAAGCAACATCCTCTCATGATCGTGATCGTCTGGCGAATCGACCAAAGGTAGCGATGAAGAACCCAAATAAACACGACTTCGGAAGAAAAACGACGCGCATGCTTCTCGTGATTACCATCTTCTTCTTTGTCACGTGGATCCCCAAGATGTTCATTCCCTCCATTCCTCGTTCGATAATACGCAGAAACATTCATATTCCAGGATTTCTCGCAATACTGTTCAGTCTCAGAGTTACCAACCATATCGTCAACTTCTTCGTCTACTATTCCGTCAACAACCGTTTCAGAAGAGACGTTAAGGAGTCTTTTAAAAAGTGGAAGTGCAGCATTAGCAAGTAATATTATACGAATTCTACCAGCACTTTATGTAATGCAAAGCAGTTACAGATAGCGAAGAATGTGCAAAATTGATTTATAAGTTGATTTTAAACCACACTCACACTTAATATGGCCGAATTCCGACTTAAAGTAGCCACTATAGTTCGGGTTAGTTGTCAAAGGTTGCAGACAGGTTTTGGGTGTGGCAAAAGTGGATGTTCGAGCATTTTGGTCTGTAGGACAACGTTTAGTAAAACAACGCAAACCGTAAAACTCAACGCAAAAGTGAAGAAGAAAAAAAATCGATTCGTAAATTAATATTTTTATTTTAAAAGACGCAATTCGTAAAACAGGGGTCTCCCAAAACGTAAAAATCATGTTGCCTGGGCGCTCCATCATTGTCATCATCATCGCCATCCTTTTAACGTGATCTCCCATTTCTGATTTTTTTCAATTCCTTTCTGTCTATACTTTCCTCCATTTTCTGTTCAGACCCAATTATGGTTGTATCTTGGAACTGTATATTACGCATTATCTCACTATGTAAACCTCCTCGGAATGTCGGGGTTTTTTTTACGTTTTGCGAGATCCCTGTTTTACCAATTGTGTCTTGTTTCGTAAAGTATTTTATTTTGATCGTTTTCACGAAACGTGGTCCTACATGGTTTGCTGAAGGTACTGAAACCCTTTTGCCGCACAAACAGGTTGCGGTATTTAAAAAAAATATGTTTCACTTGCTTTCACTTGCTGTTCTGTCGCTTAAGCTTAAACTAAAAAAAACCCACCTACATTAAACAGGATTGCGTATACATGCATGTTTGTTGGGAAACAAACATGCCTAACAAACATACTCATTCCCTTTTGACCCAATATCGGGTAATTTAGTTTTAGAGTGCAAGGCTTGCAGTACAGCAAGTGAAAGCAATTGAAAGCTTTCCAAAACAGGCGAGTTTGTACTGTTGTGAAATAAGCTATATGTTATAAGCTTGCATATTACATGTCCAGAAACTCATATAACTTAATCACGAGTGGGTCGTTCAATAATATTAAGTTCATAAAGAATCATTATGAGAAGCGAATTATTGATAAGAGAGAATTGATAAGTGACTTGAGGTAGTATAGGACTACTGCCTAAACCCACAAGAAATACAGGAAACAAAAAAGAATGAAAAGAAGGAGGGTGGAGGATGGAGGAAAGTTAAAGATAATGAGTGTGTCTGTGTGTGAGAAGAAAGAAGAGAGAAGGCAGGGAAAAGAAGAGGTGAAATGGAGTAAAACAGAGAAGAGAGAGCGAGATGGAGAGAGGGAGTTGATTATATCGCTGCTAAGTGAGTTCCAGTATTTCGGGCCGTAGAAAGAGACGGTTTTGTGTGCAAAGAGAGTGCGGTTGCGGGGAAGGTGGAAACGGTTGGATTGTCTTGATGGGTATGTATGTATGGAATTGTTTCTTGTGAACATGTTAATGAAAGCGTGTGGTAGTTCGTTTTTATTCAATTTATACATGAATTGTCCTGTTTGAAAAAGAAATAAATCTGGAAACTTAGAATTTTTGATTCGGAAAATAAAGGATCGCTATGTTAACCCCCCCACTTTGGGCTGCCAAGCAAAAATTTAATGTGCATAGAAAAACTCCATCATATTATGTCCAGACCCACACAGTATGTTCCTATAGCACAGGACTGCTTTTTATGGTCTCCATTGCGTTAGTAGATGCCAGGAAAACATCTCTTACGGGGGTTCAAAATAACGAAAAAATCGGCTCGCCGCTGCCGCTGCGCGGCTCGCGGACATCGCTTCGCGGCTTGTGGACGATCGTCGTTGGGTCCATTGGCGGATCCAGGGGGGGGGGCACTTCCGGCCCGTGCCCCCCCCCCCCTTTGGAAGAGAAGTATGCATTTTGACCATAGACGACCTGCCATTTTCTCGATTGTGCCCCCCCTTTTAGAATGTAGCTCTTATTTTTTATTTTTTATTTTTTGCTTGTCAAGGAATTATGGAGGGAAACTGGACCCTCCATAACCCCCCCCCCCCCCACACACACACACACACACTGAGCGAATTTTGCAGGTCTGGCGAAAAAAAAATTGTCGACACCCCCCCCCCCCCCCTGAATTATGTGAATACATAATGTAACATGAATCAAGTTTTAAAAATTAACATTTGTAACTAGAATCATAATTTATGTTAGATTTTCTTGTTGTTTTCTCTTTCGTTTCTTTCTTTTTTTCTCTCTCGAGGCCTCAATCAAGTAGATAATTTCATGATTTTAAACCAATGTACTTAAACGGAACGTTTAAAAAAATACATTTGAAATTTAGTCTAACTTTCCCATACATCCTGCCTTAATTCAAAATTTATCAACATCATTATTAAAATGAAGAAGAAAAAAGGGGGAAATGAAAATTCAAAACGAGATTATAATAGATATACAAATATGTGGTGGATTTCAACATATATCTCCTCCAAAACGTATCGCAAATTTATGTTTAACTTTAGTTCGTTGGTCCCTCTCTTTCTCTCTCTCTCTCTCTTTGAATTCCTAATATATTTCATATGACCTAAACAACTTAACCCTAAAAATACTGGGGTATTTTGGAGGCTGGAAAAACTGGGGGAGGGCCTAAATGGCCCCCCTAAGATCTCGGCTGTTGATTGTCCGATTGCAACCAAATTTGGTGTACACATAGTTCATTATGTTTTCTACATGAATGCATAGTCAAATTAATCTTATTATTCTTATTTTTGACATTATGAAAATATAGTTTGAAAACAGTATCTGTAATATTCATTCCAGTCCCTATTTTTCTTGACATGCCTTGGGAAAACATGATGTAACTCTGTTATCGTACACGCGGGGCATGCAAATTTGTATCAAAAGTTGCGCAAAGAAAAAAGTCATGAAACAGCAGCGTGAAATCTTTAAGCGTTACAAAATAATCGCAGTTATGTCGAGGGGGGGGGGGGGGCAGTCTTTTTAGGGTTAAGGAATAAACAGCATAATGTATTATCAATAAAGTCAATGTAGATAATGTAAACACAAACACTGTAGCCCATAGCCACTTACGATGCCCCCAAACTCGCACGGAAGTCGTAGACCAATCTATCGTACGGCGCACGGGGCAAATGTAAACTAGGCATAAGTCGTGGGTTCAAGACCCAGTAGGGACATTGTGTATACATGTATGCTAGTGCTCTTCATTGTTCCTATGCCAGCATACATATAAGGGGTAAAGGGATTAGGGTAACCCTAAGCCTAACCCAACATTCTAAACCTGAACTTAAAACTAAATGTAATCCTAAACTGGCCTTTAAAAGAAAAAAAATCCACATATAATTGCAAAATAATTATTATGGTAATAATCGTCATCTTAAAAGTTGTGTAAAAAGATCCATAGAGGAGTGTTTCAATTATAACTTTTGAAATCAAATATATCCGTTGATCTGTGATACAAGTTTTAGGTCATTCTAAATATACATTTTGAAGACTTGAATTTCTTACTTGTTTGACAAAAAAAAAAAATAAATGAAAAATACGTTTTTGGAATAATTTTACATCAGAGTAATTGAGTATAGTCTTTTGATATTATTATGTCGACGTAAACTTTCATTCTGTAGTTTGGTAACATAATTATAGACTATAGTTTAATATCAGTTGAATTTATTCCAGTCCACTGATTCTAGAATCTGAAAAGAAAAAAACAGGACTGAAACAACAATAGTTCAAGCAATCCATCAATAAGGCTCATTGAGTCACAATGTCATAATTATTTTGCCACTTTTCTTCGCTTTGAGGGTGGATTAGACCAGTTGAGTCGTTTCAGTCTTCCCCATTCCTCGCCCGGGGGAGACAGCCCGATCATCGCCTTACCGTAGCCGGTTCAAATTCACCCTAAACACATGTAATACCAACTAAACCACTTCCCCTGATGCTTCAAGTACAAACATCACATCATAATTACACAATATTGCATCTCTCACGGCTTATTGTTTTCATTAATGTAATTATTTTGGACGGTGGGGAGGGATGGACGGTGGCGGGGAGTTGAGGTGTGGGCTGAGCGGGAGGAGATGGCGCGAATACGTTGCGAGATTCCATACGCTCTCGACGCGAGCGAGGCGATCGCCTGGAGTTTGTTTTCGCGGATTTAGTGAGGCTTTGACTAATCTGAGAGGAATTAGGTGTTCTTAACCACAGACAACCGGTCATGACTTAAGATGGAAGAAGACGGATATCATGGTGATGATGAGGAGGATAAGGGTGATCAGGGGGTGAAGTGGAAGATAACGATTATATAGGGCGGTGAAAGGGAGGAGATGATCACGTGATCGACATCAGGTGATGACATGGGGGACTTGTAACATCTTTGGTATATGGTTGAGTAATAAACGGGTGATGTGATGACGATGATGATGATGATGATGATGATGATGATGAAGATGTTGACAATAATTAATGATAATGGCAAACATGATGAGGAAGAGGAGAAGGAGTAGAAGGAGATGGGGGCTAATAATTAGCATATGAGAAAGGGAGAAAGGAAAATTTATTTCCGAATTATGAACATTTATCATGTTATCATGTTATCATGTCCCGCACAAATTTGTTTGAAGGGAATTTGTGACATGCACTTATCTTATATTTTCTCATAGGAAAAGAGAGAAAATTATAATATGAGATCATTTCCATGTTGAGATGAAAGTGTAAAACGAATTCTTGGTGAGTTATGTTTCATGTGCAGTCTTATTCGTTAATTTTTTGCTAATGTGACGATCAACAACTTTGGTGATCAGTATTACTGTTTTGTTTGAACATCATTTTCATTTCTTTTAAATTGTGTAATCGAATAATATATACTCGAGATTAATTACGTTAAAATGAATTACACAGTGAAGTTAAATTGAAATGAAACTTATGTCATATCATGCTGATATTTCAGTGTCAATTAAGATTACAATACTTATCACATATGATTTTCGAGTGGAAAGTTAGCGCAAATCAATTTTGTTTAATTTCTTATGAATTGCGCATGTAAGGCATAATCAGGGAATGCCCTGTTCTGTTTAATATTGGTATCAAGCAGAGACAATTTCTAATGAATATTGTTTATTTTATAAATTGACTTGTTGTGTGCCTGTGATATAAAAAAATTGATATATTAATCAATCGCCCTCTTCTTTACTATCTCAATATTTATGATATAGTAAACACAATAGTATGTTTTACTGGGCAAATGAAATTAAACTGGCTCATTGAATATTAATTAACTTTCATCTATAAAGAAAAGAGTGGAGAGAATGGGTGAACAAAAATAACAGAAAGAAAATTCATACAATACTGTCCAATAAAAGAAACAACAAGTACAACGATTCTCACCTATCGATTAACTTTTTAACACTTTCATACAGTACTGAAAATATAATTGGAAAGGAACTGTGTTGATGACAGGCGGTTTTATACAGATCCGATGACATTTACATTTGACGAAATTTCATGCTTTGTAATTACCATAGATTTCTGGATGATCACTACATTTCACTTATATATCTATATATTGTGCAATATATTTTTCGGAATGGTATGTGCGGGTTTACATGCCTATGGGCAACAGGGAAGAATTTCTCTTTTGTGAACGGTAATCCACATGCCATTCTCTCTTATCTTGTTCTATATATCTTTTATCTCTCATTTGTATGTATATTTTTGTGTTCGTTTTTATGGTCAAATAAATAATAATAATAATAACAATAAGTTAACAAATCGACTCCTTCCCTCTTTATCTACATTAATTAATTGAATTCGAAACATCAAGGCTTGAGAAAGAGAGAGGGAGAGGGAGAGGGACAGAGAAACATACAGATACATAATAGACAGAGAGAGAGAGAGAAAGATAATAGAAAAGACATGGAAGAGGGTGATAGATACATGCAAAAAGAGGGGGATAAATAGACAGACAAGAGAGAGAGAGAGAGAGGGTGAGAGTGTTTGTGTGTGTGTGTGTGCGTTTGTTTAGCATTATGTCCGAGGACATTTTCGGACAGAGAACAAAAAAAAATCATGAGAACAATGGTCCTCGGAAGCCGGACAATAGTCCTCGAACGTCGAACAATGAATTTGTGCCTTATTCCGTCGACTGTCCGAGGACAGAGGAACAATAGAGGAACAATACTTGTCCTCGGAAGTAAAGCAATACAAGACTGTGTGTGTGCATGTGTCCGTGTGGGTATGTGTGTGTGGGTGCTTTTGTGTGTATGTGTGCTATGTGGGTGTGTGTGTGTTGTATGTGGGTGTGTGTGTGTTGTATGTGGATGTGTGTATGCTGTGTGTGGGTTAAGTAGGGGACGAAGGGGGGGGGGGGGGGGAGGGGGGATGGAAGTAAAGTGGAATAAGGAGTCTATAGTAAGAATGTATTATGTTATAAAGTTTGATATACTTTGTTTGAGGTAAGGGGGGGGGGGTTATTTTTTTTTTCGTCTTTTCTTTTAATGATTACATTTCATTCAATGATATTTTTGTTGTATATGCCTTGTTTCAATGATTTTATTGATTGTAATTTGTTATATTCATTCAAGACGAATGTTCCGTTATATATAGAAATGAATAAAAACTACTGAAATACAAAAAAATGGTGTGTGTATGAAGAGAGAGAGAGAGAGAGAGAGAGAGGAGAGAGGAAAAATATACATACAAACTTCAATCGAAAACTCAATGCAACATCAAATTGTTTTCTTTTATATTATCTTCTAGGGTGCCAAGCCTTTGTATATGTATCATTATCTGAAACATCGCAAGGACAGGAAATTAATTATTAATGGAAATGGCAAAATAATTATTGTTCTGTGTCACGTCCTCTTTTATACGTATACATGCATATAGGATGTCCAAACGTGTCTGGTGAATCGCAACGACTCAATCAGTCACTTGATTTTCCCCTCACATCCTCACATTCATTATAAAATGTGAATCTTGTATAATTTTTAATCGATCTCTAAAATTGTCTAGATGATCATTGCCGACGGGGTCCAATTGGGAGCATATATGCCACACTAATAAAAAGAAAGGGAAAGGGGGGGGGGTGCTGATCCCCAATATTGCAGTCCTGTATTGATGCAAGATAACATAACATCAATGGCGGCATCGGGACATCAAACTTCAGGAGAGGTAAACTTGTTTGTCAAAATGATAAACGATTAAATTACAACATATCGTACATCTCAATCACATATGAGCAGAAAATCAGGTTTGATGAATGGTCTACTTTTTTATTGCATTATTTTAATTAATTAATATAGTCTTGAAAGCAGGGTATCCTGTTATATAAATAATTTACCTAATTGTACTGATAATGCAGTTTGGGGTGCAGTGCTGCTGAATATAAGAGACATATCCATAGCGAAATGTTGAAAATGTATTATAGGTTTTCCCGCTCATTTTCGTCAAACGTCAACCAGTTTTATAAAATGTGCATTCAATTTCGTCCGGGACACTTTGGAATGTGAGAATGCTACTTTCAATTTAGTCTTTGGTCGATCAATTTCGTTAAATCTTCATTCATTTTGGTTATTTGTGTACCCATTTTCGTCAGTTGCAAATCAAATTCGTCGGTCACAGTGGCTGGGCAAAATAAAGCAGAATCAATTTCGTCTATGTGCATTCCTTTTCGTCAGAATTTCAATCAAAATCGTCACTCAGACATACAGTGTAGTTAAAGGGAAATTAACCTCAGCGTATGAATTAGCTTATTTTGAATGGTGTAGTATATGCCTCCTATTTGATACATGCAATTTCATGTAAAAAACACAGGATATAGATATAAATCACTATTTTCCAGCCAAGTTATTGTCTGCTAGCAATAATAAGGGGGCTGCCATTACTTTATGTGTACACGAAAATATTTTTCATCCCAAGTAATATTTCCTTCATCGTTAACTTGTAATTGATTTTTAGAGGACAAATATATATTAGATATAGTCACATATTCTGAAATGTAAGTTTAGTTTAATATATTTTTTTAAAGGTCTTAATTTGTTCATAAAAATATACTTTCTGTACGTGGAGACGGAGAATTGACGTCAAGGACGGAGACAATCGTAACAATACCAAAACAAAGCGAGGAATCTGCATTACAGGATGGCTATTAGAACTCATGGGTCGTCAATTATCTAGGCCATGGCCAATAACAATCGTAATAAAATCAGAACAAAGCGACGTATCTGTTGTAAAGGTAGGCTATTATCAATGCATATGGTACCTAATGATCCGTGTCATGCACAAAATGGCAGCCTCCATGGAAAGACGTAGCAGACAATACCGCATCTAGAATATCATGTGGGGTTAATTGTCCTTTAATTTTGTGATTCTTGCGTTTACTTGCAACATTTCAGTTGATTCAATCATAAAAACACATTTTCTGTTTACAGCACACACAACCTCACTCATATCTTCACAATATCCACTTTAATTATGCTCACACATACATTAAAAAGTGACACAATATATATAAAATTTCATTAAAGGCAATATGATTGGATGCAACTGAAGCCGCGTATATTCTCGAAACATAAATGAATATATACAACATAAAACATGGGAAACATAATCTTCATAGTTCGTGGTTAAGTGAAAACTTTCCATAAACATAAAATCTGCCCATTTCTGAATTACATGGCATGAACGATGTGATCACAAATATATATCAAGTGAAAGTAAAAAATAAAGTGGTTAGAAACGTAGTTTCAAAATAAAAAGGCCATATCAAAATAAAATCCATAAAGCAAATGACAGGTTTGACGAATTTGAATGACAAAATAGTGAATTTGTGTGACATAATGACGAAATTGATCCTACCTTTCCGCACTCGCTTGGCGGCAGAGACGAATTTCAGTAACAATTGACCAATATACAATGCCTAATGTTTGAATTTGGTTGACAATTGACAAATATGAATGACAATGTGACGAAATTGAACTTAGGATTTGAACACAGAAAGAATCTCCTGACGAAATTGAATTGAAAACAGACGAAATCGAATGGAGAGGTGACGAAAATGTGCAGGACAACCTATACTATAAATTATCAAGGGTCTATTTTGCAGTACCATTGCTTTCATTTGAGTTGTTTTTTTTAAAGATGGGTACATGGGTCTAGAATGACTGACTATTGACTATTGACTATGACTATTAAGCCATGTTCGAGTCAAACCAATAAGACAATTTGACATCCTCTGCGATCGAATAGAATCCAATGCTCCATCGATATATCAGCAAAATCAAAACTAAATCACCAACAAAGACAACCAATCTGCTATGTTTGTTTAGTTAAGAAACAATGACGTAATTATGTTCTATTTTCATCTAATTTATCTCGAAGTCATATATGCTTCTCATTTTTGCTCCTTTTATTTAAATCTACTTTATATGGAGGTTTAATTTCAGTAATAAAACTAATCTTGACAGTATTCAGATTAGTGTTGATTAATTCCTCTCTAAATCCTTTAACGAAATAGGTTGATGAGTATACTGGGGGAAAACAAACAAACAAACATAGGCTGGGAGTAACCGTGGACTGCCCTATCTTCCTCTTCAGTTGTGCGCAGTGGCGTATCTAGGGATTCTGGCGCCCGGGGCCAATAAAGAAGTTGCGCCCACCCCCCCCCCCCCCCCGACCTCTTTGTGCCCAAACCTTCTTGTACAAGCGAGGGAGCAAAGCGACCGAGCGCCAATTTTCTTTTGCATTTTTTACCCTAAAAAGAGGAAATTTTGCAAGTGACTACTGCAACTATGAGGTACAGAAGTTCGAATTTTGTACATTGATAAACGGTTTTCTATTCACTCCCTTCTAAAATGGGGAGCGAAATTAACGAAAACCCTTGAGAAATAGTCGAGGAATTTAGCAAATCGACTGAGAGTTGAGATTTATTTTAAATGCAAATGCTGTTTTATGCATTTTATCCTATATTGGAGGCGCAATACTTAGCAAGAGGCACATGAAACTTGCATGATAGCGAGCAAAGCAACGACAATTACATCTTTATTTTTGAAATTTTGAACCCTTAAAAAAAACCTATTTAAGAACTATATACTGGGGGCGCGAAATTACGAGATCCTGAAAGACAATAATTATGGGAGGGAGCAAAGCGACTGAACTTTAGAAAATTGTCGCATTTCAAACCCTCAAAAACTATATTTCTAATGCATTTACCCTACCGATTGGGGGGGGGGGGGCATAATCCTCAAGGGTTGTGTTTTTTCTTCATTTTCTTTCCCTTTTTACTTTCTCTCTTTTGCGTTTTTTTGCGCCCCCTCCAATTGCCGCCCGGGGCACGTGCCCCCCTGCCCCCTAGATACGCCACTGGTTGTGCGCTGTACTTGCACTCGGTGTATTAGGCCTATAAGTCGGTCGGGCATAGCCAATTAATCGACAGTACCTCAATTAATTATGTAGAAAGCAATCTCATCCAATTGACCACAATCTTGCAAATGAAATGTATTGTTCAGTTTCAAGTTGATATGGATTATGAGGTAGTATTTGGCGTATGTGGACCTTTGCTTCAGGAGGGGGTTGGGGCAAAACATCAGAGCCAGTGATGATCAAGAAAGAACAAATCCTTTACCAGATTAAAAAAGAACTTTTTATTTTATTATAGGACGTCGGATGTTCCTTTCATAATCCATCTCTTAAGGATTTAGAAATTATGATTATAATTTTGATTTAATGTTATCTTTTCCAATGCAATATATTATCATTAGCAACAGCACAATGAAATCATAGCTATTTGCGAGCGAGCGAAGCGAGCTAGCAGAATTTTTGGCCTCATTCCGTTGTGAGTGAAAGTGTTTGGACATGTTTAATTCTTTATAACTCATGGATAACCCTGCGATTTGTATGTTTGAAGATATATTTAAAATTTTATTTCGATTCATAATATAAAATACGTTCAAATTCAAATTCAAATTCTTGTTTATTCATTTCCAACAGACAATAGAAATCATGACTTAGTTTACATTCAGTATTATACATATGTATATGTATATAAAAATAAAGTGAACAAATATAGATTATTATTATTTTCAATAGTAATTAGCAAAGGTACTCTTAAAAAATAGTGACTGGAAACTACCTGTGGAAATAGGGGGATTCGCTAAAAAGCAAGGCTTGTATATTGCGAACCCCTCCCCCGCCCGACCCCCCCCCCCCCCGGGAAAAAAGGAAAAAGTTGTTATTTGCCTACGAAGATTAACAAAAGAGAAAAGGAACAATAACGAGGAACAAACGCAAAAGCAAGACAAACAGAGACAGGACAGGGACAAAGAACAGAACATGGACAAAAGGAGACAAAAAAGATGCTGAAAGGAAGGAACTGCCACGAAGTCAATAAAAAATATGATAAATCGACAAAGCTAGAAAACAGGACGAAACATTGCCGAAAAGAAAAGGTAACACAGGTCGTAAAGCCGGTTGAGTGAACGAAATTAGCTGTGAAGACCTCTATAATTTTAAGCAGAAAATGTTTTTAATTTTCTTTTAAAAGTATCTAAAGACGGACTATTTTTAATTTCATTGCTAAGAGAGTTCCAAAATCTAGGACCGTCATACAAAAAAGTATTCTTTGCGAAAAGCGTTCTAAAACGTGGTAAGTGGAATTCGTTAGATTGTCTTGTTGGGTAATTATGAATTGATCGATTGAGAGGAAACATAGTATCAAATACATCAGGAAGTGTATTATTCTCAAATTTATACATAAATTGCCTTAAGTGAAAAAAGTAAAGGTCAACAACTTTCAACAATTTATTCTCAAAGAATAAAGGGTTCTGTTTGGCTTGATACGTGTCCGAATACATGTATTAGCTTTGCTTAACCTTTGACGGTTGGCTACAAAATAACGTGGATTTAAAATAATATCCTTAATGCCTAGTTTACATTTGGCCTGCGATGGTCTACGGAGCCCGTATCCTGCCCGTATCCCCTGCCCGTATCCCCTGCCCGTATCCCCTTTTCCGTGCGGCCTCCGTGCGAAGGCAGGAGGAGGCCGTGAGATTTTCGTACGGATTCACCGGCTCCGCTGCCTCTACGATTTTGTTTCGCAGGAAGTTATACAAATTTGAAAAAATCGTAAGCCCGTAGCCGGTAGACATGTCGTAGGTGGCATTGCATTATTTTCGCAAGGGCATCGTGCGGAGGCCTCGCGCTGATCGTGCAACAATTTTTCGGCGAACATAAGGGCCAAAAAAAAAAAAATCGTACAGAGAGTGCAAGGTTGCCGCTCGCTGCCAGTGCAGTACCTGTGATATTGAGCAGTCATCCCGCGGCAGCCCCACAGCTCCCGCACCATGGCCTTGCAGCCACCTTGAGACGGGCCAAACATTTTTCAGATGGGCTCCTTACGATTTCCGTGCGGAGGCTGCGGAGACTGCACGGCAACTGCAGTGAAATCTCCGAGCAGCCTCTGTACGGATTTCCCTTGGCCTGCTCTCGAGGGCCAATACAAGAAATGGCACGATGCTCGTAGATAATGTAAACACAAGCCCGTCGCCACTTGCGATGTCCCCAAAATTGCACGGAAAATCGTAGACCAATTTATCGCACGGCGCCCGGGGCAAATGTAAACTAGGCATATACCATAGAGATACATTAGGCTAGAGTGCGCACTCGCAATTGACGCGTACGCAAAGGCTCTGTGATCGCATGGAGCATGGTCCGCCATTATTATTTCGGGCAACAGTTGGACTGCACTGCGCGCATACGTGGGGAATCCCCATGGGAATCCCCACTCCGTCTTCCCATGGCCCACATAATAATGCCTAAAACAAAAAAAAAATTTCGCCAAACCTTCAAAAATCTCCCAATAAGGGGTTATGGGGCCCAGTTTCCCTCCATAATTCCCTGACAAAAAAAAAAGTCTAAAGGGGGGGGGGGGGGGGCACACAATCGAGAAAATGGCGGATCGTCTATGGTCAAAATTCATACTTCTCTTCCAAAAGGGGGGCACGGGCCGGCTGTGCCCCGCCCCCCCCCCCCTGGATCCGCCACTGGGTACATGTATATGTACACATTAATCTCCTCACAAGATATTAAAGGCAGTGGCTAACTTTGTGAGCAGCCGATTTAAAAAATTCTCAAATTAAGATGAAACACGTGTAGGAGTACTTGTATTTGTACTCAAAACCCCTGAAACCAACCATAATTTGGAATGAAAAACTGTGCAACCGACCGTTATATATTTTTCGAACATTGGTTCACATTTCTAATATTTAAAAAAACTTTTTTTTTGTATATAACATGCAATATGTGAACAATAGCCAGCCAAAACACCAAGGATCCAGAAGGCTAATCAGTGGTTCACTGCAACTCATTTAAGAAGCGCACTCGAGTTGTGCGGCAGAGGTACACACTATACATGGCCTGGTCTGAAAGCATCCTTGGCATCCTCATATCTAACCGGGTTCAGGAGGAACCACCTAGCCAAGGATGGGGTGATCAGTGTCGATATTGAAGTACCGTACCTCTACTACCCACTTCCTGTGGATATTATACTTTGAAACTTTCAGACCGGTATTTTTACACTATAACCCTTATGTTGGCGACAAAAAAAAAAAAATTAAAAAAATCGCCAGACCTCAAAAATTCGCTTAGTGGGAGGGGGTTATGGGGGTCCAGTTTCCCTCCATAATTCTCTGACAAGCAAAGAAAAAAAAAGGTCATCATTCTAAAAGGGGGGACACAATCGAGAAAATGGCGGATCGTCTATGGTCAAAATGCATACTTTTCTTCCAAAGGGGGGGGGGGGGGGGGGGGGGGCACAGGCCGGAAGTGCCCCCCTGCATCCGCCAATGAAATAATTTATACTAATTTAAATAAACAATCAGTCAATTAGCATGTGATCTAAATGTAAATTTATTGATCTTACAGAAATAAACCACTGTTTCTTTTTTTCCATAAATAAATTCATTTCAAACAAATCAATGGTTAATTCTCACAGTTTTGTCCATCATAGGTGGTTTTGAATAGAAGAGCAGATGCTTTATACATATAATACAGTTGTAGCGTTAAATTTCTGTTTTAACCTATATGGACAAGCTACTGGGATACAGGGACAGTTTAAGAACATGTGGAATCAACAATATACCATGCTATCCTCTACACTTTGCAGCACACACTATACACACGTGCAAAACTTTTGCCCGACATAATAATGGCGGCCGCGCTCCACGCTATCACAGCGATTTGGCCGAGTGCGCACTCTAGCCTAATTAGTATGTATCTCTATGGCATAAACTAATGAGGTTTTAAGACCAATTTGGTTAAAATTTACTTTATAATAATTACTTCATAAGAATTTGAAAGTCACTTATCATTTCCTCCCTTGTCCCCCTTCAAATACTCTAGTGTTGTGGGGGGGGGGGGGGGGGCAGGGCGTCTCCTCACGCTGTAACGCTAAGTTGGGACCTCATGACGGTCTATCATGACCATGGGTTCAGGTGAGTGGTTGGGAATTGGGAACCTTGCATCTAACCCACTCAACCTCCCCACGGTGCAGGTGGTATCACTTCATGTTGACTTTGTGTACGCATGATAGTTTGAAATTTCACGTAAAAAGTTGTAATATTTGGGAATGCTCACAAACATTCATAACTATGTTCAGGGATTTGCGAAAAACCCCGGGAGAAAAACTGTATGTTTTTTTAAAGAGCAATAGAGATTTCCCGAAAAAGGGTCACAATTATTTTTCATGATGTTCGCAAACATGTGAATGAATTTGTACCTCTTGCAAAATTAAGGTACTTATTGTGAATGCATGCTTGATAAGCCCAAAGTAGGGTTATATTTAGAAACTATTTTATACCTGTTTTTATGCCGAAAGGGGTCATATGTAAAAAATGTTCTTGAAATTATGTGAAATGAGGGGGTCATTTTCGACTCTGCTTATGATCATCCATTACGCCTTTGAATATGAAGTAACATCACCGTAAAGCTCCCCCCCGCTCCCCCCCCCCCCCCTGCCATCCGCCCTGCGACAAAAAAAAGTAAAAAAAACTAATTAGTTAAAAAAAAAACAAACAAACAAGAAAAGAGAAATAACAGGGGACTGGAAGTACAAATAAATTTTGAGAAAGTTTAAAGTCGGAATAAAGACAAAAGAGATTATAGCGTATATACAGGGCGGATCCGGGGGGCTGAATCGGCCGCGGCGCCCCCCCCCCCCCCCCCCCCCTTTGAAACCCAACTGGCCTACCTTAAGTAGGCCTACACAATTAAAAAAAAATTGCCTCCTTAATTGTGTACTTTTACGGCTCTTTGCCGACTGTTTTACAAAATCCTGGATCCGACCCTGATATATATATACCACAGATCTATTTCAGTTTTCATATCATTACAGTTCTTTCCTCTTTAAAATTTAAATTGGCAACTGAAATGGCCTTTGGAACACAAATTAAACCGATAGTTTCTACCACATGCTACTATCTAAAGATCACTATTAACGGGGTTAATTTTAGTAGTAATTTCCTTTTTAAAATTAAATTTCAAATGAAAAAAAAATTATTATCGTGACAATTATTTTTATAATTTAAAAAAAATCATTAAATTTCATCAAAAATATAGATCTTTACACACCTCTCGAACATTTATGGTGAGCCTGAAATTTTTGTAGCGGTCAAAATTAATTTCTCAAACATCGAATCAATCATAAATTACTAGGAAGTTTAAACTACGTGATTCATTAGAAGCATGAAATTGAGTTCTCCTCATCTGCAAAGGTATGTCTTGATATGAACCTCTAAATATTATCCACCTGTATTTAGAAGACTACCATAATTCCCGTTCATGAAATATTTTATTTCGGTCCCATGCGTTAAATTTTCTGTATGGCAAACTTCATTCTTTTTGATGATGGAGTATGAGTATGACTCCGAAACATGTTCCGTTTTAAAACTTATGTCTTCTTTGTCGTTTTCATTTTTAAGTTACTATCGTGTCGTTCTTTTGGAAATTTCGTTCTTTTTACAGAAACCTGCACGTCATACGATACGTCTGAGCCTGACTCTGAGGCGTAGGAATAATAAGATTAAGAAGCTAACGTTAAACTTAAAATTTAATTAAATGGCAAATTTTTTAAAAAAATTAATCAATGCGTTAAACTGGCTAAAAGTATTATAGCTAATATGCCCAGT
Source organism: Heliocidaris erythrogramma (assembly GCA_025617745.1). Classification (NCBI taxonomy): domain Eukaryota; kingdom Metazoa; phylum Echinodermata; class Echinoidea; order Camarodonta; family Echinometridae; genus Heliocidaris; species Heliocidaris erythrogramma. Next base: position 23,532,805 of record CM046855.1, read on the forward strand.
AATCCTCAAATTGGCAAGAATCCTGCCTAGGATATCAAAAAAACAGCAGAACGGAGGTATAGATAGATAGGATCACTCATAGGTACACGCCATTGCCGACTGTGTACTCAACGCAGCCAACACACATCCCATACCTAAACTGCATCACTGTTCATTTTTGCCTATATTTAATTGAATATCATCTATTGCAGTTTACTTACATCCAAAGAATTATATTGAATAATAGATGATTAAAACTTACCAGGTTGTTTTGTGACCTTTGAAGAGGGTTTCCTGAAATTTTGGGTCCTTTTTGTCGATAACTGCTATCGAGACTGTCCCGTCAGCATCCAGTTTGTATTTTTCACGATTATGATGAAGGGAGCCCTCAGCGCTCGTAGTAGTACCGGCGCGATGGGTTCGTCGATCTCCTACGAAGACCTGAAAGGGCCAAACTGACGACGTAAAAAAATTAAAAATATTACGTACGTACGTAATAATTACTACGTACGTACGTAATATTTTTTATTTTTTTACGTCGTCAGTTTGGCCCTTCCAGGTCTTCGTAGAATAGCTTGTGTGCGTAACATTCTGCGTACGTATCTACGGTGCGTAACCATGTAGAGCGGCCTCACTAGTGCGCAACATTATTGAGAGCAGTCGTGATCCGTATGGAGATGTGGGTAACAAGTACCAAAAAGAGGGCTGTAAATGTAAGTTTTTATAACTTTCTACATTTTGTATCTTAACGAACTGATAACTTAAAATCTAAAGAATGATACTTAAGTATCAGTTTGCCCACAAAAACATCAATTTCAAACAAAATTACATCTGTATCCCCAATACCCAGTATACACACATGTATATGATTCTAATGGTCAATATGACCATTGCTTGCTGATGTCGATAGGATGACTAGTGCAGCAAGATCAGATTCGCTGTCAATTGCTCGTGATCTAGTGGTAAAGGCGTCTGGTCAGACTGTCAGAGTATTCTCTTTAATTCTACACTGCACTCGCGTTTAAAGTCCCGGGTTCGAATCCTGCTCTTTCTTGCTGATAATTTTTTCAGTTATGAATCGATAACGATAGTGTTTATTCCGTTATAAATAACTGAATTTCAACAATGAAAACCAAGAAACTTGACTAATTATTCACTTGTTCAGACTTCAGGCGGATTTAATGGCAGCTGGGCATAATAACGACTTTGGCCGTTAAACTTAAAGATCACATTACAAGAAAATTCCATCAAAATAAATATTGGCTTAATACTTATTATTGCATAGATGGCATAAATTAAACAAGGTTATCCATATTCAACGCTTGGAAACATTTGAAGTAATGATTATTATCAATTATAAAACGGTAAAATACAGCCCCCGATATAGCAGCTGAAGTCTGAAGAGCTCCTCGAACGCTGCTGAGATGTGTGACGACACACCAGGGACCAGTCCTGTCTATAAAGCAGACGATGTCCCATAACATCTTACACATTTTTCAGTGCCTGTTTTGTCATCTCCTCTTCACTTATTTCTCTTACTTGACTAGCGTCAGTCTTAATGTTAGTCTGTTGCCTCACTCTTAACTTCGTGTATGGTATTATTTTGATGAAAAATGCAGCGTTAAAAAAATAGAGGAATCAGTCACTTGTAAACAAAATAAGACGCCATTGTATTTTCAGCTGCTTGCACCGGGGCATGTTCGGCGTTTCAAGAGGGAACAAATACCATCCGTGCTATTATTCGGAGGGCTTTTCAATTTGAAAGTGGGGTTTATTTCATTGATCATTGACCCTTCTCCTGTGTATTTACAATCAAACGGTTTTAGTTATCAGAATCAGTTTCACTTTCCCTTTTAGTATGGTGTGAAATAAGGTTATGTTTAAATATACAAAACTCTTTATAATTTGATAAATTACGTTCATTCATTATAGGACGTCGTCTGCTTAAGCAGGATTGGTCCCTAGTGTGACGACATCAAAACATCGCTATATTTCTGACGAATCCTCGGATATTCCAGATGCTGAGAAGAGCTTTTATTTATGTTGTTTTTATAATCATCAGATACGCAGTTAACATAAAACTTATACGATTGCCATCTGTAAGCTTCCCAGTTTCTAGTGATACATTAATTGCCATATTTGTGATTTTCTTTGGATAGCTACTTTAATGGGCAAGGAACAATAATGAAAAAAATCTGTTAGAGAGGAAAGATAGGGCATTCTTGTGAAATAAGCCACCCCGCATTCACTTTGTACATGCAGTTTATGGCGTGTAATGCCTAGAGCCTAGAGCCTAGAGGGGTTGAGGGTTCACATCTGACAATCCTCCATTGACATTACATGCAGTGTGTGTACACACACTGCTTCACGACAGCGCTGTGTGTAGTTAGATGTATAGTTAGCCAGACCAGTTTTCACGGCGTCTGACAAGGACCCACTAGACTTTCAATGCGACACCCCCTCAATGTCGCTATTAAAACAAGGTACAAAATTAATCGAAAATGGATGTTAAACTTCCAAGTTTACGTTATACTCATAATCATATAGCTGAACGAGATCCTTGGCTTATCAATCTGGTACTGACCTACGGAGCTGTACATGGGATGCATATACTGTGTGTGGAGGGGATATCAACAAAAAAACTAGATCTAAATATCACTATTTCTCACACACAGTGAGCCATGCAAACCACCCTCGGAGTTTGCGAAAGGGGTTACCTTCCAGGATCAACTAAGATTGTAAAAATTGAATAATTAAAAGAAAACTAAACGCAAAAATCAGCAGGTGTGATCAGGTATTTTTTACCGTGCACATGTAACTTGTATTGAGACTACCCATGCAAGGTAAGATTTGTGTAGTCCCATATATACAAGTTTTACAATCTTAGTTGATCCTGGAAGGTAACCCCTTTAGCAAACTCCGAGGGTGGTTTGCATGGCTCACCATTTCCCACATACTGAGTATGTGGGAAATGGTGATGGTGAATAGAGCTGAATATGAAAGGAAATATTTAAAATATTTATCTTATTTCCCCCCCCCCCAATACCTTTAGTACATGCGACAGAAAATACCAAGTATTTTTGCATGCATATCGCGTAGTGGTCAATATGACCACCATTCGTGGTGTGTTCATACATGTCATATGAAATCGATTGCTTGGATGGATTTGTTGAAGTTCAATCCCCAGCAAGCCATCATGCAATGTCCACAGGGTATAAACTTTCAACTTTGGACTGGCTAAACCTGTCCATCGCTGTACCGCTTCGCGACAGCGCTGTGTATAGTTAGTTACCCACGGATGTGACCTTTCAAAAAGTGCAGCGATTACATTCTGCCATTATGGACTTTGGGCAAACGACGCAATAAATCATTGTTTTTTGGTAAGTTATAAGTTGGTTCACTAAACTTAACTTAATGAATGCAATCAATCAATAGTTGAAGTTTATTTAGGTTAATTTTTAGATAAAAAGTATATGTAATTTCAGCGAAAAGCATGTAGTCGAAAGGCTGCTTTGTACAGCAGCAACAGTGCTGTGTATAGTTAGATGACCAGTGGCTTATTTCGTGAGAAGGCCGAGGATGGCAGAGGATAGCCGCCCTTCGTATTATGCAATGTGTTTGCCTGACATCGTTGTACAGCGACTGCACAAACATGAAACATTGAGTGCACCCACATCACATCGGCATAGGTTTCCAGAAAAACAAAGAAAAATTCTACAAATGACATGGGGGAGGTTCAAAGATGGTAGAGGTTGAAATCTAACAGCATAACATGCATAGAGTATGAGGTTATCTTAAGATAACCTTGTATGTGTATGAATGGAGTATAGTTTATGTATACATATATAGTTTATGTATACATATATACATTTACCTTTTTTGTGGTACTGGTTTTTTATTATTATGTTTAAAAGCTCTTTATATATCTTATTCTAAAAAAATAATTTATGTAAATCATATTCGACTTTCTGATTCTGCCTTGCACTGTTGACAGGTAGCACAGAGCATGCTGGTTTCATCTGTGATTTTTACCGACAACTGTTATAAGCTACTGAAATCCTTGCATCTGATTGGCTGAGAGCAAATTTGTCGGTAAAAATCACTGACAAAACGCTTGATGAAACGCTCCCCAGATGTAGTCTCAGCGGAGCATATCCCAGAACGAAATAGACTGATTTTTCAGTCTACATGAAGTCATGAGTTTTTGTTAGGTTAGAATCAGCAGACAGCATGGACAGTACTCCAGTATTATGGTAGAGACTAGAGTAGACTCTAGAGCAAACTATTGTCAGTAGAGGACAAATTTAACAGTTAAATGCCACATTTGTTTTTGCTATGACCATGTTGGTTTAGGAGTATGACTATGAGCACTTATATACATAAGAGGTTATCTCATCTTATTAAATCACCAAACATAGGATGAGTGGACAGAGGGATATATCATAATAAAATTGCTTTTATCTTAGATATCTCTGATGTAAGTTAAAAAGGATGTGAAATGAAATGAGTCCTCTGACACTAAATGTAGGGGCAAGCTTACTTGAAAATCAAATTCAAAGTTTTTATTGAAAGACTGCAGTGTGAATCATAATTTTGTAAATAATCATGATGCAGTTCTTTTTCCAATTATTTGTCAGTTACTTAATTTGATATGATGTCATGCAAGTGATAGCTTTCAGAGCTCAGAGTGCAAATTTAGCATCAGTGAAAGAAAAACCCCAAAACAGGAGTGGAGAGTGATTTAGCTTCGGAAAGCCTCTGTAGAGCTCTGGAAACTAAGAAAAATGTATGATAAAATAACATATAGTCACTTTTAGGGAATCTCACTGTGAAAAGCGATACCAAAAATAGTTCTATTGAACAGAAAATTATTCTTTACTCTGTTAAGTATTGTAGAGGTTCTCTGTGATACATGAGAATCCCCAACAATACCCCCAACAAAACAACAACAAACAAACAAACAAAAACAATGCAAACTGAAGGTATTTGGTGTAGCATACAAATTGATGCTTGAATGCTGCTACTTACATTGAAAGCCTGCAATAACACAAGACAATCAAATTATTATTTTTTTTTTTTAAAACAAGTGTCAAAGAATAACTATTCCTCTGTCTTGTATTTGCTTGCCTATAGGACAAGTCACTAGAATGGTCAAGTGCATTTAGGAAGGAACTACAATTACAATGGCATCTAAAGATCTTGATTCATCTTTGAGGGATCAGCCTGTCTCCAAACACCCTTCATTAATGGAAAGTCCGAGTGATGTAAGTGCCAACACTTCCAGCATCTCTTCGGCAAGTGAGGTCCTGAGACGATCAAGTGCGCTTCATGGGTCGCGTTCTGATCATGGACAACACAACTCCTCGGATGTCTCCTCTGCCAACTCCAGCATCTCAAGCTCAGGATCCATGAGAGTTCGCATCAAGGCCAAGTATTTGAAAGAGAGGAAGTCTCCTTTTGAGACAGGTGGGCAATTTCACAGTACTACAGTAGTACTTGAAATTCTTGAAACTACATCTTTTTTTATCTTCTTTGATTCTACATGCCATGAATTTATATTCAGTTCTCATTGATTAAGTCTTTAAAAGGTCAGGTTAATATATAATTCACAATGATATGAGAATAACATGATTGTAGGGCCCTCAGGGAGAACATTATTTAGTACTGATGTGGCTACCCTGGGTAAACAAGGCGTATTATTATTATTATTATTATTACAGTTATTATTATTATTATCATTAGTAGTAGTATTATAATACAAATGAAATTACATTTTGCATGTGCAAAACTTCAATGTGGAAGAAAAGAAATATGGACAGTATAACACTGGATAACTGCAAATATGTTGTTAAATTCTTAATATTACTTCTTCTTATCTTTATTCATTAAATTGATGTAAAGGAAAATCTTATTCTGAACTTGGAGTGGAAATGCATATTACAAAAAACATGCAGTAAATTCTGTTGAATGCAGCTTCATTTTGGTATACAGTATCGCACATTTTCTGTAGACACCAGGCACAGATATTTTGGGCAACGTCATAGAGGAGGTTTAACGCTCCTTTGATTTTTCCTCCCTTTGGAAACGCCCAGGCGGCTCATCCAGCACCCCATACCTGCCACCAGCGCTGCCAGGGAACTTGCCAGTCGGGTATGAAGTCCAGAGGGATGTTGTTGATGTGCAGAGGCATACTAACACAGATGATGTTACTTCAACAAAGGCTGATGATCCTGCTCCAGCAGGTCAAGTCTTGAGTTCTGCAAGGGACAACAAACTAGATGGACATGAAGTGTCTACAAATAGTGTGAGAGGTGAATTTCCTGAAATTCAAAAGCAGGTCTTGTCTACTGGGCATCGTGGTCGTGGTAAATACATTTTTTTTAAATTTTGTCTTTGGGGTGATAAAACCTTATAACTCAAAAATGTTAGATTTTCAATAGAGCAAGAAAACTTTCATGATTAACATAGTAAGCACATTGACGACCATCCCTTTACAGATCGCTTGTAGCATTAATTTTTCAGATATGCACTACATGGATTTTATCAGAACATCAAATTAGTCTTTAACCATAAAATTATGAAGAAAAAAAAAATCTCTAGAAAATAAATTAAAAGGTTTCATCACCCCACTGACGATGCGTTGTATGATTGATTTTTTTAAATAAAATGAACATTGAATTTGTTATGTTGTTTAATTCAGTTTCCATAATACTTTTTTACTGGCCTTTTATAGATTTTGAGAACAAAATCACTTTAAAAAAAAAATTGCTTTGGGTTGTTTTTGTACAGTTATTCTGAATAAACCACTGTGACTGTGCATATTTCAAAAGGCACACATTAGGGGGTCAAGTTTTTAAAGAAACTGAGATCCTTTTACATGTTTTATTTTATATATTCTTAATGGAAAAGACAAAAAGAATGTTGCAATATGTCAAAGAGTATATACATGTGTATAAAGAATAAAAAAAAAAATTATCCACACAAATTTCTTTTGACTTGTACAGGTGATCATAATCAGACCACAATCCATGACAGCTCTTCCATACCAGTGACACAGCTGTCTCAGAGTTCATCCTCAAACACAGGCAATACCCATAAGAAGGTATCCCTATCAACTCACTATTCACTTTGAGTTCTTCTTATTCTTAATATCTCTTTTTGGATATACCTGCATGGCCATCGTTGTTTATATTAATAAATTTATAAGTAGTTATCATCATTCCTGATTCATTTTACTTGTAGCACCAGAGAAGAAACAGAAATATTGTGTTGTAAAGATTAAATGTAGTTTGAGAGAATGGCAAGCTCAAAACTTCTTCATTGATGTTTATTTTTTAGGGAAAAACAATTTACTGAAAGGTCAAGAAAATAAACATCTTAATTTGACTTATTAATGGAAAATGTGCAATCATTTGAGAGATTCATTTCTATTTGAATTGGTTTGCAGACATCTGGTATCCTTAGGCAAGGAGCTCCCACCAGTAGCAGTGTTCCATTTCAAAGTGCAACCTGGGGTCAACCGATGGACTTAAGAGTCACTCAATTCAGCAAAGGTCAACGTCAACAGGTCATGAGAGATCAGCTCTTAAAAAGGTAATTGTCATCTGTTAATGTTTAAAGGGAAGCTTGAGTTCAGGGAAAGATAAAAAATAATTTGTGAGCTTTCTCATTCTTTTTATGTTAGTTTGGATGATTATCATATTAGATATGTCCCCTGAAAAGGATTGCTCTTCAAATGCTCTCACTATCAAAATATGACAAGAAAACAGCTGAAATGTTCAGGCCGAGCACTTGTGTGTAGTCCCATATACATATTTCTGTGTGCAGTGCATGTGACTCTCGGCAGGATTGAGTCAATTTCTTATCATTTTGGTGATTCCAAAACCTTACAGCATACACCAATTCTTATGTGCTATATAATCAACCTTTCCTGATTGCTTTGAGACAGTTTCTTTCAAAATTCAATCTCATGACCAGAACTCAACTTTATCTTTAAAATAAAAATGAAGAGAACTTCAGTTATCATGTGGTAGTGTTAAAGAATTGCTACCATTCAGTGGACTGAGTCTTAATATCACTTTGTTGAAACTAGATTTATGCTAGGTGTTCTGACAGGCAACCAAAATGAAACTCAAATTCAAAAGTTTTGAACATCTATGAATGTGTAGTTTATCTTTAGAATATAATAATGAAGCACAATGAGTACCAAGTCTTTTAATCACCAAGACAGCTGATGAAAATTTAACTTTTTGAATAATATCTCATTATTGTTACAATATCCAAGCTTTAAATATTTCTCTGATATATCCATGTCTGTACTTTCTTCTTCAGATCTGAAAATTCAAAGCCCACAAAGCGTTACTATCAGCCCAAATTGATAGCGAGTGGTAGACCACCAGCATCAAAGCCACAAGAGACCAGTACGACTCAGTCTGATGCGGGCACCATGGCAACAGCTACAGCTGCAGCTGCTGCTGCTGTGGCTGCTACAGTACCCCTCCTCAAGGTAAAAGAGGAAGAAATATATTTGACATGACTTGAGCATTGATGTGCAGATTGTGGGGATGCTTCTGTTTTATAATCAACTTCATGAACATTGTAAGGATCGCAGTGAACTTTATCACAGCTTGACCATTGATTTAGCACATACAAGTTATGTATGTATGAAAGAAAGCTTACCCACAGAGATTTTACATTGCATGGAAAATAGTTTTTCCATCCTCAATGGAGTATTGCAATTTTGAAAAATCAGGATCTACTCAAATTATGGATTGGTCATTGCTATCAACAACGATCAATCAACTTAAAGTATCTCCCATAGGGATGCCAGTTTGTAAACAAATAACCTTATTTCACTAGTTTTGTTGTTTATAATTATCTGCAAGAAGTGGTTCTCCGTAATATTTGATTCGAACTTCATAAACTGTATTTAAGTTATTACAATGCTGTGTGATGGGAATATGCAGTACACTAAAAAACAATGAAAAGTATACTCCGAAGTATGCAAATATGCTTTATAGCTTTAAAGTAATATCAGAATTCATATATAACAAATTTTCAAAGTCTATATGTGAAAGAAAAAGAATTATTGTATGTTTTGTACTCTATGCAGTTTTGAGCATGGTAGAACTTCACCTGACAAATCAAATTGCATTTATTTTCCTTTTTTCTCAATTGTTGTATCTAGACCCAGAGTGATTTGGAATCCAAAATGAACCATATCATGGAGAAACTATCAGTCCTAGAGCATGTGGGTCATGGTCCTCCTCCCCCACCCCCCTGGGTATATCCCATGGGTCAGGGGTGGGGCGGTGGAGGCTATGATGCCCGACATGACTTGGGGGAGATGACGCAGCGAAGGTTGCGTGAGCTTGAAGAATTGCAGAGACAACAGGGAGAAATGCAGGTATGTTGAAAGTAAGCCTGAGTCATATCGAATATTTCATAATCCGGGATTCGACGGCTTTGATCCGGTCGAATACCGGTGCATCGATAAATGATGGGCGGTGAAAACAGAGTTGCACACAGTTGCACGCAGTGCATGCACCATGCACCGGTGACCGGTCCGCTGGCATCGCGGGCATATGTATGGGGCTCTCGCTGCTCGACATTAACGATAGCCCGCTAGCCAATGGCTAGTAAAAATAAGTTTATAGTCCGTATGGCTAGCCAAAATATCACTCTAGTGTCGCACAAAGTGATGCTCATTGTCGACATATCCGACAATGATTCAAATTCAAAGAATTAATAATCTTACTTTGTCTTTGGAGAGCTGAATGGAACACGTTTGTTCGATGCAAAAAAAAAAACAATACGAAATAAACTTTTTGTCGCTCATGACTTCATTCAGCTTCAGATCATTTCCAAGAAGTAATTGCCAATTTGATGAGAGTGTGATATAGTTATTGCGAAGTTGGAACACTCGTACTCATGCCCGTATTTATCATGTTCAATTATACAATTGTCAAATTGACAATGCAGAGAGAGTGCAAGAATATTATCGTAAACTTCAGTTCGTAACGACAAAACGATTTTTCCATAGAGAAAGCACAGGTAAAGCGCGACGTCCTCCGCGAGCGAATTAGCGAAAGTTAGCCAACAGTTTGAAGTCGCCTTCACGTTCTCTGCTAGTATATATGCTGTACGTTACAGAGTTTCTTTTTTTATTTGCTTTTTTCATGGTGGCTACGGTAGTCAAAAATCTGGCGGACTACAATTCGATGCACCGGTTTTGCCAAAACGAAATCGGGATTCGATGTTTTCGATCGAACACCGGCTAACCAATCGATTCGACTCAGGCTTAGTTGAGAGGCGGGATACATCTTTGTTTGAGAAGAGTTCTGTTCACTAGATGTACCGGTACATTCTGTATATGGTTTGATACATGTGAACCATGTCCAGGAATTATTATTCTCAAGTTTTTTTGACCCATACTGGAATTTCGAATAACCCTAACTCTACTATCCTTTACAGGAGAGGGGGTACCTTCTGCTGCCTAGGTCTTGGTGGCGGGGTCATTGTAATATATAGTGAGATCCATCAACACCTTTGTTGTACTCATCAAAATTTGTCTTGTGGATAATTATTTAACTGAAAAAAGGGCAGGTACTATGTTATTTGATGCCAGACTTATTGCATTTTTTTTCTTCAAAACATGATATACAGTTAAAATCAAAGTGTAATTTTCTTCATTAACAAATAATTATGTCTTGCTTGATTTCCAGATGGAATTAAGAGCCTTATCCCAAAGAAATACAGACAGAGATGAAGAAGTATCAAACAGAGTTCCTCCTCAGAGCGCTCACACCTTCTCAGACCATCTATTATCACCAGGAGCCACTCAAGCCAAACCAAAGGAGCCCAGACCTGATAATGAACTCCTTCAAAAGACAGTGGAGGGAACATCTCAGAACAGACAGTTAGGTACAGACTCAAAGACTACATCACAGTCAAAAACACCAAAGGTCTCCCTTGACAAGCGGGACAGTGGAGAGCCTGCAAAGCCTGAGAAACATGTGAAGTATACACCAGCAGTAACCATCCATCGCCTCCCTCAGGGTCAAGCGTCCAGTGGCGGTCAGCAGAGGTCAGTGAATCAAGGGGGTGTCAGGGAGCATCATGGCACCCAGACCTCACCCCTGGAGACTCCTGCACCAAGGAGGCATGCACCAAGACCTCATTCCAAGGAGAATAGGGCGACAGGAATGTCACAGCTAGGTGAGCTCACTTAGGATTCTTAAAAAAAAAATAATTAAATCCTGTTAAATAAGATATAATTTGGTATAACCCCTCTTCTCCATCGACCTAAGCCTGAGTTATTTTGGGCTCAATATTCAATGTATTAAAAGCCACATAAGTAGCCTACAGAACGTTTGATGAGAATCCATTACTTGATTGTAACTTTGAATCTTATGGACAATGTGTTAAAATCTGTCAAGTTGAATTGATTTCAAAGATACTGGGGCTCCTGCACAAAAAACTGTCAACACTCTAATTTTGCCAACATCCCATTAGGATTAACATGTGCATTATTGGGATGTCAGCAAAATTCAATTTACTATAGTTCTTGCAACATGTCCCTCACTCCATTCTTATGACTGTAACACTCTGATATGTTCTTTGATATGTTAAGTATAACCTCATCGTGCATGAGTCTTGTGTGGCAGAGCTTTAGAAGGTAGTAATTTGTTGAACTTCATCAGAGGTTCATATGATTTCATTCCAGGATGCAAGTAAGCCCTCTCTTGTCATACTACACAACAGTTTCTAAGCTAACCATGTCATGATAATTTTATGGTTCTCAATCTTAAGAGTATACAATGTATATACTTTACGATTGCCGGACACTAATTGATAAATTGCTGTAGTGCAGGAGTTCGGGAAAAAAAGGATGTGAAGTAATCAAAATCAAGTGGAAATATCCTGGTTACAGATATGACCAATGGATTTAATGTTATCTGCTTTTGCATGAATAGTTTCTGAGAAATTCTGATGATCACATGTGTTCATAGGTTCCAAAATAAAAAAAGTCTGTGTATCAGCAGATTTGATGTGTAAAACAATACCCCTTATGAAATGCAAGGGTTGTGAATATTTGATATGATATTATTACATTCTATTACACCTGTGTGCAGTAATGTGATGGCATGTTTTTAATTATGTCTCTTTTGCTGTGTCTGTACATGTATCTCTCTCTCTCTCTCTCTCTCTCTCTCGGTGTCCCTCTTCTTTCTATGCTTCTCTTCTCAGTCTCTCTTTCTTGCAGTCTCTTATTTTCTTATCAATATTGTTTAGTTATCCTATCATTCTGTAAACCTAGAGCCAGGACTACATATATATCACTTCTTTTAGAATAAAAAAAAATATAGAAATAAGATTAATGATGCAAACCAAAGATATACTTTTATTGTAATCCCTTTTATGAAATTGAGTATTTGACATATATCTATTCACAATGAGACTGACAATGGACCAAATAAAAAAATTACATTATTGTATCCTAAATGACCAAGATTTTGTCTATCAGTGGTCGGCTTGGCGTCAGTCTGGCAAAGTGTCTGGCAATCATCTATGATTTCAGAATTTGTATAAAGTGCTAGATCAAAATGAGCAATATTCTTGTTTATTGTAACATCAGGGAGGGGACTTCTGGAGGAGATCCTGTCAAGTCATGATGAGGATGAGAGGACCAGAGACCTCCGACAACAAGTCCAGACCAATCATCTGTCGGCACTGAATATCAACTCATCTAATTCAAGGTATGTTTAATCTGTGAGTGTATGCATACCTGCCAACTGTCCCTATTTAACAGGGACAATCCTGATTTTTGGTAAAAGAAAGAGCCACTTCTACCACTGTGTCCCTATTTTTGCAAAAATCTGTCTGTAGTTAGGCCAAAAAAAAAAAAAATTGTTGTATTGGCGTAACGGGTCACTGAAAAATAGGGTAGGTAGGTCGGGATTTTTTTTTTTTTTTTTTTTTTTTTTTTTTTTTTTTTTACGACAGTATAGTACATAATACACGCAGCTAGTTCTGTCCGCAACACTTCCGGCAGCACGATACGCGATATCGATAGCCAAAAAAAAAAAAAAAGACCTAGCGCCAATATAACAATTTTTTTTTTTTTTTGGCCTTATGTATAGGAAACTCAGAAATATGCCATTTTCAGCTTCTTCCTTGTCATTTGTCGCTATTTCTTGGGCTTCAGGGTTGGCAGGTCTGTGTGTGGTGTATGCAGGGCTCTTCACTTATTTTTTTCCAGGGGGTCATCTTGTACCAGACCCCCATTGATACAGTTTGACATTTTGGGGGTCAAGGGTTCTATGAGAGGGTCTAGACCCATGTTAGTGTGGAGCCCTTGGTGCGTGTGTGAAGCAGGATGATTCAGTTGATTGGTGAAATGTAGCCCTTACAAGAGGTCCTGTTCCAGTGCTTATGCCATACTTGTTTCTCATATAGAATCAAGTCTAGGACCTGTTATTATAAAGGAATGATTTGTACATAGTTTGTACATCCCATTTCCCAAGTCTTGTTGATACTGCCCTGGGGAGCGTTTCATCAAGAGTTTTGTCAGTGATTTTTACCGACAACTGTTATAAGCTACTGAAATCCTTGCATCTGATTGGCTGAGAGCAAATTTGTCAGTAAAAGTCACTGAAAAAAATGCTTGATGAAATGCTCCCCAGGACTTTCGATCAAGTGGTTCACATGATCAGTGACTAGTTGTGGTACTAACATTCTTTGGCAACACATTGATTTTTCCATATTTGTCCTTCATACACAGTCTAAGGGAAACGGGAACATGGAAGGATGCATTAATCTAATTTGATTGCTCATCTACCATACCCATTTTGCATGCATGTGAATGAAGGTAGAAATGCCTCCCCTACCGTGGGAATATGCATACAGTGTCTGCAGGCTTGAAAATTAATGACCAGGATAATCATAATGATGACTTTATTGAAAGTACTCAGAAAAAGTAGTACATGTTATTTAAAAGCACCTATAGATGGAGGTACAGAAATATCAGAGCAATGGGTTCATATCAAATTAGCCCATCAGAGTTGTGGTATTGTGCTAGAAAAGGGCATTTCATTGGTTAACATGATTCCTCACACTGAATTTAAAGTATTGTGTATAAGTTCTTCGAGAAAACTGATGAGTTTTCTGACTTATGGTGCTTTATAGTGTATCTGGTTTCGACACCTCTTGCAAAATGCTGGATAAAAAATTATTTGCAACTCTTCATTTTATCATTACAGGATGTCACTGTTTTGATCATTGAATGTGAGATGTATCCTCAAAAGAGAACCTGAGAATATTACCATTGAAATGTTTTTTTAGATGTTCCTCAGATTGATTTGAACACTGGTCAAATGGTCATATGTTTCATAATTAGGAATGGTAGTCATATTGTTAAGAGTGGCTGTGTGTACGTAGTGTATAAGAATGTGATTGTATAGGGATCAGTGTTGTATTCGAGGCCGGCACTTCCGAGTCACGAGGCCAATGAAAAATGATACCTTCCATTGGTTTTGTACACGGTGCCTCGGTCGGTCCGAGGCCAAGGACAAGGCCACTAAATTATGGCCTAGGCTTGCCTTGAATACAACACTGACAGGGATACCCATAATCACTTAACCCTTGGTGCAGAATGCAAGATGCATCTGTAGAATGATACTTTTTCTAACCTATTCATATAATGCTATACGGTGGACTAAGATTACCATTGTATATGTCTTCATTAAAAAAAACAATATATTTGCTTAGTAAACGAAGAAGCTTGACTGGGGAGGAATTTTTAATTTGTAAACAAATCTTTCGGCATATTACTCCCAGTGTATGCTCGATCTGTAATGAAAAACACAAGTCAGAAAAAATTGGAACCAGCGGGATTCGAACCTGTCATCTACTGCTTGCCGGGCAGCGACTTAACCACCAGGCTATTCTGGTTCACGGCCAAGTCACGATGAACTAGAATCAAATACCCAAGATCCTCTTCTTTCTGACTCATTAATATTCAAACGGTCCGCCGTAGACAATGGTTAGTAAACGAAGAAGCTTGACTGGGGAGGAATTTTTAATTTGTAAACAAATCTTTTGGCATATTAATAATAATATATTTGCTATAAATCCATCTCATCTTGCTGCTTGGATTCTATACCCTCTTGTTATTCCTTTGCACTTCATGACAATTTCATGAATGACAATTTCATGACAAATTATTTAGCAACACCTTGTAAAATGTTATGGTTTTATTTAATACCCATACTCGCTGACATTTCCCTTTCAAACTCATTTCTAATAAACCACTATCAATAACAGTGTGCCTCAATTTTCCATTCCCCAAACATCTTTATTTTCTTCCTCTGTTGTCATCTTTCCATCACTCTCTTCGTCTTTCTCCTATATTTGTTTATTTCTCTCTCTTAATTCTCTATTTTGCTGCATTTTCCATTTTCTGTCCCCTCTTTCATCTTGCTATGTCCTCTATTGTCACTTTCTCATCCCCCTCGTGCTTTTATTCCCATATTTTCCTCTTATTTCTTGATCCCTTCCATGTGGTGCACTGTCTTTATGGATTCCTCTCGTTCTCTCACTATCTCTCCCTCTTATTTCCTTTCGAACCCTGTCCTTCTCCCTCTAGTTTCCAATCTTATTCAACACTGGGATTACCCTCCTTGCATTCCATGCATTTATTGACACAATGTTGTATGGAAATGAGAGGTGAGGGATTTCTTTCTTCTCTAAGCAAGCAGAAAACTGTTTCCAACTCAAACAGTGACTGGAGAGAGACAGGTGGCAAACCCAAGAACCTGGCAAACCCTGATGAATTATGGATAGAGCTCCCTCAAGATGGGGTGACAATCTGTGGGATAGGATTAGGGACTTGGTTAAATTTAATGCAGCCTTCTCTCCCATGCATTAATGGGAGATTCTATGTGGGACACTTGTGTAACTCGAGCCCGGCCAGCGTTGTTTGCTTACTTAGATTTCCAGAATCTATGAATTTGCCTCTTGTCACATGCTCACAAGAGAGGGCAAGAGCGGGAGCAGAAAGGATAGAGGGTGAGTGGAGAGAGAGAGAGTCAGAGAGAAAGAGATGAAGAAGAAGGAGAGAGAGAGAAAGAGAGAGAGAGAGACATATATATTTTAGGTTAAGTTAAATATTTGTAACAAAGCAAGTGTTTTTTTTTCTTGATACATGTACCATAGAGTACTCTGTTTGTGTCCATTTTATTTGAAGTGACAGTTTTTGAGGTTTTCTCATGGGAAAAGGATGGATATTCTGGTAGAATCCCTGCCAGTTATTTTTGTTGAATAATTTGTAAAAAGAAACATGCTCTTTTTATTATGCCTGACTTTTATTTGCTAATATGTAGCAATAAACATAAGCAAACAACTGCCAGACATAAATATTTTCCATATTCCCTCCGTAATACATAAATTGAATATAGATGTAAATGAACTCTCTTTAGTTTTTAGAGCAGATGGACACTATGTTTTCAGAGTCCAATAGATTAAACTTAAGCATGTCACCAAACTCCTCTGTCTTATCAAGTCAGTTCTCTAAGAGGCAGGTTGAATTTCCTGCGATTGTAATCTCCCTGCCGAAGTTAGCAACCATTAAGGTATACTCTCAAGTCTTCTGAAATCACAATCCACTGTCGCCAATACTCTACCCAGCTTACAGAATTGCCAGTGGTAGACCAGGAGTATTCATTCCAGCTCTTTGTACGTATCATGAAATTTGTTATTGAATATATTTCAGCATTTTAGCACGTCAAGCTCCCCTAAAATCAGGTTACGGATTTTAATAAACAGCTAATGTTTCAGAAACAGGCTTTCCTTTCCCCCGCAAATCGAAAGGCAATGTCCTCAAATAGCATTCTGCATGTCTGCGCCAGGAAAAATGTATATATTGAATGTGACAGATAGAATACCGTTTCTGATATTGATCCATTTCCAGCGTCTTTTTTTCCCTGGCCGACCTGGTGGATATCTTGATTTCGTGATCGTCGTCAATCTCGAGTCACATCGCCTAGGGTATGAAACCAAAACCTGTACATTAATGCCGAGTAGTGAGTGAAAGCGGGCATTTTCTTTCTTTCTCCTTCTCTCTCCCTCTCTTTGTTTCTCCAACATGTTTATTGGTTTGGTTAGAAGAGTCAGTTTTTCTTTGGGCCATCGGTGATGATGACGCTTTCAGTATATCAGAAAGGTTATGTCCTGGCCTCTTTTTGTGCTGATATTGTGTGCCCAATTTATCTTGGGGTGATGGATGTATGCTAAGCTGATTGATATGAATCTAGGTTTGAAGGCAAAACAAAAATAGAGAAATGGAGAAACCATGTGTGAGGGATAATTCCCACTAATCTTCATTTCTCCATATAAAAAGGTTTCTTACTATTGATAGTTGGGTGTACAGTTATGTTATATAGTTCATGAATACAAAAATAGTTCTGCACAAAAATAAAGCAATAAGGAAACGGTAAGGAAGATGACATATCTTCCATGAACTCTTGTATTATCCCTGTAGAAATGTCTTGTATTTTGAGTGTCTAGATGAATTCTCTTCTATTCAAAAAGAGATTAATGTTGTTCATTTTCTCCTAATATAAAGATCTCCTATTCAGAATGTTAGAGGTATTTATGTAAAATTAGAACCTTACAAAACAGGTCTCGCCCCCCCCCCCCCCCCAATAAAGAGAGAAATTAAGAAACTGTGAGGCATACATGCGTGATATAACTTGTACAGTAAGAGTGATTCCATAAATTGTGTATACTATATGCCTACCAGTTGTAATGAGAAAATTGTGGCTAAAAGAAATTTTTTCAGGTTTCAACTGAGCAGATCGATGATGTAATAAAATTTGCACTTTTAAATACAGTGACTAAGCTTTTATAAGACCACTGTATTTAAAAAAACAAACATGTTTTGAGTATGAACTATAAAATAAATTGAATGAAAACTATTCATAGAATGGTTAGAATGTCCCTGTACAGTGAAACAAACAATTAAAAAAAATGATACAAAGCCCAAGGAATAATGCTAAAATTGAAGACTTAAAAAGTTTCAAACATTTCTGAGGGATAAATTTTCCCAATAAATGTGAAAGAATGTTTGCAAAAAATTCTGTTTTGCAAGGGTGTCTGCATTTAAATTATAAATGCATGTTTGTAGGCTATGAGGAATATTCAGTAAGATTGCAGATTGAATGATTTCTGCTTGAATCACATGGTTCAACATGTGGGTATTGTAGCGTAGAGACAGAAGACTAGTGCGTGGTATTACTGCCGCTCATCATGCTATCTCATTGGCATGCCTGAGTGACGTGACGTGACGCACCTTGAAAGCCGACCATCCAAGCAGAATTGATGGGGTATTTCGATCATGTGACACCGGCAGATCATGTGACGGTCCCCAGTACGGAGGTCATTACCTCATGGAGCGCATAGCTGCTGTCGTCTTTTCTTACATATCAATTAGTGTTGGGCTTGGGATGTTGGCTGGGAGGGCAACAATGACACTGAATACCAAGGATTCCAGGGTTAGATATCTGAAACCATGTTGATGTTTGGTTGTGGCTGATGATGATGTATGGTTGTATTGGGTACACACACACACATGGATACCCAGGTTTTATCTGGTTCACAAGTAGGCCAGGGGGTGTCTCTGTACATCAGACATTGGGAGGCATCCATTGGTGCTGCTGATGATGATGTATTGGACACATGTATGCCTTGATGCTATCTGGTTCACCACTAGGCCAGGGGTGTCTCTGTACGTCAGAAATTGGGAGGCATCCATTGGTGATGATGATGATGTATAGTTGTATTGGACACATGTATGCCTTGATGCTATCTGGTTCACCACTAGGCCAGGGGTGTCTCTGTACATCAGAAATTGGGAGGCATCCATTGGTGATGATGATGATGATGTATGGTTGTATAGTATTGGACACATGTATGCTTTGGTGCTATCTGGTTAACCACTAGGCCAGGGGGTGTCTCTGTACATCAGACATTGGGAGGCATCCATTGGTGCTGCTGATGATGTATAGTTGTATTGGACACATGTATGCCTTGGTGCTATCTGGTTCACCACTAGACCAGGGGTGTCTCTGTACATCAGGCTTTGGGAGGCATCCATTGGTGCTAATGATGATGTACGGTTGTATTGGGTATGGTCTGGTTCCACCTCTGTTTTATCTTGTAAAGGTACATGTGAGCCTATCATGTAAAGCATTTGACCAGAAAATAGATGTAGTTCTTAGGAAAAATGGCCTGCATATGACTTTATGCAATTCAGTGTAAAGTATTCTCAATACTGATTTTCATGTTAAGTTTATCATCTAGACATTCAGGGCCGGAACATACCGAGGACTGATTGTTTAATACTACTAGTCTCCTATGTTATTAAGGTATTGTGCTTTTATAAAATCCTTTAGCAATTTAGAAATTGCGACTTCTTGGCAAGCATTATTACTTTTATTTTAGTGTTTGGTAATGTGTAGATATATTAATAATAATAATAAAATATTCTTGTATAGCGCATATCACATTATGATATAACGTTCCTATGCGCTTCCAAAGGGTTTGGATATTATTACCCTGGCTTTAGCTCCGGCAGCCGTAATTAGCGCACAGTAGATTTCAAGGAATAAATCCTGCCAGGTACCCATTTAACACCTGGGCGGAGAGTGGCAAATGTGGATTAATGTCTTGCCAAAAGACGCTGGTGCCGGGCCGAGCTTCGAACCCTCAGCCCTTGGATTGAGAGTCAAGTGAATGAACCGCTATACCACGCCACTGCTGATGACATGCATATTGTCTGTTTGGAGCCAGAAGGGCGTGAATCTTTTATACAAAGTTAATGCCCTTCTGTCTACGAAACAGATGGTATGCATGTATGTATGCACAGGTTCCATGTGGTAATCACAAGGCCAGCTGCAATGATAGACTCGTAAACAAACTATTAGAAAGTTAAATAACACATGACGTCAGTGAGTATGACCGAGATCACACTTGCTTGATGGATACTAGTCTACTGGTGTGAACTGATATTTTGTATCACCATCATCAGCATTCATTAAGATTGTCTAATTTCATTGTTAGTTGTAGGATGCATGTTTAATTGTATGCTTTAAATAGTTTCCATTTGCACTGTACCTCCAGTCCTCCATCCACACGTATATGGACTAGGTTTTGGTATGACTGCTGATTATCTAGGTTAGGATGATGTAAGTGAATGACATAGACAATGTGTGAGTGAGAGAGAGAGAGAGAGAGAGAGAGAGAAAGGAAGGGGAGGGAGAGGGAGTGAGATAAAGAGAGAGAGAGAGAGAGGAATGGGGTGGAAGAGAGAGAGAGAGAGACACACACACAAACACACACACACCGACACACCCTCTCACGCAGGTATACTTGTGTGTCTTTCCGTTTGTTCTCTGTATTGTTCAAATAGCCACACAAGCAGCAAAAAAAGCCACACAAGCCTGACGGAATAAAGGCATCTATTGTGTTTGACTGTCCAATTAGTCACACAAGTATACCTCTGTATACACACAGACAGACAGACAGACAGACAGACAGACAGACAGACAGAGAGGAACCTGGAATGCCCAGTGACCAGAAGGTAGAGAGTGTTGGTGTCAAACTGGATCGCATCAGATGTTAGACTTTGATGATGGATGGAGATTGGAAAGAGATGGGGATCATTGTACCATTACTGGGTTGCTATCTCTTTCACTGACCTGGACTCCCTCTGCCCTACATTTATTCAATTTACCTTATTGCTTACAGAAGATTGTCTGTAATATCTTCTTCCTCTGCCATACTGGATATTGGTGCATACTAGGTACTTGGTGCTAAAGTCAAGTCAGATTTTATGTTGCTGCATGGGGAGGAGTCGAATATGATTTTAATTTCCTGGAGTCTTGTGAAGAGTATTAGCCAGAAGATGAAGTTTTAAGTAAATGACAATGGCTTTCTTTACTCAATTATTTAGATATACATGTCTGCTAATACTAGAAAACACACATTGCTGTAGAGCTTCTCCCTATTCCCTTTTCTGTAAGTTGTTACTTTGCGAATGTAGAGTATTTTGTATTGGTTTGATCTTAGATATTTCCCCTCTTATTTTATTGTTATGAGGGTTTCATTTATTAGATATCCCTTACAGATTTCCTCCCTAAATTTCTGTCACATGATGCATGATGATGCATGAATTTCTCTATAATCACCTCGAGAAGTATTTTAGACTTGAAGTTGGAATCATGTATTAAAAATACTTTTCTCTGCAAGCAAGTCAAACTCGACTCTTCACAGTTCATTAAATTCAATGGTTTACGATCCATTTGAGCTGTATGTAGTCGCATGGGAGTATGTTATTTTTATTGTTTACTATGAATTGTTATCTGCAGGGGGTGAATCATAATCAACTGCTCAGAAATCCCAGATGATAACTTTAGGAATCATCCTAAAGGGATTGATGGAAAGGAATATGTCTTCTACAAAATTGTTGATGAAATTTACCATGCTCGCGCAATGCTGCAGTTCCTTTTCATCCATAGCTAGGGGCTAATGAACGACGGTGAATACCCATTGTCTTTTAAGAACACATGAAACGTTGACTCCATATTCATCGGTCAGTAGGAAGTCTTTGGGGATGAAATAAGATGCAGGTTGGAGGGCATCCTCCATCATCCTGACATATGCAATGTCTCGTCTCCATTCCCGTTTTCTCCAAGAGCTTCCTCGATAGTCTTCGACAATACACCCACATCATGTTTTAAAAGTTTAGAATTTACTTTCTTGAGTTGAGAATGCTTGTATTAGCATTACTAATACTATGATTTTAAGGTTACCAAAATTTTGCTCTGTTGATTTCAGTCCAATGGAGGATGGGAGGTGGTTGGGTGGGGGACTTGACGAGAAATGCCTGGGTGGAAGATTAGTAGTTCTTGCGGTCAATAGAGGAAGAAGTTGGATTCAGGAGCGATTTGGCTTCTTCAGCCAAGAGCTCAGGATATCCGACAAGCAGGTTGGAGCTGATCTTTGAAGTATGAACGCGCCAAAAATAAGTTGCCCACGGGGTCAAGATAAGTTTCTGTGTCTGTTGCCATGACAACCATGAACACTATATGTTTAAAGACTCTGGAGAGAGGAATGTCTCATTGTCAGTGACATGGCTGACGGCAATCTGGAATACGAGCGGTCGTCTAGGATGTACCAGCCCCGCGGAGTTCTCCGGCTTAGTTTTCTGCAAGACGAGAGCTTGTTATTTCGCCCGGTTGATATTTTTCCTTAATGCGAGGCGGGACCATAATAGATGAGAGTACTCGAGAAACATCTGTTAAGGGAAAAATGACCCGGCAATCAACATCACGCTCGGGTTTCCTCTATTCAGAATCGATGTGGACAGCTGAGGAGTATGGTATTCGATGGTAGGATCGGTAGAAGTGCAACACCGCCGACGATATCGGATGTTGAGATGGAAGAACGTTCCACTCGGGACATTCAATCTCGATACCGGGTGATGGAATATCGCTTTTAAAATCGCGCCACTTTTCGTTCAATTCTCTCCTCTTTTCGAGGGTAGGTTTAAGAGAAAGTTTTTAGAAATACTATCGTTGCTGCGCGTATAACTCGAGTCTCGAATCAGAGGCACCTCGATGTAAACCAATAGCGTGCTCCTGTCAGTCTACATCACAAAGTAATTGGTGTGGGATGAAAGCAGTATTGATTTACGCCGCGTGCGGATACGAAACCGCTCATAATTTCGATAAAAACAGCATCGAGAAAACAAGCGTCATATTGGTTTGCAAAGGCGAATGGTTTCAAATGTAGCGCGAGGTTCTCTCAGAGGATTAGTGGCGGAGAATTGGCGGGAGTTTGGTTTCGTCACTTGCCCCACGAGATGCAAGCTAAGCCGGGCGCGAGAGAAACGATTCTTGGATTAAACAAGAAAGAAGATTTGAGGCCCCCTCTATAATCTGAAACCCCAAAAAGTGGTTTGAACCATCCCGGCAGATGCAAGTAAAGTGAAAACCTAGAATCAGAGCGTGAAGTAAAGTAATGCTTTCCTTGATTCTCTCCTGGTCGTCTCGCCTTTCCTTTCTACCTTTCTCTCTCTCATTCCCTCATCCCATCATGTAGTCGGAGAGGAGGAAACTGATTGGGGAAACTCGACGCGGTTTGCCAGACATCTCACGAGTCGTCGTCATTCGATGCTGGCAAACATGACATTTGAGACGGGCAAACTTTCCCGCGCTCTCCGATCTCCCCGCCAAACTCCAAAATATTCAGCCGCGGATGCACATCCATTTGTAAGCCGACACTCCACAGTATCCAATACAACTCTGCTTTTGTGGATTGCCTCGCGAAATCCCTAATGTCCGACTTCTAAATCTTGCCCTTTCAGATGGCGTCCACCTTTCCTTATCTCCCTCTCCATCCCATTCCCCACTCTCTCTTTCTCACTCTAAGTTCATATCACTCTTTTACACTTTTATGTGTTTAATGCTGAATGACAGGGTTATCTCCCTTTCTAACTTTGCAGGATGTCTTTAAGAAATCTTCATTCCAAGAATATTTGTAATTCGACTTTGTTTACGCGATTCGTTAGTGTAGCATTATGCTCTAAAATTTCGCATTCCGGCATTGGAACATCTTCCAAAAGAATTTGGCGCCACCATTCATTATAGAGTATAATGCACTTTATTGTATTGGTTAAACATAGAATTTTCTTTGAACTTTAACGTTGAAGTTTGGGGAAGATGAATGTACAGTTAATGCACTGGGAGAAGGATTTGGATATATATTTTTTTGCAAATATACATGTAGTTTAGACATTTAGTGAGCACTTACGAGTTGAAGTTTTTGTGCTAAATTTCATCTTGCCGATTTTGATATTTTTGCTTGAAATTTAAAACACAATTCTTTTTGTATATGACTGTGGCATACTCTTGATCTCAAAACAAAATAAAGTAAACCCCGCCATCAACGCAGCGACAACAACACACAAACAAAAGATAGATATACGGGAAGCTGCCATGGAGGTCTCCTATCATTAAGTCTACATTTAATTACTTAGCGTGTTTTGCGGATATTGTCGTAAATGGTCGACAAAAGCTTGCGACAACTTAAAACATGTGTGACCGTTGCATTATATAAAAACAGATAAAAATACTCACAGAATAGGAGTATGAGAAAATATAATCTCAACCATGAAGAATCTAACCCCCCCCCCCCCCTTCCGCCTCCCCTCCAGCTTTTCCATCGGAGAAGCTTCCAACCACACCGCCACGGCCAACCTTTCGTCTCAGGTAGATGGATGAGGCCATTACCAGATAGTGATAAGACACCTGAGGGGGGAGTTATGTGCCAATTGCAGTGCTTCATCATCACTTGACAGTCGAATTATAACGGCTTGGTGATGCGAGTGACCCCAATACACACTCTCCCCGTAACCGCCAGGGGCCATGTCGCCATTACTACGTCCCTCCTATACTATTCTGACATATAAACATGTAGAAAAATAGCACTCTTTTTCACTCTTCCTTAACTATTTTCATTCTTCCATTGTTCGTTGTGTATGTTTTTTTCTTCTGCAACATCATTGTTTACATTTCCTTTCATTTTTTTTTTGGAATTAGAAAGTGTCCTACATGTAGAAACCGCTGGACCAAGCGTCTTTATCTGTACTGAAAGGATACAAAAATGATGGAAAATTAATCATCTTCTTAAATTTCCGAAAATTTTGAAGGGGAGATTAACAGAAAAGAAGACTTACTTGTGTTTATACGAAAGTGTATTTTTCTTCGCTAGTTTATTGTTCGATAAAATGGATTTTAAAGCAGATTGTGAATTCATCCGGAGATGGACGAGTGGGTGAAGCCATATGAGCTGGTTAGAAAAGGGAAAACCCCTGTCGTTCCCACATTTATCACGATTGATAGCATTTAGGGGAAAAAATTATTGTGGTATTACTACTTGTCCACGAAGAATGTTAATCAATAAATCTGAATCCTTTTCCTCGCTTTGGAATCTTCGGTTACTCGTGGCAGTCATTAACCTGTTACTAAGACGTAGTTACTGCATCAGCAGTATTTGGGGTATTCTACCTTAACATATGATATCAGATTATGCGCCTGTTTTTTTTTTTAAAGTGCAAGCGATAAAAATTGAATTTTAACCCCCCCCCCCCCCAAAAAAAAAAAGAAAAAAAAAAGAAGGATTTTGCAATTTTGTCATTTTGCAAGGCATACAGACCTCGACATTAGCCAAACTTGCCTGCAAATGGTGATACGAAGAATAATATTTTTGTCTTTTTTTGTGCGGGGTTCGGCGGCCAATCAAATATTCCATTTCTAATGCTTTCACCAGGTTTCAGTTTTGTTGATATGCTTGTAGGGCTAATTGTCGATGTACAAAGCATATTTATTGTAGTAAAAGTCCAGTGTCATTTTCACAAAGTATGCACATCAGTTATGCTCATTGTTGATATTCTTTCATGCGTTTGAATTTGAGGAATGGAATAATTGTATATCATTCCTACCCCACCAAAACAGTAAAAATAAATATTTAAAGCAAAATACAAAATAGTAATTCAGTTGGGATATATAGGAAAAGATGGATAATGATATAAGATATAGAGAGGCCTGCCGAGAAAACCGGAATTCAGTTGATCAAATATTTGCTGTTGTTGATATTGTTGCATTGATATATTACTATATTATTGGGTCAAAGGGAACATGTATGTTTGTTGGGTGAAGCATTTCCCAATATCGGGTAAAATTCTACCCATCTTGTTTTAGAGTGTATGTGAAAGCTTTTATTGATAATGTCTTCAAATAGACCTGAAAAATGTATAAAAGATACTGAATATATAAAAACAGTATGTATACAGTCTTGTCATGCAGATTATGATACAAATCAAAATGATGTTTTGGCGACATTTTTGAAGTAATGAAAAATTACGATTGACATGAAAATAGAAGTAGACAGACATGCAATATTTTCGAATACTATAGTTCATCTGTAGATGATTAAATGTCATGAGAATGAAAATTCTTGAATTGACGTGAATGTTTCTTTTAAATCATCATGGCCTGAAATGTCATGCATGTTATTTGTTTTTCTCGTATAATATCCCAGACATGCCAACATTTTGGAAACAGAGCCGAATCATGTACGGATAGCCAATATAAATGTCGGTGAAAGGAAATCGAAATCTCCGATATATGTTTTCCTCTTTATGAACAGCGTCTGACAGAGTTGCACCGTTTTTTGTGACACAATTCATTCTGTATATAAGATATTCGTGATGTTGCTTTTTTATAGCTAAGATGTCCTTATTCTAAATACTAAATATATCATATTTTGTGTATATATATATATATTTTTTTTTCTTCTTCAATAATCTGACTGGTTCGTTGAATTCAACGCAGTGAACATCGTTAAACCCATTATCTTGGGTAGATGTAGAACTATGATTTCACTTTGCATAAACATTAGCCGTCGTTTCTTCGTAGACACCCAAAGAGGATGACTGAACAATATAAACCCCATTCCGTTATCGTTAAAAATGTCCTTTTATAAGTACTAAATATTTCATATTCACTTTAAGTATTTTTAAAAACCTGACTGGTTCCTTGAATTCAACTCAGGCAACATCAATATACCCATTATCTTGGGTAGATGTGGAACTATTATCGCATTTTGCATGAACACTAGCCGTCGTTTCTTTGTAGACACCCTAAGAGGATGACTGAATAAACAAACCGAACCCCATCCGGCATGCAAGGAACTAGATTTCCGATATGAACGTTCTATTCTAGGCTATATGCAAACATAGATTTTAGAGGGTCTCTTTTGCAGTAATTTGCGTCTTGAATGATTCTGATTATAATGTAAATATCCCAATAATTCCATATTTCAAAATAATGACCCTTTTTTTAAAGACTATAGCAGAGTTGTATGATCATTGGTGATCTCCAACTCGTTTAATAATTCAGATTAGGTTATCCAGTACAAAGTGGAGCCTGATTTTTGAATGCTCAGGTTATCAGTTGTGAGGTGGATCTTAATCGCCAATGGTCATGTATCAGTTCCGAGATGGACCGTGATTAGTGGATAACCGGGTTCCGTTGCAAGATGGACCTTCTTGGCGCATGTTATTTGGTTGCGATGTACTTGCTAGCAGACCTTATATCGGCGAATGTTGGAGAGTTGTCTCTTAACCACGGTAATGTGTTGTGCCACGAGACCCTTGCAGGGAGGATCTTTGGGTCTCAGCGGGGTCTTGATGGATGTCTTGTTTTCTAGTGAGGATGTCGTGTTTTACCTTATGACATTGCATTTCCTTTTTACATCCTGTCCCTGCGGACCAGTCTGATAACAAGAGACCGTGGGCGTATATATCATTATCGAGTTGCGGCCATCATTAACAACGACTTCTTTCTGTCTCTCTGTCCCTCTCTCTATATCCCTCTCTCTTTATCCCTCTCTCTTTATCCCTCTCTCTTTATCCCTCTCTCTTTATCCCTCTCTCTTTATCCCTCTCTCTTTATCCCTTTCCCTCTCTCTTTATCCCTTTCCCTTTATCCCTCTCTCTTTATCCCTTTCCCTTTATCCCTCTCTCTTTATCCCTTTCCCTATCTCTTAACCTTTCTTCTTGTTTTTTAGCAATAGATCATTGCACCCTTCCGGAGTCCCAATGCCGTTTCTTGCATGCTTTGCATGCTATGAACAAACTCGCTCCCCACCGGCCTTTTCGTGTATAAAGATAAGATGTTCATCTTGAGGGTATTTTTCAGCAAGAAGAAAGCATTGCCCCTTCTTTGAGTCCTTGTGCCAAAAAGTAAACAGTGATGGGTCCTTAGGCAGACCCTAGCATCTTGCTCTCCAAACAGCGTCACCCAGACGCTGCCTGCAGCATCATGGCCTTCGTCACCACTTCATGGACCAACTTAAAGGGTGTATTGCTTTTGAATATGAAAAGAAGTGTCACCTTCATAAATAGGATTCATACCCAGCTATGATTGATCGTCTTGATAGGATAGGAGACATTGTATCCCCTTTTAAACATACCTATATCATGATTCATTCAATAATAGTTTTGAGGTTTTGTATATTATATGCTTGACATGATAAAAGCCTGTCAGATAGATAGACAGGAGGTCACAAATGTCCTCTGCACTCTCGAAACACTACTCAGGCGTACCATCTTCGCCATTCCCCCATGCCGCCCAGAGCCACTAATTAAGCGTCTTGTGCACAGGCTGCTTCTGCCCCTAATCAGTGTCAGCATCTTCTTCATCGGTGCTGACATCCTCCCCTTGGGCGTTGTGTCGCATCCCGAGCCAGCCAACGCCTGTCTCCTCCAAAAGCCCGCATAGGAGATGGATAGACAGTGCCCAGAGGGGAAAACCCCCTCTCCAAAATTTTCAGCAAAGGAGCCTCCGATCAACAATTAGTCTGTGAGCCAGACACGAGATGTTGTTATTGATCATAGATGTGCCATTTATTTCCTACTCTTAAAGAATTTGTTGTTGTGTAAAGATATTTTTAAAAGAACTGTTTGTGAAATTGCTCATTCAATGATGTCGTTAACATTATATCATTTTACTACAAGAAGTGATTTGTTCAGTTCAGGAAAAATAAAAGCCACATCATTGTTGTAGACTAGTTTCTCGTTGCGTCTAACTGATAGGCGAACGTCTATCTCGGCCACAAGATCGCACCTTGCCAAGGGAATTGGTTGTTATTCTTTAGTACAAGCTTTGCAGTGACTGGTGAATACTTGATGATACCCTGTGGCAGCCCGCCTGTCAATAACTTCCAATTGTTCCCCAATGCCCACAGTTCAGACGCCATTTTGCAACGAGCTAAGCTGTTATGTTGAGTTTAAAGCTACAGTGTTAGTAATCAGAATTATACTTGTAATATGAATATACTAATAATATACTTATAATTATGTATGCAGTTGAAATAGAGTTATGTTACAAATTAAGAGACAAGAAACATAATATGGATTGCTATGAAATTGACATTATAGAAGTAATGATTTTATTTTATATTTTAAATTGATTAACCTTTCTCTCGCGACGAAAAGCGATATTATTTAGGAAGAGTCACATGAAGATTAAACATTTCGCTTGTTTATTAGAGGCGTTAGATACAACTTTCTGTGGATAAAACAGGTCGATTGTTGCCGACCTTTATTACTATATAAACTTGAGGACGTCACGTCAACAGCATGAATATTATTTCTATTTTCTCGTTTCAGTGTTATAAATGGGAGGAAATATCAGATAGCTATAGGCTGGGATGTATATGATCTGGCTCAGTGAATAATATTAAGCACAGTCTGAGCACTGTTGATGCAAGCAAATTTATTCATTCGAATTAATGCCCGAGGTAAGAACAAGAGACGATTTGTCTTGGAATATATAGGATGCTATTCAATGAATAATAAAAGCATCAAATCAGCTCGTGTCGGCTTAGTGTAAGCCGGCCAGTTATCGTTCCAGTGGGATGAGGGAGGGGATGTTTCACATGATTGTTGTTTTGATAGATTTAACTCCTCACCCTCAAATTTATTCGAGTTCAATTTTGTTTAGATAGGAGTCATATAATAATCATCATATAATTTTTTTACAATTGTGAGTGACATTCTTGTAAGTCTCCTAGAAGACTTTTCAGTTATTCTGACCCTAAAGTCATTCGAATCGGAAATTTGAAAGTAGTATTAATAAAAGCATTAATTGCATGTGTAAGGATGATGGTACATGTGACTTCCAAGGGGAGACAGTGCTTTTTCCCTAGTTTGCTATGGTGAGACATGTGATTTTCTGGCAATTAGGGTTTTAGAAATGAAGTATACGTTAGCGAATATTTTGAAAAAAATCAACCTACAGGCAATTTCGATAGCCTTATGAATCACCTGTTGGAATGTGCAAGCATTACGATGACGTTATTATCACACCGTTCGAACAAAATTTCTGCAGACAAATATAATGTGGCATTAAAAATGCCCTTGAGTTGATTTCCTTAAAAAATCTTTGAGGTCTTTTCATATTGCCTTGTTCATCTTATCGAGGAACAAAATTAACATTAATGAATTGATCAAAACAGAAATAAGAATCATCAGTTAAAAAAGTAATTATCAGTTAAAAAGTAATTTGCAAGGATTGCAGGCCATATCATGGAAAGGAAAGGATCTTATCGGTACTTAAACTTACATTCAGCATGTTCAGTGTAGATTTATTGTGCCTTTTATGATTCATTTTTCTCATGTTAAAAGTTATGATTGTACACTTTTAAAGAAGAATGATATCGTTTTACCGAGTAATACATTTTCGTAACGATAATTATTCCCAATAGCATATCATGTGATGACGGCTGTGGCGCCTTCGAAGGAAAAAAAAAAGGATTGTATGAATGCTAGAATTGACATTGATGTAATGCTTCAGTCAGCGATCATGTTTATGGGAAATATATCCCGTCTGCGTCATGACGGAGGAAAAGCTGTATCTGTCATGTTCTTGTAATAAATACCAACATTCACTGTCACGTGGTGCTATCATAATGCGCGCGCCAATAATAATTTCGGCGTCCATGGGACATGGTGATTGTCTAGCATATCTGCAGATAGACGTTACGTGTATGTGAGGAAAAGATAAAACACAACAGTACTGGGTGTTGAGATAAAATTGAATTGAAAATACATTAAAAAAGAAAATATTTAACTGTACGTTTTCTGAATCAACAGTCTTTTTTATTCTCGGTATTTTCAGGGAACTATTTCAGGCATAATCGTTTGATATCACCACCCTTTCACTTCTTATATCAACAATATATATCATCATCATTCTTACTTTAATTCGTAACAATTTAATACAGTAGAATATTTGAGATTTCTTGACTGATTATTGCATGAAAAATAGGGCTGAGGTGTAATAATATTCGTTTTTACGTCAAGCGAATCACACAATGAAAATGCATGCAATATGGTCACGACCATTTGAATTGCCAGTAGCTCAATTGCGCATGAGCCAGCTGCTCTTTCTCTCTCCAACCCACACATACTCTACTGTCCAGATTAGAACTGTCGTTGATATGGGATTACGTGGGCGAGACTTGTATACAATTGAAACAAAGTGCGGTACCTATTTCATGTTCTAAATGTTTCAAGCCCATGAACTAGGTCGCCTTGAATTAGAGATATTCCCTTCTGTGAAGTAAAACAAGCGCATATAAGTTCAAACGTCAGCAAAGTTTAACTACAAACCATTTCAGTATACTAGCGGATGGAGCAGGTTTGTATGGCATTATGCATGTTAAGATGATAATCAGAACAGTCATGATATTATTATTATTATTATCTCTAGAGGTGTTGTGGTCTCGTGGATAAGTCTGTGAACCACAAGGTACGGGGTTAGAAAATGGTTGATTTAGAATGATAAGAAAAATAATGTAAAGATCTTCAGTGCAGCCGCAGCTGTCTGTGTTTAATGAACTTTAAAGAAAAAAACAAATTGTCAATAATTATTGTTGCGTATACTATTTATTACATGCATTGTGTTGTGCCTCTGGTTGTTCATAATGATCATATTCAAGGCCTTCCACTCCATTATATTTTGATTGCATAACATCAATATGCTCAAATGTCGACGCGGCGCATTATACCATGAAAAATAATAACGCACGCGATGATGGCGATGATGATAAGTGCTATCTTTGGTAGATCGCAACTCATTGAGTAAACGAATCCCTTCCACATAGTCATAACATCGATTGAATTGCACTGAATCATGTCGAGCTATTCGAAGTGATTACCGATCATTGTCTGTGGTAAATGAAAAAGCGCCTATATTGGGTTGCCCAAGCAAGATATATTACACAACGAGTTGATATTGAAACTCGGTTCGGTGCCGCCGCGAAACGGCGGGCAATCATTGTGATTTAAAGGAAAAATCCGTTTTTGTTGTGGGACAAAGCTAGATAAATTTGTGATCAATTTTAGACTTATAAGAGGAAAAATATATTGCTTTCCTAAATACCAATCCCCTCCTTTCTGTACGATTTTGCTGTTTAAGGAAGTTTGACCCCCCCCCCCCAAAAAAAAAAGGGATTAAAAAAACCACATTAATCAACTTTACAATGTATACAGTGAAGACAAGTTGGATTTAAATTTGTTTAATTCTAAAAATTGTTTTTGGTAAAAAAATTATTTATAAGCACTCCAAAAAATATATTTTAACATTATCTGTTTGGAAAGTTTGAGAAGTCGGTTAATGGGCTGATAAAGATAAACCATGGTGAATAAGCCACAATCAAAAACTAGTTCACAGTATCAAATCACATGACGTTTGACGATATCTGACATGATTCATTCTCGTCTGTGTCTTGGTTGTGGGGAATATCCTAGTACTGCTAATACGAAATGTAACTTTAACGGTGTACGATGTTGTAAGAAATGCCCCGGGATCTATTCCGATGTGATGCCATGAAAGTCACCGAGGGGATACGGAAAACGGCACCTGCCTGGCGCCCCGATAGAGCAAGCGGCAGCACCATCACTCTACTCTTCTTAAAATCAAGGGGTATGAACAGTATTCGAAAGACTTTGTAGAGGGGTGTTCGCCATATTGGATTTGATGTATGTGTATATAAGTCAGGCACTATGTAAATCATCAATCAGTGATTGCGGCGTCGATGGTCGTCTGTGTGGCTAAAGTCGGTGCCCATTAGGAAAAAAAGATTATGGTACTAGTTGCTGTATAGTAAATTATAATGGAATCCAATCTAGAACTTGAACAGTATGACCCCTTAACTGCGAGATAGATTATTAGTAAAGACTAGATGGGAAATATTCATATTGCCCATTTCTGTCAGTAACCGATGTGACTATTTGAGGACAATAATGCGCAACAAGACACGACTGTCACTTGTATTTTCTGAATATTTTCCATGTTTAGTGAGAACGCATCCGAAATGCAGGCCAGACTGTATACCTTAGTTCGTTTATTGACATAGCAAGGGGGTCACGGCATATCCTTCCTCCTCCTCCTCCTTCTGCATGCTCCCCAATCGCCTGAGACAAGTCTTCGATTGAAGCAGAAGAACCTGCATAGATCAAACATCAAGTGCGGTGATCTGCGAAAGAGCTTCCGGCGGTAGCTGACTTGAGAGAGATGCCTCTGCATGATAATGGAGTGTATTTCAGGCTCACGGTGGATTCGGTTTCTACATTCGCTACTCTCACTGTTTTGTGCAGCGTTGGGGAATGAATAACATTTTTAATTTGAAAGGTTGTTTCATATGTCTTTTAAATAATATATTTTAAAAAGAAATTAGATCGTGACACAATGTTCATTGAAATGTTTTCGAACAGTCGGACGAATGTGATATAAATGTTTTTTTATATCTTTAAAGGGAAATTAACCTCAGCGTATGAATTAGCTTATTTTGAATGGTGTAGTATATGCCTCTTATTTGATACATGCAATTTCATGTAAAAACACAGGATATAGATATAAATCACTATTTTCCAGCCAAGTTATCGTCTGCTAGCAATAATAAGGGGCTGCCATTACTTTATGTGTACACGAACATATTTTTCATCCCAAGTAAAATTTCCTTCATCGTTAACTTGTAATTGATTTTTAGAGGACAAATATATATTAGATAAAGTCACATATTCTGAAATGTAAGTTTAGTTTTATATATTTTTTAAAAGGTCTTAATTTGTTCATAAAAAATATACTTCATAAAAAATATACGTCAAGGACGGAGAATTGACGTCAAGGACGGAGACAATCGTAACAATACCAAAACAAAGCGAGGAATCTGCTTTACAGGATGGCTATTAGAACTCATGGGTCGTCAATTATCTAGGCCCATGGCCAATAACAATCGTAATACAATCAGAACAAAGCGACGTATCTGTTGTAAAGGTAGGCTATTATCAATGCATATGGTACCTAATGATCCGTGTCATGCACAAAATGGCAGCCTCCATGGAAAGACGTAGCAGACAATAGGTGCATCTAGAATATCACGTGGGGTTAATTGTCCTTTAATACATTTTGACAATTCATGGTATATGATTCCTATTTACAACAATATCAATCTAAAAATGTATAACTTTCAATGATGTTTAGGATAATTTATTTTCGTTTTTCTTATCTGATTTAAAAGAGACAAATCACTTTGGACTTGTTCAATTTACTAGTGGGGTACATGTATACAATAAATGGACAACAGAAGTTAAGAATTCAGTTGAAATGAGAGTGTGTAGTAGAAATATACAAATATACATGTACACTTCGATGAATCTTTATTCTCTATGTTCAATAACTGTTTCCGCAAATCAGAGAACTGATACAA